>JANHGO010000012.1:7583707-7685875 GCA_024606505.1 Aquila spilogaster
TCTTCCCTTCTGCTCTTCCCACTGAGTTTTTCAGAGTTGCTCTAATTAGCAGCTAGACTTGTTATTAAACTTAGATTTCATACGATTTTAAATTTCCTTAGAGCCTAAACAAAGGCAGCATATTAATACTACTTTTTTTCCAGCCAGAGAAAGCATTACACTTCTATTTGAAAAACTCTAATCTGTTTTTTGGACTTTCCTTCTGTTTTCTATGTTGTTCATTCCTTGTATTATCTACATTGTTCATTACTTGCTGATAAGCGTTATCATCTCTCCCCTGTGTTTATACCATTCTGACTACTTCAGAATTTAGCTATGGGTTTGTCCACTTCATTGGAAGACCGCAGGAAAACATATAAGCCAAGACAATGTGCTTTACTCAGGCTGAAACGTGCATCAGTGCTTTGTTACCAGGTCTATATTCCTTCCGACTCACTTGCCCCACTTCTTTTTCTCTCTTGACTCTCCATCTTACTCATCAACTCCTTACTCTTTATTTCACGCACAGATACAGTGCACTGTTTGAATGCACAAACAAATCTGGAGCAAACATGCAGCTCCAACTAATGGAAACTGCATGGCTATTTGCCATGTTTGATTAGTTCTGACTTCCTTAGAGGGTGATTAATGACTAAGAATTATTGGAGCTTTGTCTGGTGAGATGAACAATTTAGATTTGATGTAAAAAATGTTTCTGGCTTATATGAAAAAAATAATAAATTTAAAAGAAAAATGCACCTCGAAATTACAGCTGAATATGCAGAGAAACTCCAATGAACCTGAGATGTGTGAACTGTCCTTACATCAGAGCTCTGAAGTTGCTGCTCTTTCAAGACAGGATGCATTCTGATGTGGGTGTGATGCTATTGAAGGATCTAAGCAGAAAACAGTTCAAAGCACAAGAAATAATAATTTAATCTATGCCCATAATTCAAATATGATATCATTGAAAACAGTCGTGATGATCAACAGTTCAAATGTCAAAGGACAATTGGTCAGTTTGCATTTAATACCTTCAGATTAACGGGGAAGCCAACCACGCAGGCTCTAAGTGCCATTTCCCTGTGTTACAGCTTGACGAGAGCTCAGATTTGTGAAGGCTTCTCACCGTTTCCTCTCTTAAGCACACTTAGTATCTAACCCAGTGCCCTGTGCTGTGATGTGAATAGCGATGTCCAGGCAGGTACCCACGGTCTCACAGAGCTCTGAAATGAATCAGGCTGAGGTAACAGCTTTTCTGTCACCCTGACATGAGCAAAAAATGCTTCTGTCCCCAGATGCTGACAGACATAATTTATTCTTCAGAAACTGGGGGAAAAGTATCCCTGAACATGTATGTTTCTCTCAGGAGCCACAGCACAGCCACCAGAAGTGACAAGCCTCAGATATCCAACTCCCCATCTCAGGTGCTACTTCCTGAAAAAGGAGAAAGGATGCTGACATTCAAAACTCCAGGGCAGCTGAAAAATTTGCTTCCAAGTCGCTGCTTATTATAGCGAGTGCCAAAAAGTGGCGGCTGTGTTTGGGATCCTAATGCTTAGGCACCATACACCGCGGTGTGACTCCTTCTGCCTAATAAGCTGGAATTCTCAAGAGCATTGAGAAGCACTCAGAGTAGTTTGGCTCAAAACTATACTTGCGTTCAGGTTGAAGCCGAGTTCAGCCTCACAAGCCTTTGGCTGGTGCTGAAGCACTCTGCATCTCTTTTTCCTTTAACAAATCACAAACTCATGTTTTAAACATTTTCCAAACCTTCCTCTCTGATTGCCTGTGGATGGATCATTCTCTTTTAGCTTCCTCCCTCTGCCTTTATTTATTTTTTTAAATCTTTCGAGGCTTCATACTTGGAATCGCTAAAAGAAGAACAAAATTAGTTCTGCAAGAATAGACAGTAAGGTGAGAAAAAAGGTGGGCTGCATGGGGCAGCTATGGACTCGTGAAAACCTGAGAAATGAGTCACTGATCACAAAACTGAGTGAGCATAAAGGAAAGAGATAAAATAAGGAAGAAAAAAGGTGGTTGAGAATGTTAGTACGTTAACTGAAATCTGTTGAACTACTTGAAAATAAACCAGTTAACAATGCCTCCAAGCTAAAATTGGATGGCAGTGCGACTCTTAAGAATTTTCCCCCCACACAAGTAGTATATCAGTGTTCACATCCCAGCAAGAAAATTGCCACCAGCAAAATTCCCAAAGGATCGTGAAGTTGTTTTTTTTAAATAGAGAGGGACTTCAGGAACACGCATGAAAAATACAGTACTCCCCACTGTTCTCTACAAGAACACAGATTTTGCTGAGAACGGAGGTACTGCAGAATCACCCAGTTAGGAACAACGGGTATCTGATGCTGTGAATGCAAGCAGAAAACATCTGGAGGGGAAAAAGCTTTCTGCAAATAATTCTGAAAATGGCCAAATGTAGTGGCCATCGGCTTTGGGTTTTTTGTTTGTTTTTAAGAGTTGGAAACAGTCTTCCAATGTTTCAAACCTTCCAGAAAAAATGCATTGAGAAACTGTTTCGTTAGCTCAAAGCTTTTCTCTAAGCAGTGTGACCACGATGCCACCAGGGACATCGTGGGGAGTATGTTTTATAACACACTGTTATGTATAAACATTGCCAATGGGAATTTAAAAGCAATTTTAAAACAGCCAAAACAGATGTTCACTTAAGTTTGTTTCAGACTATACACAGACAGGAAAATAAAGCTTCAGTAAATATACTTAAGTTGTGTATTTAATAATTTAACGATTTGAAAGCAAACAGTTTCCTTGTTATTGGTGACCGAACACATTCAGAAAAGAATGGATTCATAGGAAATTAGCTAATGAGCTCATTAATGCTCCAAGTAGAGTTTAATTAAAATCAATTTCTTGACTCTTATTAAAAACAAACAAACAAAAAACCCTAGAGATCATTTGATAATTTGAAATAATATTTATTTCAAATGAAAATGTTTGTCATCTACAATGCAAAGAAAGTGGCCACAATGGCTGTCGGGGCCTAACTACTACAGACAGAATCACAGAATGGTAGGGGTTGGAAGGGACCTCTAGAGATTGAGTCCAACCCCCAAACACTCAGGCTGCGGTGCTTTGGTGAAAGGGGAAAAAGGTCAAATGCTCCGCAGCTTTCTGGCATGACCTTAGGTCACCTCATTTTGTAGATTTACTTTTCCTAGAACAATTTATGCAAAAAAAAAAAAAGGAAAAAAAAGCTTTTGATCTTTAGATATCTCTTACAGGGAAGAAGTGGAGAGCTGCCCTGTTGCATGAAGATTAAATAAGACTGAACCTAATTAATCTTAATAAGATTAAACAAAGACTGAACCTGCGTCTGATCCAGTGTGGTGGGCTGGCTTCCATTTTTGAATCACTGGGACGTTGGTAGACTCACTGTCCTCATCTCTACTACCATGTCAGACTCTGTCCCCACGCTTCAGGCTGAAGCTGCAGCCATTCAAGCAACATCAAGTTGGCTGAGTATAGAGACAGCGTGGCCCACGCCAGCAGCCTGGCTGCCTGGAAGCAGCTCGTGCTTTCTTTAGGGAAAAAGCCACTTTCTTTTCCACTGGCATCTCTAGATCTGTGCTCAGTCCTTGCAGCAAAGTTTTATAACCTTGGAACTTGGCCTCTCTGTTGTGTTTGTTCCAGCTTCTGGAATCCTACACTGCTGCACACCGCCCTCCTACCACCACCGCATTTAAATGCCATTCTTCTTTCAGGTATTTGTGGTTTGATAACTGTTCCCTCCATGATACTCATTTTGAGTGAACAAGAAGGAGGCTGCAGCTCAGCCAATATGGAAATAAGAGTTTTAGACAACCTTTCTTTTTTCCTTTGTGCTGGTGAACGGGAAGAACGGGGGGGGAGGCTTTCAGTGGTCTGATCCCTACCAGCTCTCAGGGCAATGTGCACCTTATCCACAGCACCATTGTGCCGAGAGTGAGTGCTTATAATTTGCTTTGATCTTTCCAGCTCATTGGTATTCAGGAGCATCGAGGATCACAGAAATAAGATGTTTCTGTTTCAGTTGATCCATGTGAGCCCAAGATAAAGCGCTAAGACACAGCTTGCCTCCCTGCAGCTCTCCAGAGAGGTGACAGGTGAACAGAAGCCAAGAACAGGGCAGTTATATCCATCGGGCTCTGGGCACAACAAGCTCATGGATTATGCAGAAGTACAAATTTCACCCAGCAGTGGTCTGAAATCCACAGGAAGGTAGGAAGTACATTTCAGAACAAGATGCATTTTTTTCCACCCATCTCTGTATTGGGAACTTTTCTTCCCAAAACGAGGGTCATTACGAACACAGTTGGTGAAAGTGAAGTGGAGATGGACTGGGTGATTTGTCTCACTTCAACCAATAGAGACAAGGAGAAATCGGATCTCTTTCCACCGAGACAAAGGTAAGAAATTGGCTGCACAGAAGCATTAACAGTGCAGACAAAAGGAACGAGCTCAAGCAGATTTTGTTGCCTGACCACTTAGGGTTACCTTGTGCAAATTGAAATCTGCACCAGCAGCAGCCCAAGGGGGTACTCAGGGGGGATATCAGCTCCACAGACAACACCAGGTCACTTCAGTGGCCGCCCCTGCTGTAGAATGCATAGATGCAGCTCAGCATTTGCTCTCTCTTTGCTCAGAGGCTGCTCATCCCAGGAGAGGATTGCAATACTTGCAATACAAACTCAGGAACAGAAATGATACAGCTCTGATTTCTGACTTCATACCCATTTCTAGTACCAGCCTCTGTGTCAGCGTCCCTGTGGACGTGCACAGTGCCTGTCTTCACAACATGCATGCTTCCAACTCATAGCAGTTACAATAGGGCATACTAATTAAACCTGGATGACACATTCACACCCTGAAATCTAAGCACATTTTTCCAGCACTTTGCTAAATGCCCTGTCCTGCCTTGCAGTCTGTTTTCTTCCTGTAACACAGTCATGGATTCCTTGTATCCATTATGTGCATCACAGATAAGGCACAGTGGATCTTGCTTACCTCTGCATTTTGACTTACCAGTAGTTACTGCTGCATATGATGACAGGCCCTACATCTATTTCCCAATACATAGCTTAAAACCAAATTCAAAAACACCCTCCACTAAATCCAATGAAATTCTGTCTGTTTAAAAGGCATGTATTGCATTTTTCAATGGCATGAGAGACCAGAGTGCTTTCTCATGCTCACTGACACAGGTGATAACAGTCACCAGCTTTCTCAGACATATTTTGGCATCTTACATCTTTATTAAAACCTGATTTCTTCCATCTAACAAACAAAACCTTGATCCTTTATTATCCTGAAACCAAAACAAACAAAAGTCACAGTCCCAGTTGCAAATCTCACATGCTTTACTGGAGAATAATTTAAGAGGAAAAAAATACCGTGGGTAGCACCAAAACCAGCTAGCAATAATTATAGGAGTATATAATTAGCCATTTGCTTATGGCCCTGGCCATAAGCAAAGTCCATTTCTGCTGCAGAAAACAGTGCAAGGAAATAGGGGGACAAAACTGAAGTCCTATGGTTGCCTCAAATTCATCGAGACACATAATGAGACTTCTTGATGTACACTGACTCCCTCGTGCTTACCTAGAGCTGCTCCAAATAAGGCACCTGGGATTGGTTTCCAGGCACTTTCTGCACTCAGGTGTTACACAGATTTATGTGCTCACGCAGCACACTGAGCTAATTTGTACTTAAATGTGTTACTTCTTTCTTCAGAAATAAATCTCACAACAAGTCCAATTTCAAGGCATTTTAGACGTTATTCAAATATTTTTACCATTTGCTTAAAAAGACACCTGTCCCAAATAAATGATGTTACTCTGTGATGAATAATGAACAGAACAGCATTCACTGTAATGAACCATCCAGGTCTGTAAGCTGATTGTTGCTGACATGAATTATCTTCTAACTTCTAATTCATAAATCAAAGCCTAATAGGTTTCCAAATACAGCGTGTTTAACAGATTATAGCACACATTAATGGTATTTAAATACAAGGGCAAGTTCTGCTGCAATGGCTTCTCCATCTGTCAATTTCCGCTGAAGGCTAAAATATTAATATAATGACAAACCAGCCTCAAAACCTTCCCTAGAACACACAGCCTGAGAAGGTCATAATCGAGATGTGGGTATAGAGTCATCAAGACTACATAGACAGAGTGTTCCCTAAACACTGCATTTTATTTCCCCCCACTGATACTTGAGAGCAGCATCGGTTTCTCAGCCCTGATAATGACCCAGTGTTAGTATACATTTTCATTCCGCACCGGCAGTGCTTCGCTGGTGCTGCCACTAACAAGCTTTTGGAGTAAGACCCTGACAGCTAACTCAGCCACCAGCCTGCCCCATACCCTATTTTTGCAACAAAGTGCACAATGCTGTGTTAATATTTTATATTTGTGCATATATTATTGTAGATATATACACATATACACACACAGGAAGAATATCCAGCCCCACCAGGAAAAGATAGGCTCTCATATGCCAACCCTCATCGCATGCTGAGGGTCTCAATCATGAAGTTCATCAGTGGTCTGATCAAAGGACAGGGACCAGCATCTTTTCCAGAGGTCCCATTTCCAGCTCACCCTGGATGTCAAATGCTCAAATTTTTTCATCAGAAAACATTTTTTTAAGCATTGAAGAAATCCTCCAATCGCTCTCATTACCCCAAGTCCATATTTTGCTCTCTTATAAGTGAGGGAGTAACCGCTCTTTTCACCCCAAGGAATTGAGCACAGCAATTTTCATTTTCCATCCGTAACTTACTAAAGCTGATGTTAGTGAGGATGTCTGCGAAACAGCTACTTCTACTTGAAAGCCACGCAGAACACAGGTTGTCATATGCTTTGACATTAATCTCATTCAAATGCAAAAGGGAAAAAGAAAGGAGAAAGGAAAAGAAACAAAACCCATTTCAACTCTCCAGAAATTCTTTTCGTGCAGTAAATACGCAAAGCTTGGTGGTACTTTCTTCCTCACAAGGCTGAGCCCTAAATTCCCAATGAAAGAAAGAGCTTGAGCCATTCCTCATCCCTTTTGGAAAAAGTTTCCTCACCTTAGCTGACTTAGCAAGGTGAGTCACCAGCAAAAGCTGAATTTCCTTGGTGATTTCTCTCGCCTGCAGAAGCTGTGCCTGTCCACATGCAGCTTATGTAAGGCTGACTACTGCCCAATTAGCGTTGTTACCTAAGCCTCTTCCCTAGCACAGATAAATGATTAAGCACTTTCATAATGAACTATCCATGCTGTTCTTTGACGTTTTCAGCACCATTTCCACACCTGATGCACACCACGCCCCAGCACTCAAGGGGAGAAAACGTTTATTCTGAGCGTGGACAGGCTGGGCAGCAATACCTGCTGCTAAAACTTACTCATCTGCCATCTCATAATACGCCAATCTGCTTGCCCGCTTTTTGTGCTATTTTTTTCTTCAAGTTCTCAGATGTGATTTAGCCAAGTTTGAGAGGATTTGCTAAAATGAGTGCTTACTCCCATTTTAGGCCACCCCTCTACAAATCTTTAAAAGTTTGAGTTGCACTGCTGTCACCATATCAGGAATCGACTCCGTTCTTAATTTGCAGTTGCAGAGAGCGATAATCCTGATGTTAACAGAACCTCTGTTGTTGACATACGTGTTTTCACTTTGCCAGGCACAAAAGCTCTGCAGACCTGACGTGTTGCCTTGGTTATTGATTTCTATCTGCAGCATTTGCCTGGATTTCTCACAGGAATCGAGCTTTCCAAAAGGCACATGATCAGATGTTATGAAGAATACAGTCTAAAGCAGCACCAGCCTGCTCAAAATCCAAGTGTGTGAGAAAACTTACACAAAATCATGTCTCTGTATCAAGAATACAGAAAATGAACAGTTCCACACACCTATTCTTTTTTGATAAGCATTCCCATATATATTTAAATTTGCTCGATGCTTTGAAAAGGATGAATGCACGTGAACGAATGCTGCAAACAGATCAGCCTAATTCTGCTCTCTTGTTTTAGACCAGGAACAACACTACTGAGTTCAGCTGATTTGTTTTTAAGGAAGAAAGAAGTAGGCCAAGTGCAGGTATGTTTTATTAAAGCCTCTGAGGCACACAGCAGTACTAACAGCAATATAAAACAATATGCGAGATTCATTTGCGTAAGAAATTCAGATAAAATATATGGTTGACATACAATCAAGGTTAATAGTCCATAGACAGCGCACAGCCATAATTTTCAGGCTGAAAAAGATAGGAAGGGTATTTTAATACCTTCTTTGTTGGGACCAAAGCTATATAGCACCATAAATATCAAATAGACTACGCACTATTACTGTATACCTCATATTCATCAAGCCTACTAATAACACCAAATTACAAGGCTACAACTAACGTAACAGACGTAGGAAATCACACAAGACCCTTACGTTTCAGAAACCGTGTCATTAGGGTAAAAACCAATGCTCTTGAGAGGCAAAGGAAATAAAAAAAAAAGAAGAGCAAAGTTGCTTGGACGAGGACACAGATACATGATAGAGTAGGATCGTTAAAGAAGCACTCACACGACTCTGTGCATGGAAAAACATTGGTAAATGCACCTATAGGAACACATCCAAGAGGACACAGTCTAAACATACTTACCAGTACTTGTGAAGTCTCTCTGCTGTTAGAGATGTCTCTATTTCTTGTCTCAAAGTGAAAATCACTGTATCAGTCCAAGAGAGAAGGCTGAAAGGAAGAAACAAACTAATGAGCATACTGGCCATTGAGAAGGAAGAAAAACAGGCAAATTGGTATGGTGTTATATTGAACTTGTGACAGCAGTATTCAATGATTTTCTGCCTTCAAAAAGTGTGTGTAATGGTTTCATTTTCATGTTATTCTTAGCTCATTATAATGAACACTTACACAACAAGAGGGTTGGATCATCATATTGCATGGATTTGAAAATGAAAACATCTCTATTTCTAGATAATGCATGCCCTTATTTTATAGTAAAGGTACCAAATGAATATAACATACATGCAAATTTATTCTAGGCTTTGTTATCACAAAGAACTTCAATAAATCACAGATACTAAAAGTTACTTTAAAGTAAAACGTTCTTTGGTCAGCAAAGTCAAGCTCTCAACTTAAATAATACCTACTTTTCTTTGAAACCATTGCATTCTGTCTTTATAATATCCTTTCTTTATCATATATGAAAGAATATTGGGGGGGAAATAGTACATACCACAAATACAGATTAAGTGTAGTGGTGGTAGCAGTACATAAATGTGTAAGACAGTAATGTAAGCATTGATAAGAAAAAAACTCTTTAAATACAGTAGAAATTGCACATTATAAGTCACATAGACTAAGGTGTTGACAAAATGCATTCAAAGAGGATGAAAAAGATGGCTGTTTTCACAAAAAGAAATGCATACGCGCTGGCCATGAATGTAAGCCAAGCAATTTTTTCTAAATACAACAAAGTTTTTTATCTCTGGATATAGTTCCATAAGTTTCCTCAAAGTAGTCAGCACAAGAAAAAGTAATACATTTTAAGCTGGTTCCTGATGCGTTTCTGAAGAGACAGAGATAGTTCCTGCGATAACGTTAAGTCCATAACGGAGATCTCTTCCCACCAAAGACCTGTGAACCTAGATTTCTTCACTCTGCATTTGTTTATGCTCTTTCATGTTAGCTGACTTTCCTCATGTACTCTGGAAAAACATGCAAGTTGGTCAACAAAATGGTAGCAAAAAGAAAAAGGAGGAGAGTTCAAACTCTGAAAGGCCTCGCTGCCTAAATATCTTTTGATCTTGAGCCCTAATTGTTAATATGCATTAAATTCATTAACAGTTTTTCAGCAGCAAGTTAATGAGAAATGAGAAAAACAAGTGTAATTAACCACAGAAAACATCCACTGTTCGTAACAAAAATGCAAACTAAGTCTCACACGCTGGCACTCAGCAGTCAGAGCTAAGAAAGCTGCTCTCTCAACTGAACTTAAAGCCCTCACTGGTTTTATTATGGTTTTAGGCCCTGTATGCCATCACACAGAAAACACAGAATCAAAACCAACTCTTGCAAGACTTCCCAAACGATGTCTGCTCAGCCCTGCTTTCCTTCTCTGGTGCCCACCAATATTTGCTATAGCCTTTTCCACATATGTTCTCCAAGGCTGATGTCCAGGTGGGAGCTACTTTACTCTCCATGGTGTTACTGTGCTCAGAAGACACGATCATTTCATAATCCCTGCACCATTTATTCTTTGCACTCTGCTTTCCCCTGATAGCATAATTAATAGGTAACATTCCGTGCCAAAGATGTCCTATGAATACGATAAACTACACAGCTTGCTATCATTGTGTCTTCCAAGTGCAGCATCAGAAGATGCGCTAAAGACAGCCACACTGCTAACGGGATCTCGGGGTGCGTTCCCCACCTAGTGTGAAAACAGTACAAAATGAGATGCGAACATGACATACTTGATGACTTTCAGCACACATCTGTATTTCATGATATACAGTATTTCTTTTGCTTTCAGGCTAACAACCACAGGAAATGGTTCAAATACAAAATATTCTCAGACTCCGCAGTAAATACTTCTTTAACAGAGGAAATACAGCGACTGACCCTTATCATTTTCTCTGAATTGAGGACACAAAGGACATTCATCTCTTGTAACCAGGGTGAAATTTTGGCAAAACACCAATATAATATGCATACACAGAATGGCATAATATGGGCTCAGTTGTGTGATTGAGGCAACTTCATTCCCTCTCCCATCAAAGGTTCCCTCAAAGCTCACTTGTTATTCTTTATAGCCACATCCCAGATGCCTCCCAAGACAAATTCAGAGGATTCTAGGAAACACTATAAAGAGCCCTTTTTAGATGCTGTGAAGCAGAACTGGACTAAACTTCCTATTTGTGTGACTGCCTCTGCTCTGATTGCCTCTGATGAGCCTCCAGAGTTCTTTCAGTGTCTGAAAAGCATTTCAGTAATTATGATAGTAAAACTATCATAAATGAACTAAAGTAAAAGCCACTCATGTTGGCACACTTCTTCACTGCCAGCGTGCCACTGGTCACAAGGATGAGTGCTTTGCACTGGGGATATAGCAAAGCAGTTGTATATTCAGGGAGTAGAAGCCTATCATTCTCTGTCTCTTTGCAGAGCGCTGTTAGTCCTACACTCTTGCTTTTCATTGCAAAGTAAATAAGGAGACTGCTCATGGATAGTAAGGCAACAGTTTAATTAACATACCGCATGAGGGTTGCAAGTACATTTTATGCCCAATGAAAATAAAACCTATTTTCAACTTCCTCCTGCTCATTTATTCATGAGTATAATAGACAGCAAAGCAGCAGCATATTGTGGTAAGCAGCAAAGCGTAATTCCTTCAGACAAGACTGATTAGAAGACAGACCAACAGCAAGGCTCTGCCTCTGCTGCAATGCATGGAGCCGTCAAGAGGAAAGTAAATTAAGAGCTTGACTGCTCTGCTTCCTGAGGCATTCCCTGCAGCTGCGAAGAACAAAAGGGAAAATATTACTTGACACTAGGTAGAATATTATTTAAAATGAAAAAAAAACATCATCTTGTTCTTCTCCTTATCCCTTCTAAGCAGTTCTTACTGCCTTGCACATTAGTTACAATGGAGCACAGTTCACACTTGCATCCTCCATCCTCCCTCCCTTGCACACCACAGCGGTGCTACAATTCTAATGCCATATAGTCAACAAGAGAAGGCAGAAAATAGATAAGGAAAAACTCTGCTTTAGGCAACAGCTCTGAATCATTATGTAGTACATGCCTGAAGGGGAGCCTGGAGCAAGACTTCAGAGAGCTGAGACTTACAGATTATAGGTTCCAGCCGTCGTGAGTAGCATGAGTCACATCCTCCTTGTCCATGAAATGTAACCAAGTCCCAGTACAAAATTCTACTCCTTCCAGATTTGGTTTTGGTTTTAGGACAGAGTACTCATGAAATTAAAATATTTTCTATCTGAAAACTTTCTTTCAATGCCTCTTTCCTGTTTGATGTCAGAATAACTTCTTACAAACTCATGGGATCAGTGTTCACAACTTTGTATTACCAACTGAGACATTTCACTATTTTTTCATTTAGCTCTAGAGAGTGAGAAGAATTTCCTCTATTACCATGGCTGCTTTATAATTGCTGTCTAAGTAACCCACCTGAAGAAACTATGGGGGCAAATGCTGATCCCTTATTCACTGACAGACGTAGAAACAGGAGCAACTCAGTAAGGTAGCTTGAGCTGGGGAGATGGAAGGATCACGTAGGCTGTTCCAGCACACCCACTGGAGACCTGCCACATTATGAGACAGAGTCTGCAGGAGGTCACAGTGAGAGATCCTGGATCTTTGCACAGTTAGGCATGTAAATGGGATCACAACATTGAGCACAAAGACAGAGAGTAACAGAGAAGAATTGATTTCAGAAAACGTGACCAGCTGTGTATTTCTCAATGTGGAATGCAATTGATTAAGTTCCTTTGAATAGGATGTCACTTCCAGCTGCAAAAATTTCTGGATAAATGTGTGGGCCCCATTTGCACTGTAATGGGAAAGATAACTGAGAACAGCTGCCAAGCCATGCAGATCTCTCACTGCCTTACTCAATTTAAGATATGATGGTACCTCCAAAGAGAAGGAAAGAGAATTTGTTGGTTTTTTTTTCTGTAAATGCTCAGAGCAACATGCATAGGACTATATACGCAACCAGGAAGAGCTGTAGAACAACTTAAGTTTTTATCTGCTTTAGATCTGCTCAGTGTTGTACTAAGCTATAAGCTGTCAGAGGGCAATTTTACCTACAAAGAAAGTGTGAGTTACTTCATATTCCCAACGCCTTTTCTGCCTTTTTATGCCTCCCATTCAACTTCTCTTACCTTTGCTATGCTGGTGATTGCAGAGGGAGTATGAGCACCAACAGAAACTGCAAGTTGCTCTAGGGCCCTGGTCATTTCAAAGTAGAAATTTGGGACAGGACATAGCTCCCTTTCCACAGATGGCTTTCCACCATCACAATCACTAAGAACAGATACAGTGATTTCTTTCAGGCTACAGATCTGTTGCTATTCTGTTCTCTGAAGACCTGTTTCCAAGTAATCATGTGTTCCTGTCTTTTACTCTGTTTACTCTGCAGTAAAACACCTATCCACACATTCCGTGGGCGAGGTCCGGAACAAACATTTTTAGAGATGAAAGAATATCAACAGAATGATAAACTTGCAGCCACCTACACAAAATATTACATGAATCTAGTAATGAAACTAGGAAACACATGGGCAGAAAATATCTCAGGACTAAGGAAACAAACTTTCAGAGAACTAGCAATATCAGATAGTCATCTTGGATAAGATATTGAGAAATACATAATTGATTCAAAGAATAACACAGTAGCCCAGAGCTAAAGAATTATGTTCATAGGATGAATTTTACCAGGCTTCTTTATGCAATAGAATAGGTACATCACACAGGGAAGGAATTTTCAGTAACAGAACCTTCACAGCTGCTGTACAGGATCTTAGAGGTTATTTTTAAACACATAGCAAGGTTTGGTTTATTTCAACACAGCGTGGTTTTTTAAGTTTGGATTGATTTGTAAAACGTCAGCTGCGCACTATACATTCAGTGCAGCACAATACTGTGAAGGCCCTTTGAGATAAGTGGAAGATTAGCAACCGACTTTTTAACTAGGACAAAATAGGCACTACCAGAAACATCTATAAAACCAAATAAACAGCAGAAGACTTAAAAGTGCAGCGCACATTCACATAGAAGGTACAACTCTGAGGAAAGCTCCAAAGCATGAGGAGGAAAACTGATAAGCGAGCAAGTGCAGATGGAACACCAGGGCTTTGTGCTTTGCATAAATACATGTAATACATAGTACATACAAACAGCACTGGACAAGCCAGCAGAGCTTCGTACGCACAACTTCCTCCAAAAGCTGAAAATATGCGAAGTCACGTAATGAATGTGAGCTGATCAAAATCAATACAACTAGAATAAAACAGTGAGAAACAAATATCAACAGAGCTTTGAAAAGAGACCATGAAACTTCAAATTGCTGTTAGAAAGACATAAGAATAGCGCACAACTTTTTCACACACACAGGTAACATAAGAAAGTAGTGGTTTGGCATATATTTTTGTTCCCAAAATTCACCTGCAAACTTAGTGTGGAATATCCATCTTAAGAGCAGAATAAATATTTAGACCAGAATTTTTATTTTTAATATATTCTATTATCAGCATTTAATGACTTGAGATATTTTCATAACCATTTGTAATAAGTACATCTTACAGCAATACCTAGCGAATGCACAAGCAAAAATATCTACTAACCACAAGAGTAAGGGTACTTGAAACAATCATCTGCCTCCTTTCACAGACCTGAGCTGCCTTTCATCATTTTAATTCCTCAGAATATCAAAGAACCTGAACAAGAAAATGTCCTTCAAAAGGAGCTTTTGAAGTCCCTCCTGATGCAGAAATCTGCTCCAGAGGGAGTCCTGACTGATATGAGCCACCACCTGGGTGCTTAAAACTGCCAGGCCCAGGAGGCAAAGTAGAGTTCAGACCAACTAATTCATTCCTACTCTTAAAAGGAGGAAACAATGGTAGAATAGTGACATAACAAATAGAATTAGTTTTCTTCTAGATATTCCAGACCGACAGTGACTTTAGTTAGTTTGGTTATTTTACCTCCAAACCCCATAATGTCCCTCGGTGCCAAATCACAGTGAGCTTCGTGGGGAAGACTTTAACTACATAACATCACACATATTCCCCACATGTAAGAAGTAGCTCCAGTCATCCAACAGAGTCAGCATCACTTACCATCATCCATATCATACTGCGTTTTGTCCCATGTAGGACATCTCTTCTCATTGACTGCAATGGGGAATTAGAGGTTGAAGAAACAGAAACTTTGGGAGAAACAGTTATATTGAAACCATTAGGAATATTGCATTTATTTCACAGGGTTCAGCAGCCTGATCTCACACTCTCCACAAGGAAGACCAAAAATATCTGTTGCTTCTGTCAGAGCAGTTGATATGAACAGAGCCTCAGAGGAATGTGTCCTTGCACTTGTTCTGACTCTTATCTAACACCATGCAGATATTTGAGGAGCTGCAAATTCTGGTATCTGCCTGTTTATATTGGAGCTACAAAACACTATAATATCAATTAACAGATACACACTCATCAGTCCTAGAAGTTAACTATCTGCTTTTTGGCATCCAGAACCATCAATGAAGAGTGTTGAAGGCAAGACATGGAAAGATAAAATTTGCCAGAGCATTATCAGAGTACCACAGAACCATTGAGTAGTATCTATGTGACATAAAAGGCAGAACAAAGAAAAAGAGCTTTTAAGACATAAGGCATTTTCCCAGAAGAAATAAGAGTAAATCTGATTTAAAAAGTGATTTAGTTGTTGCCTACTGTCTTATTTAAACTGCATTATAAAGCAACTGAAACCACACAAGAAATGCTAAGAAAACTAATCATTCAAGGAATTTAGTCAACCAACTAGGCACAACCAGCATTAGCACGTTGTAGTACAAAGACTCATCCTTTCATGCATTTGGAAAGGTAACGTGACAACTGAAATCTGCTGAAACTGATTTTTCCAATTTAAAATAGCAACAAGAGTGAAATATAGAAAAAAAATGTTAATGTTGACCTAACTTTTGTTGAAACGGTGCTTCTGTGGCACATGGTATCTCCTGTCTAACACCTCACTTGTATTTATTTCTTCAGAAAAAAAATCTTATCTCCTATTACTCTTCCCAGTGACCTCAGCATTATTGTTGTTTTGTATTTTTCCCCTATTGTTAGAAATGCTTTTTAACAGCAATAATCTCTACAGTGTTATTATTAATTTCTATGTATAAAACTGATCCATTACAACTGAAGTTAATACCTACAACAGAAAAAAGAACCACTGCACAGAGAAAAAAAAGTCTACTGATTTTCCTATTATGGTGGTTCATCTATTATTATTTGCAGCCTTTTCCCATTCATCTTTGTAGTATCGAAGGAGATCACCTGTTTTCATAAATTGGAAGTAAAAATTAGGTCCCTCTTCATGGCAAGCATTACAGCTTCCTGTTTACAGATCAAAGTATAGAGTTAACACCCAACAATCAGTTTTCCAAAAATAAAAAGCTTCCTGCAAAATGTTATTCAGGTGGAGCTTTTAGGAAGCATGTTTATCCATGCCTTTAGAGCTCGAACAAAAGCTCTTGGAAATGAGGGAACAAACAAGAAGGAGTGTCTGCAGCTCTTAAATTATCCATATAATAAGCATACAAAGACTATTAAAGCCAAACTCCCTGACTATAAGATTTGGCTTTTTTGCCAAAGTAAGAACATGTTTAGAGACAATCCCAGGAAGTAAACAAATAAGTGATTGTGAAGGAGCGAACATTCCTCCTGCAAACAGATAGTTTTGAAAAGATTTTCTCCTGTCTGAAGAAATGAAAAATAACACATGCAACAGTCACACCAGGAACGCTCCTGACCCTTACTTAAATGTCTACAGGGAATTGAAGCACAAGGCAAATTAAACAAACTCCTTTCATTTTCAACACCACCTGTTAATAATTCAGATGTATATTTTGCACAGTAAATATAGAGAGGCCTGCTCTCCAGAAGATAATTGGGCAACTAAAACATTAATCCCAGACAACTTTTTTTTTTTATAAAGCTGTTTGTTTTTCTTTTGCTGAACCAGGAATTTCACACTAGGAGACATATTTTATCTCAAGTGCTTAGTTGAGTTACAAGCAATCTGTGCAAGTTGACTTTGTTTGGAAAATATTTTGTTAGAGCAAATGGCATTTATTTAATCCCTTTCTGTTTACTTAAGATCTATGAATACACGCATTTATTCTGCTGAACACAGGAGACCCAAGAAACATAAGCCAGCTTTCATGTTTGCAATTCCAACCATACTTTTCTTCCAGCAGTTTTCTGAAAGGAAATTTCTTCTGTTGGCTTTCTCCTGAGGTCACAATAATAACTGAGTTTATCACTTCCTGCTTGTTTTCCATTTGAATTTTTGCTTCTCTGCTCTTTCTCCTATTTACCACTTTAACCGAGGAGATTTCAGATTACAAATTCCAGCCCCAACATGCATATAACAAATCTTGGCTATTTTAACCGTTATCATTGAGCCATGACTTGTCAGTGTGACTGCCATATCTAGCATGCTAATCATCTTTAATGAGTATTGTGGTTGTCCGTAAATCGACAATACACACGCTGGAGGCCACCTAAACACCAGTCTCAGTCTAATGTGTTTTAAAAAAAGAGATTTATATTCCTTGGACAAATTGGACAGCTCTGCGTAAGACACGCATCTTATGCCTTAATAACATCAGACAGCCTGATGACTAACTTACTGTTCTAATAATAAGAACAAGTTAACAGTTATAAGTTACTGGAAACATTCAGTGAGCTGCAATGTGAAGTACAGTGTTGATTATTTCGGGAGCCAGAAGTAGATAATCCTCGAGGACCTTTCCAATCCAAACCATTCTATGGCCTTATGGTTTGGGTTACGGCTAACCCAAACATTTATATGCTACAGTATCAAAGTAGCAGCACTGTGTTTAAGGTCCTGTTATAGAACTCTAATTTCATAACAGCTTTAACCCTCTGTTTAAAAAAAAAAAGAAAAAGATAAAAGCATTGAAAGGTGGAATATCAAAACAAAACATGAACTTTGAGCCACATTTGAAATTAGCTTTCTTATGGCTTGATGAAAAGCCTCTCGGCACATGAAGTATCACAAGATCTTTTGAATCTTTGAAACCTCTTTTGGTATTTTTCTTTCTGTTCATTAGAAATGGTTTTGTTCACACCGTCAGGAAATCAAAAATATTGAAACATCAGTAGTCCAAATTATTGCACCATAGAGGCTTGTTCCTGCAACTGCAGTTATCCACCAGGAGTGTTTTCTGTGCGTTTCAGCCTGATTAGAAGCGTCTCATGCTGATGAGAATCCAACATCATTTTAATTTTAGAAAGCTGAACATTGTTGATACAAGAAAATTTCACAAATGCATAGAAAATTGACAGTCATACCTGTGAATGAAATTGCTAAGAACAGAATATTGATGTATGTATAACAAAGAATAAGTTTCTGAACATAGATGAAAGAAATTAAAGCATTGCTGATCTTATTGCAGGCAACACAGAGCAAAAAGGTTACATACATGTCATTCCTTCTTAACTTTTAAAATACAGAAGTGCTCAACTTTTTGAGTGGATAGGAACATCGTGCCCTGAGGTCAACGGGAATTAGAGATTTTGGCTTATTGTTACTCCTGCCACCACAATGGCTAGGAAACTTGATCCCTAGCTTCTGCAATCTAACCAAACGGCGTGTTGCAAAGCTAATGGTGCAGTAACACATGTGGAAACGATAGGGAAATGATGGAAAAGTTGGACATTTGAAAGTGATGCAGGAGCCCAGTTCCAGCACATAGGGAACTGAGTGCTATCCTGTTTTTTGCACAACCTTCCTATTAACGTCTTTCATGATTAACAAAAGGGCTTCTGCATTTGATGTCTCCCTGCAGACAAAAGAGACTCAATTCGCTTTGAATATAGAGAAGAATAGCGCTTTTCTATTAAATATAGTCCTGAAACAGGAGTAGGTGCTAAGGAGGAGAACACTGTGACATTGTGACATTCAATAGCATGACATTGAACTGAGGCAGCACGATGAGATACAGCCCACATACACTGGTCATTGCCGCTTTCAGAAATAATTGTAGAAAAAGATTTCTAAGATGTATTTTCATCTCCCATGCTCAGTAGAGAACAATGGTCATAATACCCACAGGACTGATACGGTGCTGGCAACGATGTGAACAGAAGACAATGAAATACTGTTATCTCATAGTGAGAAAATAGGATTATTTTTGAAAATGTCATGATTTGAAATAATGATGCATTGATTTCTTTATTGACATGAAACCGTACCTTCACATTTTACAAATCAAATTAAAAGTGCTGCCATGGTGATGGTTTATGTCCACAGAAGCTACTAATATTTCTTTCCCCAGGTCAAAGAAAATTATTTTTAAAGAAAATGTATCAAAGGTTTACATACGCTTTGCAATAGATTTTGCCTCAGTGGTCTCACCTGCCAGCAGCACATGTGGAAGAAAGAGCTGCAATAGTACAGAAGTCTTCTGTACAATCACATAGCAGCTTGCATATGTTATACCCTTGGCACCTCAGTTTGCTATGTAGGTCAAGTGGAGTTGTTGCCCTTTTCTGCTCTGTAACTGCTTGCTTATAAAGCAGTTATCAGGCACCTTTGTTGCTATCAGGTTATCACAGCCTGAATAATGCATCTGAACTAGGTCCCCGGAGCTTGAAAACAGAGCTGGAGTATTGAAAACAGAACTGGGATTTACAGTGTCTATGACATTAACAACAAACTAGGTTTTGATTCCTGTGCAGTTGTTTCAATATCTCGTTACAAAATCTGAGTTATCCATGGCAAGCACTTTAGAAATAGATTCAATCGAGTTTCAATATATGGCTGTAGGTACTATTAAGGACACTTAGGGTAGAGTAATGAGCTGCTCTGTCTGAGGCTCTGGCTGGCCAGCAAGTGATCTGTAAACATCAACATCTTAATGTTCTCCCCAAAAGCATTTGCAAATCCGCCTTTTTCTCTGTTGGATGTGTCATCTGAAATCCAGGACAAAAACTCTCTAACTCCAATGTGGTGTTAGAAAGTGACATTCCTTTATTCCTCACAATGCGCACCAGACAACTTGACAAGCAAGCGCACCCTCTCAGAGTTCATGTTCTACATTTATACTATTAAGACATGCATACGCAGTACATTGGCATACATACTCATTCTTTTTCAAGGACTCATAGATATGTGTTGATGTCCATTTGGGCATGCTCAGTGCTATTTAGGGTGGTGGAGTGCCCACATACATACTTTTTCCCCTTTTTTTCACCATCAGCTTCATCACTGAAACCTTTGACTCACTTCCATTCACTTTTCCGCAGTTTGGAAGATTTCTATTGCTTATTAGACCACAGTGAGCCACTTCTTAAAAACAGTGTATGTGGAACCAAAGGAAAATGTCCTCGCACATTTTGAGGTAAAAGATAAGTGTTCTACTGTGACTTCTCGTGAGGCAAAAATCATTGAGGCAGAAGAAAAAGTATTCTATTATGTCCCCAGTGCAAAATTATTGAGAAAAAAAAACAAGACTGGTCACCCACTAAAGCTGAAATGGAAAGTTTTAGAACTATCACCTATGGATTCCTTTTGCTAAACTAATATATTGGTTCTTAAACTAATGTGCTAATCTCTATTGCTAAGCAAACCAACCTATATCAGATGCATATTCATTGGTAATTCACCCTAACGGAAAAATGAGGTGACTTTTAGATAAAGAGAGCTGACACAAACATTAGAAACATTTTCATGTAACACAGTAACTAGATGTCCCTTTTACCCTTTGGAGCATGCTTGAATATAATAGACTTGAATCTCAGTCTAATGAATTCAACAGAAGACCTTTATTCACTTAGACAGCCCAGGGATGGGACCTTCAGCTAATCAGAAGATTTGACACAACCTTACAATGTTAGTACAATCCATCCTTCAAGGCTTCTGCAGACCAGAAAAAAAGAACACTTCTTTCCAACATGAGGGAAGGAAAGGGTCTTGATATCTCATTTTCTTTGAGAGCAATACAATATAATTTGTAATAGAGGCAAGTGTTTTATGCCAGGGGCAAGCAGTCATGAGCAGCACTTGCTGTAGTGTCTTTGATTTTGTTCCTCTTGACCAAGATTCATATTTGCAAGGCAGATACTTAAGGGACTGTTCATGTTTACAAGCTATTAAATATCCGGTTTATAGCAAGCATCCATCCTCCTTAATAATACTCATAGTTCTTCAGCACTACTCCCAGTCATTAACTTAGGACAAATCTTTACAGCTGCCTGTTGACACTATAGGAATAATTCCACTACACTGTTCTAAGAAGATACATCCTAATGGGAAGGCATTTACTATTGCTACTACACGCAATCATGCTGTTGTTTATGTAAACCTTGCCTTCCAAAACTAGTATTTGGATTCAGCATCTCTCAAGCTGTTACTGCTGTCACTGTGAAAATAAGAAAACAAAAGCATTCTCTTATTTGGATATGGATATAGAGAATGATGTCATAAGTGTAGGAGTTTGGAGGAGATCAATAGTAAAACAGCTTCCAAAAACCTGCCTGGATATGTCAAAAGGACGATCCACATTTATGCTCTATGGGGAAAGGAAGAAATAGAGGATGCCTCTAAGAGAGCAGTGTGCACTGAATTTGTTCATGTGCTACCTAAAATACAGAAAGCAGAGGCGAGCTCTCCCACTTCTGTGATCTCTCAAACAACTCTTATTGATTTAAAAAGAAATAAAGATTTCTTTGTACTCAACCTATAAAAAAAATGCAAGAAGCTGCGCAGATGTAGAAATTCCATCAACAGAAGTTTAAAGGCAGCTGAAATAAAGAAGTCCATACTTTTGTCCCAAACAGCACTTTCCACATTGCTTTTAAATACATTATAATTTACAGCCAATCAATATTATTTATATCCAGTTAAGAATGATATTCAAACATAAACATCTACAAGCTGTTAAGCATCTTCAGCAAAACCCTCAGCGAGCTCAGCTCCCTCCAGCTACAGATGGAGCAGAGTGGGCTGAAGTACATTGCAAGAGTCATTCCTGAGTACATTTAAATTTAGTTTGGTTTTGATAGGTGTTGTGGTTTGGGTCCACAAGATTGCACTTCATATTTAGAAGGCTGACTTCTATAGCAGCTGACAGTTACACTTCAGTCTCTCTCTCAGGTCTGAGTTACTCAAGTACTTTAATGATGTGGCTTGGTAAGAAGATCCACAGCATAAAATCCATCACAAAAGCCATAAAACCACGAGACCATAGCATAAAGCTCATCTTCTCCCTATGGATTTGAATTGAAAGCAAAGCAGAAAAAAGGTAAACACTTCCAACTTTTAGAAAGCTGTGTTGCGTCAATGGGTTTCTAGGTGGATAATGCAGATCTATGGAAACCATAGGTTATTTCTCATTACAGGTCATTGCTTGAGATTTTTGTCAGCTCAGTAACTGTAGTTGCACCCCAGACATATACACATGGATTTGTTTCCAAAATCTCAAGTACATGCAAACAGATGGCATTAACCATCTTGAAGGGTCATGCTTCAAGGCAACACTTGGCAAAGAATACCTCAGCAAATTTCCACCAATATTATTATTTCTGTTAGAATTACATTAGAGCCTTCAAACTGCAGCCAAGATTAAAACCATATTATTCTAGGTACTATAGCAAATGGACATTAGTCCAAAGGGTTGAAAACTTGTGTAGAGATAGCACAGAAAGGGTAAAAAAAATATCAAGTAATATATACTCATTTTAATGATGCAGAACTGGAGGAAGGTTGATGTTTGTTACTTGGGAATAACCTTGATTTTCTTTCACGCCCCAAAAGTTCCAACTTATCTCCTTTTCTTTAAAGATGCTACCAATAAGAGCTTCAGAAGGACTGGTTTCGTTTCCCTAGCTAAACACTGAATAGAAAAGACTGAAGAAAATGGGAGTACTCTAAGCCATCAGGTATTAAAATAACTTCCTTCATTTGTGGTTTGAAAGAGGTTAGGTGCTAAAAATCACACAAAGTTTTGAGTTTTTTTGGAACTCTAATGGACAGCGCCACACAATTACTTAAATTCAGTTTTTGAAATAAAATTTCATTATAAATAGGATGGGAAGAAGGGATAGGAAAATAAACTTACAGCTCCAGCACATGGCTCATTAAATCTTAGGCTGAGCTCAAATTATTTTTCAAATAAAATGTCCATTACAGCACTGCTTGTTAATTCAGCCACTGAAGTGATGTATTAAGAGCTACAATAACAACTCCAGGCAGAATGACAGTAATTGCCTGTACTGCAATAAAAGCACAGAAGTAGCCCCACCATAACACATTATGGAAATCTTGCAAACAGTGAATCAGAATTACTTTAATTTTTGCAGGTTTTACTTATTTGGGTGTTCTTTCTTTGAAAGAATTACAATTCTTCTGCACAGAGAATCTGGTAAAAAAAATCACATGGTGGAAAGAACAGTGATGATACGTGACCAACTCTCTGGCACTTTTGTACCCTATGTTCATATAGCACATTAGCCTATATTCAAATGAGTAAATGATGGCCCAGATTGCTATGTAAACAAAAGGAGCTATTTTCTTAGAGTGTTCGGGTAGTTGACATGAGCTATATATTTATTATTAAATAGACATTTATCAGCAGCACAGTTATCTGAAGAACAATTCATCTGGGAGAGAACACCACGGCCAAAAGAAGTTTTCAGAGACAGCAAATATCTGGCACTATGATGAGGAAAGTATTTAATTTGCAGGAGATATTTTGACATCAACAAAGAGCATTGATACCAGAAGCAGCAAAAACCTCATTAGTCAGGGGAAGTTTTGCCCCATGAGACAAAGCCTTCACAAGATAGCAGGACTTCCTGATGAAATAAAAGTGGCTCCAGGTCTTTCATCATTCAGGTTGTTCCCTGTACCATATGGTCAAAAATAATCACCTTCTAAACCGACTCCTTATTAAGAGAAGGCTTTGGAGACCTGTCTGGCTGTACGCACAACAGGACGTTTGGGCTCCCCCTCTCAATACCTCCTTGCAAAAAGAGAGGTTTCCTTATCTTTCGGTTTATTTGTAACAAAGCTGGACTCATAATTTTGCATACAAATCTAGGCATATAAGAGGTACTCATTACGTTTGACTCTTACAAGTATCAAAGAAATGGAAGAGATGATTATTGAGGTACCTTTATTTTAACCACTGAAAACACTTAGGTGCTGGTAAGCAGTATGATTACAGAAGAAGATTTAAGGAAACTTTAAAGAGATTTAATTGATCATAGAGTAGGGAAGATCAATTTTTTTTAAAAGGTCATGAAAACACAAAGAAAAGTAGTAATTGTGGCTGCTGAAATTACCCACAGTCTGTAGCACATTTATCTCTAACAGGACAACTGGGAACATAGATTAGAACTCATGCTTGCATGAAGTGCAGAGGTGAATGCTGAAGCTGTCCGCATAGACAGCATGCAGAAGAGATATGTGCATCCTTCTGTAAAGCAAAAGCAACAGCAGGAAAAAAAGACATAGTCCTACTACTAATACTAACCACAGAAAAATACCACAAGTCATTCTTGGCTACTTTCACATGAACAATAGATCCATATTACCACATCATAATTCCGAGATCTCCTATCCTACGATAGGGGCAGGTGACACTATTTGCTGTGCACTTCTACCCTTGTGCCCAAGCTGTGGCTTTGCCCATCAGAAAAAGGTCATTTTTTCCCCAGTTTTCACACTGCAGTGGCAAGCACAGAAAAACTGACATTTTAAGAAATGAAAGATACTCCGCCTTCCTGAGCTATAATGTCCCAGTGTTAGCCCCAGAAGATCAAAGCCTCCTTCGATCCCATGCATTCCCCTCTTCGAATCAGAGAAGACAGCTGAACACCCTCATTCTGCTTTCTTTCATCTACTCAAGGAGCCCGAGGTCACCCTTCTTCCAAACTGATTAAGACCCTTAAGACAACAATTTGATCAACTGCTACCAACAGCAGAGGTCAAGTCGGACGTGTCTGAAGCTAGAAACTCTCCCTCTCTCCACCTTTGGCTATAGCACTTCACAGTCTGAATACAAAAGCTAATAATCAAAAATCCAACTGTATTCCAGCAAAAAAACAATCCTGAGCAAGGCTTTCATATCAGCCTGCAATGACAGAGAGAAATGAGAACAGGAGCACCAATTATTGAATAGATTTTAAAAATAAAGATGTACAAAATAAAATGCTGTGCATAATCAACTCAAGTTCCAACAGCCTTTCCGTTTCCCCCCTCGCAGTACAAGTGTTCTAATCCACTCCTTATGTGACAAGAGTTGTAGCCTATTTAAAATAGAATGTAATTACTGCAACTAAAACTGTTACATTTGAAATTGATGCTTCTGTTCAACTGAAAGTTCTCATATTTATTGTATTTAAATCTAATATTCTGTATGAGCAATACATGCATGAATTTGTAGTAATATATTCCCAATCTCTATATTTCCTTGTTTTCTTGTTAACACTATGCATACCAATGGAGATACAATTCCAAAGTCACATGAGGCGAAAGAAATAATAGCTATTAATACTATTCCTCTGAAATAAATGGAAATTCTTTTTTATGATTCTTATATAATAAACTTTGTATAATATGATAGAAATATATAATCACCAAATCCAATGTATTAACAAAATTGTGCCCTCATCTTAGTAACTGGAAGACTTGCTTGTGTTTTGGAATATGACTGAGCTGAGCCCACACATTTCTGTTTTTAGCAGGTATGATTCCAGCAAATATCTTCAAAGTTAAATCTCTTGTTACATTCTGCTCTGAAAGTGTAACAATTGTTAAATCCCAGAGAAGAATTGTTAAGACAGAAAAGAGGCTGTTAACCTAAAGCAAAGGCTACCATCTAGTCCCCTCTGTGTAGAAACTAAGCCTTTCTTTGCAGCAGTGGTCAGCATCACCCTACATTATTTTCTGAGCATTATGGGCACGTTGTCCCTGCCCATCTCCCACGAGCCTTCTTCCATTGCGGGGATCTGCTAGTCAGTCACACGAACCAAGCCTCCAAGCCTAACTTGTAGTGCTAAGCCTGACAGTCCTTCCAGATCAAGTGGCAGACTTTAGATACCCAGCAACATATACCAGAATGTCAAACTGTATAGAATACAAATATTTAAGGTATGGGTGATACTTAATAAAGAGTGACTGTAAACATCAGTTTGTCTATAGTAAACCGCCAACAATAATTGCTGTATTTTACAGAATTTGTCCTCCCTAAAACTTCATTTTGTCATCTCGCTTTTCTCAGATGGGTATCAGGAGAGCTTTCAAAAGGTCTGCAGTGCCTCTCTGCAAACCTTGACACTTGCTTACATGTGCAGATGGTCATCTACTGAAGCCAGTTATGCACATCTCAGACATTTAGACAAAATTGTAGCGCTTTCTGAAGGACTGGATGCACTCCCCTTTGCCCTTCTGCAGTAATGAAAAGCAGTGGAGTTTCCAAACCTTTCCACATTGACTATTCAATGAACAAATAGGTTGCTTAGCATCTGTCAGATCTCCAAATTACAAGCAACTTTCAAAAACCAAAATCAATCTTCTCTATATATTTTCTTAATTATTAGTCTTTGAAACACAGCTGATAATTGTGATGTACCTTGAGGGAACTGAACATTTTCCTATAGTCAGCCCTGCAGAGACAACAAGAAGCTGCTGAAAAGGACCAGGTGACAAGGTTTCTTTCAAGCTAACACAGAAGATATTAAGAGCTAACCTAAAAAAAAAAGTACATACATTTCTAAGTCATCAATATCATCTCCAAGCCCACAAGCAGTAATTCAGAACACTTTCAAAAATGATGAAGCACATTAGAGACACTAAAGAAAGTAATAGGAAATTTAGGAATTGGAAATTGGTGTCATGAATCAGCATTAGAAAACAAGTAAAGCACTCTGGCAATAATGCTCAGTGCTCTGACATCTGAAAAGGTACATTCTACTTTAAAGACTTTTAAAGAAACTACATTCCTATTTACTGAGATTAGGAAAAATTAAGACAACGCTGTTATCAAATGTTCCAGTTCCAAGTAATATCTTCCACTGCCAGCTCCATCCTGAAGCTCCCTAGAAGGAAGACCCAGTTTCCAGCAACAGAGAATGAGTTAAGTGAGAGAAGAAACCTTACCTACAACCTGCAGGCACAGTCCCCCATATCCCTGTTGACTCCTCATCCAAAATATATAAAGCATAGCATCAGATTCATGGTTATTATTTCATGATCTTCTTACATCCTCTGTTCCAGAAGTAAAACCAAAAGAATACACTGAAAGAATTATTCAAATGCTTTTATTGCTCCAATTGAAACCTGAACTTTCTAATTCATGGTAATATTTTGACATCTGCGTTGTTTAACTCTGTATGTTTTCACAGAATTGAAGCAAAATGTCATTATCTGTTTGAAATTCAGTACTAAACCTAAAGATTAAAAAAATATATTTTCAATCTAAATGTTCTGTGACAGTTTCTCCTTAGTATATAATTTATGAAACGAAAACAAAATAAACGTCAAAAGATGAGAAGCACTGAAAATGAAAAATGAGAACAATATTTTCACTTTTTTTCCCCTATGCTGTGATTTATTAATGTCACTCCAGAGACTGCAGAATTGAATAAATTGGCTCTTCCTAATAGGAAAGAAGAAAATGATTGTAAAAAAAAAAGTGTTACAAGCACAAATTCATTTTTAAAAACAATGGCAAAAATGTGCAAATAAATAATTTAGTTTCTCTAGTAGAACTCGGCACTGTTTCACTGATATGGGACATGACGCAGGTATGAGCAGCACTCCAGCAACACACTCCTAAATCTTTCTTTCCACATGCTTAGAGGCTTTAATGAATGACACTTCAGTCATTTTAAATAAAAGCTCAACAGTGAAATTCCCCCAAGGAATAAAAGTTCAGTACCACACGCTCATATTTCGATTTTCCTCTGGGTACACTTAAATGGCAAGACATGATCCAATACGAAAGTCAAATCTTACACTAATACCTCATCTCCTACCACCTTCAAAACAGTAAGAGAATATAGTTATATATAGTTAGGTTGGCACTGGGCCTATGTATTAAAGGAAAAACTGTGTCTGTACACACCACAAAACACTTTCTACTCAGTCATGAGTCACCTTTTTTCACCTACTGAACTATAAAATGTCTGATGGTTCAATACAACAGCCTTAACATTTAAAAGAAGCACTTTTCAACTTAAACACATTCATACTGACAAACATCCTGTACCTCAAATGTTGTTCATTAAATCATCTCACAATTACACATTGTATTTTTCATGTCTGCTCTTACATAGCTTCACTTCAGAAAATATTTGAAGTTTATTCTCCGCTACTTGTTTGGAAACTCAAGATACTGCAGCAAATACTGTGCATTAGCCTCATCATTGCAACTGCTCTTCAGCTTTGGCCAAATTAACCCCAGAGTCAGATAGACACTTCCAATACTGAATGTTTCCTCCTCATAAAGACGTGTGATGATTTTTCTTCTCCTTTTCTGTAATGAAGTCTTGGGCCTCACACGTTACTAGGTAGACAGTAATTTTCTGTAAATAACACAATGACCTTGGCTGGTGTAATTCAACCTAATACAAGTAAAATCATAGTATTTAAACCTCTTTGTAAATGAAAGATTTGCTCCAGGAGTGCCACACTCCCTTGCTTAAATTAGCTAGAATAATAACAATCATGTGATGGAAAGGCAGTTCACACTTGTCTTTTCTCAGCACTTTACATACATAATTTCTTCTCCATAGCAGTTCACCACCTTTGTTGCAACAGCCATCACTTACAGCCCCCACCCTTTTTCTTCCTGAAAAAGGAAGAAAAATGAACCATGAACACCACAGAGTTCTCTGATTAATTATGCAACTCAGCACTTACTATAGCTTTCATCTCCACAGTGCCTCGTAAACAGGCATTAAACACAAGAACAGCACATTCAGCTAGATAAGCAGTAATTATTATCCTCCATTTACAACTCAGAATTCTGCCAGGGAGAGTTCTGTATGGGACAGCGCTCCTCCATCCTCAACCCAGCCCACCCTATACCATCCCTTGCATTGTTAACCTTCACATTGCTGGGGTCTACATCTACTCATCTCTGCAGAAAGCAGTCCAGGTAAATAGAAGTGTTCTACATTTTCCCTGAAGTAGGACGCGGTTTTGTATTTATCCCTCCCTACCTCCACTTCCGTTTAACTGCTCTTAAGCAAATGGCTGTTTAGCTGTGAATACCAATACCCAATGTGCTTTATCACTTTAGGCAATAAATAGTTTGCCCCTACCAAACTAATACATTTCTACTGTGATACGCTGCACCTGAGATGGTGTTGCAAGGTACCTGTACCTTCTCTCAAAAACAAGTGTTATATGGAAAGCAAAAGGACTCTTAGTAAATCTTTGTTAAAATAATTAACAAAAGCAAAAGCCTTGCACTATGGTAGATGCAATGTAGTAAATAGCAGAGAAAAGGTCATTGGTCAGTATTGCAAGGAACTTCCAAGGTTTCTTCTCAGTCTCATCATAAAGGACAGCGTTTGATTAACAAATTTAATTCAAGATGATATTTCATTTCTACAGTAGTTTGCGGCAGTAAAATGCACATTGCAGATGCACAAATTTGCAAACCAGACACATGGTGCTTTTTTTTTGCCTATAAATTGCCTTGCAGTAATTAATAAAAATCCATCTCAAGCTGCTGACTTGCATTTCTCATTGTTAAGCGAGGTCAGAACTTCAGAAATTAGGGAGGTGACTTCTTCCCCAGACCAGCTGCCTCACTGCATGCGTGAAGTCCTACAGCCTTTGAAAAGCTATTACTGCTCCTAAGGATTGGAAAGAAAAAAACCTGTGAAGATCTGCTGACTATAGAGCCCGATATATTTTAAGCCTGATAGTAAGTATCAAGCAATCTGAAGAGGGAGGTTCAATGTGAGTTTAATTGCTGTCTTATTTGCACCCAAGTTAGTGCAATACTGATGCTGGATTCATTACTAGTCATAATAAAGTAGAGTGATATGTTCCAAGTATGAAAAACCTCTGAAAATGCAACTATATTTCATGTGCAACTCCCTCTTCTTCACCCATTTGATAGTAGACTATTTCTCTGATCTGCCCAAAAGAATCTAACCCAAAGCTTAAGCTTTGCTTCTCCATGTTGTGTTCAGAAATCTCAACTTTCCTCCCAGATTCAGTACTGAATTCTTAGGAGCTGCCACAGAAAGCAATGAGTAAAGTGTCAGGCAAGGGACGTAACTAAACCTTGCAGAAAAAGAAATGTTTATGACAAAAATAGATGAGTGTTCTAAGCACGAACACCAGATTAGAAGCGACAGCAGCCAGTAAACATGAAATGGAGAAATATAAAAAATGATAGCTCTCTGGCAACTGTAAAGGACAAAAGAGGAAGAAGGACAAAAGCAGTAATATTTAAAATAAGATGTCTGGTAGAAAGCAATAATCAATCACACTTCATACTTGGGGGCCTGGGAAGATGACACTGTCAGATGCTACTGCGTAAGATGAAAAATGAAGGATGGGAAAAAGCACACAAAAATGTACCATACCGAAATACGTAAAAACAAGACAGATTCTTACTATAAGGTTAGGTACAGTTAGGGAGTTGAAGACAGTAAGGATAAAACATTTTCCTTTGGTGTCTGCATTCATATGTATTATTCTGTCTATCATATCCTCCTGCACCCAAAGAGGAATAACCTCATGAAGCACTTCAAACTTGGATCAAAATAAGAGCGTACGCTTTCACTATGATGGTGGTAAATGCTGGCACAGGCTGCCCACAGAGGCTGCAGAATCTCCATCCACAGATATGGCCAAAACCAAAAAACCTGAAATGGAAATATTCACTTACCCTAGGAGTCTAAATCAAGTCAAGAAATTAAAATACATATTTTGACTTCATTAAGAATAACTAGTGAGTGACTCTAGGTGAGCAATGAGACAGCGCACGCATTGCGTGCTAAGCAAGCAAAGTCCGTCATTGCCAACGAGCAACTTCATTTCCTTTCTGACATGTGCCACAAATACAGTTGGTCAAACAAACCCTCTAGAGAAATGGCTTAATTCCTTAGTTATATTTAACAAAGCCATAAAACCTTAAAAAACAAGCTAAATGGATTTAACAGAATGCTAAAGCAATCAAGAACATATATATATTTCCTGCATAATATCAGAAGTCTTGCACTGAAACTTACAGAAACACTTCTCTATGCCTTGGCAGAAAGACAAACCTTGGCAGTGAAAAATCAGATAAAGAAAACCTTGCAGCAACACATCTTACTTGAATGAAAATCCATAATATATTGATAATATAACAAATAACACAGGCAAAAGATATAGGGTGGTTCTTGTGTGTACATTGTTCCCTGTGGTTAAGAAAATCCAGTCCCAGCAGAAAATAAAGAATTTGAAAAAGTGATCTCTCTTCTGTTTTGGACTGTTCAGACTCTCAACATCATGAGTTCAGCTTGTTCTGAGATTTTATACCTCAGAAGCGTTCCACAGAATCCACTTGGACCAAAAACAGGAGTGACCCCATTACCAGACTAAATCATTTTCTTGAGAGGTTGTGGGCTGCAGATAGTCACGGCAGTGAAAAGTTGGCCATCAGTTTACACAAAGTCCTTCCTGAAATGGATTTATAATCTGGAATGTCAGAACCTTATCAGAACCTTAATTTCTATTCCTGAATACTTATCTTTCCGGATCAGAAACAGAACATGCTTTTACATCCTAATTGATTCCCCATAAAATTTCTATTAGTTATGCTAAGTAGTAGATGCTTATAAGCTAATGGAATTGGGCGATTTAATTACAGAAGCATTTTCTATAATCATTTATGTCTGTCCAACGCAATATTAACTATTACCACAGCTTGCATCACATCATATCAAACACCAAAACCATTCACTTACAGTATTGTGCTGGGAACTGAAGTTAATTTCAGCTACAGGACAACTAAACTCCTTTGGCTTTCCCCATGGCTATCAAGAACACCTGTGCTCTGCAACTACCCTGCCAGACAGACAGACCCTGCTCTCACATTCACCCTTATATCTCAGTGCAGCACTTCTGAATGTCAGGAATGTCTCCAGTTTGAAGCACTTGGTTATGTTTAACATGCTATTTAACAAAGCGCATTCCATTTCTATTCATTTCTCTTCATGGAAAAAAAAATTCTAATGATATCATGCTGTATGAAGCAATTAAAAATTGTGAAGCATCCAGATTCGTTTCCCTCAGCTTCCCTTAAGTGAATATCTTACCTGCTGCCGCAGATACATATGGACTCTGTTCCTGTGACTATGCTGGAATTTATGCAGGAGTGTGTAGCAAGTGTTTCTTAATCCATCTTTTCTGTGCTCTGATTATTAAAATCTTAGCCATATATATAACATGTTGACATTTAGGAAGCCAAGTACTTCATTTAAATATTTAGTGATCAAAAGATGCATCATGGTAACACAGAAGTTCTAAATCTATTGACAAAGATGAAAAATTTGAAGTGAAAAAGGGCAGTCTGCTGCTTTATCAGACCCATTTACCAGCACATTAGTTCTTGGGGCTTTTAAGAAGTAAATGCACAAAGGGCTCTGAATCCTTCAAAACCACTACAATCTTCTGTTTACAAATATGTAATTTCACTCATCTGTATTTCTCTTCAGACAAGATATAGCTACTGTGGCTTTTACACCTTCTTTGCTAGAACAAGGACGCCAGCAAGAGAACAAGAGAAATATCTCACTAAACCCTTACGAGGAGTTACGAGGAAAGCTTCAGTTCCCTTTCCTAAAGGCATTCACCTCCTAGAATGATGTGTTTAACATTTGCCACAGGGTTTTTAAAAGACGACAAAATTTTACTCATTCAATCATATGCATTAAAGAGTGACCTTTCTCAAGAGGGAAAACAGCCTGGCAGAAGGTTGTAGCCAATGGCTGAGATTTCTCACATCCATAGCGACTGAATTATACTGGTGATCCTTCGCATCCCCAACATGCAGCATCCCAAAGAAGATTAATATTCAGGAAACACTATCAAAACACCTACAAAAAACAGATACTGATAGAATGGGAGCAGGAACTGGCTAAGCTTAAGTCCATACTAGATGACCTTTAAAAGTCCCTTCCATCTCAAATGATTCTATACCAACAGATGTATGCAAGTGTATGTTTGAAGCCATATGGCTTCCAGATTGGAACCAAATGCTCCTTCTCCACAAGCAAAACAAGTACAGAGAAGCGTGTACCAATCCGTATTAACATTCTGCCCATGGACTAAAACTGGGCACCGTTTCTCAAAGTTGATTTTAATTCCAACCAGATATGCTCCCTAATGATCACTACAGTGGGTAACAAAATTGTACAGCTCAATAGATGAAACTGCTCTCAATACAGCCTAATCTCTCTGCAACAAGTTGATTTTTGTGCATCTGGAATGCGCTAAATATAATTGTCAGCTAATTTTCCTAAGTGAAAAAAAATGGATTTAACTTGAAGTACAGCAAAATGCCTTCAGCACATAGGCTGGCTAAGGCTTATTCTGCCATACCTGCAAAGTAGAAATATTTTGGTCAAATTATACCTTAAGTAATGATGATGTATTTTCAGAAATATTTCTACAAGTATTAAGCCCAGAAAAGAAAATGGCTTCATGTGTTTTTGAGCCCTTCATTCCAATTTATACAGATAAGCATCCACTTTTAGAATTTGTAGTGCAGACCTTAATCTGACCTTGTCCCGTTCTTTACTCACATGAATGATCCCAAAGGCCATGAAACTGTGAACATGATTATACCATAGATTATATCTGGTATATGTGGTAGTAAGACAGTAGCACACAATCATTACAATTACATGCAAATATTACAAATAAACTTTGTACCACATCAGTCATACAGCAAATTAAAAACAGCAGCTGCAATCAAGGCTTAAAAAAAAATCAAAATGCCTGAAGTTTTCCACTGCAAGTGCTCGTGTATATACTGACCCCAAGTATGATTTAGAGAGAAAAGTAAACAGGGTAGTTAATCCACCAGTGACATGACTCCATCACACTGAGCAGTCAGGATAACACCCCAGCTAACAGCAGAGCCACAAGAGAAGTGTTCCGAGTTCATCAGGATTTATCTACTACTGACCCACTCATAATAAAGCTTAGAGTCTACAAAACACAGCACGATGTTACACATAAATCTATTAACTGTAGCCTAATTACACCTGATTTGTTGTAGTGAATATGGCAGGAAGAAGGACTTGGTCTACTAATCTACATAACGAAGCAACCTTTGGTATGTAGAAACAGTCACCTAATTTGCTTTACATGTACTCTCCAAAGAAACAACATCAATTTAATAAATCTGTTTAGAATTTTAAAAATGTGTATGCTTATAAGGTTATATTTAATTTCTAGTTATTAAAGCTATTTCTGCCTTTTAGCTATTTATAAAACCTGATTGCTTTTTGTTTCTTCCAAACAGCTTACTCCTGGAGCATGAGTATGTAATTGCTTTGAAAATTAATTAACAAAATTAAAATCTACTCTGAAAATGGAAGGGTTTCTTTGCATTCAGGCTTCGAGACTGTGTCAAGGGAATTTAGTACTTGAGGATACTGCTAACATATTAGCTAAATGGATGGCTTGTGCTATCATATAGTGGAATATGCATCTATTAGGAGGTGCTCCTCAGAACCATGAAGCCCTTTTGACAGGACATATCTGAAACAAATATGCCTGGAGAAAAGAAAGCAAAATCATTCCACATGATAGCAAACGCTTTAGCTTTGTGATATCGATCCTCCAGCCCTTGAGCCCTCAATCAGATGCAGAGTTCCAGAAGTAAGAAAAAACTATTAGAGTGTCACTTCAAACTTCCAGGTTGGAAAACCAAGCTTTCCCTCCCTATCCCATCCTTAGAATTAAGCTTTAGGGACTCAGTCCACACTCAAAGTTCCTTCTCTTTAGCACTGTGGGCAGCAGCAGGCATTCAGCCCCATTTACACAACACAAAATTGAAGCCCCATACACATCCTAGAAAAGTAAAGTAGGAATCAAACTCCAAAATTTACTCTAAGAAAAAATATTTGTTTTTGAAGATTAAGAAAATTCACTCATCTTCTTGATAATTTGAAACATGAACACGTGTAAAGCAGTAAAAAAATCACCAGATCTGCCTCTCCACTGAACTGTATATCTGCGGACCCATCATGGCTGCCTACAGGACTGAAAAGATAAATGTTTCAAGAAAAGAAAACCCATATGTTGCAGAAATAAAAATGGGTTGGCTGTGTTTTGGTTTTGGAGAAGGGAATTAGTTCTCCTTGTTGATTTTACTTAACAGTTTAAGAAAAGGTTTCACCTTACCTCTCTTCTGCCTCCTGCGCAGCAACACACATAAGCAATTCCCCATTTACAGGGCTTAGTCCTCATTTCTCTAGGTTTCAAAGCTTTTAGATCTCTGCTCTCACTTTCAGTTGGCGCTGTTTGATTGAGGGTTTTTGTTTTGTATTATTTGATTTTGGGTTTGCTTTTGTGCACGCTAATAACACATTTATTTTCCAAGCATTCAATGGAAGTCCTTCAGAACTTATTTTGATTCATCTCAGCTGCTAGTTCATTCTTTTTAAACTAATCCATTAGGTTTGGTTAACTACTTTTCCTGGGATGTGAATACCTGCCTTTATTCTGAAAGATGCATTTTTAAGTGAATTTTCAATTACCATTGTGTTTCTGGTTTACAAAGTGATTGCTTCTGGCAGCCTCAAGAGACCTAGCAGAAAAAAAGTAGTTAAACAGAAATGCGGGGCTTCTACACTTGATTATCTAACATTACTGGTTCCCTAAAACAGCATCTTTTATGCTGGTCTTTTACTTGAAGTTATCTAAATCCTCACTTTCTATTTCTCAGACTTTGAAGCACAGACAGCTTGCCTGCTGCTTCCTCTGATGTGTCCAAAGAAAATGTGACATGAAGAATTAAAAATAAAAAGAAATGTCATGCTGCTGTACTTTGATGCTTGGTTCATCTCTTCCCTAGGAAATTGAAGTCTTCTCTTAATAAATAACATTCAGAAGCAAGTGTAGTTTCTTGTTTTCTCGTAATCAACTTTTAATTTGCCGAAAAGGAACAGAGTTGACAAGAAGATGCTCAAAATCACCATGAAACTATTTTTTTCCTTTTTTCTAAGGTGGCTGCACTGGGTTTAACCTTTTGATATCTTAAACCATTCATCTCAGCCCATTTTACTTCTTCGGTGGGTTAAGATAAAACTTGTGAATTATAATTAGTTTCCATTCCTAATTAGTTACTAGTACATTCTCATATGTTTTCATCTCAGTCAATAGGATACAAGTGACTTCATAGGTGTCTATGAAAAAGTTCAAAAGCTGTCACAGGAGGCAAATAAGAGCTTCCCTGCAAGAAAACCAAAGCATTGCACAGCTCTTGAACTGGAGCTCCTATTCATTAAGGAGAGACAGGCAGGTTCTTCAATCATTTATCCTCCAACGTTTTCCTTGTACAGTCTAGGTCCCTTTCCCCAAATCCCGTATCAGTTCCTGTTATTAGTCCAAAATTCACTGTTTTTCTGACTGTTCCTCCCCTCTCCAGCACAGCCATTGCTAATTAATCTCCATTTTCTTCAGTGGCAAGATTTTACTCTCCTTAAAATTCTTTAAGCAGCTCTACCTTTAAAATTCATTCAGTGCTGAACTATGAAGATACTGTTCAAGATGAAGATTTATCTCTCTGATATCTTATTAATCTACAGGTCACCATTTGGAAGTGGCAATATCTTCAATATCATCTGTCCTCGGATCTTCCTGGACATGAAAGCACTTTTTGCAGCTGGACAGCAAAAGGTTCCTGACAGTAAAGAGATATGTCCTGGTACCAAACTCTTTTCTTCTTTTTATCATTATTTCATATATTTATTCATATCCTAGTGTATAATTTTTTGTTTCCCTAATGTTCCATTAAATACTTCCTTATTCATACAGTCTATCATACCTGATAGACATACTGTCATACACATACTAAGACACTTCAGTGTATCACTATATAACATAGTTATTGCATATTCCTTAGCAGTTACAATTATTCAGAAACTGAGACTGCTTAACCTAGAGATGAAAAGACTAAAGAGAAATACCAGATTTCCTGAACGTATTCAATCACACAGTAAAGAAAAATCAGAATAATTTACTCCCCATATTCATAATAAGCAGAACAAGAAATAGGGCAGCACTTCTTTTGTCAGGTGGGAGGGTTTTGTTGTCTGATTAGGGCTTTTTTCGGGTTGGTTGTAGAGTTGTGATTGTTTGTGAATGTCCCAGAACACACCTAGTCCATCACTAAAGTGAATAACTTTCTTCAAAACACTGATTATATCTGTCAATCAGGAATATAGAAGGCTATCAATAGGCGAGGGAGGGTCAGACTCCATAGGCAACATGGAAGAAAAAAGTTGAACTAAAGCCAGATTGATTATTTCTCAATTTATTTTTCCTTCCATGTGAGTTCACATTCATTTGATCCACGAGAAGGATATTTTTTTTTTCCTGAAGAACACATTAACAGAGGTTTGTAAGGAATTTAGATACATGACATCAACCTCACTGGGTAATAAATTCAGGAATGAACTATGAAGGTAGAAAAATCAGCCTGCCTCAGTGATTATGCAGGACTTGGTATCCATTATAAATGAAACAGCTACATTTATAACTTGTTTCAAATAATCAATGGTCTTCTTATTTTGTTTACTTGTAGCTGTTCTACAGGGTCAGGATGAACATTTATCTTTTCATATTTTGATTATTTGCTATCCCAGAAACAATCTTTCACACTTAGTAATGATCATGATGATGGAGGTAACGCACTGACTGCTTGTAAAAAAGGGCTGATCTTAGTGGTGATGCCATATGTTATAGTGGAGATGCCCTGTAGAACCACGCTCATGCTCTCTCAGCTCCCTGGATAGAGGCCTTTCAGCATCCTTGGAAAATCCTGCCATAAATCATAAAGGTCTACATACTTGGAACACAATTTACAACTCACTCTTTTGAATGCACACCCTTTTTCTCCTTGTTTTCTAGAATGTCACTATTGAGGCTGCTTATTAGTCAAGAGGCTGGTGATCTGATAAATTTCTCTGTGCTTAGGACAGAGGAAAGGAAGCAAGAAATCTTCAGTACGCAGAGCCTGCTTACAGCAATATGGTTACATGGGCTTTGCCAAGTACTCTTTGTCAAGGATACAGAACTCTGAAGGCATGAGAACATGGATTCTCCACTCAGCAGCCAACAGATAGACCCAACTGACAGCCGTCTGACCATGGAGGCATTGAGCTGTTACAGGGTACCCTATAACCAATGGAACTACCTGCCCAGCACTGTTTCATGGCCCACACTGCACTCAAACAACAGAAGCAGGGTTTGGAATCTCAAAACTGCAGCACTGTGCCAGAATAAGGCACTGAATTCAGGAAGGCAAACCAAAATAAGCAAGAGTAATAGATTTTCAGGTGTGTTTTTTTTTTTTTTAAATAAATGTATAGCTGAGAGCAAGTATTGACTTTTTTCCCCCTTCAGTTTAACAAGCTTTTTAAAGGTTGGTTAAGTCTGTAACTACATAACAGATTTCAGCCTCAATAAAACTAAAATGGAAAAATAGAGAACACTCCAGAAAGAAAGAACAAAAAAATCATTCAGTAGTGAATACTATAATAAAACACTGTTTTTAATCAGGTATTTTTTCCTTAAGAGAAGTTTCAAAGCATCTGAAAGTACTAAAATGCAGTCCTGCCTCCCCTTATCAGCCATTCTCTTCTTCTGGTTAAGCAACCTGAAAACCACTCCTTCTTCTTGCACAGAAGATGTATCATTTTTCTTTTTAGTCTTGAAATAAGACTGCCACTAAGATTGCTATTAGTTAGCTCTGAAGAAGTATTCGTAAAGATAGCACTAGAAGAGACATTTCTTTTACAAGAATAAGAATATTCCTCTCCCTCTGAACATAGAGAAACTGGCTACATCTAGAAGTCATTTAAAACTTCATTCTTCTTCATTATTCAAAGAATAAAAGATAACAATTCTACATTATATTAAAGATTACAAAGTAAACTCATTACAGAAATCCATATTTTTGTGGTTTACTCTCTATATATCTCCTGATTAAAAAGTTGGTCCAGGTAGGTTGCAATAAACTGCCTCTTCTCCTCAACTCCTTTCAAAGGAAGAGATTCAATTTTGCCAGCCTGTCCCAGGATCTCAAAGAAGCCTCATTTCTGGAAACATCCATCCAAGCACTCAAGTTCACACATTCAAGTGGGATTACTCGTGCTAGTGCCCACATTGCTACGGCCATATGCATGCACATCAGGCACCTGCCCTCCTGGGGAGAGTCAAAAAGTCAGGCAGATAGCAAGGGAGACAGCTGTCAGCCCTCCTCGTTGGGAAATGGATAAGCTTAATTAAAGTCTTAGCTCTATGACTTACGACCTTCAAGGTTTAATTTACCACTAGATGTATACAGTGCATGAAAAAAAGATTAGTGAAATCTTTTTTGTACTAATAGTATCCCAGAGTAATTTACCCTTCCTATCCAAATCAGGCTTTTGGCAATCAGTCTCCACAGAGCCCCTCTAGGAATTTCCCAGTAGAGATATGAAGATGGATGAGAGGCATTCCTATTTACTTCCCCTGCCTCAAAGGCTGCCCTGAAGCCTGAGCCAGCACTCTACTTGCCTGTAGATTACTACAGACCATGTCAATACGTTCTACTGAACAACCTCTTCAGTGCAATTGCTGTGGGAAAAGCAACAGAATGAAAAGAAGTTCAGCGCTTGGAATTCAGGTATTGAATTTATCTAGCAGCGAGTTCTCAAGAAAAAGCGTCAAAACTGTTCATGCATAGACCTTAGTTGCTACCTCACATTGAAGATGGGGGAAGGGGAGAGAAATGGAGACTGAAAGACCTTCCTAAACTGTTAATGCACCTGTCTGTGTAAAGATGATGCCCTCCTGCCTGCCTGGTAACTTATGGTGGATAAGTTAAGCATTCCATTTTACTCAGGATCAGAAGTCTTGTAAGGATCTGCTGTTGAGCCAAATCTTGGCCCACACACTGCTTTAACAGTGCAGTGATTCCAAGTAACGATGCCAGATTTTCTTCAGCTTCACCCATTGGCTTAGGCTCAGCTCCCAGACCAGAGCCAGTCTTTTTTTCCTTGAACCAACCCTTTATCATCTTCAGAAGAGAAGAAACTTAGTATGATGTCAATTGTCTAAAAGGCTGGGCCTATTCCTTGAGTAGGCCACTAACCCTGCTGTGAATATGAGCAGTAAAAGCTCAAGAAACTGTCAGATGTTGTTTCTAACGCCTCAGGGAGTTAGAAATTACCATTATATAAAGCTGATAGATGCCTCTGCAGGAGTTACCTATCATGAAGCCCACATTAAAGCATCATTTATATCCTTAACACTAGATGCCTTGCTGATTTGAATGTCCTTAAATGAAGGATTAATTGCCTCTCCCCCTTGAATATCTGATTTCGTGCCATCAATCTGATTACATCAGATTCCCTGGTCTACAGCACAAAACTTCATTATAGCCCAAACCCTGCATGCAACTCTATTACAGTAAGAGCAATGCCAACTGTGTTTGCTATGAAGCACCATTATTCAAGGTGATTACAGCTCTCAAACTTCATTCTTCATCTTTGCTTACCACTGAGGTTTACATTCTGGCTACAAGGTTTATGTCTGTCAGGACAGAAAGCGTGAGCAGCAGTCAGCCTCTCACACAATGAAGCTGAAAACAAGGTAGCTTAAAGAGGCTCTACTTTTCTTACACCTGGTGAATGGTCACTTACTAATTTAAGGAAATTGGGCTGTTCCTCAGATCATAACAGCAAAGGACAGTGTTCTGCAAGAGATGTGCTTTAGAGGCCCAGCAACTGCATGCTTACCTGCATGATTTGCTAAACTGTTTAGGAAAGAAACTTTAATATATTTATCCTATTATGTTTAACTAGCTAGAAATTTAGGTCAACACTATCTGGCAATCAACCTGCACCATGAACTCCTCTTTATTCTTCTGTGGAGATACAGCAGTTAACAGTATAGTGTTTCAACAGTAAAGCCTAGTATTATTTGCTCTATTCAGAGAATACAACTCTGTTGTAAGAGAAGCACTCAGCTAGTGGTCATCGTTAAACATTCTGCTTATAGAGTTTTTGGAAATCACTGGATAGTGTGAGCAAGCCTTGTTACAAGCCAGAGCTTGCTTTCAGCTCTATGATCATCACAGTGATTCCAGCTGTCTTTCCCACCAAGCACCATTTCCCAAGATGCTTCAGCCCAAGAACTGACTGTCACTCATTACACGTTGATACTGCAGGAGTAGGACACGGAATTTTCCTGCCCTTTTAACTTGCATAATTAATTTTCACATACGTATTTCTACAGCAGAATAGAAGCAACCTTTTATAGAAGTTCCTGGCTTCCCAGGTTGCTGGTTTCTTCATTTTGCCTTCCAAGAAATGAAGCCCACAATAAGGAGATCAACCTCACACCTGCTGAGAACGCAGCTATCACTGCACTGTCCAAGGATGCTGGAAAACAGAAGTGCTATAGTGCTCCAGAAGAGAGGGGAAAGCTGGCATAGCAAAACACATTCATTGGTGTGGACATGCTTAAAAATAAGATCAGTTCAACAACATCTTTGGCCAACTGAAAGTAACATGTTTTGGTGAAAAGTTTATACTGTGAAGTAGTCCCACCGAAATGACTTTGAACAAAGCTTCCCAAAAGGGGTGGGTTTTGTGCAGGATCCTGCGTTAACCTGGCCTTGGGTTTGAAAGGCCATAGAGATGGTGAAGGGAAGAGGATGAAGGAAAAAAGTTTAAAATCTCATTTCAGAAGCACAAACTGTACAAATCTAGAGCAAATGCCCTGCCCGACAATTCAAAATAAGCAAGCAGAGTGCAGTGAAAGGACATGATTAGCAGCAGAGGAAGCTCAGGCTGGTTTAAAGCAGCTTCTCCCCACAGCAGTGCCTCAATCTGCCCCGGTCAGCTCACCGCTCAATCACTGCTCAGGCTCCCTGTGGGTGCTATCAAGAATAGTGGGAACAATTGCTATGAACAGAATGTAGAGAGTGGCCAAAAATATACTGCTGCTCCTTCTCAGGCTGCATGGGTCAGCCAGTACGGTGAGGAGTTCAACATGAATGAAATGCTGCCCTTAAATCACATCTTTCAGCCCCTTCCGTCTCCCGAGATGCAGTGCCCAGTCAGTCCAGGCATTCAAAGGCTGATTGCAATTATTCTGAGTTCCGTACTGAAGATAAACAAAAGCTCATCAACACACTGCAATGAGAGCAGGCGGGTTTTAAAAATTCAAGTTCCTTCTCCATCAGAAAAATAAAATAAAAGGCACATTATGGTACCATTTCCCTTTTTCTCTCCAGAGCATTTTTTTTTTCAGTGGGGAGACTGAAAAGGGCTGAACATGATGGAAAAAAAAAACATGAAGGCAAAACTATTTCTAAAGTTTTACAAGAGGTGTTACAGAATTTATAACAACGTATCACAAGTATTTGCATTTCTTCCCCACTTTTCTTTAATGGAAATGCATTTCATAAATTAAAGTGAGCTGGTGTCAACAGTTTTAAGAGCAGCTGAGACTACATTTTATACACACGTTCCACATCTTCACTGAATACTGTTGAAAGCACTTAGTATTTAAGAAAAGCATTCAGCTCTTCCAGACACTTTCAGAAATGTGCCCTCAGGTTCCAGCACTGGTTTGTCTCTATTTTTGTAAATACAGGATTACAAAGTGTTCTACATTTATACCTCTAATGCAAACCCTAATGAACAGTCATCCATAAAAAAACAGCTTGCTGAGACATGCCCATCAAGTCTCTGAAATAACAACATGCCATGTTGTCATATGGAGACAAAAATATCCTGCCTTAAAATCAGTTGTTAGCTTACAGGAGGATTGCAGGAGCTGCATATATAAGGCTGACGAGCACCTGGAAGTGTTATGTGCAGCTGGAGTTTCCAAGCATGAGAAGAATTCTTCTCTTTCCAAGAAAGAGAATCTCAAAGATGATTACATCTTTATGCACAACCCTATTACAAGAAGGCAGCTGTTACGCTTGTATTACCTATAAGGAAGGAAACGCACAGAAAGGCTTCTGTACAAGGAACAGCTAGGGAGGCCAATGCCCTTCAGCCTGGAGCAGAAATGCTTTAGAGGAGATATAGTAAAATAATGCAAAATCTGGAGTTCCATGGAGACAAAACAGGATTTGTTTGCACGCAACCCCTTCGCTATAAGAACTGGGGCATGAGGTGATGCTGGCAGGTTCCAGACAAATTAAGAGGTAGTTCTTGATAAAAATTTGCATCTTGTCTAGTCAATGCCATGCTTCATGAGCTTGTACATCTTACAACTCGCACGTAGATTCAAGGGAAAGTGGGACACATTCATGTGAGGGCATCAGCTGAGGATGACTAAACATGCAGAAAATTGTCTGCCTTGGGGGGCCCTCAGCTGCCAAGTCCTAAAACTCAGAGCCAGTTGGAGCACCGCGTACATGCCCTGCTCTCCTCCAGGCACACTCATGTGGCAGATGCGCAGCCATCACGCCTAATAGCCTACTTGAATCCTTCTATTTTCTCTCCCGGATACCTGCGGAGATGATTAATGCTACTAGACTGCACACCCTACCTATTTTCCTGCAGCTTGGCAGCTGAGCTTTTAAAGCATCCAGGTTTCTGGACTTCCACAGGTTTTCAGGCTTTTGCCTTACTACATTTGCACTGAAATACAGCAGGACCATGGGTTCAACTACTTTTGAAGACCATATCCTGTCAAATCCTGGCAAGAAATAATCTTAATGGTTGTTGTCATGTTTTTATCTCAGTACTTGATCTATAGAACTCTTAAAAGTAAACACATGAAAAGTATTACTTACGGTCACCACTGTAAATTACAATTTAGATAACTGTATGAGAGAATATTTTCTCTCAAAGCATTTGTCTTTCCCAAAACATTTATCTTCTTCCCTTAGGGAATCTGAAATGATTCGAAATGGCTTTGCTTTATTTTTATGAATACAGGTAGCTAGACACTCTGTAACAGAAGACCTGCACTTTCTCCTGGCTGACTAACCAATATCTTCATTTACCATCTCATTTAAGTTTTCTCTCCTCCAGAGAAGCCTTGGATAATTGCTGCCCTTAGGCACATGAGATCTGCACAGCTATGAAAAGTGACAGAGAGCCATGATTCTCCACAAAAATAAAGCAAAATTTTAACCCCAACTTTAAAGCAACAAAAGAACATGCAACCACCTCCCTCATCACCCACCTTCCCAGCTGCAATAGCACAGTAGCCCTGGGCTTCAAACTACAGCCATCCACACCCTGGGCAACCATTCTGTCACCCAGAGCACTCTCAAAATGCCCAGTGCTAATCACCCATACTGAGCTTAAAATATTTAATTCCGAAAACTTATTTCTAATGTTAAAGCATTAAGCCAGATGTTCTAGACCACTTTATGTAATCAAGTTCTAGCTCTTTTCGCAGCAAATTTGGATGTAATAAGGATTCAGTAGTCAGAAATTTAAAATAAGTTACATAGAACAACCTGAAGAGGTCAAAAAGTACTAAAATTTAAGATATTAACCAATTATGCTTTTAACGCATGAATTTTGCATCCAGTTACTTCAACAAGCATTGCCACTGGGAGAAAAACATCAGTCTTTACAAATAAAACTAGGGCGAGTCCTAGGAAAGCAGTCAAAAGCTATTTTATCGGGTCACATTTATCTTTTTCACAGTGTCAGTCTCAAAGCTAAATTCCATGAGAAGTTATTTAAAAAAGCACAGAATCATTTCATTTTTTAATCTGGCTACAAGATTTCTGAAGCCACAGGCACAACAAGCAATCATCTGTTTACTAACAGTTGAAACTTTATCAAGTTACTTTATAGGCGGTACAGGGAAGGAGAGATTCGGAGAGAGTTTTGAAGCAGCACAATAAGCTAAGTGTGCGTTCTTACAAGGTCTCTGAAAAATGAAGTCTAGGAAATATGTATAAAGATGATTGCCCGAGTTTGTATGGTGTAGATAATTGAGGATGAAATTGCAGACCAGATAGAGAAGTCTTGTGCGATACTCATGGAAAGTCTGTTTGAAATGATTTAAGCAAGATAAGTAGCGTAAGTCACAGCAGCTGAGTCTACCTACTTAAATTACTTTAAAATAATTTGTTCAATACTGCCATAGATGCATATTAAAATGCTTTACTACATATTATTCACTTCTTAAAGTCAGTGAAATTCATCCACTTTGCAGCAGAAATACAAAGATCAACACCCCAAGAAGGTCAGCAAGAATCATCACAGCTCAGCTGACCACCAGCTCAGGCTCATGATAGCCCATTACTTCAGTTTTGTGCTTGTTACTGGCTTCATCATGACTGCAAGCTTTGGAAAACACTAACAATTGCATCACAGTTTAATATGCTCCAGTATCAACCATCTTGTTCTCTGTATTTTCTGTTCACATATAGAAAGAAAAGAGCTTCCTTCTTAGAAGCCACACTAACACGCCTTGTTATTAAATCCACTTTGTGCTGTCCTGGAAGTAACACCAGGAGAAACTGAGGAACTTCCATACAAGCCATAGAAAAAATGGTGGCAATTATACCTGCTTGACTTCATCCATAGAATACTTTTCTTCCACTGATCCCAGAAAAGGTTCTCTTTGTGAATGTATTTGCTTTGTTGTAGAATATTACTACCACAGGTCCTTGCAGAGTCACAAGCCGTAAGTAAACAGACTGGATCATGGATCCTGATAACCATCCCTGCGTGCTCTCTTCTATATAAGTACACACAAACAGCCTGGCAGAATACTACCCAGCCACATCCAATAAACCAGGTATAAGCATCACTGAGAAGGAACGAATTCAAGTTCGATATAGCAGTAGAGATTAACAAATTCAAGCTTGGTCTTGCCAATACTTTTCTACTTCTAGCAACTGAGGACATGAAATGCAGCACTTCTTTTAGTCTTTGGCAGGAAATAACTTTCGCTAATTTTTTACAACAAGCATAATGAGATCGCTCTCATCGTCAGCCTTTAAATACTGGGATGCTAATCTGAACTAGTAATGAATAAAACCAGCAATATCTCCATGCACATGGTGGGCTTATAGTTGTGGAACATCTTTCTCTTCATTAATAATTAAGTCTTGTTCAACCAGGCTTAGACTATTGAGATGTTTGACATTCAAGCTCTATAAACACTATTACATGGCAATTACCCAGAACAAGCATCCTGACTGGTACCGCTCACACCTTCTTTCTCTGTTGGGCAGAGAGATAATGCCAAGCTGAGAGAAGACAAAATAAGGGAAAGCTGTTAAGAGTTGTGTGCTAGTGATGACAAGTTTTAGCATTTCCGAAGTTACAAAGGAGAGCAGCAGAGCATATGGCTTAACTATAGCTCCACTGATTTTGGCTGGGGTCTATGAAGCACAGATTTCAAGAAAGTAACACTTCAGGCAGGCCTAGAGAGATGCAAAGACCCAGAACCCAAGCAGATGACTTGTGATCAGCACAGAAATCAAGGAACTTACAGATTGCATCCTGGGGACACAAGAAAAGAAGAACAGAAAGTAAACTAAATCCCAAGCACAGAAGATAAGGCAGATGACAGATCATCCTAACAAATACTTCATTACTGTGTGCAACAGATCGAAATATGCTTAGATATAGTGTTAGTCACTGTCAAACAAGTATGCTGTAGTAGAGAGCCTGGAGTTTTGTTGAGCAGTGGCAAAAAAAATAAACAAAACACACCTATCCTTCACACAAAACAGTTTAAGAAAGTTTTTACTTCTATCATTTTAATCTATTCCCCAAATGTTTAAGACTTGTTTTGAGGAATCAGCCATATAAATCCTCAGACGTAAGCACATATCACTTCAGTTATAGCAACAGCTGTGTATTTATGTATTAGGAAACAAGAACTACTGTATTTGTCCTGATGTTGTAATATATTATAACATCAGCTTGTAGAAAAGAATTTGGGATATCTATCTTCCACAATAATGGCATGCTCAGTAGGATTTTTATCCAGCAGGAATATCTGAGAGCATCACTTTTAGTTTTACTGGATTTCTTCAGACCTGAATTAAGTAGATATGCTTCTTACTTCATTAGTACAATATCAAGCACTCAAACTTCTTCATAGAGAGAAAGGAAACAGAAGATCTGGACAGCAGTATTTTGCCCAAGAGATTTTTAACAAAGGCTTCAATTCCAGGTCAAAAAAGAGAAAAAACAACCTGAAAACCACCTTTACATACAAAAAGCCACAAACATACTCTTTTCATGCAGTCCACATTGTTTGTGGAAGATAATAGAGCTCCCATGGAGTTAACAGTCTATTCAAAGAGTAGTTCTAAACTTTGTTCTATCATTCTCAATTGATAGAAAGGACCTTTTGTGATAATTGTTACCTTTTCTCCCCTAGAAAGTCAGTAGGAGATGCAGTTCGCTCTCACCTTTTCTCCAAGCACTGCCATAACCTCCCCAAACCTCAAATACTGCTCTCCCCTACCAGTAACCATTCAAAACAGACGGACAGGTAGAACTCAGTCCCATACCAACTGGTGGGTACATCATTATCAGATATGACAAGGTCGGATTAAGAACACTTATCACATTATTCTCTCTGTGCTTCTTCCCTCTTAATTCTTTTCACAAAGAACAATGATTTTTTGATATCATGCTTCATCTTCCCCAAATCTGATTTACAGGTCTTAGATCTTAGAGACAGCAAGACTTCAAAACATAAATACAGAAAGGATGTGCTTAATGGTCTGATGAGAGTAATTAAGTGACATCAGGGCTCTCTTTTTCTTTTTAAATCTGGCATTTTACCAGCTGAGTCAATTAATACCTTATTAAAAGAAAAAAATCTAAGTTCTCTGCTATTAATTTTCTACCTCCCATCTGCAGACTCATTGCATTTGAAAGGAGTAGTATTACCAGAAACAAAGCTCCACAGTACAGAGGACCCAATTTCACAGAAACATTATCCTCAGAAGTTATTGGAGACATCTCATGGGAACTGAGTGAATAAGAGCTGTTGCTGTAGATTCTCTGATACCTCTGGTTAAGAGTTATAAAGCAGTTACATTGAAGGGTAAAGCCTAATGGGACAATAAAGCAAAACAAGTCCATTATCCTCAGAAAGAAGTCTCTAACTTCTCTCAGGTTTTTGTTCAATTCTGAAAAATAGCAGGTAAACAAAAAAACATCTGAACTGCTGTTGTCCTCGAGAACCATGGGATTTACACAGTCATTTTTATTGTCAAAGCACTTCACCCACACTAAAGTAGTTAATCCTCACAGAGCTCCTGTGAACAGAGATCGTTACAGTCATCCACTTCCCCACTAAGAGTGTCAAGAGGGCTTTATTTTTCAGGTCCACATGCAGACTGACTGATCTCGGTCCTGATCTCACCTACAACCACGGAGGTGCCACACAGCAGTGACAGTGTCACACCACAGCCATGCAATGAAGTACCCTCATCAGTATGAGACATGGATCTAACCGCCCAAGCAAGATGTTACTGCCACTTGAATTCTGCTGGCTGAGCCACCCCAGTGTAAAAGTTCAACTTAAAGATTCGTATTCATAGTGCAGTCAATACATTGACTTTCTCCTATAATTTCACAGGTGGTTAAGCGCTCAAGAGAAATTTTAAATGTGGAAGAGTCAGCGGGCTGCAGTGAATTAACCCTTTTTGAATCCAGTCTTATTGTCATACTTGATAGGCAGGAAAAGTTTCGCAGAGGACAACATGCCAGGTGGATGTTACCCATTCCTGAAGCTACACATGCCTGTAGCTTCATTGCCTTTCAGTGGCACAAATAAAGAAATGAAATGCTACCATCAAATTCAGTATACGAAGATTGAAACTGAAATGTGTTTGAGTGACAATATGATAAAGCGTATGTAAGATATGATAAGAAAAAAAATTGATACTGGTTATGTTAACAGCTTTCTTCTCAGATTTCTGTTTCACACTTTTACCAGATCCAGGTTCACAATGGAATTAGACCTTTAAGAACGCGTCAGTGAAGGAAGGCTTTTCTCATTAAACTGGTGATAAGCTATTCTGTTGTCCACTGTCTATCTGCATGTCCTATATTTTGTCAGTAACTCCAAGGTCTTATCTGTGACACCAAAGCTGCCTGTTCATGGCTGATAAGAAATTTACTTTGCTGCAGGAGAAAAAAATTTAAAAGGAAAGAGATAAAACTTGTGGTTTTCTATTTTTTTTCCAATTGAAGAGTATTAAAGTACAAAGAAAAAAGGTCTTTTGTCGACATCAACAATTGCCTTAAAACATACCTTCCCACTAAGGTCCAATAAAAGAAGGGTGCAAAATATTTGCTCTCATTTCTTAACCACTTTAACAGAACAGCAATACCGAGCTATTGCTCTAATTCCTTACGTCCTCTTTTCTCAGCCACCATTTAGCATGCTTTTACCCCTTGATTGTTAAACTCTCCCATTTCAGGCTTGAATCATTGTTCTGGGGTGTACTTAGAGCACCAATCTGGGAAAGGGATGTTGCATCAATTTTACTACCAGCAGCACCATCTCTGTCAAGTGATGGATATAGCCATTGTACATTGCCCCAATTTAGGCACCACAGTAATTGCAGCAGTGTGATAGAGAAATCTACATGCCAGCCTAACTACAAGTACACTATATTCCAGGAAGTTGGAGCCACTAAAACAAAGTGAGAAAAAAGCCATTTTTTCCCCTCATAAAAATCCAATTAACTTTTTTACTATCAGAAAAAAATTGCTAGAGAACCCCATTCAGTTTGTATTTACCAAAAAGAAATCAGTTTTAGTAAGAACTACCATTCAAAGACTAGAATTCGGCTTTGGTAAAATGTGAACATTTCATGCTTTGGTGATAGTACTTACTGAAACTCTTTTTAGATGGAAAAAAGTATTTGGATTTAAGTATTACGCTACTACATGAAGGAAGAAAATAAGGTGGGAAAAATCACATTTCTTATATTCATTTCACATGTTTCCATAAGGAACGCTGACATTTTCTGACTAGCAATAATAAAAATAGACCTTCACATGAATTAACAAAGAACTTGCTGCAAACTTAATGAGCTTCCTACACACACATAGACCAACCCTTTCAGTGCTCTAGTAATCAGTGGTGTAGCTGACTTGTAAGGACTTGATGAAGAAGGCATACTCCAGAAAGAAAAGCAGTTTATTTTGGTTTGGACCGGAGTACCTGCAATGATTAATGCCTTACTGTGATTGTTCAGACTTACACTGTGAAATTGATAGAGCTAAACTTGTAATTATATGTTGGTTTATCTAAAATAAAACTCCCTCTCTGGTCTCCCCATGCTATCCAATTTGTTCCCCTTGCAGCTTTTGTTTCCTGCCCAAATATCCATATTAATCATCTTCCTTCAAATAAATTCAAAAATACTATGATCACCACAAAGCAAAGTCTGAGAAATGTTCCTGCTGGCATCTCATTCTCAAGATGGATTTAACAAATCAACATAAAGTAGTGAACCTACTCTGCTAAGCTTCGCATAATGGACTGTAGAAAATATGAAACAGCAAAACAGAATAACTGCAAATACTTACAAAAATATTATTCATGAAAATAGAGCATAGCTCTCAATCTTACCTACATTCATTAAGCTCTCTCAGTTGATGGCAACTGAAAAACAAGTTGAACTAGAATATCTTAGAGTAAAATCAGCTGTGTCTACGGCCCTGTATGACCTACAAAGCATATCCTTAAGAATATTCTTTTGTTGGAAAGACCTTACTAAGGTGAAGAATCTGTCTTAAATTAATATGGATTTTTGCCTCCCAACCACATATGCTTACAACAGAATGCGATTATGAAATTAATCTCATTACTTACCAATAAAAGCACTATTAATAGAAAAAGCAGGCAGAGGGGGTGTGTGCATCATTTTTAATCACACATAGTTGAAAAGGAAATTTTTCTTTCCCCCCTTTCAGGGTTATTTGCTTTCAGAAGCCCAAGCTGTCATGGTTTCTGTCCTCCAGAAAACCTAAATCTCTGAGGATGGCTGATGATGAGGAGTATCTATGCACACATGTTGAGCAGCATCATTATCCACACATCAGGAAGAATGAATTGAAGGGATATCAAAATTAGCTTCTTACCTATGGGTCAGGTTAGGGCACTTTGAGAGCGCAATCTGGCAAGTAAACACTGTCGCTGCTTGGTGGAGAAACAGAGACTTCCTGGCTCCCATGCAGCCCATCTGGCATTTTCCACAAGCATCTAATTCACTTATCCAACACAAACAAGTGAATAAGCCCTGTGTGTTTAATACTTCACAGAATTTCATTTTAAAGGGAACAAAAAAAATAGGAAGGAAGGAATCCATCTGACTATTTAGATAACAGACTGTGCACTGTTCTTGGCTAGGGCTAATTTCATGTGCTGATATTCGAAAGTTTGCTGATTGGCAATGGAGGAGACAGTAACTTACACTAATTGAAACTACATATATTAATTTGGGTATTTTATCTTCATAAAATAGAAAAGAATTATAGTGGTTTATTCAGATGAACACATGCTGGCAGTCACACCTCAATGCTTAAGTACTGTCATCTGTGAAGGAATACGTGTGCGTCTTGGTCATCAAGCCAGAATTCTATAAACAAAGAAGAAAAGCTAGATTATTTTCACTTTCCTTTGAGCAGTAAGCAAATGTAGTGTGAACTGAGCCCCAGAAAAAGTATCCCGCAAATGCATGAGGTCATCTAGTTTGATGGTATCTTCAGTTATAGGTATACAACCACTCCAGATTGTGCTTTTGATTCCCTTTCTTATTCAGTGTTTAGGGGTGTTGAGAGATAATTGGTCATTAAAGGCCTATTTACAAATGTCATGATAGCTGTATTGCAAGATAAATGAACAAATTTATTTTTAAAGTCCCAATTTAAACCAGATTGCTGTATAAGAACTCTTTGCTTTGAGGAATGAGGAATTCAGCCTTATGGCCTCAACAAAAGCTCACAATATGATTCCTAAGGTCTGCAGAGCAGAGTAAAATATGTACAGGATCTTACATACATAAAAAACACAGCTTAAATCATGACATACTTAAACTCAGGAAGTTGTCATAATCACTGCAGGTGGGCTTCACTACAGTTACAGACGCAAAGCAAAGGAAAGCCTCTCCACCCACCAGACACTCTCCTGCAGGATGAGCTCATATCTGCAACTATGTCCTAAGAGCATGCTAGTTTATTGGGAGCACAGCAGTGCTCACACACTTGCTCACCTTTTGTGAAACAAGGCATACAGTTCATAGCTAAAGACATCCATCACTTGGCCTTAGTGGAGAGTTGGTGGGTCCCTCCAGGATCAGATCATCTTTCAGGATGATAAATTCTTCAGCAAATATACCATAAGCGCTCCAGAGCCTCTCAGCAGGACTCAGAGCTAAGAGATATGTAATGTAAAGCCATACATATAAAGTCTATTAATTTTCCTCTAAATTAAAACTTATGCTGTTTTACCAGGAAGATGTTCCATACTGTTTTGTGCAAGGTGCTTACCAGCAGCTAAGGGAAACAGTCCTATTCCAACTATTTCTAGTCAATCAACATCATGAAAGAGAGGGTAAAATCAAATAATTAGGCTCTTAAAAGAGCAGTCAAAGGTGGCAGTCTGGTTGTGCAGGAAAACATTACAAATATGAAAGCCACAAAACAGAAGAACAAAACACCACAAAAACAACAAACGTAAGCAGAAAAAGTCTACATTGAGCTTCTGCACAAGTGACTGTTCTGGCTCACATTAGCAATATCTTTACCATCCACTGTGCAATTGTCAGTTTAATTGCTGTAGCTTGCAAGCCTGAGGCAGTTTCATAGGTACCAGAATACATTCCCTCTGCATTATTACTGGAGTAGTGCTTTAGAGCTTATTTATTTGTACCATTACATCATTACCCTATGTGATTTAATCCACGTGGTGTTAAAATCATCACTATTAGGTGTTAAACTTCCAACAGAACATATTCAGAATCTTACCCCCTCCTCATTGTACGTTATTTACAACACAACGCAGTGCCAGTTCAATTTCAGTCACTTCTCTTCTGCAAGGATGTTGTTTGCTGACAGTTTAAAAAAGAAAACAGCTCTCATTGAATTCAAGGTCATCCAAAGTCAAAATAGTCTTTTTGAAGACCCCAATCACCTCAAGGCTCAGTCTTCCATTCCAGGCTGCTCTCTTTACACAACTTTTCCTTTTGCAAGGTGGCAGAGCAGTGCCTTGCCCTCCTGACATCCAAGCCCTCAGAGAATACATGCCAAACACACTCCAGGTGTTATTCGCACAGCAGGTTTTATAAGGCTAATAGTTCAGAGCTGAGCACATGACAAGTTAAAGCACAAGGCACTGACAGCCCTCCTGCTTTGCTCATAACCACAGCCAGGTCATGGCTGAGCCCCAGCACTCCTACAGCCTGTGGCAAGAGGCCAGGCAGGTTTGACGGGTCAGATTTGCACCCCATATGTCAGGCCACCTGTGATACAGGCTCTTACCACAAAAATTTCCTCTTTCCCTTTTAGATTCCGACTTCCAAAAGAGCTTTAAGAAGCTGCAGCTCTAAAGCCCAGTCAAACGCCGCATCCAGTTGGCCAGCCCCATCCATTACACCTCCTTAGAAATCCCAGGCTGCGTTTCATTTTACTTTGTTTCTACACCTCCACTTTGTTCAGCAGAACTGGACCATCCTCTGCTGGACTCTGAGCTCACACAGCCTGCTGCATGGGGCTGGTGGGAAGGCATGGTGAGCACAGCACAACATGAAACAGGTGGAGCCTGCAGCTGTGGGTGCCTGGAATATGCTCACATACAGGGTGATGCATGGAAGAGCCTAGTTTGCACCTAGTGCTTCCCCTTAAATAAGGCTTGAAGTGTAATAAGGCACCACACATGAAAGTACTGCTCATCACTCTGTCACTGGTACATCCTGGTCCCTCTGAAGTTGTTCTGTGTTCACCCCCCCCACACACACACACCCTAAAGTAGTTTGGCCATTGTGGCTCTAAATCTAAAATCCTTTGGGGCAGATATTGCTCTCCCTGCCCATTTGCACTGGCACAGATCTCAGCTGTGTCCTCAGGGCCATAATTCATAACTCCAACTGCTTTTTTTTCCCTGCTTGAAGCCATGTATTTTCTTTTCAGACAAAAAAAATGTTCAAGAACATGAGCCTGGAAATCTACATATTACTTTCTTACAAGCATGTTTATGCTTCTAGTCCTTCCCTCTTGCAGTGGCTGTATAATAAAAAACACAAAGAATCTTTCATAATAAAATTTGATGTAGACATGCCGAGGGTATGAAATCAGAAGGACTCAGCAATGGGAAAAGCTGTCATCAATCACAGCAAGCTGCTCCCCCCGACAGCCATCACAAAGAGGTAGAAAGATTCAGTAATGCAATCACACTGAAAAACCAGGAAAACATTATGATTCCAGTCACTACGTGTTTAGTGTTGTAACACACCTGCATATCAAATTTGAGCGACGCATACAGAAAAATTACACTGAAGTCAACCAGCTGCAGCTGCTCACCTCAAAGAGCTCTTGCTCTTGGTTTTGTGCATCTGAAGACAGTAATCTGTGCCCCTTCCGAACTCACCTTCCCCCTATATCTCCCCTTTATGATCCTCAAACACACCGTCTGTCCAGGAAGGGATCTGCTTTCAGCAGAAGCCAAGCTAAAAAAAAGCTATAGGAAATTCTGCTTAATGGAGGAAGTGAATTTGCATTTTATGGCTGTTTATTATATGCATCACAAATACATATGATATGACCTTCAGAAGTAATAAAATTTGCGTTTTCATTTCATCAGAAACTATTTAACATGCTGCAGTTTGCTAAGGCAGGCCATCACTCTGAGCTGAAGTAATAAACAACGGACTTATTTCCCTGAAGCACGCTGACTTCTGTCTGGCACTTTGAATAGCACAAACTAATTGCAATCACTCTCCAAACAAGACTAACGCAAGGGCACATTATGCCAAAGCATTCTGTTAGCCTTGACAGAAGTACATCATTTTCCTTTAGTCGCCTTTCAATGAAATCAGTTGAGTTTCAACTCATCGCTCCAGTATAACCTTTGCAATAAAGTATTATATTTCAGTGTTTGAAAAATACAAATTAAAACTATGACTGCTTTGTAATTCCACCTGAGCCGACCCAAAGTCAGAAAACCCTAAACTGAGGATACAGTGAGCAGGAATGAGTGTCCAGTTCTGAGATAAAGTACTAATGGATGCTCCCTATAACTTCAGTCCTAAGACTTGAGTTTATGCTATAATAATATCACACACCAAATCTTCCTTGGAAAATTATTTGCATCAGAGTGTGTATACAACGCCTAGAGAGATCCTCACGAGGGTCATTGCCTCTCTGACAATTATAGGTGACATTTAATAGAGAACCAATTATTTCTCAAAGTTACATTTAGTTTCAATATAACATTCACTTTCAGTGCAGACAGGACTGCCACCACCAAAAACAGCAAGCAACACAATGCACTTGTGGCATCACAAAGGAAACAGAATTTGGATCTAGGACACCTGTCCTCAGAGAATAATACCACGGCCAATGCTCTGCTGAGTCACCAACTGCACAAACACAGGCACCTAATCACATCGTGGGTTAACCAGAGCGCACAGTACCAATCTTATGTTAATTTCTATTGGTTTTATGCCCACTGACAAAAGCTTCTGACATGGTGTAAAGCCCTCCCACTACAAATCGAATCCATGAATGCTTCTTTAAAGAACATTTCAACCTTCATAGAGATTTCTCTGATCAGAGCTTTGTGCCATAGTCACAGCACTCTTGATCCTCCATCACTGACTCAAAAGCCAGGTTTATCATATCATCAAACCACAGCTCAACCTGCTGCTAAGCCTTCCCTCTGTACAGCCATCTGAAGAAAACATGGTTTGAGTTCCAATTTCTACTTCTTTGATCCCTGTTTTGTCTAGAAATCAATTTTCAGCGCTAAAATGCTCTCATCTCAGAGGTGAGCTGCTTAAACAAGGCAGTAGGTAAACCTATAATGCTTTTCAGACCTTTAGTTGCATTTTTCCCCCAAAACTAGGCACGTATGATTGTAAAACAGGGATTGAAAGCAATGCTGATTGTTTTGGTTCAGGACTTGCTTATATATATGTATATATATGAATATCCCAGAGTTCTGATGTAGGCAACAAGAGGAGGCTGAGTAGCTTTATTCCTGTAATCTGCATTCATTCTTTTGTTAAATTCATGTTGGAAATATTCCCAAAGCATTACCCAGCCTCTACACTGATATTGAAAAGAGAATTTCTCCCATGGTCTAGACTATGTGTACTACAGCACTTGCTTTATTTTATTTAGATGAGAAGATATATGTACATATACAGTAAGGATTATGTTCACTGAACTGGACAGCTTTCTAACCCAACCAGTCATCACATCTTTGCCATCTCCCACCCTTGAATACTTTCATCCCTTCCCAATGCAGCTGAACCAAAATCCTATGTTTCTGAGCCCATGCAGGGCTCTGCAAATCCCAGGCTGCACTGCCTAGGCTCTTTCCCCATCATTTTGGGCACAACGGCATGTGTTGCATAAATGAATTTCATACTCAGTCTTTTTCCACTGTCTGACGAAGCTATCCAGTGGAATGCTGACTTTCTTCAGTACCCAAGCCAATACAATTAAATATGAGAGAGTAAAGACCAGAAACATGTCCATATCTCACACACACAAAAAAACAAGAGCAGCAGACAACTAATGAAATTACTACCACGAGCATACCTCCTCACCTACCTGCTTAATTATCTTTTAAAAACCTCAATCACCACAACACTTTCAACACCGAAGACCTTTCAATTCCTGTAACTTATAAGCTGACCTTCACACACCAGAAACACTTTGCTGGTCACTGGAGTACTCCTCCAAGACTGCAGGTGGAAGTTTGATAAATGACTCCGTATGCAACACCATGTCACCACGCAAGGAACAAACAAGGCAACTGTAGAGGTAAACAGAATAAAAGTCTATACGTGCCTCTGAAGCACACTTCCAAGAATCACACTACTGAATTTACAGAATTCCTTTGCCTCTCAGAGAAGGTATTGCACAGCAGTACAAATTTTAGTAAGCCATTTATAGGTGTGGGAAAAAAATCAGTTATTGGCTAGCAGCTATTGTGCATGCCTCTGCGTATGGAGGTCTTCAGCTCAGACAGCACCTTGAATGCTGAGAACTAGTCCACGGTGCAAAAGCCCATCATATCCAGCAAAGAGATGAGACCTTAGCAACTATGATGTCGCTTGGTTGCTGTTTTAAGTCAGTTGGAAGAGGATGTTTGAACTTTTGAATATCACACGGACAAGTCAACCAGCCGCGCCTGGTGGACTATCCCAGCAAGAGAACAAGGACAGAATGAGAATCAGAAAAATATCATGAATAAAGCCACACTGTAGCAGCCACAAGAGATCAGAAGCACACGTGTAGGAATTTCCTGTCCCACAGGTGTTTGTGGGATAGTCCTGAGCTATAGCTCCTCCTTTGCTCCCAGATGAGGGCAGCAGCACAGAGCTTCTCCTGCAGAAAAAGAGGACCTGTTCTGCCATCGAAAAGCAGAGAAGATGCAGTGAAGCACATTAATTGCATCATTCCCCACTTTGTTTTATTTGGGACCTAAGCTGTACAATCTAGTAAATCTTGCTAGATCTGCATTGAAAATGAACCTTTGGAAGGGTCACGTTGCCAGCTAAGCACCATTATAGACAAAGGAAGTTATTTAAAGAGAACTATACATAAATGCCACAGAGATTAGAGCACTGTGTTCCTACTTGTATGTACTTCAAGGATGTTTTGAAACAAAGATCTACAGGGCAGCACAAATGCATTGTGCACTCAAGACAGCTCAAAACTGTCAGCAATTATTTTTCTTCAATAGTCATTATAACTTTCTGTGACACTAAAGCCCTGTGAATATTATGCCTCCTAGCAGAGTGTAGTACATCTCATCTGTGAATTCCCCAAAGCATCAACATAAATCTCTGTGCATGGTATTGCAATTACAATGAGGAATGGTCTGAGTGTGCAAGTCTATCTTCAACCATCTGGAGTACCTTCTTCATTAAATTTGTTCTCAATGTTTACGTAGCCTCATGGTAATTAATTTAAGAGAAAGCTCATTCGTCTCATGTTCAGAAGCTTGTCATTCATCCACTTAATGACAATTCGAAAGATTAAAGGGAAAGTAATATCTAACAATATCCAGGATACTAATACATAAAAATGCCAAGTTGGTTAGCTTAAAAAAAAAGACAAGAGAAAAAGCCTTTTAATCAGTGAATTTGATACAGAGAAAAGAGATTAAGTACTGTTCCCCTCCTTAGCAAGGAGTTTCAAATCAGATTTCAGGACACAACAAGGTGACCCAAGTGGCACAACTGCCATACCATCATACTTAGTTCTACAGATACAATGAATATACTATCCCAAAGACAACAGGATTGTCACCTACTTGCATTTCCAGAAGCACAAAGGTATGCAAGTCCTTGCAGTTCATTTGACTCACTTATAGCAAAATTCTTAAATGCTGCAATTACCAATACCCAAAGTAAAGCACAGAACTACTAATTGCCCCAAAGCCTATGGCTTGGCTAGGAATGGCAGAGCATGGCTTGAACAGTTTGCAAACCAGAAATAGGTGTGGTTTTTTGGTTGGTTGTGGTTTGAGGCTCTTTTGTTTATTTTAATACATAAGTTTTAATTGCATTTAATCAAAGAAAGGATGTGCTGTTATAAAATGATTTTTCCTTTTAATGTCAATCAGTGATTTGAAACATTAATAGTCTTCATAGGGTAATTTTCTTCCCAGCTAATGTAAGCACAGATGGTAGTCTTATTTGCATAAGTATCTCTTCCCACCATTCTTTTCCAGGGACCAAGTCCCCTGAACTCATCAGGCTCTGCAGTAGAATTGATCAATCTGTAAGCAAGAGCAATCATTTGGAATGTAATCAAACCCAAGCTTCAACAAATAAGTCCTGCCTGAACCAAGGCCATGACTGGTAAACACAGTCATTTGGATAGCTGGCACTCTCATGAAGAACGTTATTCTTTGAAAGTGGTTTTCAAACCTCGAGGAGCCGTTCACAAGCAGCAGACAAATCCTGAAATGCAGTTCACTGGGGGCTGTTATCCATCAGCTACCATAAAACCTAGGATCACAGGGACTAGATTCATCATGACCTCAGTGTTCATACACAAGTCATCACACATTTTCTACAGAATTTAGGTTATATATTTCACCATTACATTTCCTTTTCCTAAAAGAAAAGCTTACTGATTACAAACATCTCAGGATCAGGTTCTTTTATATAGAAATACAGTTTGTGGAAAACAAAATTTTATAGCAGGTCGCCTCATCTTTCACTAGGAATTCTCAAACACCAAATAAACACAACTAAATGGATACCAAGAGCTGCAGGGAATTATTTGGAAATACTTCTAGAATTCCAGAGCTGAATTCTCCTCAAAACCACATACACATTACCTTGCAAAGGCAGGATATCTGTTGAAGTCAGAAGAAGCATATTTGGAGGCTTTATTTTTTTGTTTCCACATTTGATTGAACAAGATCTTTCCCCATTCCTTTATAGCAGGCATGTCCAACACACGGCCTGTAGGCTGCATGTGGCCCAGCCCATATTGCAGCCACCCCCAGCCCCACACCATCGTGGAGCCCAGCTTTGGACATGCACCCATTGCTCAACAACAACCAAACATCAGTGCACAATTGACACTGCCTGGGCTGAAACCGGGGCACAGCTCAGCACTAAATGAAGTTATGGCAAACTGTGTGCCTTTCAATACATTGCCTAAGCACAGTACTGTGAACAGTGAAAAACAGGCAGCCTCGCTTTCTGTTTTGGTAAAGGAATTTGAGAATAGGTTTCAAGATGCAAAAAAAATTCTTCTTATATTCGCAACTCCATTTTCAGTCAACATAAATACATTACCTACTGATTTTCAAATGGAACGTACCAAGCCGCAATCAGACATTCAATTCAAACATTTGATCACGTCTCTCTACCAGATCTCTGTAAGACCCAAATTACCAGAGAAACATCTCTTGCTTCAGTCACATCTTATTCACACCATCGTTTTTTAGCAGTACTTACATCTGTGAGCAATTGTTGTCAAGGATGAAGCACAGGAAGAGTAAAGTTTCATAGGACAAAAAGCTGATGAGCACCTTGAGAACGCACTAAGAACTGCAACTGCTTCCATTGGAGCAAATTGAGGTGTTACTTTCACAAAGACAGTCAAATATCCCACTGGTTTTGTGATAGCTGCTCTCTTTTTATGTTTTAATAAAAAATAAGTAACAAAACTTACTTGCTTTAAGTACATTAACTACATTATGCACTTCACAAGGGTGCTCTGAAAGTAATGCCTCCTATTTTATTATGTCAGACTACAACATTGGAGACAAATGTTGGTGGGGGTGGCAGCAGGGGTTAAACCTTCTTCTCAGTATTCCATTACATTTTGTTGACATGTGACAGAGGGCAGCAGAGAAGCAGTCTGACAAAATGGCATCTGTCACTGAAGTGCATATGGAGCAGAGGTGTGTAATTGAATACCTCCATGCAGAATATAGCACCCACTGACATTCATCAGTGCTTGCTGAACATGTATGGAGACCTAAAAGTGGATGTGAGCACAGTGAGTGGTGCATTTCAGTAGTGATGACAGCATGCCATCTCCACTGCTGTAGATTTTTTCAAGCACAGCATGCACACTCTTGTTCATTGCTGGAAAGAATGCCTACAACATGGTCACCACCATTAATTAAAATAGTGTTTTGTAGCTGAGAATTTGGCTTTATTATTATCACACCCTTTGTCTCTGTTGTAGTTTTCATGGAAATAAGTAGGAGGCATCACTTTCAGAGCAACCTACCTACACGCAGCCTAAGACATTTCCTCTTCACTTATTGCCTCACAGGCAAGCCAAGAGGTTGGCCACCCATGCCTTAAAAGGATGCCTAAATAAATATTCGAGTGAGCATATTTCAGCCCTCAACTCTCATTTACAGTTTGGGACTATGTGGACCAGGTATGTTATTCATAGTCTTTCTTAATGAGTAATACACTGAGTTCTAAATAGTAACCCAACTAGTTTCATTTGAATTTAACACTATAAAATATGCCTAAATACATATTGATTTTGTGAACTCTGTGCCACACATGGTGGCTAAAAATATTAATAAAAAGGAAACCATTCAAGCATTTCTACATGACCAGAATACAATCTAAAGAACATCCCTGAAAGTTAGTTTCACGTAGGGCTGAATCACAGGCAAGATTTATAACAACTCCAGAATTTATTCAGTGTTAAACCTCTGTTGATGTTGATGCCATTGCCCTGGCTTTACTAATCTACGAACAATGAAAGTCTTCTGCAGCATAAGATTACTTATGAAGTAGCTAATGAACTCTCTGAACACCAACAGGCAATTGGTGCTAGAATACAAACAGGCTTACTGCCAAGGAGGGCATCACGGCTGTAAGAAGTACTAGGTCCATGGGCTGAAGTAAATTCATTGTGTTGCAGAGCCTTGCACTTACAGTCTAGATATTTCGTAGGAAAACAGCACTTTTTAAAGTATTTGGTGCAAAAGATTTAGTATGACAAAAACACAATGAGTTAAAGTCTACAGATGGAGCCTTCATAATTGGCCATAAGCACTGAACTAGGTCTGGAATAAACAGACTACAGCTATTCTAAAAGAGAAATATTAAGAGCTCTACAAAAAAGAATTTACTCTTAGATTAACTATAATCATATACACATGCAGTCCATCAAATAAGTCTATTTGTCTATTTCTTTATATATTTAAGGTTTTATGCAAATATAAAGCTTTTCACTGTTTCCATGCACTCAGTACCTTTTAAGAACTTTGTTTCAGGCCAACTTTGACTAAAATCCTCTTCAGTTCCTCCAGTTTGTCCTCAGCACCTTACTGTAGTTAATTACTGAATGCCTACAAGCTTAACCAGCAAAAACAGCTACCCACACCACAAGCAGCATTCACAATCAAAGATATTTCTAATTTAGAGCCACTGATTGTCAAACCACAGCTTTTTATTTCCAGCGTGCTCTGGAACCCATTCATTGCCCAAGACACTGATGCACAGACACCCAGCACGCTGGCCAGGCCAAGGTCCTTCCACTGCAAAACCAACCTTGAGTCTCCTCTTCTCATGCATCTGAATGCAGACCATGCTGTGGAATCACACTTGCTCATGGGAGCATTTTTGTGCACTCATACTCATTGACACAGATGAAGAGAGCAAGTACAGACCCACTGAGCCCCATTTTACAAGCCAGTCAGTACCTGAGAAATATCCCAATTTTATCAGCCGCTATGAAGGAGAATATCCACAGCTGACCTCACTCATTCATCTGGATTTGAACAAGGCTCAGACAGCATTAAACACTGTTACAGACACCGTACTAGGGCTTTATTTCCCCCCACAAAGCGTGACTCCAGCGCTCACCTCCCTGTGCTGCTTCCCTAGGGAGGAAGCTGAAGCTGTGGAACAGCTGTGGTCCAGATGTGCCTGCAGTGAGCTTGCAGGAGCCAGGCTGCTCCCTTATAGCTGTAACCCTTATAGCAGGGTTACAGCTGCTTTCTGCCATACACCAATAGCTTTAGCTGGCCCAGAAAAGGGATAAAGGAAGTGATTTTAGATACTTCCCAATGAGATACAAATATATTTAGGGAAAAGAGAAAAGAAAGAAAAGAGTGTAAATCTCCCCAGAAAGAATCTCAGAACATGGATTTAATAATCTGGGAATGACAGCTTGGACTGACTACTCTTTCTTACAGTATTCTTATTTTGGTGCCTATTAACTACACCAAGGAGTACCCCATCCCTTAATGCTCCTTGCAAGCGTATTACTCCAGTTGTACCAGAGCAGGGAGCTTTGATTTGCAGTGCTGCACAGCAGATACACTGCCCTTTTTTGCTAGAGCCTCCCACTGAGACCAAAAAAAGCTTCCTTCCTAATTGCTGACATACAGCCCTGAAATCTGCCCCACTCCTACCACGAACAGTAGCTTACCTTTCAAAAGGATACAATGCACACCTCAACAACATTAGCAGCACTACATTAGTATAATCAGCATTAGAGACACTTTTCCTTCTCCACTCTTTTCCTCATCCTTACTTAACTTATTATGGCAAATACCAGAGCCCACTCATTCCCACCTTCACAAGCCTGGTGTACTAACTACCCTCTGCATCTCTATTGCAACACCCCAGGGGGTGCAGCATCATCCAAGCCCACTTTCTACTGTGGGCACAAATACAGCGGGACAAGATGCACTGTGATCCTCTGTAATAGCAGCAGGCTGCAGAAATTGATATTGATCTGACTGCTCCTTCTACGTGAATGTCTGGAGCACAACCCCCTGCCTTTTAACCAACCACATCCAGCTGCACCTTCCAGAAGACAGAGCAGTTATTCAAAAGCTTTAAAACAGAAAGGAGCTCATCTTACACCTCTCTTCCTATTGTAATGTATTATAAAATTACCTTATTTTTGTGCACTACATGTGTGCACATCTGTGTTTGCTCTTGCCTCAGCAGTGCTGAGTACTATGGAAAGCTGCCCTGAGCTGAGCAATGTGTTTTAGAGCTATAAGACTAGCCCTCCTGATTCACTGTGCTCAGTGCTAGTAGCTCACTGAAAGATCATGGAGATTGTCAGACCCAGGAAAGAGCCTAGAATGAAGCATCCCTTACCCACCACATGGCAGACACGCACTACGATGTGGTAGGAGAGGACTGCTCTGAAGGAGAAGAGCTGGTTTCTGTCTGAGATAGTCTGCATTACATGATATAGGAAAAGCTGTGCAACCCAAGCACTCACATGCCCTGATATATCTGTGCCTTGCTTGGCCTTTGTATAAGTTGTACATAGACAAAAACAGTGATTACATTCACTCAAGTGTTGTGAAAAATAATGGATGTAGTGCACTAGCAGAGCTCAAGATGAAAGGTCTCAGTATAGAGAGAGCTTCTCAATTCAAGAAATTCATCACCCTTCTGTCTCATACTTCTTGCTTGTATTAACATAATGTATAAGGAAGACCAAGGGAAGAACAAAACCAGGAACAGTTCTGACAAACGCGTCCTTTTAAGCCCCACCAACCCCAGGGAAATGAGTAATATTGCTGACAAAAGACATTGCTCACCAGATGCACACAACTTCAGAGCTGCCAATTTGAGGCTCAGGTAGAAAAGCACAGCAGGCAGGTGTGTGCTGTTGCAGCAGCCAATGCAGTGGGCATCCACTGGGGCAGAGACAACCCCGGGCTGCCTGCACCCCTCCAATCACCACAGAGGGAAAGCTGCAAGTGCTAGAACACACCTCATAGAGATGGGAACCCAGGCTCATGTCCTGAGGAGTTCACACCTTAACAGAACAAATGGAAACACAGGGAAGGGCTGAAGGCTTTGTAAGAAGCACATCATCGGTACATTCAGCCCTCCCTTGCAGTTGCCCTCAGGGCATCTCTCTCCTTTGCCATAACACTAGTCCGCAGGCAGACCTGAGAACTGTTCCCTCATCCTGGTTCACGCAGCCTAAACACAGAGAGAATTACTTTTTTACCAAGACTTTTGTTAATTTATTACCTCCCATGGCCCTCACAGAGGGAAGCTAATAGGGAGCAGACAATTTCTTAAACAACCCCATTCAGTGGGTGAGGAAGAGGCACAGAGACAGCAAATAAAATGAAGAAGCAAGGTCTGCAGAGGATTGAACTGTTCACACAGTTCAAATTCAGATCCCTCCCTACCTGTTCTTACCTTCCAAAAGGAAGCAGCAGCTCAATGCTTGTAACTCAACAGTTTTCCTTCTTTCATAAGGCAAAAAGTGAAACCATGAAACATCCACACAGAACTTATTTCACAGAGCCTGAAGCTGAACTGCAGCTCCACAGCCTGATCTCCACACTACCCAGGTCCTGAGAGCAGGCAGCAGCCCCCATACACACAGCAATCAACCCAGCAGGGAACAGAAGCCTGCAGCCTGCTCACATCCACACCAGCAGAGCAGCAAGCACTACACCAACCTCCAAGCAACATCACATTTTAGACTTCTTTCCTCATTAACAAAGTGAAGACATCAGCAAGAAAGACCATCACTAACCTCTTTTAAACCAAGCATGGAGATCTTCCTGCTCTTTCCAGACATGGAGGTGCCTCTCTGGCTTCTTAAATGGTGTTTGTAGCAGGTGCTGGGGATCAGGACTAACTACCCGTTCCTAGCTGCCACCTTGCCAGTAATAGAGCTGCCACCTGGCTGCATAAGAGGCCCACCTATCCCACTGCAGCATGAGCTAAACCTAGAGAGACAAGTTTGAAAAACAAATGTCTTCTGTCCTGAATTTGGTTTTAATTTGTCTTACTGTAATTTGGCTTTTTTTTTCTGGATCAAATGGTCTTCTTATACTGGATGTCTTCTCCTTTGTGTTTACTGAGTACATGTATTGGAATTAATTTAGTTTAACTTACATGTATATGTAACTACATATGTTCCCTCTCAAAAATACTAGCTTTTAGGCTGGGAAAGAAACTGCTAAACCACGATGCTACAAACTACACTACACTAAGGCAGCAATAGCGCTGACTTCATGAAATTCTAAAGCTGTTTCCTATTTTTACCAGTAAAACAGAGCAACTATTGCTTGAAGTAACAGATATTTACAATGCTGTTGCTAACACACATTATTGACTTCAGAAGTGTCCATTTCCTAAAGGAAAAAAGAGTACCATCATCTTTGGTGTTCAGTATGGTAGACACGCTGCTACTTTAATTTGGTTTTGACACACGCACAAGTAAGTCTGTTAAGAGAAATGAAGCGGGTATAAAAGGACGTGGTGCTCTCAGGAATAGAAGCACCTCACAAAGGTAGTATTTAAGTTTCAGTTTCTTTTGTCGCGCCACCCGCCTTTTGAAGCGTCGCTCTCCTAGAACTGGAACCATTAGAAACCATTGCACTGGCAGCCCACAGCAGGCGTACCAGGATGTCAGTGAGGGCAGGGCCTATCCTGCAGCAAATGGCATTCGAGTTAGAATAGTCATCATTGCTTTTTCAGCACTCATTATATAGTTAAAAAGTAAAAGTGCTGAAATGTTACACTGGGCTTTGCCCTTTCAATTCATAGGGTCAAAGTGGGTCTCGTTTTCTACTTCCTGTAACAGAAGATGACTTCTTTAAAAAAGCCAAACTTTTCAATGATTGTTGGCAATTTTTACTTAGTTTGGAAATAATCACTTTTAGCAAATGTATTCAACAGAAGAGCTGGGGCTGAGCAGGGCAGGTCTCATTTGACGAGACTCCATCCGCTCCTGCTTTTGGGTAAGGTTGAGGTGGCAGAACACCATCATCTGAGCATTCTCTCTCCATGAAAGTCAAGAACAGAATGATGCAAAGAGCCTGAAGAATGAAGAATTAAGTTCTAATATGATACTTAGCAAGTCCTTGTATTCTGAGATGGGCCTAGTCCTCCTTGGGCTAGAAATAAAAATTGTATTGCTACAAATGGTTTCTTGCTTCAGCTTCCTTCCTCAAAAGCTACCACTGTGCTGGGGGCAGAAAATGGCTGAAAAGGGGAACCGGGGACATTTTGTAGACCTCACCTTTAAAAAATGCATTTTTTTTCTTGTTTTTGAAAGTTAACTCCGACTTTGTTTGTGCCCACAGTTCTGGTTTCCATTATTTGATCTGGCACACAGACATTTCCATGACTTACCTCAGTCAAACTGCAGGTTTTCCAGAAGGAGATACGGTGAGCAGAGCATTTCCTTGGCCACAGCAGAGTGCCTGCCAAAATCCAGGCCCATTAGAATTAAAGATAAGTTTCCCAGCGCTTCTTAGATCTCTAGATTTGTCATTGAGGCTATCCTGCTTTCAGTGCTGGATGAAGTAGCAAAGAATGCAAGGTGTAAAGGTTTCCAAGAAACTGCAGTAACAATTGTGTGCAGTGCTGATGCGAATACATAAAGGCAAACCAAATAAATGTAGTGGAATAACGTTCCTGAAAGTGTTTCATATGTCATATTGCATTTAAACTGATGGAAGATGCTGTGGAAAACACAGCTTGCTTTGTAATTGCATACTGATCATTAAGTTAGAAAATATTGTTACTGAGCATATTATATTTTGCCTATTTTAAGCAAGCAGTTACATTTGTGTTTGTTAGACGTTTTTAAGTGATTACTTTTTAAATCCACGTAACTCATTTTTGACTTTTGCCTTGATTGCGTAAATCAACAGTCATTTTAATTTAAGGGGAAAAGATTCTGACTTCAGACAAAGAGGGCAGCATTTCTGGCGGCTGAACCATCTCAAATGGAACCTTAAAAGCTATGTATTATTCACCCTGTCATTTCTCTTTACTTCAGTGGAGAAAGTTTTTGCTCTTTAATCCCATTAGCCCCGCTGAAGTCGCAGGCTGGAGCCTGCACCATCTGGAGCCAGCCAGAGCTAAATGAGCAGCTCCGCTGCGCTGGCTGCTCGGCTGTGCTGCCCTTCGGATGCGCTGCTGTGCAATTTAAGCAATGTTGATCTTTAATTACTCGCACAGAAAGCAGGGACAGACAACAGAAGTGGATTCCACCTTCCTCCCCCTCATCTGCAAACCCTGTTCTCGGGACTGGCAGCCAGGATGAAAATCTTTCCTCTCTGAGGGCATTTTCTGTACCAGGATTGGCTGTATGCCGAGTACAAGCTGCAAACCCCAGCCAATCCATCAGTAAATCCATGACTAACTCCATGGGGACCATAGCTTTGCCTTGGTTGTAGCCACCTAAGCCCAGAGCCGGGCTGGGTGCCTGCAGCCAGCAGGATTGCCCTGAGCAGGAATTGGAGCTGGGAGCAGGGATGAGTGCAGGTTTGGGGGAGGAAGATCTGTGCATGGTTTTGGAGAAGTTGTGATGGCACATGAACAAGATATTTCAAAGAACAGCAACAACAAAATGCTTTCTACTTTGTTTACTCCTCAAAGATTTTCAAATGAGGTATGAAAACAACTCTCTCTGGTTTGCAGAATTAGTTTTCTTCTTCCTGACTTCTCTAGTTTTATCTTCTAACCTGCAAGGGAGGACAAAACCCACAGGATAGTGCTGAGTGAGAAACAGCAACAGTGTGGAGGAAGGACCGATGCCACCATGCCATGTCCAGAACCTGAGCTATGCCATTCCTGTGCCCACCCCATGGGTTACCCTTCCCATATTCACAATATTCAACACACGTATCACTGCCCAGTACTCCCTTCTTCTGCTCTTCCGTTTTAATCCATTGCATCCCTTGTCCCATCAGGGTGATTTAGGTTCCTGTTGCCTTATTTTTTTCCAGTCTGTTTTCAGCTGAATTGACCACTTATTCACTAGAATCATAGAATCACAGAATATCCCACATTGGAAGGCACCAACACGGATCACTGAGTCCAACTCCTGGCTCCACACAGGAATACCCAAAACCCAAACTTTGGCCATGTCCAGAAGCATCCAGGCAGCCAGTGTCCCTGCCAAGCTGGTGGCAGGTGCTACCCTGGCTTATGCTATCAACAGCCATCAACCAGTAGCAACCTATAGTTAAGATTGCCACCAGCTATCCCAGAGGAATTTTATTTGGCACATACGTCCTCTTCTACTATCTCTATTCCTCATCTGTCCCCTTGCCAAGGGAAAATTATCTCTATGGGACTCAGATAAATGAAGGGGAGATGAGCTTTCCAAAAAGAGGTATTGCTTTCACAAAAAGGGCTTTGGGAAATTTTTTTTTTTTTTTAAAGGAGAGGTTTAAGAGCAAAAGGATGGTAAAAGTCAAGATGGGAGAAGTAAATACTGCATGAAATATAGATGCTTTCAATTTCGTTATTGTCATGAGAGGATAGGCACTTATTTATACACCATTAGTATTTCCTTTCTCTTTTAGCAGCAGTTTCCTGCTGTGAAGTGTTTGCTTTGGACTGCAGGGGAATCTGCTCAGTAAATATGGGTGAGGAGGCAGTGTGTAATGGATTACTGCCAGCACACACCCAGGCAGGGCTCTGCCTTGTGCAGAGAAGGCTCAGCAAGCCCTAACGCTCAAAGGCCCACGCTGCAAACCAACACCATTAAAGGGACAAAAGCTCTCCCTAACAGAGGAACATATCTGAAGTTTCCATTAACCTATCCGTAGCCCAGCAGCTGACTTATTTCAGATGCAAACCTTTTCTCCTGTGACAGGTGATCTATGTGAACAGGCACCAACAGCCACCACAAGGTAAGTGATGGGTGACTCCATGCCTACTGTCCAAATCCCAGCTTCAGCCCCCAGCTTCAGAAAACTTAGAGAAGCTAAAAGGTTTGGCCAATTAGTGCTTAAATAAGCTTTCATAGAGCAGAAACAGAGTTGGGCAAGATGTTAATTTGAAGCAGTTCTGATCTATATGTGTATGCATTTCTGACAGGAAGAGGAGAGCAGAGAACTAGTAGCAAGGAAAAAATACCGAGTTGATCAGTGGGAAAGGAAACAAGGGTGAAAAATGGCTTTAATGCAATAAGATCTATCGTGCAGAGTTGAAAAGTCTGGCTGTGAAAAGCCAATTAGTGCACTGAATTTGAAAAGCACGCAAGTTAAATATAGGGAAGATCATCAAAGAGAGCTGAAATATGCAGGCATAAAAGAGTTGCAGTCAAGTACATGAGATTTTTTAATAAAAGAAATGAAATGCAGTAAGAATTAAATAAAAACAAGCTCCTATCCTGTAACAAAGGGAAGGGAGTTCTGCAAATTATTACTGAAAATTAGCATCAAATTTATACTGAGTTTTTCAGGAGTAAGATACAGCAGCAGGGTAATGGGCAAATGATAGACTGTGAAAAGAAGGAATAAAAACCATGTCTCTGTGTAGTGTCAAACATCAAGACACCTTAAAGTTGAGTTTACGAGGTCTTGTGCTACAAACATCACAAATAAAAAGCACACCATTGAGAAACCAGCCTTCTGTTAAACCTCTTTCTGTTCTTGAAGCGTTAATGAGCAAACAGTTGAATTCTAGTATGGTTCCACATGATGAGAATAAAAGTAAGGTTCGGTATTCGTCTTTTAAATGATTGAAAAATGTTTTGAAAATGGTGTCTCTTATTAAGGAACTTGGGTGCTTATTGCGCCTGAACACACTGAGAACTGCTTTAAAATAAATACTGAATTTACGAGGGATTATTCTGTGTTTAAAGTGTTCATCTGCTGACATTTATTCAAGGAAGTCAAACGGGTGTTTTGGTCTCTTACAGATGGAGGAAAGAAACTTCTTGGCACTATGGCAAGCTTTCTCATATTACAACTGGAAACAAAACGTTGCTTGAGTTTCTAGGAACATCTTGCAGGGTTATGCTTATAATCTTGATACATGATGAGAAAACACATTGGCAAGTATTCACATTGGGGTATAAGAGCCCTGAATTCAGAGTCAGGGAGGTTTTGCGTGCACAAGCAGCACAGTGTATGGTGACCAGGTGCTGTGTCAGTCTTTTGGGTAAACCTTGTGCTGTAACAGCCTTCCAGGGGGCAGTCATAGAGGATCTCTGAGTGAGCAGAATGGACGAAAACCCTTGTGTGTGAATCTGCCATTAGTGCTTCAAGCTCACCGGTTACTCTACCGAAATCTTCGTGGAACAATTGTGATGAGGGATCAGCCACGTATTCTGAGCTGAGAAGCCTGTAGTAAATAAATAAGCTACCAAGGAGACCTTTTTTCCACCGCTCCGTTGGTCTATTTTACATTTCAGTGGTTCAGAAAGTTTTGAATGTAATATATGTTGGTAATGTATTTTTCTAGCCTTGGGGAAATTATTTCTGTGTTTTGAATAGTTCAGTGCTGCAATTTGAGATCCGTGTCTAATATGCAAGTAGAAAGTACTTGAGCATCCTAATGTAATTTCTAATTTTCAATTCTTTTTCACTCTACTCGATATCAGCCTAAAAGTATTTGCCCATGTTTAAAAAATAAGTCACTTAGCACGAGTACTTTATATTTTTCGAGGCAGTCAATACCCCAAGCTAACATCAACATCCAGGGTTCCTGTCAAGCTTAAGTTCATCTTTTAGTTTAGCCACTATGTCAAAAGGCTCTGCAGAGGATGTGAAAAAGTGAGATGCCTGTCCTTCAGATGAGGATTTGTTCTCCCAAATAATAAAATTAGTACATCTAGAGGCTAGCTTGGCAGTGCTTATTCACAGTCCTGTGAATACTAAATAGGTAAGAAACCTAAGCACTCATCTTAATCTTTGGGATGTTTTATTTTTGAGTGCTTAATCTCTGTGGATCTAACTGCTATCAGAGAGGTTTTGCTCAAACTGATTTATGTGGCTAAAATAAACTACATGCAACACCTTCCTCCCGAAGTATTACTCTCGTTTGTAATTCATTTTGTATCATTTCTATACTGGAAATAAAAAATTTTTGAAAGCAGAAGCTATCTTAAACTTCCAACTTGAATTCTGTAGAAGTAAAACCACCTTTAGTACTGCCTGAAATTGTAAGGCCAATTATGCTACAAGCTTGAACCGTTTGTTCATCCATTGGCCTTTTCCAAACCAAGGCACATACTCCAAATATTGTAGTGTTTGAGACTATGGCCATTGATCTGAAGATGCTGCTTCTAATATGGATCTGACCTGAAGGAGACAAGTACAACCACAGACACAGACCCAGGTAACCCAGAGCCAGTTCCAGTGAAGATCTCCATTTCATACACAATACACATTTCCGCCGATTGGCAATGGCCAGCTTCTCAGGAGTCACTCCACAGTAGAGTGATCCAACTCCAGTCTGCCATGTGCTCACCCCACTGACCATCCCCGTCCCAGCGCTTTCTAGGGAGCAGAAATCACTTGGGACATCACTAACCAGAGCAATTACATTTCTCACTCATCCATCCTCACTCTGATACACCAGAAATTGTTTTTAAATCCTGGCTCAGAGCTAAAATTGCATCATGAAATATAGAAGAGCTGGCAAGCCGCAGTTTGTCGTTCAGCACAACAAACTGGGAAATCATAATGCACTGCGTGTTTCACTTCCAAATGAAAGCAGTTCCATGAAGATCCTTTGGACTGACTGACTCTAGCTTTGAGCTAACAACGACAGGGCTGCAGGTCAATGAAGGCTTGAATGGTCTTCATTGCCAACTGTGTTGTTCAAAGCTGTGCGTGAGTCTGGCTGCAAACTGCCAGGTAGATACTGTGCGCCCAGCCCGTGGCTGAAACCTCAAATATTTGGTTCTGCAGCTTCTCAAGTGTTCTTCTTTAGCTGCTGACTGAGGATGGTGTTTAATTCTTTGCCCTTATATCTTTCAAATTGTTCTGTGTGTAAAACTTATGCATTTCAAAAAAGTCCTGTTTTTCTGTGACTGGCTCTTTAACCATTAAAGCCCAGCATTACTAATAAACACACTGTTGAGAACTTTGTTGATTTTCTAAAGGATTTACATACATGTGTGCACATGAGTGTACGTATATGTGTATATCTCTCTGTGTACACATATATATATACACATGCAGTGAGTACATCAAATGTCTCTGGATGGAAGAAATCCGCTCTCTCCTGGAAGTCTATCTTCCTGACTGATTTTCCAGGCAGCAGTATTTATTCTAAACTCAATATTAAACTCACTGTATTTTACAGAGCAAATAAAAACCCCACCAGATGGCTGGCCAAGGCTATTACAGACTGCCATTACTTTCCACACCCACCTGTCCCTCCAGATTAGGAAATATGACTGAAGAGTTGGTTTTCCTCATATGCTTTCATTGCAGTGCTGCCAGCGAGCAGATGATGCCTCGCAGTTATCTCCAGCTCCCCCAGAGCACTCTGCTGCCGCTCGGTACGCTTGCCTTGCTCTACTTTCTCTTTCCTCAGAGAAGGAAAAAGTAAATTATAAAGAAGTATGCCTGCTCAGAACAAAATAGGATCCAATTGAGAGTGCAATATTTCACCACGTGACTAGAATCTGGATATGGCAGAACTTGTAGGAAAAAAAAAAACGGGTTTGAGTCCAAAAATAGTTGTGTGCCAGAGTCATCACACTTCTACAGCCAACTGAAGGTCTCGTGTGATCTGAGCTGTGCTGCACTGTGTTCATTTACAGAATGGACACGGAGGCAGTTGTAACTGAATTCTCAGTAACTTTGCCCAGTTTCTCACAGACCAGACACTTCCATCTCATTACCAGTTCCTGCGCTCCCTCTGCCTGTAGCTTTGCAGAACACTGATGCACGGAACACGAAGGAAAGCCCCTAGCATTCTGCATATGCTCACCATGCACATTGTGTGCGTTTGGGACATTCCAAGCCATGATTAGATTATAGCTATGATTAGAGTCATAGAATCATTAAGGTTGGAAAAGACCTCAAAGATCCCCAAGTCCAACCCCAGCCCATCCCCACAGTGCCCACTGCCCACGTCCCTCAGTGCCACATCTCTGCAGCTCCTGAACACCTCCAGGGACAGCGACCCCAGCACTCCCTGGGCAGCTGTGCCACTGCATCACTGCTGTTTCTGAGAAGAAATTTTTCCTAATGTCCAACCCAAACCTCCCCCAGCACAGCTTAAGGCCATCTCACCTGACTCCTGATTTTATCACCCAAGATGATCAGCAAATTAATCTGCGTCCAGCCCTTAGTTCAGATAATTGCTGCTAATGTGGAGTGCGTGCTATTACCCTAAAGCAAATGGCAGCTGATATGGTTTAGCATGTGTTAGTCTTCAACAAAACAGATCCATTTCAAATCTTGTCGCATTTACTAGGGCTACATTCCTGGGCAGTTAATACAGATGTTGTCACCTTCTAACTCCTCTTCTCATGAGAGTTTAGGGGCCTGCTTCATCTGTCTTATTTTCCTTATCTTCACAGATGTATACATGAAGCATAATTTTGCCCTTCTTTTGCAAAGCACTCTAAATGCTGTTCATTAATTTCAGCATGCACAGCTGGGTTGTAAGCCCCGTGAGTGTTACAACTGCTTTACCTTAATTCTTGCTCCACGGAGCACGCAAACACAATCGAGTGCTACCAAGCAGCAAACATCAATTCGGCAGTTTTTGAGGAAGAATCTGGAGGAATTTGTGTCCAGATGAGCAACCGATTCCAGCACACATAGCGGTTTCATTTCTATCAGTCTGATGAGGATTCATGGACCTTCTGGGCAGGATGGGGCTTCTTGTACTGCTTGGGGAGACCTGGAGTGGTTCCTGAGCTACGGAGAACATGGATGATGGTTAGCAGGCCCAGCGATGTAGTGCTTTGCTTGCAGGCAAAAGCTGCAGAACTCCCTCCAGGTTCTCTCTCCTCCCTGTATTTGTCTACTTAATCTTAAATTCAGACAGTTCTAAGTTACTGCGTCACTGTGTGGGGGTGGTGAAGGACAGGGCCCTTACACTGAGTGAATTATTTTATTACGTAATTTGAGCAGCCCTGAAGTGACCCCAAAAGCTGTCGTGGTCACATGGAACTGTTTTGTTTAGTGGAAAGGCAAAAACAGCTGCCAGGACAAAAAGGCATTTTGGAGGGCTCAGATGTGCAAATGGGTGATGGATAATTAAAGTAATCTCAAACATTTGTTATGTCTTCGTTTATATCCCAACACTTTTCTAGCTGCTGAGCTCATGTAATTGGAGGATTAATGACCTTAAATTTAGTCTGAAAAGTAGTTTTTTTCTTGTAAAGGACTTTCTTAGATCCAAGGAAATACAACAGTGTGTTTAAATGCAACTTATTCTGCAGTAATTTATCTGAGGGGTTGTTTTTTGCACTTCTTACTGCTTTCCCTATTTTGCTGCGCGTTTGCATGCTAAAAAGCACGGTGACCACAAGCGCCAGTGAGAGCAACAGGATACACTATGGGCATTCAGCACGCACTGAAGATTTTGAAGCTCTTTGTAGATTCTGGCCACAGAGTCTGGTTGAAATTACCCTTTTCTTTTTTATTTGAGGGTTTTTTTGTCATTGCCATTTCTTTGGTAACCGTCCCAGCCAATTAAATCAGCAGAGCTACAAAAAATTCTGCAATGTAAGCATGTCAAGGTAGAAATCCGCATTCTAAGCCAAGGTCATACCTTTAAATCAGGGCTACAACGGGTGCCTTTCATTTGTGTTTCTGACCTTTACTATGTTCAGTAGTAATGGGTCATAAGCAGTGAAGAATGTGGCTTAACTTCCACATGTGCTGTTCGTATGACAAGTAGTAAGGCAAAAGGAGTTATTTTTTGTTCATGAATTGAGTAGTTTCACCTGTGAAAATGATGGTGTTAAACACACTATTTCACATTGCCGCTCTTAGAGTGGCTGTTCGGAAGAGAACACCATACTTAGATTGAAAGTATCTCTGCCAAGTAATAAATATTAAACAGTGTAATTTCACTTATAGTTCCTTTGTTTTTGTTTATTACGTCTAGCCCCCTTAGAAAGTGCCTAGGAGCCAACAGCCTGCTCTGGCATTCGCTGAAGCCGTGGGATGGATTGTCATTGACTTTAATGAGGTAAAGTGATCCTTTGAAAGGCATGTGCTATAAAAAATTTAAATTGTGTTTTTTAATTCCCTTTCTATCAAAAAGATTTCTTTTTTACATGTTTCTGTGAATCCAAATGTCTTGAAAACAATTATAATGTAGTCAATGCCAGCTGAGTTTAGAGACAGATACTGCGTGAAAGCAATTAAAACCTTGAAGTTTGAGAGAAAATCTGACTGCCTTTCATGTTCAGAAGGTCACAAGAGTGAATTTGAAGTGGGTCTGATAGAACTGAATGGCTTCTAAGTAAGAACTTGACACAGAGCTGGTGGATTTTGACAGTGAGTGCCAAATAATTTCTGTAGAGCTTGAAATACTTCTGATTACTCAGGAAGAAAAGTATCATAAGAATATGGAAGTGCCTTTTCAAAGTTAGATGGGAGAATAAGCTTTAATATTTGGATTAAGCTCGTCCATGCAATAAATTCCAAGCAATTTTTAGTGTGGAATTTCCAACCCAGCAGAAGAGGCCAACGCTATGTCACTGGGCCAAAAAAAATGCTTTTGATAATAGTAGTGACCTTTAAAGCTCTAAGGATACTGAAAAAGATAACATCAGCTTTTAGAAACTATTTGAATTCAAAGAAATTGCTATCACACAGAACTAAGAATTGGCGTTACCATTCCTCTATCTTGCCCAACCAGGCAATTTAAAGCTGCTGCTGCTGCTGCAAAGGGAGCCTTACTTCACAAAACCACAAAGTAATGTTCATAGTTTCCCAGTAAGGGGGAAAATAGTGAAAAAATTACCATGGCAACAGAAAAAGCTGTAATCTGGAAGGCTTTGCACAGGCTGCACCTCATTCTGGGCCATCATCAACCATGAAAGGCCAATGACTGAAGGCTGAACCTAGTAGAGTTTTTTCTACTCTCTCCCTCTTTCTTCCTCCATTTGCCCTCTCCTAGGCTTTGTCACAGCCAGCAGTTCTTTTCACTTACCTGTGGGGTTTCTCATTTTTCTGTCACCAAAAAGCAACATTCTCTTTTCTTGATCCTCTTAGTCTAGCAGCCAAGAAAAAATAGATGGTAGTGACGTGTCCCTTGATGGAAGAATGCAACAAAGAACAGAACAGGTAAGCAAGGGGGCTGTCTCCTGTTACAAGAAGGATTTGGTGGAATTGCATGACTTCACAGTCCGTTATTTGATGCTGCACTGTTTCTATTACTGGTGATACATTTAGAATAAATAAACATAAAGTCACATATATCCACTTAGTATAAATAAACATAAATTAACATATATTGAAATTGAGCCATTAAACATTCAAATGACTGTGAATTTGGGATTTTGCCATTTCAGATATTTTTGTTCTTTTTGTGTGATCTTGTAGTGCATATCTTTCTTTAGAAGTAAATCTAACACCAACAGACCATAATCTCACACCTGCTCTCAGGCAATGACATGTTGAATATGCAGCATAAGGGCTCCTACCAATGCATTCAGAGGATTACAGAAAATCATAAAACAAAAGTAAACCATACAAAACAAGTTCATAAGAGAACTCGAGAGACCGTTTAGTCCATATCCTACTTCACATCAGAGGAATTTACAGAAGTTAAGAATCTATATTTTCAAGAGATGGGTAAAAAATTGGCCTGAACTGAATTTACTGAGAAAAAAAAAAACAGGAGAGCAGTTGTTCATGGGAGAATATGAAGGTTAAACAAGCTGTTATTGTGATTTAAGATTTCTTTTCCAATACAACAGCATGCAAAGCTGATGAGCGCCCCAAATCCGTACTGTAGACATGAGACTCTTCACAATTTGATGTAGCCCTGAGCTTCGATGAATTGCATCCTTCTCTAGCAATGCATGTTACCTATATAAGAAAGTAGAACATCAGCATCCATGTACCATGTATAAGAGTCAACGTCCAGATTGGAAGAAACCTGATTCTTTTCCTTTTCTAACAATAGTGAGTGATTCCTTCACTCAAAAGCATAAAAGGTTGTCTTACACTTCTCAAAATACACTCAACTGTCAGGACACTTGAATCAATTTCTAAAAGAATGTGAGCAAATAGAAGAAAAATAATAATTAAAAAAAAAATGACCGCAATTACATAAGTCCAGGTTATTAAATGGCACTTTAAATGAATCAAAGCTTCTGTGGGCATCACTCTTGACTTCAGAGCTTTTAATAAGGTCTTGTTTAAAGTGTATCAAAGAATAGATGATTGTCAACATCAATAGCATGGAACCAGTACATATTTGTCATCTATTTCTGATCTGGTTTCCTTAGGAACTCCAGGAGGAGACTGCTTAAGGCCAGCCCAGTATTCCCAAATGGATGTGTCTCTGGATGTTTGTTTTCAGTTTGCACAAATGGCACCTAGGAATAGAGAAATGTCTAGGGAAGAACTGTTTGTATGTAATTGGGTAATGTAATTGACTTTTTCCATTCTGTGAGCATGCATACCAAATGTAGCATATCTGAAACAAATAGAAGCCAGTATCAATCAATTGTATGGAACTCAGTCTTTCTTTCAAAAGGCAATATCAGGTAAAGGTCTTTGGAGCAAACCACCTGAAGTAGAAAGCCTTAATTCCAGGGCAGAATACTTAATCCATCTTCATTTGCATCAACAGAAAAGATCCTTTAACGTGCTCTGTTCCTTATCCATATGACTCAAGAAATCTCAGAAGAAAAAACTGAATCGCTACATTCCTTCAGAATGAGCAGTTGCTCTTTGATTCTCCTTTCCTTATTAGCTATATACTCCATTGCTGAGCTCTACTAATGATCCTGTAGGTTTAATCCCTGCATTATCTAATAACTTAGAAGAAAAGTTCTGCTTAAGTTTAATCACTATTTGTATTCCCTTGGTTGAAATTTTATACTCCTGGACTTTTTATTGGGCACTAAATTAAGCAGTGCATAATGGTAGAGTCCCTTTTCCCTTCGATATCCTATAGATCTTAACAAAGTTCTCCTTAGTACCAATAACTTTTCTCCACACTAATGGGAACTGGATGTGGCCTGACACCGAAAAGACTCAAAGCCCAAGAGTGAAAGATCTCACAGTAAATGCCAAAGACAACATCTCTCCCTACCACTGCTGGATTTTTATCCTATGATTCATTTATGCTCCCTGCAAATTGCACAAATTATGTATACTTACCTTCTGACGTGAGGTGCCCAGTGTACACATGTTCCACGTAGCTGCGGCCATGATGTCCCAAAGTCAACGTCAGTGAGAAAACAGAAGAGCTGTTCTGTAAAAGCTGTTATTTGGGGCAGATTTGAGGGAAGATAAAGTGTTACCTTCACTGGTGCATGGGGCTACTTCTTTTACATGAGGGAAAAGAATTATTCCTCTACTCCACCACAACACTGTGGAGATTGTTTCTCCTGCAGTAAGGGTCAGCTGAGCACTAGAAGCAGCATGATAGAGAAAGATAGGATGAAATAGGATGAAAGAACAAAGTCTGTGGGGAGTATTGTCATGATATCTCACTGTGAGAGTCAAATGCAGAGCTGTAAATATCATTGCTTCCAAATTGCAAAGAAGTACATGGCCTTTATTTTTGTAATTGTTTTCAGCTACAACACTAGGATTTAATTTGGCTTTATTCACTTTATTATTATTAAATACACTCGGTTCTGCTATAATGATAAAAACAGACTGGTTTCAGTTTTGGTCAGTCGTCTTGATAGGGAAAATTGGAGCAGGTCTTGCTGTTGTGTTCCAAGGTCACTTCTTGCCTGGGCACACTTGGTCCATGGCAAAATTTGGTAGAGCACGCCCCTGTGTCCTGAGCAGTCTCTGTTCTTATTTCAGTAACAGCAGGGCTGGACACAGGCTTTCTGGTTTCCTCTTTTCTTTCTTCAACTGCTTGCTGCAGTTGTTTAGATCTGTTCATGCTGTCAGTGGCAGAGTATGAGAAATGAAGCTCAACAGGTGGCAGGATTGCTACTGGCAGCCTATCTGTTATCATTAGCTTGTGGAAGAAAAACATTGCTCACACAGTTTTTCTAAAGAATAGCAACTGATGGGTCTCTAATCTCTGTGCATGGCATGGGTCTTAAACAAAGCCTCACGTTAACTATACATCAAATTTTGTGCCTGAAGAAATACATTCAGAGGATGGAATACATAGCTGAAGGTTTACTGAAACTGTACTTATTTGGTATCTGTTTAGGACAAAAATACATTCATGTCAGTGTAAATCTATTCATTCGTGCCAGTGTAAATCAAGAGGAATGCAGTGATTCCTACTGAGTTACACCAGAAGAAGACCAAAGACATACAATAAACACATCAGGATTTAGCACAGCAGTGCTGAAATCAGCTTGCTAGGAATTTTGGTGTTGTAAACACAAGATACTGGACTTCTTGGAAATGCAGTATCACAGCTTGAGCCCTAGACTCAGCAGTGTAAGTGTAACTGGCCTTCTAGGACAGACTTTTACACTCTGAATGAACCAATGTTTGGGTTAAATAGTAAGGGGAAGCATAGCCCTAAGTGTCTTACAGATTGGTGAAAATAATAAGATCTACGTAACAGTGCATTTATAAGCATTGTAACAAAATTAATTAGCTGCTGCCACTGGAGGAAATGGAAATGTTTCATTTTGCCATGCGAGACACTTGATACCAGTGGTATCACTTACTGACAAAAGTGAAGAGCAATCTGACTGCAGAAGAATAACGAGACAGAATTTTGCCTTTATTTTCCTTCTGTTTTCAAATCTACCATTTGCAAATGAGCAAATACTTCATTCCCATACTGGATCTGCTTTTGTTGGGTGCTCACTGCAGATAACTTTCCCTTGTGATACCGTATGAAGGAAATACTGAACCCAGGTTGGCACATCCATGTGTGGGACAGGTCATGGACTCACACACACAGAATTGCCCACAAATAAGCCACAGTGATGTGAAAATGGACCTATTTGAACACTAAGAAGCTGGCATGTAGTCATGTTCCTATATTGACTTCAGAGCAATAAACTGAAGACCAGTTCCAGATGATAAGCCATCCCTGTCTGCTTTAACTGCGTTATTTGTATAATAACCCATGCCATTGCAATAAAGTGAGCAGTAGCAGGAAACAAATCAAAACTATTTTGGGAGTGAGCCATTACTCTGTAATTTTCGAACTGAATCTCAAACCCTCGATGTCAAGATGCAAATTGCCAAAGTCACCTATGAATCCATTCTGGCAGAGCAGCAGGCTGCTAATTCCGTTCTGCTTCCCTTGCTAAGACCACTGCAGCTGCAAATCTACTGCTGAAAACTTCTCCCCACTCCCGGATTCATTAGTATGCTGCTCTGGTTTAAATGTCAGCAGCAGAACACGTAGTATATGATGAGTTTAGGGAGAATTTCAGAGTAAACTAAAATGAGCCATCACGGGTGGCATGTGCATTGCTCCAAGTGTGACAAACATTCATTATAGCAGATCACCAGTTCCCTAAATACCTCCCCCTCCAACTTTAATGACACGTGGATACATCATCATAATCATCCAGGATATTTTGCTATAACTGCTTCATTTTTGCCTCTTCTTATATCATATTGCCTGAGCAGCTTCATATTTGTTCCTGTCTGGGGGCTAGGGAATGCCTTATTAGTACTGAAAATTTGTCCCAAAGTCATAACACCTCTGCATAACTGCAGTGGGGTAACTGGGCTGCCAGAAATTACTCCTGAAGGAAGAAGTCTTGCTGCTGACCTCCCTGGGTGTAGGCTGTTATAGCCTAAAGAAACAACTGGTGTATAGTTACGGAGCTGGTGTACAACCTGACAGTCAACCATGTATCAGACACACAGACAAAAAAGATCATGCCAAAAACTTCTCCTGCAGGCTATGAGCCTCAAAACATCTGGACATTCTGCAACAGACTGAAATCCTTGAGACTACTAACATGCCAAAAGACATAGAAAAAAACCATTGAATATTACAACACCCAAACCAAACTTAGATGATACAGTAGAGTAGAGATTTCCTGTGTTTTCTTGCAAGGAAGAGATCACCAAAATCAGGGTGACTGTTAGTGGAATACATGTGGTTCTTACAAGCAGTGAGAGCAGCTTGGCACACAGTGATTGATGAAGAAGCATGATAGCTCTGATTGTCCTTAGGATTCGTGGAGCCATAGTCTGTAAAGCCAGAAAGGATTATCATAGCTTTGCTTTAAGCTGTAGGACTTCTCCAGTTTTAACTACACCTTTCCTCTACAGGGGACACCTGACCTGGGCTTTCAGGCTGAGTTTGGTGAAAAATCTCCACCAATACTTGAAATATCATTCCAGTGCTCAAAAATAACTTATAGCACTGTGCCTCTGACTTCAGCCTGGCTTTGACTCCAACAGGCCAAATATACTCATCCCCCTTCACTATTAAGCTTTGAGATGTAGTGTTGGATTCAGTTCGCAGGGTTTATCCTGTACAGAGAACGTGCAGAGACAAACTTCTTATTAAATAGATTTTCGCAAATCAGAGACTTCATTCCCCTTAGGAGCAGTGTCAGGTTAGCCCCAAGATCTGCAAGAGCTTCTTCATTCATGACCAGGAAACTCCTAAACCTCACCTGCTGAGAGAAGAAAATGGTGCGAGGAACAGTACTTCAATTTTCTGCCTCTCTGTGGAAATAGGAAAAAATATTGGCAGATTCTAAGAATCAGTTACTGTCTGTATTGCTGCTCATAATAGGAAGCTCTCAGTGGTCACATGCTTTCAGTAGTTCTGTCTTTAACAGCTCTTCAGCAACCAGTCACCAGTGGGCATTTTCCTAACACAGCCACATCCAGCTTATCCCACGTTTAAGCTCTGCTTAATGGCAGTACATACCTAGCTCTTGTGAGCCTCTCCATGTATTGATTTTCTGAAGATATAAAGGAAGTCCAAGGACGTCCCACCTTTTGAAAATAGGAACGGCAAAGCAAAGAGAAAAGAAGTAACTTGTTCAAAGCCTGCATGAGTTGCAGATTGGCTCAAGGAGCTCCGTGGCCCAACAGGGCACGAGCTGAAGACCAGCACTCTCGTGGCATCATCCACGCAGGAGATGATGTGCCCGGGATGAGCTTAAACGCAGCCCCTGACCCACCACGATATTGTTTGAAAGTGGAATTCTTGCTCCTATTTAACCAACATGACTGAAAAACACATTTTGGCTCAACTTGTCAGAGCTCCTTTTATAGAGGAACTTGACGACTGTGTGAAGTTACCTAACTCTTGCATATAAAGATTGGATTTCAGAAGTTTAGTTTGTCAGCTCTGTCACAGCCACTCTGTACAGATGAGTTGATAGCTTTATGATTCAGCTGTCCTGGGGAGATAACAAGATGCAGTGCTGAGTGGTAATAGTAGAAACTGTGCTTTACTCATCAAGTGTTAATGTATTTCAGTAACAATTTTTTCAAGATGGTTTGAGAATTTTATCCTAATTCGTTAGTTATGATCTAATGAGGTATTTTGAATGGAGTTCAACCTTAATGTGTATTAAGCTCACTATCTTAATTAGACCCATTGCATTTATTTCATATAAATGCTTTGGATTTAACTTATAACTTTTTCCAAGAATACATCCTAATTACTACATCCAAAGCCTCATGAAATAATAGAAATGCCACAGTTTTGTGTTGTGCATCAGGTATGAACAGAGCTGTCATGCAATATCCCACTTCTGACCAAAAAAAAACCAACAACCCGGCAAACAAAAGAGCAGACCAAGAGAAGAAGGAAAAAGAATGCGAAAAAAACAAAGTGGTTACTGATGGGCAACACAACTGAGCTCAGATTTCCATGAATAATGTCAGTTACACAATGTGCCAAAAGACAGAGCTACCAAAGGGAACGGTTTTATGATTAGATGTAAATTGCAATTATGGCTGGTATCGTTCTAGGAATTAAATGCTGCTAAACATGGAAACGAAGAAAAAGGAGAACCATTCTCATTTCAAACAGAGTTTTGTTTTTCTTGGCATCTTATTTGGTGGCAGCTTTCCTGCCTATAAATTATGGATTTTTATTTATTTTTTAATGGACAAGTGAAAAATGTCATTAAAACCAGATCTACCTGTGCTGCTGATAATACTACGTGTTATTAAATCTGAGATATTTTTTTAAATCTCATTTACTCTGTGGTAATTTACCACTCACACAATAGATGTATTGGAGAATAAAATTATCTGTGGTTACCCGGGATGTTATGTTTTAATGGGGTTTTGTTACACAAGAGGCGCTGAGAAAGGTCTGCAAACAGAAGTTTAATTCATTTCATTTCAATGGAATGAGAAAACTGTATAAGAATTTCATAATATTAGAGCCTGTAAAAATGTGTTCTACCTTCCCCCCAAAAAACCCTCAATTGTCTGACATTAATGGAGGCAGCTGCAGTGTTTGAGAGAGAGAACCTTTGAAATCAGCTTTTAGTGGCAGACGTAAGAGAATAACTTCCTCGGTCCTTCCAAGTGTAATGTAATGGCATCCAGTGCAAGCTGTGAATGGAAATGGAAATTCAACCTCAGGCCCAGTCCACGTAAACTCCCAGCAGGTCTCTGGGCAGCAAGAAGCCCATGGGATAGGCTTGGGCTTTAGGAAGTGTTGGGCAGTGCCATGGGTGGCACAGAGGATGTACAGAACAGCAGTCACCTCCCCACCGCAGGCTGCAGCCCAACATGGTGAGGTACATGCAGAAGAGAGAGCTTTAACTCCTAACGCTTGGAACATGATGGTGGCATGAAATATGAATCTATTATAAATTATGGGCAATGTTATTCTGTGTGCTCAGAGGAGGGACTGCAGGGAGCTGCTTTCAAGTATGCTACTTGACTCTCTGCTTGTAGTTCCATATGGAATTAAATCTACAGGAGAAAAATATGCCCATTTTTGGTTTCGCATCTCACGCGCAAATGATCTTACTACAAGGTCAACATCGTGTGCATTGTGCTCTCAGGGATTGTCTGCACTCGATGGTAATTCATTCATTTTCTGGCTCATCAGCTTTTGCTTCCAAGGGATTAAATGTCCCTCGCATCTCCTCAAGAAATATGAGAGAGCGTGATTGCACCCGGATGACAAGAAGGATGAATGAATTGAATGAATGGCTCTCACCTTTCCCTCTCCTATTTCTCTGTTTCCCAACAGGTACACAAAACAACGACTTGCTGCCAGTGCAAACGGGCATGATGAGATCAGAACAGGCCCACTGCGGAATTCTGCTCTCCCCAGAATGTCTGGGGCAGGTAGGTGCTGCTGCAAATCTGATGGTTGCAGCAGAGCAAGAGGTTACAGAGCATATTTCCCTGTGCAGGAGGAGATAGCATCCAGGATGATCCTGTGCAGTCAGGTTCCTAATGCAGGCACTGGGAAGGTGAAAAACAGATGACTTTGTATTAGAGTTTCTCTATTGCTCTTTCACATTAGGATTCTCTGACAGGCCTGGGCTGGCTTTGTGCCATGCTGGATTCTGTAAAGAAGGATAGTTGTTCTTGCACCCAGGCAGGACTTAGGGACATCCAGTTCTTTCTTTTGTAAACTGACTGTTCCATGGGTGGAAGGGCTGGAGCTTTCGGACCGCGCCAGCTCTGCATGGCAGCCTGCAGCATGGCAGGTCAGATCTGAAGTTCTGCCCTCAAGCACTTTGTCTGCCAGGAAAAATAACTCCCTTCCAATTGTCCTTCCATTTCTGATACCACTTATCATCACTCCATGTACTACTTCCAGTCAGTGCTGGGCATGACAAACAGCAACTCAAACACACTCAAAATAGACAGAACTAGGACAGGTTCTCTGCTGTGTATTTGTGGCCAGTATACCCCAGTGTATTACAGCACAGGGTCAGTAGGGCCCTAAGAGCCGCTGTTTGTTTGCAGAGGGAGCAGCAGGGCCATCAGGCCACCCCCTGTCCTGTCTCGCAGGCATGGATGCCCGCTGCCAGCATGGCATGGACAGGTCTGTGGAGGCTGCAGGTGGAGCCAGAGCCACCAGGCTAGAGCAGGCCACGGTAACATAAGTCCTGCTTTTCTGCCACAGGGCAGTGCATGGCAGCCCCCAGTCTTTGCCTGAGTATGTAGCTCAGTGCAGAGCTGAGCTACTTGTAAGCTAATTCATGTTTTTGCAGTCTGCAGCACAGACGTATTCACAGCACTCTCAGCATCAAGGTCTCCTTATTGGAGGGAAGGGCATCTCATGAACACAACCCCTGCTTGAGAATAAAGCGTTGTCATTATCTTTTATTAAGAATGCTATTTAGAATCAGTCTATTGCGTATATTAATAATGACACGCTAACTGAATCTGGAAACTCATTGCTTGGAGGCGATGGATTCAGGGTTGATATCAGCATGTTATAGCTTTGGATAGAATGCAAGCGAGGGTCTTGCCAAGAGAAACACAGGGTTTGCTTCTGCTGCTGCCAGGCACTGTTCGAGCTCCACTGCTACAGCAGAAAGCTTCACCTCCACCCCTTAACTCACTGCTGTGCTGGAGGGGAAGGCCTACATAATCTGCCCCGAAATGTTTTAGCTGGAGAGAACTTTCCGAAGTTCCTATGCTTTTTCCCTTCTGAAGGAGTTCCTCCTTGGTCAAAGATTGGGTGTGGATTTTGTTGTCCGAAAGTGCACGTGAGAGTAAGAAATGAGAAATTTATCATCTTTCTGTTCCAGGTTGCCACTGGTGCCTGCGGTCTATCACCAGGTAGTGGGGAAGGTGAGATGGGAGCAATGGGAACACTTCACAAGCTAGCCCTTGTCAAAGTATTGGCAGCATATTTTTGAGCCAGGCGTGGTTGTGTACCATCAAACATTGCACAAGGTATGAAGAAGGCTGCGTCACACTCTTTACAGACTGTACTGCTTGTGTTCATCCTAGGAAGTTGTGTGCATGACTTCTGCGGTTTAACATTTCGACCACACTTTTCTTTCCCCCCCATAATCCAACGGGATATTTCAGTCACCCCCTTAGATGCCTCAAAACAACTTCATCCAAATTCACTTCTTCACGGAGACCTCAAACACATCCACCTCACCTTCACAGCTCTGAAGGCAGGAGCTCTCTAACAAGTCTTGGCAATAGGTATGTGTTCATTGCATGTGAAACCCTGTGCGTTCCCAAGGGAGCTGCTCTCAAAGAAGGCAAGCCATCTGTCCCTGCTTCTGGTGCTTTTTCTGTTTCCACATCCATATGTTAAGGTAGAAATAATGTTTCCAACTCAAAAGCCTAATTTGGTCTGTAAACTTTAGATTTGTAATGATCAAATCTAGTTGAAGCCAGACAGCGATGCGTTTTCCCTCACCGCTGATAGGAATTCCTTCTTCATGGGGTTAATGACTTGCATGTTGCTGCTCCGGCATTTGCAGTAGTATGGTGTGTCTTATCACCACCAGCTCTCAGATCTGGACTCCTGTTTTTCCCAGCCAGATCTGCCACCACTTCCAAGAGCCATTCTGCTGCACTGGCCTCTCACTCCCAGGGAAATTTCTATTACAATAAACAAGATAAATGTGGGCAGTGTAAACAAAATGCTGCAAAATATTGCTTTGATTAGCAAAGTGCTGCAAGAATGCACTGAAGAGCCCGTTATGTATGCGGGCAGCAGCAATGAATAGCAGTAAAACAAAAACATGATTTCATTTCTCTGCAGACACATTGTTTGTGGGCAGAGCCAAGCCCATGTTGCTGCCTGACTCTGTGACCAAGAAGAAACGAGCTCAGACGAGATGCTGCAGCTCCACACCAGACAGGATAAGCTCTGTGAATAAGGCACTTTGCACTGCAGAATAAGAGCATAAGAAACCCAGAGCGTATGGGAACTGCTGGGCACTTTTGGCAGAAAGAGGGGCAGAGAGCATAGCACACAGTCTGGCTTTTACTTCTGGCCCCCTGAGGAGTAAGCACATTTAATGACAGCAGAAATACCTGTGGAGATGGGGTCCTCATCAAGGTACCCCTCCAAAGCTGTGGTCACTCTCAGGGTGCACTAGGTGGAGGGACAATGCAGTGCTGGCAGCTGGCTGCCCAGCTCTCCCACCAAAGGTGTCCTCAAAGGGAGGTCCAAAGACCCATCCATCGATGTTCATCCATCCAAGAGCTGCTCAGCCACGGGAGGAGAGTGAGGAAGGTCCTGCCGGCTGCAGGGACTGCTTTTCTGTGAAGGGTTTGAAAATTTTACCCCCAGATCCATTCTACATATTGATTTTCCTGCCAATCTGCAGTGGTTGAAGCTGTATAAGCTCTTGTCTTTTTTTCCCAGTCAGCTTCAAATCGAAATGAATTTGGTGAGCATCGTTTTTCTGACAGCTTGGCAGGCAGAAGCATCGGATCTTTCATGCTTCTCCTTGGGGCTCTGGCTGATATAACTCCATCGTTATACCATGGACGTATGACATAATTCATTTTTCATATACACATACATAGGCTCACTGAACTGAATATGTATACATAGGCTCATTGAATTTATGCTGGTTTTGAAACACATTTGTCCTTCCTACCAATGTTCAAAGCTTCACAGTTGGCCAAGCACATTCCTGCAGTGTTGTTAGCCTACAGATTATTTTAACTTGTACTTAGCTGAGCCATAATTGCTTTACCCTCGTTGCTTCCACTACAGCATCTGATATGATTAGCTACGCCATTAATTATCGTGTGCTTTAACTATGAGCCTCCTGCTGAAAACCAAGGAAAGGTCAATGCACGTATAGAGAAAATGGTGCCCAACAAGATGCATTTATCAGCAAATTAAGCACGTTATGCGCTCAGCACATGCATGCAATCCAAAGGATTTTACTGGTGTGTCGTTTTGCTAAGGATATCTGCTGCTGGGTAACAGAGTACTCTCTAGCTCAACTCTCCCACACACTCCAGCGTACAAAGATCCTTTGTACTCTGTAACAAGTAAATCCAATTAAACAATGCAAAGGATATTGGGTACATACCCCATTCAAGACAGATACTTGTCCAGCGATGCTTGGATTTGTTGATGCACCGATTTGGTTTTCCACCCTTCCATCAGATGTGTCCTGTGGTCCCCCCACTTTAAGGAAGTTTAAGGAACAATCTCATGCTGCGTCTCATAAATATTTTAATATGCTTTATTTGGTTCATTTCAATTTAAATTGTCACCATCAACATTTCTTTCCATATAGGTTTTCCACAAGCTGACACAGCTTTCTACTGCTCTGCTGCCCTCTGTGTGATTTCAGACATGAGCAGCATCGCTGGAGGTGCAGTAATTCGTTGTCTCTGAGTTTTCTCATGTAGATGCCACAGACTGAGAACACCTCACACTCTCTATCTACATCATCAAAAGAGGGAAAAGTGTTCTTTTTCAGTGCTGGGTGTACACTGACGGATCCTGCATTGATAAATGTTGATAAACCAAAAGAGGGTAGAACAGATATTCTGTGTGGACAAATTTATCTGGTCTGGTTCATATAATTTTTCATCCCACTCTACCTGGGGACTATGTCTTCTGTGTGTATAATCTTACAAAGCTCAATAAATACACAGTGCAAATAACTGTATCTTTTCCGTATCTTGGTATATTTCTTAGACAGGTGGTAATAAAGAAAAAGCATACTATGATTACCTGATGTCTGCAGGAGCTCAAGTGTTGTACCTTTCAATCTCTGTATCAAACCTGTGGACTTAGGCTAGTGGGTAGTTAAGATGCAGCATGGAACCAGTTCTAATGTTCTTACAGAATATTAATACATAAACATCACACATACATATGTGTGTATGTATCTGCACGCCATACATAAGCATCTGTACATGCATCTATACCTGTTAGCCCATACAGTCACTGTCTCTGTACAGTTACCAGTTTCTGTTTCTGTTCACAGCTTTCTCTTTTCAGTGCTCTCTAAGCGGGTTATCTCTTTAGAGAATTTCACAAATCATTCAACAGATGTCATTATATTTCAATCAATACTGAAACTTGTGCCCCGATCCCATCAGCAAAGGATCTTCCAGCGGCTTAAACCACATAAATTTGTACAAAGGATGGTCTGAAACTCATTACTGACAGGGCCTAATACTGAAAATGAAGTCCCTTAGCAAACCATTTAGCCTAAATATTTTGCAGACAGTGCCACCCCCATTAAGGATTTCTTTAGGTCATTTTCTTTTACACTATGGCTGCAACTTTAGTTTTGCACTCAGTAGAACCATCATTATTTTCTCCACACGTAGCTCCACAGAGAAGCTAAGGGGAAAAAAAAAGAGAGAAAGTATTTGTCATGACATGGCTGTGCTCCCTTTCCCCGAGGCTGCAGAAATCTGAGATCTGTTTCTCCCTTAATTCCCTTCTACAACCCGCAACCCATCTCACTTGTGAGAGCCTCCCTAGGGGCTGACAGGAAATTCAAAGCTGTGTTCTTAGCCCTTCATAAAGATGGAAAAAGTGGGGAAAGGACAAACGTATCCAAACGCAGGCAGAGAAAGTCACGAAGCTGCAAAGAGATGAATGACCGAATGCTTCCCTGTGCCCAGAACAAGCCTTAGCTCAGGAAAGCGTGACTTCAGGCAAGCAGGCTCCTTCTGGAGAAGCTCACAACCAACGTCTAAATCAACCCCTTCCCTACTCACGCACTCAGAGCAGTCTGGGGCAAAAGGATTGCTCTGTTTGCATTTGTGACGTCATTTTAACATGATGAAATCCCAAATTATTTGAAGATCTTTGTGACAAAAGGGGAAATACAAGGTCAACTGCCTTTCTTTTTTTCCTCCTTCTCTCAGCTCTTTGTTCTCTATTATCATCCTTAAACAGACACACTTCACATTTGATTGCCTGAATTTGTATGGATCTGAAGCTATTTTATTGACACATGAAAGATGCTGCTTTTATAGCCTTCATACATAAAGGAAGCCTGGAGAGCTCCAGGTTTTGAAAGTCATCAGGCAGAAAGCACCATTCCTCATGCACCTGGAGAGCTGCACTTTAGCTTCAAGGTGCATTATATGGGGCACAGCTTAGCTGAAGTGATGCTGCAAGCAAAACTGTACTGATGAACACCGCTGTACAGGTTATTGAACATTCTCACTTCTATTTCCTTTGTTGCAAAGCCCAAAGCAGTTTATACTTTTCTGTGCACAGGTTGCTCTTAGAGTTAGGAACAACCTGAAAGGAAGTGCATATGATACAGGACTGGGTGTAGTGACGGTCAGAGGGATTCTGGGGTTTTACTACAGTTTACAATACAGTGAGAGCACAAGGTTCATGTAATTCCAGACTCACTGGTCATAACCGTGTGTGCAGGGTCAAGGATGGTCTACACAGTTTCTGGTTTTGATCCACCAGAGCCCAAGGAGCATTAGCAATGCACGGCTCCTCTCTGTCATTCTCTGCTCCAGCTAGGAGGCAGCCAGCTCAGCAGTACCCATAGCTCAGCTCCTGCTTTCCTTCCCCTCCTTCCTTTCATCATGGCAAACTGAGAGTAGCTCTTTGTCCATTACTCAGAACAGACTGCTAGCAATCAAAGCAAACAAAAACCTCCCTACCTCGGTAGAAATGAAGAGTCCCAGCAGGTGTGCTTGCAATTTTATTTACACTGAAGTAGATCCACCAGTCTTTAGGATGCTAATCCTCATTTACAGTTAGGAAAATCAGATAGCAATCTAGAGCCAAACTTGTATTTTATGCTAACAGGTGCCATTACAAGAGTCTGGAAACAACCAGCAGGCTGCCCTTACTACATCAAAGCAAACTGTCAATAACTTATATGATTTCAGTTAGAAGCAGATATGCCAAAAATGTACTGAGTACTGAAATCAGACCACATACCTGAAGCAATATTTCTCATTATTGATCAAGAATCCATGGAATACCCTTACCCTTTTTGTTTAACATTTGAGGAACATATCCTAATTCAAAGTGACGATAAAAAATAAATACAATCTAAGAACAGTTGCTTGGTCAGAGCAATGCAGCACTCCAAAGAGTGGCTCCTGAGTGCTCGCTCCTGTTAGATCTGAACCCCAGCTCTCCTCAGATAGGCACTAACTGCTGAGAATTATTAAGGAAAAATGAAATGCAAGATTTTATTATTCATAACAAGAAACAAGACGACATACAGAGAGGAATTGTTAAGAAAGTATTATTGTAGACAGAATTTGTAGCACATTTGTCATACTGCAGACACAAAGTTATAAATATTTAATTTAACATTCACTGGGGAAAAAAAGGATCAGGACAACTCCAGAAGCAGTTGCTGAAAAATTTCAGTACTATACAAAATGTCACATGGCACAAGCACGATTTGACTACGCTGCTTTTCCAAACAGAAGTGCTTGGAGAGGTTTCCAGAGGGAGGAAACACTTGTTTTGCCAGCACAGACGACAGCTCCTGAAGCAGAGGGGCAGAAGTCAGCCCTCTTTGCTTGAGTTAGGCAGGAGCATTTTCAAAATAGTTCTGTTTTCAGTGAAAGATTCAATTTCCTTCAGATGAGAATCTGTTGGAAAAGCACTGCATTTCTTAGGGAGGCTCTGATTTTATTTTTTTTTTTCCCCTTAGACTTCATTTATAAACATTTGCACCTGAAAATCAATTTTCCACATGAGGCCTTAATGGAAAGCTTGACACATCAGAGTCTGCACAAGCATGAGAGAGGAGCCAGAAAGTTGCAACCTTTCAGGAGACACAATATTTTTTTCAATTTTCTAGTTATTTTTTTTCCAACTTATTCTTCACTCTATGTACTTTCTTTTGTTTTTCCATTTGTTGGCTTGTTTCAGTTTTGTGCTTTTAAAATATATATATTTTTAATATATTTGGATTTACAGCGTATTGTACGGAAGGAGATGTCTAGGAAAGTGTTCAGCCTTGAGAAGCCAACAGGAAAATCCCATTGTTGTCCTCAACTATCTCATGAAAGGGTGCAGAGAGACAGAGACAGACTGTCCTTGGAGATGCACTGGGAGGACAAAAGGCAGACGAGCTCCGCCTGGGAAGTAACAATAATATATTAGAAAAAAATCTTAGTAATAGTAGTCAAACAGAAGAATAGAGCCCAGACAGGTGACTGATCACCATCCTTGAACAAGGCCCTAAGCCGCATAATTTAAGCAGACCCTGCCTCAAGCAGGGGAGTTAAAACTAAGTAACCTCTCCAAAGGCCCCTTCCAACCTACTCTGTGATGAAATACAGATTTTTGCTGTAAAGACCTATGGGAAGTATTTATAATTATAATAACCAAAGTATATACACAAGAATGTGTATTGTACATATGCTTAGAAAAAAAATACTGCATTTCGAAATGCATTTACTGCAATACCAGAAGCAAACAGTCAGTAGTAAAGTTAAGTCATTAAGAAAAGCCACAATTTGCATGTAAGTTGAAGCTAGAAGAAAGCTACAGAAGCTCAGTATTCAGAGACACAAATTCATGATTTCATGCAACCCTACTCATCTCAACTTCATTAAGGGATATACAGACTGGGCTGCTGATCTGGACCTACATTATTATCAGATTCCAGTATTTCCATTAAGTATTTTCAGAGATTAAACTGCAGCGTCAAGGTAAGTATTTCAGTTCTCACAAGTGCAGCCTAGTTTCACTAAAACTATATCAATCATTTGACCAAAATGTAATTTTAAATTGCTGTTTTCAAGAGGTGCAAACACTGAACTACCTGTAACAAACTTCTAACTTTTTTGAAATCAAAGGTTCACTTCTACTTTAAAAAATACAATAAAATAAAGAACTCATAGCAGAAGCTTAAAAAGATCTTTATAAAAATCTCCATAACACTTACAATAGTAAGGAAAATTATTCTGGTTACTAGGTTTTCGTAAATAGGAACAGCTTTGTGTAATCTGTATTAAAGGTGGTTATAACTACAGTTCACATTTTATTACTAAAAGGTGGACCAATAAACACGTCAAGAAAAGCAGATTATTGCTGTTTCTCAACAAGTCCTTTTTAACAAGGACGTGCTGCCTTGGTAGACAAAGCATGTTTGACAGTCAGCTGAGTTAGGAGGGAGAGAAGTAATGATCTGCATGCCAAAGAACTCCTCAGTCACCACTTTATATTTGGCAACTGTACAATTTAACTGATTTATAAGACCAAAATCGTGTCATTCCGTTCATCTCTTGAATGATGGGGCTGATCTTTTCAGAACTAAGTTTGCTTGAAGCGACACAGGAAGGCAGTATCCGAGAGAGCTCTGGACTGCAGGAAAAGTCTGATACTTATCCTGTCAGCTCTAACTATGCAAATAGCAGGTGTTCTTTGAAGCAGCTTTCATCAGGTCTGTCAGACCAACAGGTATGGCTGTGCAGAGAAAGCAGAACATGTATGTAAGGGAAAGGCGAAATATATCAAGTTTTGTATTCCTGTAGTAGTACTAAGAAAATGAGATATACCAACATTAAATTTCAAGAGGACTCAAAAAGATCTTAAAAAAAAAAAAAACTATTCTCATTTCTGATCAGTTTCTAAACACAAAAACCTCCTGAAATCTACTTGTTTTGGACACAAACAGGCGATTAATAAAGAGAAAAAGCCTACAACTGCTCATAGGATGACACACACTATACATTTTAATTAGCTGCAAGATCCTTATGGTTATTAAGTTATCCTACTGTATTCAGAGATATTAGTAAAAGGTGCTTAGTTTGTATATCTGAGCTTTTAATATGTTGATATATTCCCCCACACAGTGAAAGATACTCCTTTGAACATAATAAACTTCTATTGATACCCATACATAAATAAAGAAGGACAACATTCTCATTTGCAAGAGAACTTTAAAAGCATCTTAGCATTTTCAACCCAGTTATCAAAATAGATACAGGAAATGAAAACAATTCCACACTTTCCACAAAAAATGTATTCAGTTCACGTATTAGAATTATCTCAAACACTTCTTTACAATTTTTATACGAAGCCTTTTATTACTGTTATATGAAGAACAGCTTAAAGATGACCTAGAAGAAGTAAATCAAGTCACTCATACAAAAGAAAAGATTTTTTCTAATACCATTAGTATTATTTCATCAGTGAGTAGAAACAAACAAATCCTGGTAGCTACTCACTAACTGCTAGTGCAATTGATTCTTCCTGCATGTGATTTTAGCTCAGAGAGCTAACGCTACTGACTCAGTTAACAGTAAGTTATCAACAAAAACATCATACAACAGAACACTATACATACTGTATAGTACTGCACTGTAAATGAAATGTCATCATATCCAGTATCACCAAGTTTTTCCATACTTCACTAAACATTCACTAAGCAACTAGACTAAGAAGTAACAGAATACAGATCACATTTCAGAGTTGTACTGGCAATTATCACCTCATACCAAGAACTCTGACATAAAATATCTTTTCAGAAGGGAAGAGAGGGCACTCAAAGATTTCCTCTGCATTTAAATATCTGAAAAAACAACTTCTAGATCAAAATGATACTTCGTAGCTACCTCTTTCATAACTTAAACCTCAGAGGAAAAAGGGAAGTAAAGAGATCTAAACTGCAGCTGAGTTGTTATGAATATATATGTTATGTTAGAATAAACTTACAAATCATGTATCTATACATCAATGTTGTGGCTGCTCAGGATTGATATTCATAGTCCTGTATATTTCTTTGAGGAACAGCAAGGCAGTGTCTTCAGATTCCCTATAAAGCATTGAAAAAAAGTTAATTTGGCATGGACCACATTCCAATCCATGTAAGGCACACTTTATCCCATCCCAGTTTGGGCAGACTGTTCAGAGAGTTATCATCGTAATCTTTTATCTTTCGGGAATGCGGCCTTTCTTCTATCAACCTCCTTTTTGAGTCACAACTCTTCATCGGTTTTACACTCCCTGTGCTGGCCCTAGCCAACTTGCTTACCTTTTACTACTGCATTTTCCCTACTGTGCTCTCCCTAACTCTTATTATGCCGCAGTCTGAAATCCCCTTCTCCATCCACTTCTTTGATGTTATTTATTTGGCTTAAATCTCCTTAAATAGCCTATCACTTTCTGTCTGACGTGGGCTCCTGAATATATTCCGTCTGACGTGGGCTCCTGAATATATTCCACCAGCTTTCCTAGTGTACTTAATCCACTGCATCTATTAGCCAAACATCAAAATAAAGCCTTCCCAGTTCTACCAGCAATATTCTACTACTCTGGTAATTGGCTTATGCTTTCTTGTTGACAGGCTATAAAAAATATCCACAGCCATCTTCTGCACCTTATCAACAAAAAAAATAAGAGTATTTCTCACATCATTTAGAGGTTAATATAATTCAAGTGCCGTGTTTCAAAGTTAAAGAAGAGCAGGTAAAACAAATCAAAGCTTCAGGCCATCTGAATTTAAATTTACGAAAAACAAGCGTCCATGTTACACTTATGAAGTGTTACATAAACACAAAAACCAATACCAATTTAAGAGTAACAACCACTGTAAAAAAACAAGTTTGCCAGACAAATTTTAACGAAGTTCTAAAGCTGCAGAAGTAGTTAGATAATGATGACATCTCATGCTTTAAAAGAAGTTATACATGGAAACAGTAAAGAAGACTTAGACTGCCAGAACTGTGATCCTCCAAATGCGAAGAGCATCTTCTACAGATAACCTGTACAGTGCTAAACATGCAAGCCAAGCATCTACAGACATCTTTTACAGTCAAGTATGGAGATGGGAACATTTCTCAGTGGTCTGTGCTATTGAACAAGCACACAAACAATGTGGAGGCTCTGCTCTCCACAACACAGAGACTATTCCATGCAAGGCATTTTCCACCACCTCATGAGAAACAAAAACAAAAAACCTCACATATTTGGGACATGAATGACCAAAAAACCCAGACATGGGTAGATGTGTTATTAAAATTCGGCAATGACTGGCTGCCACCTTGTGGAATAAAGCTCCTTTCCTTCAGCTCTACCTGCAAAACAGCAGTGCCACCGCTGGGTCACCAACTGCTTGGGAGCTCTGTCAGAGCAAACCAGTGCTTGACTGCGCTGCAGCTTTGATAACCCTTTCTGCAGGCAGTTACTGATCTCTCACTATGCAAGTGATATGAGCTTTCCTAAAATCCTGCAAGTAACGCTTTCGCATTCTGTACTTAAGCTTAAAAAGAATACCTACTTCTAAAACTTATTAGCCAATGGTAATAAAAATTGCAAAGAAAAAAAAATACAGAAACATAGAGAACTGCTTGCTCCATTCCTGCTACACTCAGAAAGAGGGACAAGTATTCTGGTTACTCAAAGACAAGAGAAAAGTCACACCCCTTTACTCAACAGTGTTGCAGAACAGCTGACAATGCAAGGGGGACATGGTCCCTGGGAACACTGTATGAGGAAGTTTCTGAAACAGTAGCAAAATAGTCTGTGTGCGTGAGAAGGACACTGTGTGAGACAGTAGCAAAGCAGTTAGTCACAAACAGGGGCACCTGTGTCTTTGTGCTAGTAAACAAGGGCATTTGTGCCCTTGTCACAAACAGGTGCACCTGTGACCTTCTATTAGTCATAAACAGGAGATGGTAAAAACAACTTCTCACGACTTAGCTAGCCAATCAATAGTTAGCATGTGTGCTGGGACCAATTGTAAAACATCACTTGTACATGCTCGGGTATATAACTGTGTGTATTCTGTCAATAAATGAACACTATGCACAACTCATACTGAGTCTCTGTTTCCGTACTGCGAAGCCGTCTCGTCGCAAAACAGGGGACCCGCTCGGAAGTTCCCGCTTCACAACAGCATTTTGCATAAGTAAGCAACTGATATCCCAGCTCGTTTGTTACCTATGAAAGTGCTGGAGCATTGTCAAATACAGCTGACATACCCTCTGTTCTGCTATTCCACAACCTGTGAATTTTCATGTGTGCTTAATTTTATGACAGTGATAAAATGCTTAAGAAAACATACCAAAAAAAGGGGGGTAGGGGTTCAACTCACTGCATAATGGCAAATCCAACAGGTCATCAGTTGCATAAGCAGAATTATAACCTCCTCTCTACAAAACATAATCACTTAAAAAGAATCAAGTTCAAATGCAGACATGGCAATGGTGTACTGCAGGTCTAAATGATGCCAAAACCTGCTTCTTTTCTACGAGCTGTTCTGTATATGAGCAACCACTGTCTGCAAGAGGTAAATAACAGTCATCCAAATTTGCAAGAAAATCTGCCGTGCCTTTTTCTCCCTTTGCTTTGTTGAGCTTTAGTGGCACAGCATCAATATCTGACACTTTTACTTCAGTACAAAGAGGTATAAGTTTTACTATATATCGAAGTCTAATACAGTTCCCTCACAAATAGTTTTATTTGAAAAGCTACAGTTGGCAAAATGCTCATCAAGCTCTCCTTTTAAAAATGATTGTACTAAAGGTACGTGCTTTGACTTTCAAAGTTCAGTAGACCAATATGCCATGTCCTGAAGGCAAACAGGACTACAGATTTGTTTACATTGTGCAAATGCACACTGTTTTGAAATGAAACTAGCTAAAAGGGAAATCTAGGTAGGACATCTTGAGAGTGACATTCCTGAGTAATCATATATACTGTCTGCCTTCACATTTGACTTGTCTCAATTACTCGACCATCCAGAATATAGCAGATTTAACTTCACAATATAGCCTGAGTGGGAAGAAAACATCTTTCCAAATGAGAGACCATTTCAGACTTAAGAAATGGAAGACCTCTTACCAGTAGCACAAATGACTCTGTAAAGCAAAAAGGTACTCATTGAAGCTTTCTATTGGTTTTTCTTGCAGAACATAGTCAATGCGTCGTCCTCCATTCAGCATTCCAACCTTCACTGTGAAATCCTCGTCTTTTGGAAGGTCTGGACTTTCAGTGATCTTTTCAGCTACAATTAAAGGTTTTAAGATTTTAACTATTTTCAAGCACAGCCCGCTTGACTATAATTAAGGATTATCACTCATTTTACCTGCCATGATTTCCAAGCACTTCCAATCAGACAATTATAGCAGTCTCAACTAACTAGCTTGGCATTGCATAGTTCAGAAAATCAATATCAAGCAAGTGCTAGGATACTCAAGTTTCTATTAATTTGAGATCAATAAATAACAAAACAAGAAGATGTGTCCACATACCTTCTACCACTTGCTTTTCCTCTTCCTCTTTAATTTGGTTAGCTACTTTCTCCAGTTCTGCTTGCAGCTGAGTTGAAGACGTATGAGCACGTGCAAATTCGTTAAGGGTCTGCCACGCGCTCTTCAAAGAGCTTATAAAACCCTGTTTCAGATCAGATCCCATTCGAGAAAGAGAGTCTTTCAACTCTAGAAAGAACATCATAGTAGAAGTATTCAAAATTTTCAACTACAACCAGAATTATTAAGCCCCATTCAACAAACATCCCAATTGTTAGGAGGAACAGGCCTGTAATGTCACAAACATGCATTTCTTGCATCTCTAAAAAGATGAAATGAAATATAGTTAATGCACAGTGTTTCTCACTGAATGGGTTAATGAGTTAACACAGTAAATGTGTTGACAGCAACGAAGTTGGCATTTGGTACTGCCAGCAAACTCTGAACAAAAGAGGGCTCTTCCCAGCAGCCCCTCTAGTGCTCAATTGGTTGATGGCTTAATGGTCAGATTCACACTGCTCTGTTACATCAGGAATCAGAGTATTCCATGGAACATTAACCTAGATCTAAGAAAAAAACAGTTTTTCTCATAAAAAGATACAGCCCGTATTTTTTTTCGTTATTACATACACTTTAAGAGTTGCAACCTGAAATGTTCCTGAGAAAGTACCTCATCTAGCCTAGGAAAACAGACTGATTCTAACATACCATTCTAAAGCACAGCTGCTGCAGTTTCTTAGATTATCTAAGTCCCTGAAAGAAGACAGACTTTCAGAAGGGCCCTGAATTGCTGCACTGTCAACTGAATAGCAAAACTGACATTCTTAATATTTAAGCATGCAAAATTTAAGTCATCTTAATCCAGTTTCTACTCCTGAGCGATACAGTTCCAACCCCTGCAGTGGGGAAAAAACTGCATTTTCTCATAACATCTCCAGTATTGAATAGATTGGTTAAACTTCTAATGGAGACCATCTGGGACAAGGTACTTGGACACTCAGTCTCTTGAAACTATACGATATTCTACTGCCTCAAACAAGTAAGTTAGGAGTTAGATCCATATATTACATAAGTTTTCTTTTTACCTAGATGAAGTCTTTTTCTGCCTTTGTGATGTGGAATAAGAACAGGTTTTAAACTCAAGTCTTCAATGATCATTGGTTCTATCCTGTAAGCTACTGGATCAAGCTGTTAAGAAATAACAAACTAACGTTAGTTATCTTCCAATCTGTCACTGTTTAATTGCTAATCAAGACAGGACAGAAAATGACAAACATACTGCATTTATAACGCCTGTAAGAATGTCTAAGTTTCCCAGAATCTATTTGGAAACTAAGAAAAGCCCTATAAATGGCTCAAATACAACATTTTTAGAAAATCATCCTGAAAGGTTTGAAATTAATGAAGAAAAAAAAAAAAAACATCAACTTTGGTTAAGCTCTAAAAATGGACAGGACAAATATTATCAAGCTATTCATAGGCATGGAACCTGTAAGGCCAGCTCTACTTTCTTTGTAGTAAATATCACAGGTATCTGGAATATATATTCCAGATGGGTTATTTTGGTTTTTTTTTTGTTTTTTTTTGTACCGAGGAGGAAAGGAGGTGTAACACCCTGAGGTTAAAACTTAGTATTCTGTATTGTGGTTTGCATTGGCTAAAATCAAAACCCAGAAGTACTGCTTACTCACTGGATGATAGATATTGAAGAAACCTTTGCAAGTAGGAAGTCTGTAGTTTTCATCAATCTTTTCCAGCCCTCGTACAGTTAGGAACACACCAATAGGAGAACCAAGAGCAAAGAACATATCTGGTTCAAAGTCCAGCGCACTGTAAACTACTGAAACCTATCAGACAGAAGTCAGACAATCTCTCAGCACTGCCAGCTAATTAATACCATGCTTAGCTAGGAAGGAAAAACAAGACACGTATTAAATCAATCACACACTCACAAGTACCTCCAAGATGTTTCAGCTGCACTGCTCCACTCCACACTAATATTATAGTACTGTATATGTATATTGCTGTGATGTAATATTAAAATGTTTTTTCTTAAAAACTTCAAATTACAAAATACATAGGTAGATATATAGAAACAAAAATAAATATTTATTTGAACAGAAAGCATTCAAGGCTTGTTTTTTGAGTTAAGGTTGAGGTACAACTTAAATATAATAGCACGTATGGACCAATTTAGGCCATTCTATACCATAGCATTCCTACCATTCTGATTTGGGAACATTTTTTATAGTTCACTTATTGGTAAAAGTAGAAAAATTAATTCTACTGACATCCTTGCTGCAATGTTTTTCAGTAATCTGGTCCACTCTCTCAGCCCCCACTCTCACCAAAAGATAAAGTTCCTCCTAAATGTAACATCTGCACAACAATCAAGGAACATAGCTCAAAATCATCAACGTTGAGTGAATGAATGAAATCACACATAAAAGCAAGCAAAAGGATAGCATTGTTCCAGATGGATCATTTAAATTTATGTAGCCTCACCTGACCAGTTCCAACTTCAAAATACTCATAGTCAACATTCACAGAAGAAACAGATGCACCAACTGGAAGCTTCCTCTTTGAGTGCTGCTGACCAGACTCTGAAGGTGAGACAGAGTTAACCATTTCTTTTGCTTTCTGGGAAGCTTCTTGAGTTTGGAGCATGGCAGCCAATGCTGCTTTCTTCTCTGCTGCTGCTTTCTTTTGATCCTTTTAAGACAGGTTTCAAGACCAGAAAAAAAATTTTTTTTTTCCATGTTTATCAAAATTCATCTAATATATTCATGTTGTTAACAAACACATTAAAGAATAGAAGTTACTCAACAGCAAGAAAGTCAGTTACACTTGCTTAATAATTCTTTATCTCACTCCAGAAAAATGTATTTACCTGCTTGGCTGCTCTGTCTTTTACAAAATTGGCTATTTTCTTTCTTGGTCCAAGAGGTATGCCCATTTCCTTCAGGTCATCGATTGTACACATCAGCTTATAAAACAAAACCACAAATATACACAAAGTACACTTAATAACTTTCCTAGTAACATATATCATTTCTTGTTGGCAAACAAAATAGTTAAAAGACATTTTACAAAGCTACAGAAATTACAAAAAAAAAAAATGTAAGAATACATAACACACAGTGATATATTATAATTTAAAAAAAATCCAAGATACATAACATTTAGTCTTCATGTTAAGCTTTAATTATATTACCTTTCTGACTACTTTCATGCCTTACAGTATACTAAGGCAAAAGAAGAAAACAGCAAACAAACAACAACAACAATCCACAACCTACACCCTGGTAACCCCTGTGAGTCAACTGAACATTACTGTACCAGAGATTCCATGTCAATTCGCTCCTTTTCAAATGTGTTTGCATACTCTGATAAACTGAGCATCTCCAGAGTCTTCTGCAAGGTAGGAACATCATCATCTACTTCAGGCTCACAAAGGTCATCACCAGAAGTAGTAATTGAGGAGCCCAAGGAACTGGTATCTTCAGTCATCTTA
>JANHGO010000012.1:7685975-7756739 GCA_024606505.1 Aquila spilogaster
CTACTTCAGGCTCACAAAGGTCATCACCAGAAGTAGTAATTGAGGAGCCCAAGGAACTGGTATCTTCAGTCATCTTAACAAAACAGCACAGAAATGGAATCACATCATCTAACAGTGAAAAACCAATACACAGCAAGTAGAAACAAGTTCAACTATTTTCTCATAAAAACATTATCACTTAAGCTTTGTAAATTTATACCCATTCTTAGTAAAGCAGGATAAAGATTTTACACTAATAATAGACCAGCGAAATACATACTTAAAAATTACTAAGAAAGGCAAAAGCTTTCCAACACTCAGAAATATTTCCTTTTACTTGTCAAACAACTGGTAACTGTTTCAAGCCTGAACACAGGTAGATTCTTTCCCTCTTATGCATCTCCCCCATCATTCAGATATTGTTAAGAGTCAAGTTACATGTCCACAAGGGTCAAAGCTAATGTTCATGATCGAATCCCATTACTGGCCTATTTGGAACTTGAGAGAGATGCGAATAGTTTGTCCTGAGAATGGACAATATTTACAAAACTGCATATTTCCATTAACATGTTAAAATGTACTATCAGAACCCACAACCATGTTTCAGCTAATAAATTTTGAAAACTTAAGAAAAAGTTGCTGAAAATATCATATCTATTTTCCTGGAAAGACTAGCATGCAAATTACCTGTTTATCATGAACAGCCACGTCCTTTACAGTCCCATTAACACCAGCGAATGGTCCAGTATTTACTGATGAAGCCAAGTCCTTCTGGTTAGACAGTATGTCAAACAGAATTAAGGAACCTGGAAACAGGAATTAAAGTTGCCTTGGGAAAAATGTCAGATTTTCCTATCCCTAAATCCCAAGCATGATTTATATGCAATAGTAATAGCAATGTACAGACTGATCAAAAAAGATGGGTGAATTAAAACTAAAATACCCACATATTAAATTGAACACGATCTTTCTCAGCAAAAAGCAAACCTTTCCCCCCAGCCTCCCCCCCCAGTTCATGCTTTACGTAGTTGCCATGATTAAACTATCTTTCCTTAACCATCTTAGACTGCTTGCCAAACTGGAGAAAAAGTTCCAGCCCAAACCAGTATGCCATATGTCGTTATAACACTTATTCTATGTTCCAAAAAATTATCTTACTTTTACTAAGTGGGGGTTCTGAGACACAGAATTTACCCACCTAACAAGACACCAGATAACCTGTCAACTTTTAAACACAAATTAGACACTAAGTCTTCATGAAGGAAACTAAAGTGGGGGCAGGGTGGGGCAGGGAAATGTACGCATCCATGAAGTACTAATCTTCTCTCAAAGCTTTATAAACTTAGTTATTGAGAGGTGTTTGACTTTTAGTCAGCCATATTCTGAAAGACAACCATGCCCTATCAGCTAATTTTAGCCTCACGCTTAATGAAGGTTCCATTTTCCTTAGTGTAGGAATGCTGGTTTTATCCCAAATCAGTTCCTTGGATAAGTACCTAAACTGTGCCCAGCCACAGAGACTCCTCCTTTGAAGTCTGGGTTGCGACTCATGAAAAGTGCATACAAACGATTCATTTCCATCCCTACTTTATCCACGATCGTCTGACAGTAGGTGGGGCTGTTGTAAAACAGTATGTCAAGGAGTGTTTCATTGGTGAAGTGGCGCAGGCGTCCAATGCTCGGCAAAGTGATTTTTTTTATGTTCCTAGTAACACAAAATCATTAGAAGCATGAATGCCTTTGAAGAAACGCAGATAAGAACTTTGATAAGTTTTGAAACGACAGGTAGTAGAACTGCAATGTAAACACTACAGATATGGTTTCTACAAACATTAAAAAAAAAAAATACAGCCTTCTGACCTCATTGCATATTCATACGTTAGTGCTATCTGCTGATTGTACATATTTGAGAAAGACACAGCTCCCCTTTTTCTCTCCAGGCTGAAGAGATGTCTGAAATAATCTCTTCTTTGTTCCAACACTGCTCTCATATAGTAACAGGGAAGTTTTGTGAGCAGATTGGTCAAAGTGGAAGAGAAAAAGAACTCGCATATAAAAATTGAAGGTGAAATTCAAGTAACAGGCAACATAATACTCTTTTTGAAGAAGAAACTTCGCATCACCATCTGCCTGCCTGGAGTTAAGACAGCTGCAATGGAATTGCTAGAGAACTGAGACTGCCTTAGTTAGTGTTGCCTGGTTTGATTAACAGAATAAGGATCCTTCCTCGTGATAATGCAGTGTTCAAGTGTGAATAAAAGACTAAGACTCTAGGAAAGCAATATGACTTGACTGAGCTAGAACAGTCGGGAGAACACCAGCCTGCGCTCTAAACGGTACAGGTTGCTACCCTCGCAATTTCTATTTCCCTATCTCTGAGCGAGAGAAAACAGCTTGAAATGTCAAGCAATAGCAAAGGGATAGGCACCAAGAAGTAATTTTAAAATAGATTTTAAAATGATGTAACACTCCTACCCAAACATAGACGCTTTGTTTAAAAAAAAATAAAAAATAAAAAAAATCTTAGCTCAACTGCCTAATGATAATTCAGGTACTACTTTAGAACTGGACAGAGGGCTCAATGCCTTCCTCAGAAGGAGGACACTGACATCTAGGGTGAGACTCAATCAGACTGCAGGAAGGTACAGGTGAGAAAACTCCCCACTCTAAATTGTACACAGCTGTTGCTGGGCAATACATCATGCTCACCACCTCATACTTACGATCACTATCTCTACACACTCACTCATTGTCATGTATCAACGCATTAGCCACTTTCATGAAAATGCAGTACTGAAAAACTGTGTGTGTATGCGTATCCTGTCACTCAATGTCATGAAAATAAACAAGAAAAAAATACTCCACATGCCTTTCCAGCTTTCCTTATACTCCTCATCAAAATGTTAATTAACAAAAACCACGATTCTCTTTTGTAACAGTCACATATTTGTTCATCTAGCTTAAAGAGCATATTAACTTCTCTTTTTATCCACTTTACAAAAACTCTAAGAGGCAGCTTGTACGAAGTTCTCAACATTATACTCACCTGTCTACACCTGTTGCATCTCCGTGCAGAGAACTATGCCAGTGAACTGGGAGAAATTCCACCCTGCTCACTTTATGTTCCTCTAAAGATTTCCTAAAGTGAGTCTGCAACAACTTCAGAGAAACAGTCCTAAAATCATCAACTGTAGAGAAGAAGAGTAATGAAAATCTGACAGTAGCAGTACTCATGTAGCACACAATTACAAATATTCTTTTTTTGCCCTCCAACTTCAGACACAGTCAATTATAAATGAAGGAAACTGTGAAGTGGAAAAATCTTCTCAAGTATTACTCCTCTAACTATAAGAAAATGTATTTTTTTTTTTTAAAAAGTAGATTTTCTAGCAAGGTTCTATTCATCTCGCAATGAATGCATTTTTACTCCATGACCAGACATGGCCACCCTAATTTCCTCAGTTGTACTAGAGTGTATTAAAAAAAAAAAAAAACAAAACATACAACCAAAAAAACACCCACACAAACACAAGACACACAAAGCAAACATACACATCCACACCACAAAAAAAAAACCCACATCCCACACACCCCGAAACCCAAATCATTCTGCAAGTCTAATATTGAGGTCTAATATTAAGACCAGTTAAAGCCATAAGTCTGACAAAACACGGATTCTGCTTTTGGAAAATAACCAGGAGAAAATTCTACCAGAAATTGAACTTCTTAACATTAGAGACTTTTTTTTTTAAAAGGCATGTTTATCTGAATGAGAGATATAGAGACCCACAATTAAACAGTTAAGAATACAACTGCTCATTAAACAAGCAAAAACTTACCACACTCAACAATGCTTCTAAATCTCAAGTCGCATACAGGACCTATGCCATGAACCATAAATACTAGATGGTCAATTTGGGACATTTCTCCTGTAGAAAAAGAAAATAAAAAAAATCAGAGTACCAATATGTACTGCAGTGGTGATATTTAGAGTCAAGCAACTTTAAGATGCACTTGCTTTATAAAGCCTATTACATAACACAGTTCAGGACATAACATAGCCTACAGCACTCCTTTGATTAAAAAAAAACCCAAACCAGATAACCTCTTTCAAGCAGCTTAGATTAAGGAGTAACTTTAATCTTTAGATTCTAGGCACGAACAGTGCATTGCCACTTCAGCCACTATTGTCCAACTTTTGCACAGAACCGAACCAACTGCTCAAGCTGCAGACCCACATACAGTAATCACATACCATCAGGAATTTCATCATGGTCATCATCAATTCCACGTTTTACTACCCTGGGTCTTGCCTGACCATCTTGAGTGGTGCCCCATTCATCTGGTGTGGCAGAAGGTTGGAACTGAACTATGACCTGAAAAAAATACATTGTCCAATTACAAACACAAAACCTTATGATTCATATTGTTAGTCTGAAAGCATCACATGGTTTAACACACTTTTTGTTTGATTGCTTTACCTTGCATCTGAGACTTGACTGTTTTCTTCAGTTAGCACATATGCAAAAAAAAGCCTTAGAAAACCCTAGGGCTATTCCCTGTAGCAGTGACAGCTTCACTAGAACTAGATTCTAAACTAACACAGGTAATTCTCATTAGTGTGAAAAGCAACCAGATGGCTTAAACAAAAGTAACCACTAGTTGAAGAAGCTGGCCTGCTCAGTGATTCTCAACAATTTTAACTCCTTAGACAAGCATTATTCAAGCTCCTCTTTCCTAGACCCCAGTATCCACTCTTCCTTAGCAGATAACTGTTTATGTGAGGAAACTGAACACTACCCCTATTTACAATTACTCTATCATGGGGGGGGGGGCGGGGGAAGAAGAAAAAAGAAAGGAAAAAGTGCAGTGCTTTTCAGGGAAGGACAACAACATTGAAAGTAGCCCAGAAACCCTAGAAAGTGAGGAATTCAGTAGTACAGCTGTTTATAAGACTTACACTGACTCAGTACAGTCTGAACTCATAGTTACGACACCAAGTGGTTTAAGCACTCCTTCTCTGGGTTTTTACTGGACAGAACTCCTTAACCAGCATTAATAAGTGCTTAAAGTAGGAGCAACCGTGATCCTTTCTGGCCCTTAGATTATTTTACTTATTTATTAATTACTGCATGTGTGATAAGTGAACAGTCAACAGCGTTGGTCAATAAGGCTAAAGTCCATGTTTTAATCACATGAAACTGTTAGCAGAGTATTTGGAAGAACTTTTATAGCTTTTTTTGCTATACATTCTCATAGCCTAAAAACAGTTGCAGTGGAAGAGTTCTCATGGCTTAGATACACAAACTAATTACCTTATAGTTAGATTAATGCTCTTCTCCACACGAAAGCTCTTAGTTTAAATTGCTTTCCATTCAGTACAGACTGTCTGAGGTTAAACTAATTCAAATTGCCTCCCGTTTGCAGCCAGTTATGCTTAGTTGAAATATTTACTATGCAAACCCTTATTCTTCTTATGTTTCAGAAAGCATTGTCTTTTAATCATGTGACAGCATATTGAAGGAAGGAGCAGTTCAGTGTTCTATAAACTTTATCATCTTTAATACACGTGTATCCAAAACAATCAAGCAAGACTAAGACTGCGTTCAATTTATGCTTCCATCCGTCTGCTCATTCACCCCTAATGAATTCTGTGAGAACCAATTGCCAAAGTCTATTACCTTGGGATTATGCATAACAATTGTCTCCCCATTTGGGAATTCAAGCCGCCGATGCCATTGATTTGTCGTTACAGCCCTTTTATATTCTGCCTGAAACAGTAAACAAGTTACACAAAATCAGTATGCCTTCTCAGACGAACTATTTTTTGGCCTTGTGCATCATCTGTAATGTTAAAGTTATAATTTACATAACTTTATTTATACAAAAGCGTCACGTGAAGCACTACACAAGTTGATTTTAGGTCACAACGGTGCAGGACCTATGCATGAGCAACATGGCCTTCTAGCCACTCCCCTTTCCAGGATTTGCTTACTTACATTCTAGAAAGCGCATTCTGGAAATCATTTTCATGAAACACAAAGTAGTATTTCTAAGGTCATAAATATAAAGAACTATCAAGTTCTTCGTGAAGTTTATATAAAGGTAATACTAACCTCTAGCTTATCACTAAAATCCTCAGTGTAAGGAATAAACCGGCTATCCTTGTCTCCCTTATAAAACCACATGCATCGTCTCACTTCAGAAGGCTCTTCTTCCCAGTAAACAGCTTTCCTCATTCTGTCATACAGGTACACATCATAGCGTCCCCCGTCAGTGCTCAGAACCACACTCTCAGGATCAGGCTGGACTATGACACAAAGTCACACTCGGTTACAATACTAACACATACAATCTTTTTTCTCTCTCGCCCCAGCCCCAATCACTTCTGTGATGAATTAAGGCCATTAAGACAGATAGCTGTACCTTGGAAGAGAAGCTTCGTAATATCAGGCAACCATTGTGTTGCTCCTAAAACACTTCTATATGCTCTGTACACCACAAAAAAAAAAAAGCTTTGAGCAACTCCCAAATATGAATACTTATTCCAGAGCTGACAGAGTTTAACAAAAAGGCAAACCAAGACATGGGTAACTAAGAATTCTATGTGAAAATGCAATATCCACTAGGGATGTACATCTTAACACTGACAGCACGAAGCAACAGATAACGTAAGTGAATAAATCAAGTAGCACAAAATACATCTTTGAGATGTGTATTAACATTACTTATTACTGTCATATCACTCTCTCACACCTGAGTGGCATTACTCTAATATCTTCCTTCTAGTCCTTCTGTTCACCTCTGAGTAAGATATGACTTACCGGAATTATAGACTTCCTCTAGTTTTGCAGAATCCAGAATGCTGAATGGCATCCATATTTGCTTGTCCTCCACCTCCTTACAGTAGAACCAGTGTGGCTGAACAGGCTCATATTGGTTCTGCAGCAAAACAGGAGGTGCCTGGACCAGTGGACCTGCAGGCCTGGGAGCTCGGAGCTGTGACTGAGACTGTGGAAACTGAAAATACATATGGGCTCATCACCTCAATCTCACATAGTTTTTACAGAACTGATCTATAATTTACTATACAGAGAACATTCTGAGCCTTTATTTCTAACATTTTTTCCTCCCCAAGAACATTATCTTTCATTATAAAAATGTTATAGACAAGTTGTCCGCTTTATCATGTTTTTGAAAACTTACACCTTTTCAAATTGAGAAAGGATGTGAATTTCATTCCCACAAATAGTGTTAAAAACTGTTATGGTCTAGCACCTTGATTACCTAAAACCAGTAAGACTTAAAACATTCTCTTAAATTTTCAAAACTCAGGCTGAGCTTATTTCTTACAGCCACCAAATCTGACATGAAAATTAAAATGCACTCTTCTCATTATTCATTTATACATAATCACATTTTTGCATAAAGATTTGTCAATTTTAACAAGTGGCTGCTTCAGTAATAGCTCTCTTCCTGCAAAGTGATCAGGACAGGCAGATTTCAAACTCAAATGCAGCCTCAGTGATGCAAGAAAAGTAACTGATTTTGAAAGGGACTATAGCCTACATAAAGCTGATTTCATACAAATTGTACAAAGCTCCCAGTTAGCACAACTAAAAGCAAGTGATGTCAGCAGTAGCAACTGCTTTGGTTGATACACTTAAAAGAAAAAAAAACCTAATAAATTGTACAATATATAAAATCAAGCAAACAGAAGTTTTGAAATTCTTCAATCTAAAACTCCAGATTGTTTAGGTTGTACCGCCTTTGCTATGTTTTTTGTCACTATATAATCTTTCTATTCTTTATTCACAATAGCAGCAATATAGGAATAGCTCAGGCAAAATAAAAACAATTTTTGTTGTTTTTAAGGAAAACTAGTCAGGTTATTACTAACCCATTCATGTTATTTTAATAAGGCTTTTGTGAAGGTAAAAGAAGAATGGAGATTAATGCTTTATATCTCATAAAATCCTCAACCGATGTGTTTCAAAGGGTTTGCTCACAATTTACGTGACTTAGATCATAATTTCAAAAAGTGCTGGCTTCACCAGCAAAACCAGCTTGAAAAGAGTTTTTTAGCCCGTATCTTGCAAATGGCTGAATGACCTGATTTACAGCAGAGGCACAAACAATGTAGCAACACAGCTGAAATGGCAGCAAACTCAGACAGAAAAGAGCAACAGAACTTCACAACCTGGCTTTGTTTCTCACACCAGGGACTCAGGTAGCTACAGCCTCAGGGTACACTCACTTCAAAGATCAGGAAGTTTTCCTAAAGCAACAGTTGCAGTCTAGTTCTAGTGAAAAGATTTTGCTATCAGAAATAGTTCAAAACTTTTTCTGGAGTTTTTCTGGGGGAGGAAAGAAAAATCTTCAGAAGATAAAACATGCAGTTCAAAGAGGACAGTGACTTAAATTGTTTTGTTCTGGTACCAGGACATCAGGAATGAATTATATACCTGTGTCAATGACCCTGGAGGTGTCTGATACATCTGGACAGGTGGTACAGAGGATGGTGGGTGAGCAGGTGCGTGAGTCTGTTGAAGCTGCGGCGGAGTAAGGTACGGGTTGGCTCTGCTGCTCAGGGTGGTGTGCCGATAAGGGTTATATCCCTGCTGAGATGTTCCCTGGGGAAGAGTAGGCGCATTTGCAGGCGGGGGACAGCTCTGCTGAGGAGTCTGATAAGCTGTGATTCCCACCTGTGAAGCAGGTGGTGCACTGTAAGAGGACTGTGACTTAGGAATATGCGGTGAAAAGGCATTTTGCCCATCCTGTGACCCAGGCACAAGTGGAAGTGAAGTTGGAGGCCTGGAGAAGGCTGGTGCTCCAACAGGTGGTGCAACAGTTGTTAAGGGTGGCTGCCCAATACTTCCAAATGGATCACTGCTACTAGGTACTTGAGAGAAATAGTTGAAAGTCTGTGGAGGATTGGGGCTGGCAGAAGTCTGACCCAAGAAGCTGTCCTCTTCACCAACATCTGCAGAATCATCTGCAAAAACAAAAAGATCACTAGAGATATTGCGAGAGGTTCAAACCAGTTAGTTACCAAAACTCTGTTGGCCCCCATAAAGCCAAAAAGATTACAAAGCTTACACATCCTTGACGACTAAACACATCATAAAATGAAACAAAAGATACCATGTCTTCAAGAACATTTAAATGGACCATAAAAGTTACTTGGTGTACACAGAGAAAGCAACAAAAATTAAAAATCTGAAATAAGAGACCAAAGTATGACTGAAGTCAGGACCTTCCCAAGACAACTAGGCAAAGATCCCTGCTTCCAGGGCACTAAAATCCCTTCCAATTTCCCTTATGCCTACCAAATGCAAGAGCAGCCTTGGTTCATTTCCTTTCACCATGAAAACAGTTACTAAGCATAGGACTTTACGGTCTGATTTTTAGACTTCCAAGATCAAATTCAAAAGTAGAGCTTAAGGACGTTCTCAAATAGGCCAAACCGATTGGTTAACCAATGCATTCTTGCCTGCTCCTTCAGCAGAGCCCCCGCAAGGTTTCTCATTTCACTTGCAAGGTGGCCATAAGTCATTGCTCCAAGTCATTTGATGAGCAGGACTTAGTCCAGTTCTCTCTAAAAATCCTACTCTAGACTGGCACAAGAGCTAAATCTCTGGTGCAGAAAAGTAAGTCCCCATTCTGCATAATTGCAGGATAGGGCTTAAAAAGGTGCAAGACAATGACTGCCCTTTCGCAGTGAGAAAATACATAAACCAGGTTCTGGTCAATCACAGTTTTCTGCTTTGCAGCAACCTACTAACAAGTGGAAAAAAAGGTGGCTTGATGTTATCACAGGTCTCACAGTAAGCTCAGTTAAACCTGTGATGGTCTGAGCATTACTGCCTGCCTCCTGAAGGAACAGCACCTTGCAAGCAGCCAATGCAATTTGCCGAAGTCATAAGAGTGTTGTCATCTGCTCTGGCAATCAAATAATCCCCAGGCTATGGGGAAGAAACCACAGAGCTATCATTGCTTCTCTGCTACTCAGTCCCTAGCCAAAGAGAGAGACCAAGCATCTCTGCAGCTACAAGCAGCCAATAATAAATGTCTTTATCCACAGCCAACATAACTGTAATACAGAGTATCAAGGGAGCACAGGGGAATCCACAGAGAAGCCTCCCTAGGAAGCTGCTGTTCTAATTAATTAATCATAAAAGAAGCAGCTGCCTCGACTAAACCGGACTATTTTAACCGTCTTTTATTAGTAATCTTTTCAGATCATGTCAGTTTGAGGCATCACCTGCATTTATCAATTTCTCTTACTTTCACCTATAGCATTTTATCCCACTTTGAGGAACAAAACACAAAATCTACATGTGTGAACCACCATGTGGAGAATACTAAAACCATTTATAAGCAATGACCACTATGAAGTCAGGCCTATGGATTATCTCCAAACTACAAGCAGACTAGCCATTTATATTAAATAAGAGGTCTCAACTTCTAAACAATAAAATTCTTCTTCCTTTCACATTTCATAACCATTGTGGAATAGAGAGGACCACACTGTACACCACACTGTTAATTCTCAGCTTTCCAAGTAACTGGTAGCAGAGGCAATTCACCTCACCGCGTCAGATCACGATAAATATGTAGCAATGGGCTGAAGAGTTTTCAAGGCCTTTACCAAATGCCCGTTCACAAAACAGCTACTCTTCTCCAATTTCAACTAGGTTTCAGAGATTTAGTCTAACTGTACCTTTCCTTGCAAAATGAGGTTGAAAAAGTTCTGCCAAAACAAAAATTATACTTATATGTGTGTGTATATATATATATACACACACAGTTTTCCAACACAATACATTACTTTCTACTTTGCCTTTTTCTAATTCTGCAAAAACTATGTTGGAACATAAACCCAGACTGGCAGAAAAACAAGCACTTCATACAAATTTAAAAATTTCCTGTGAGTGTACAGCTTTGACATACAAGGGCAGTATTCTTCCCATATACAAAACAGTCTTTCTTCAACCGTGACTATGTGACAACCTCCTGTATATCCCTCCATATATAACGTGGAACCTTGCCATTCACAGATTGTCACCTGACAACCACAAGTGACATTAGTCCACTTCTTTATTAGGAACACTCCTCTCTGTCTATAGTAAGTATATTGGTTACTTCACCCACACCTGAGCCAGAGAATGTATCTTCTATCATCAAACTGCAAAGCACAAAACACTTATTACTTACTCTTGGAAATACAAGAATTTTATGACTGCACACAGCTTCCTAATGTTGGCTGTCAGATGTCAAACAATTCCTGAGATCAATTCTTATTACAGTTTACACAATTTAAAATACAAACTCAAGAGCTTGTTCTTTCCTGCTTCAAACTATGATTCAAGATGCAAACTGCTCTACACAGCCAGATCCCTGTGACACCTGGCTGGACAAACAGTGAGCGCAATGGACCACTGAAATAGAACATTTAACAGGACGTGGGCCTCATCGGATGGACACAGATTGTGGCACAACCTCCAGCACTGAAATTCACTCCAGCTGCAAAACTATGAATCTTCATCCCATCAAATTTTAAGTCAGATGGAGAGCATATGATTCACTGCATTAATGAAATCCCATCAGATTTTCTCCTTGGCTAGCTTCAAAATCTTCAGGAAATTGCCACATAACAGTCGTCTGTGCAGAACTACTGGCCAGACTAGCACTTAAAAACTACTTTTTTTAAGAAATGAAAAACAATGTATATTTGCAAGAAAGAAAAACTATAAAGATTGCACTATGGAAGTAGTAAATATATCGGCTACCTAGATACCTCAAGTAAGTACGAATAATATTCTAATGCTTCTAACCCTCCCACCCAAAAAAATGTAGTTGATATAAAAAAATGTTTCAAAGCCATACTCGGCAAACATTTTCTTAAATCTACAGAGATGTACTCCACTGATTTCCAGGTATATTAACACTTATTTTAGCTAAGATACAACAGCATCGAAATCAAGTCTTGGATTTTGGACTCAACATGTGCTGATGCAGTAAAATTTAAAATAATCCGATTTCTAGTTGTATTTCTAATACTTAGAGCTTTAATCTCAGACTGAACACGCTTCCAGAAAAATCCGTTCCTTTATCTGAAACTATTTGAGCGCCAGATTTTAAGTTGCAGATGCATGTGTTTGGAACACCACTAAGGCTTTAGAAGGAAAGGGTGTTAAAACTACAGCTAAGTTAACAAGGCCATTTAAGGTGCCTGCTTAACATGCTATTTTCACACAGGGAAAAGAGAAGATAACATGGCAGAGGAGCTTAAAGAGAGCGAAAATACTAAGTGCATCCCTGAATGGAAGTACTGACAGCTGGGAATTGCTGAAACAAATATACTAATCAATGAACTGAAAACATGATAATCCTCCTCTCTCCTTAGACACAGAACTAAAGCCCAAACACTTAAGCACAGGCAGGAAAGTGTAACGCACACATCTCGAGCAGCTTGTCTTTCCTGAAGCACCAACGCCCGGCAGCTAGCAGTGACAGCCAGCTCAGAGCGCCCTACGGACCGATTAGGGTCCAACCGACGCGTAGCGGGCCCAGGCCCGCGGCGCCCCTTGGCAGGCCCCGGCTCGGTTCCTCGGGTCTCCCGCCGAGCCCACAGCCCGTTATCCAGCGGCGCGGAGGGCAGAGTCCCGCCGGGCTCCCGCGCAACCCCGCCGCGCCCTCCCGCTTCCCTCACAGCGGCCCCTCAGCACTCCCCCCCCCCCCCGGCCGGCCTCCCTACCGGCTGCCAGGAGAGCGGGGCCCGGCGGTATAGCCGGAGCCTGGCTGACCGGGATGAAGGGCACGGTGAAGTTGAACTCGGTAGCGGAGGAAGAGAAGAGCAAGTTGGTGCCGCCACCGCCGGTAGCCCCAGGCTTCGCCGCCGCCATGGCTGCACCCCGGCCACGTCCCTTCCCCCGCGGCGGCCCGGCCCTTTCCGCCCTCACCGCTTTGCCCGCTTCTAAGATGGCGGCGGTGACGCGCCCTGACGGCTTCTCCGCGTACGGGTGAGGAGGAGAAGGCGGGCTCGGCCCTGGCGGTGCCGCCATTGCCGCAGGAAGAGGAAGAGGAAGAGGAAGAGGAGGAGGAGGGCGGAAGCGGGGAGCCCCCCGTGCGAGGCTTGCGAGCGGGACTTGGCGGCTGCAGGGTGCCCTCGTCCCCCGCCGCGGCGAGGCTCGCCCCCGCCATGCCGTGCGTGGCCGACTGGCTCAACAACCCCTTCAGCATCGTGCAGGGCATCTTCGGTGAGCGCGGGCCGGGCGGGGCCGGGATCCTCTCAGCAGCCACCCGGCCGCCGGGAGGGCGGCGGGACGGGGGCTTCCCCTCACGGGGTGGCGGCGGGGCGAGGCCGGGAAGGCCCGGGGGAAGCGGGAAGAGCAGCGAGGGCGGGCGGCCGCTTGCTCCTTCCCCGGCGGGAGCGGGCGGGAGACGCGTTACCGAGGCCTCCGAGGGGGTGCGCGGCCCTCGCCGGCGCCTGGGGGTCCTGTCCCGGAGCTGTGCCCGGGCAGCGAGGTCTACCTCGGTTTGGCAGGCCGGTTGGGGGAAAAAAAAGTGAAAACAATACGTATTGGGGGTTTCAGGAAGAAGGCGTGCTGGCTGCGTGTGTTACCGATCAGTGGTAGTATTACCAGTGCTGTCAGTTGAAGCTGCTTCTGTGCTAGGCTCGATTTGAACTGAAAGCGTGCTGAAATAAAAATTTCCGCGGTGAACATAAAGCAGAAAGCGGTACCTCGCCTCCTCCACTTTCTAGCTGGGTGTATTGCAGCGTTTCAGAGCTTTTCCTCGCTTCTAAGGGTGGCTGTGTTCATCTTGGTTTGCCTGGAAGCGTATAAGGTGGGAAGTCAGTGCAATTATAAGGGCATAAAGTAGTCTAAAATGCAGTCATTTGCCCAGAATAGAAGTAAATGTTGAAATTGCTTACTGCGTTAGGAGAATGCTGAATAGAAGCCTGTTACGTGAGGCTAATATGCCTGTAAATGTGTTTTGTTTTGTAGCCCAAAATGTTCCAAACTCTGATTGGGAAAAGAAGGTAACCGAATACTTCAAGGAGAAATTAAAAGAAAATAATGCTACTAACTGGGTGAGATTGTTTTATTCTTTTAGAGTTATGCTTTTCTTAAGTTTCATTCTTTTATTTATTGCAGTGACATGCTTTTGAGAAGTTCTTCCTTTTCGTGTTAAGTACACTTCCAAATTTTAGGCCTAGACTTTATGATACATTATTTACATCTCAGTTGCTTTAATCTGTGCGTAAAGCAAAAATGTAATATCCTGACCGAAACCAGAGAAGCCAATCCACTCGTCTTCAGTGTACTGTTTTGCCCTGGGCCGCAACTGCTGAATGCTGCCTATTTGTAGTACAATCCAGTAGATGGCAGGAGTTGACAAATACTGTCATTTTTTAAAGTGCTAATGCCTGCCCTGTCTACTGTGAGTCTGCAGCAAATGTTTGTACACCACAAGTTTCTGAACTGCTTCTCTCATGATCTTTAATGCGATGCTGCAGACTTTGTGTGGGTTGAATAAATAGCTGCTTGGGCTTCCAGGTTTTAGTAAAAAATACTTTCTGCTAAAACTGTGCCTTACTGGGCTGGATCAGGCCTGGTTTTTGCGGTTTAGCAAGGAAGCTATGCTTTAGATGTAAACATGAAGCATGCACACTTGAGTTCAAAAGCTGATATATTTCTAAAAGGCTGTGGCGAAAATGGCATCGTGGAACACTGCTAAGTGAATTAGAAACTTTCAAATCTGTTCTACTTATTGCTAAAAAACAAGTGAAAATTATTGGGTTTCTTTTTTTCTTCCTCTGTCAGTGAGAGTATTCTGTAATTAATATTTCAATGACAGTTTAAATCGAGGTGTAAATGGCAAAATTGTGTTAAATTTACAACATTAGAAGGAATTGAAAGCACATTTTCTTACTCAAGAGAAACGTGAGGGAATATATGTTTGTTTGTTAAAATGCCATTTCCTATAGGGCCACGTCTGGTTTTTGTTGCATTTTAATATTGGATGTGTGTTTTTTTCCAACAAAGAGGTTATCTGCAAAACCAGAAAACTCTATTCTTATTGCAAGTCTCATTATTTCAAGTTATACCACATGCCTGGGCGTTGATTTTTTCCTTCTGTTTTTCCATTGTCATGTAAACATATGTGAAAAAGACTCTCCCAATGTGGACTTGCAAATTAACATACAGCTTTTCCATGGCCTTTTGTTATAAGAAATTGTGCATGCAATTGCTGTAGTACCACTGGTACATAATACATGGTAAAAGTGCTGTTAAATAGGAATAAGATAAGTAATAAATTCTATTTAATACCTCAGCTGCAATAATTCCCAGTTTAAGAATTACTTTCAAATGATGTACAGGTTTTCATACGGTTTCAATGACTGAAATGCATTTCTTTTATAGTCAAGTATCGGGATTAAGAAATGAACAGGACTGGTGGCTTAGGAACTGGAAGAATTTGGGAACTGTTACGTGTCTGATAATCGTAACTATTATCTGTAACAGCTATTGCAGAAACTTCTGGTGTTGAGGTATACACACTTTGTTACTGCTTGGATTAGGGCAGGAGATGTACTCAGAAAATATTAAGTATGTTACCTGATGAGGCACTGAATTGTCAGAGGCAATTAATCATATCAACAGCAACAATATGGGGTTTGAGGCAAGTAACTGAACAGTAGGACATACTGGATGATCAGAGAATAAGTTGGTGACAGCTTTTGTGGTGGTGTTGGCTTACTTCAGAGCATTTCCTAATATATACCAGTTGTTTAGAATAAGGTCTTTTTTTATAGGTTCCATCACTGAATGATGTTCCCGTACATTACCTAAAACCCAACAGTTTAGTGAAATTTCGCTGCATGGTTCAAGATATGTTTGATCCTGAGTTCTACATGGGAGTATATGAAACAGTTGACCCAAACACAAATGCACGTGTAAGTGAAATACTGATTTATTATTTTAGTAAATGTTTATAATTTTGTCCATTCTAGTCCTCATATTTCTCTAGTTTCTGAGTTAAACCATGGAGTCTGGGCACTATTTAATAGTAACTGTATGGCTCAAATGGCATCAGTAATACATCACTTCTTACATTTCTGTTGAGGAGTAAAAATCACTAAAATAATGAAAGCTTCGGCAGTATGCCTTTGAGGGACTTTCGGCTGCAGTGATTTTGGTACGAGTAATTCATATTCAGGATGCTGTCAGAAACAGAATGATTGCATTGCCTTTTCCTTCTTGACAGGTTTTGCATTTTGGTAAATACAGAGATGTGGCAGAATGTGGGGTAAGTTATACAAGTTATATGAATTTTGAGATGAAACATTAGACAGAAAGATGCAGCTTTTAAGCACAGTATAGCTTATTTGGTACTCGCCAATGGATTCCTGGAGACTAATTTTGCATTTTAAGAGCAATCTCAGGTTTGGAAAGCAGAGTATTCTTAACTGCTCACCGGCATTCTAAGTAAGCAGGCTTCAAGCTGTTTCTGTTGTATTTAAAATTTATTTTGCTTGGGGGGCGGGGGGAGCAGAGAACTGCTCTTGATCTTGAAAAATCCTGCTATGGAAAACAATTTACTTTTGGTAGTGTAGTGCAATTAGAATCAAAGCATTATAGATACAGACTAAGTATAGACACTTATAGATACAGTAAGTGAATCCTTACTGGATTCACTGTTTCATGAGTATTAAGTCTTGTATTAAGTATCAAATTAAGTATGTAGTCTTGCATGTTTGTTGTAACTTCTGGCTGAGTAACTGAATCTGTGGGATTAATTTCAAAAATGAAAACAAACTCTAATCAGATTTTTAACAAAATTTCTTTTGGTATTCTAGCCTCAGCAGGAAATTGATTTGAACTCCTCACAAACAGTCACCTCGGAGAGACAGACTTTCTACTGTGTTCCAGTGCCTGGCGAATCAGCATGGGTGAAAGAAATATCTTTTTTGACTGAGCTAGTGCTCTGTTATAAAAACAGTGATCACCAACTAATTCATTAGATTTAAGGAGACAAGTTTATTTAAAGATTCTTTTCTTTTGAGTGAATCAGGAGAGGTGGTAGGTATAGAAAAAGTAATAGGGAAAAATTGGTGGTGTGCTATATGCACAAAGAGGATGCAAATGAATTTAGGAGCATTGCTTTTTGATTTAGTAGGGATTTGGACTAGATTTTCTTGTTTGCTTGGGAGGGTCTTGAAAATTTCTGTTAATTTCTATTTGCAAATGCTTAGAAAAAGAGAAATTTCAATTGACCCATGGACATTCCATTGGCATTTTCTGATTAAACCAGGACACTGTTATGTAGTGAGTGTCTCCTACAAGAACCTGTAAAAACACCTGTAGCTGAGCATGTTAAGACAATAATTCCTGGAAAATTGAAGTATTGTGGTTTTAATAGTTTGACCACAGTATGTCATTTTCTCAGTTAGTACAGGAAACATTTTGGGGAGAAACAAATTATCTTTAGTTTCTCCTAGTAAATGGAAGTTGAATTATCTGAGTGGAATGGATACAGGATGCTTATTAGGAATTTTATATTCTTTTCTCCTCCAAGGGATTGGGGGAGAGGTCTAGAAAACCTAAGATATGTTGCATTTTGTAAAAAGATAAGAATTTTATGGTAAATCTATAATTATTTGATATTTCATATTTTGAGTTCAGAATTTAAGAAAACTGCTACTTGTCATTGGCACAGAATGCCAGTGCAATTTTTAAATTAAGCTAACACAATTTTTGCAATAAAATGATTGATAGGAGTTAGTCTTTGAATGAAACTTGCAGCAATGTAAATTTAAAGTGAGACGGACTATTATGAAAATAGCGAACACGATTTCAGTCTTTGCCCGTCATGCTAAGAAAAGGAAAAGTGTATTAGCTTTTTCAAAATTCATTTACAAGTGTAGTATTGCTAGTATTTTACAAGTATGTGAACATTTTCTGTGTGTTTAAAGTAATAATAGTAATTATATCAGCAAGTCTTTAAATACTGTTACAATGTCTGTTCTTTAGGGTTGAGATATGGGAGAGAAAAAATTCTTGAGATTGAGTTGTACCTGACCATAAGCATGTTCTCTGGGCAGAAAAAAAACACCTTTTTTAGAGATTGATAGTGGAATAGCACTCAGTGTTTTTTAGTTTCTATTTTCAACAAAGCCAATGACTGCTGTATACTTCTTAAGCAGGTAATTTATGTATCTAAAGAGATGACGTCTAGATAACAATTTGAATCATTATTTTAATGTTTTGCTCAAAATAGGATAATAGCATTTTGTTTTTAAAAAAACAAACAACTTGCTTTGCTTGAATTTTCTCAGCTGAGTCTGTGGTTGTCCTTAATCTGCAATTTTACGCATATATTAGTGCAAGCCAAGCTCGAGTTAGTCCTTCAACATCCTATACACCAAGTCGCCACAAGAGGAGCTATGAGGAAGATGAAGATATGGATCTACATCCATCTAAACAGAAAGAGCAACATATGGGTAATAGTCGTTATTGATGAATAGTTATTATATCTTTCTGGAATTTGCAAAAATTTCATTTTTAAAAACTGAAATATTTGCAATTGTTTGAATCGGTCATGTTGTTGCAGCCTTCATAACTAATCCGGTGGCTTTGTTGAAGTCATCAGTGGTTTAAATTGAAGTAGTGTGGGAGAGCCTACACATGACTTGTTGGTATTACTTTCTAGAGTTAATTCCTAAAATTATTATTTTGTACAGCAGCACTTCTGTATTGTCTTTTTATGTAACAGCACACAAACAATTTATAGCTGCAGGCTGAAATTTAGGAGTTCTTGTTTAAATTCCCACTCTATTGCAGATTTCACGGTAATCTGGAGAAAATCATGTAATCATGTCTGTCTCATACTCTGTGTGTGGATCTTACTGTCTAATTTGAAGCCAAACTACCTGTCAATTAGGTGTCACTTTGCTCAAACAGTAGTATACATCTAAAATACATCTTCCAGCCTTACCTTTTTTCTAATATAATTTACTAATCCAACTTCATAAAGGAACCAGATTAGTACCAGACACTTGTAGCATCCTGAAGAAAGCTATTAAACCTTTTAAGAGGATGGTATTTCAAACACTAGCAGTGTTCAGATGGCGTACAGTTCTTACTTATGTTGTAATCGCTCCGTTAACTACTTGTTTTGATGCTCATCTGTGGAGATGCCACTTAAACTGGCATGGGGGTTTTCTTGGAGATTTTGGCAAGTTTTCTTTTGAACAAGAGAAAGTGGTTAGCTTAAAATTGTCAGTCCTGTTAAAGAAAAAAAAACTGTAGAAGCTATTGCTTGCTTTTGTTCGGTGTTCTATGTCTATCGCGTTCATTAGCTGAATTCAGGTTTTTCCTTTTTTATTCTTATCAGTTTGCAAGATAGTTTAGACTGTTTTGTCTTCATACTCAGACCAATCAATTGTAGAAAAGATTTTTATAGCTGCTTTACTGCTGAAAATCTACAGAGATTTTTAATGTAAACTGTTTGTTGATGCGTACTCACACCTTTAAGAACTATCTAGTTTCTTAAAATGAGATGCGGAAAAATATTACCTTTGCATTCCTGTGGAATTTAGAAAAAAATTTTAAGCATTACATTTTGAAAATCAGATTTCTGGCCATGTTTGGGTTTCTAAGACACACAGATCTTTACCGTTACTCTCACTCACACTTAACTTGATAATATAAAATAGGCATTTGTGAGATTTTTCTATTCTGTTTAAGAGTATCTTCTGTCAAATACATTGCATTATTAAGTATTTTTGTCTTGTTAAATTAGTTTAATTCTGTGTTGCTCACTGAAGAAAGTTGTTCACTTTTGCATTTCTGTTTAAAGAGCCTATGAATCCTGTATTTTTCAGGTAGTGGAGGTGATATCCATGGATGTGTGGAGCCAAAGAGATTAGAAACAGAAGCTTCTGCAGGTCATCATCTCATTTCTCCCAACTGCTCCCCTCCACTTGACTTAAATTTTCCATTGCCAGGAGAGAAGGGACCAGCATGTCTTGTAAAGGTAACAAAAGTGGAGAGATGATGAGCATGGCTGTGGTCTCAGTGAGGCAGTCAGAATCTGAAGTTAGAATGTAAGTAGTTAGTCTTGCATGCTTTATAGGCACAGCAATTGTCTCTCAGGCCCAGAATTTTGTTTCTACAGATAATTACATTGTTTCTCTTCATGAGTGCTGTATTTGAATTGCTGAAATCCTTCAATAGCATTTATTAGAGCTTGCACCTTCTCACTACACTTAAAAAAACTCCATTACTAGGTGCTTGAGCGTGTAGCTGGTATTGACTCCTGGTATTTTGCTTTTAGGGTTTGTCCTCTAAAGGAAAAAAGTTGTGATGGAACAAGCCAACGTTTTTGTATTGTATTTGAAATAGTCTTTGATTCACTGGTATGCTATATTGACTATGAAACTTCCAACACAAAATTTCTATGCTGTTACTGTGTTGAATGCTCTCTTATTCAGCAAATCTTGAAATCAGATTAGAGTACAATTCTTTACATTTCTGTATCAAAAGAATGCCAATAGGAAAAAGCATGCAATCATAGAAACTGATTTCTCCAATCTAAGCTTACTGACACTGAGGACTAGGAGAGACCTCTTCACACAAACTGTTCTCAGTCTACAGTTGAGTCTCCTGAGATTTTTTTCCTTTTGTCTGTGTGCAGTCCTGGATCTGGCCCATCTGCCTCCGTATTTTATTATTTTCTCTTTGTGGCAGGTCTATGAGAGCTGGGATAGCTTCAAAGTCAATGACGTTCTGGAGGTATATGGGATTTTGTCTGTGGATCCGGTGCTGAGCATAGTAAACAATGAAGAGAGGTAAGGCTCCCTCGATGTGTGGTCCTGCAATGAAGGAAATTTTTATTTCAATGAGCAAAATATTTTGGCTGTCCCCTTAATACAGACAGGGAAATATGTAAATACATAACAATTAAGCTTAAGAGGTGAATTTTGTTGCTTAAAAAAAGCTTGATATGGAAAGCGTTAGATCTACCATCCTGTAAACTGAAGTCTGTTGTACTCTGGTACGTCCATACCCTTGGATACACAATGCATCTGGGTTCAGGTCGTTGAACAGTCGATAAAGCAGAAAGTGCTTCTATAGCTAAATGTTTTGTACTCTTTCATGCCTATTAAACTTTCAATGAATGAGTCAATAGTGCACAAAGCTTTCAAATAAGCTTTAAAATTATAAAATGTCCTTTTGAAATAATTTCTAAGTCCATGAAAGTTGTTACCATAAACAGTTCTGAAGAATATAAAAAAAAAACTTTGCATGTCTGCGTGGAGAGTGAAAGTGACCAAAATGAGTGAAAATAGGGTTGATTTTTTTCATTAAAGTGTATCATCACATTATACCACTGATAGAAACTTCCCATTTCACTTGCTGTTCTGCAGTTAGTTGCTTGACAAAATACAAACTGATTTAGAAGGACACAAGAAGTCAATTTTTAAAATAAAACTGTTGACCAATCTGACATATGTACTACTGATGTCTTGAACCATTGCGCTTTACATTATTTGTTGGCGATTTTGTTTATCTTTCTGATAAATACAATATCAAGAGTGCAGTGCGAATCCTTTATAGTGCCAGCTTCTTAGAAGTTAACTCAGCCTGGTCAGCTGCTTTTGGTTATCATCTGTCTGACAGCTAATCCCAGAGTGACAGCTCAGTTGGTCAGTCATAGGTTGTTGGGTTTTTTCCTGCACGTCATTCTATCGCAAATAGATAAAATGGTGGCATTTAGCAATGTTTTGAATGCAAACAAAAGAAATTTCTTTTAATGGAAAGAGTGGATAGTCTGTTGGTGGACTGCTTTCAGCTTTTAAAACTGGTACAAGTTGATTAAATTTGTACTAAACTTTATTATCATTTGATATAGTCACTTAAGGGATTTTAGTTTCTACACAACAAATTAAAACCACCTGGAAGGAATTTTGTAAGGCATCATCAGGGAGAGCAAAGCTTGTGTATCTGAACTCTTAAATTTAGAGGTAATACCTTCAAGTTTGAGCTGAGGTACCTTAGGATTTATTTGCTAATAATTTTTTTTACTCAGCCAGTGATATAGCTGTTATGTGACTGTTTAGACAATCTTGTTGTTAGGCTCAGGAACCTGGTGGAATATGAAAATCCCACATGTGCATACACAGACAAATGTAATAAATCATTACCTTATTTTCTTAAAAGTTACTGTTTAGACTTCATTCAGTACATGCTGGACAGAACAGTGTGTAACATTTTATTTGAAGCTACATCTTATTAAATGGTGCAGCAAATAATAAATGTGGTTTTGTGGTTTTGGGGTGTTTGGGTTTTGGTTTGGGGGGGTGTGGGGCTCTTTTTCTTTTTTTTTTTCTTTCTTTTTCTTTTTTTTTTCTTTTTTTTTTTTTCCAGAAAAGTAAGATAGAATGTATTATTTTCAGAAAATAATAAAAATTTTTTGGTCAAGCATGCTTTGGCATTTTGATATCATTATATAATTGTGATTCAGTATTTATGGTGTTTATAAAAATCACAAGAAGGTAGTTTGAATATGGGAGGAGTTACCATGAGCTGGAAGCGGATGTTGTTTGTTCTGATGTGCTCTTTTCTTGGCCTGGTTTCGTCTGCTCTTAGTCAGATGGAGAGAAATTTGTGTGGAATGTTTCTAAGTCCAGTTGTGCTGTGCACTTTCCTAGGGACAGCTCAGCCCTTGATCCTATGGAGTGTATGGACACGGCAGAAGAACAGAGAGTACACAGTCCTCCAGCCTCATTAGTCCCCAGAATCCATGTGATTTTGGCACAGAAATTACAACACATTAACCCATTACTGCCTGCCTGCCTTAATGAAGAGGAGAGTAAAACCTGTGAGTATCTGAACTTGGCACCTCTCTGTGTAAGCTGTAAATGTGCGGTTTCCTAGTATATCTGAACAAATAGTTCTTTGCTCAGAGGCAAATGCATCGATGGCAGGGCTTGAATTTAAATCTTGTTAAGTGGAGGAACCATTCAACACTACAGAACTGGACAAGGTACAAGTGTTTGTGTTTATGTGATGCTTAACATCTTTATTTTTCCCAAATAAATGTGATTTATATGAAACTTGATTTTGCATTCTACGTGCCCAAGGATTTTACCAAGTTTTTCAGCCAAAAGATTTTATTTGTTTTCAAATGGAGTAGCGAATTGCTGGAAAATTAGATTTCCATTTTAGTATAACAGTGAAAATAAGAAACATACCGACAACATAACGAATCATAATACTGTGAAGAAAATAAGGCAATTCTGGTTTTAAGCAACTATGCTATTCCTTGTGGCCTATTTGACTGTTATTTTTTTTGTCATTGAATTATTGCATGCAAACCTCTAATTGGTATTTATCACCTTCTTCCTTGTGTGCCTTCTGTTGGTTGTCCTGAGCTGTGCTATGTGTAAAGGGTTTTTTTCTGCCTTTAATATAGTATGGATAGGCTATCAGTTTTAGAAATTTAGCTCCAAACTTTACAGCTTTCTGCAAATGCATTACACAATATCTAATTAAAAAAAAGAAAGCATTTCCAAGGAAATGTTTAGTGACTCAGGTTATCCAAAGCCAGTAATTGCTCAGCTGGAAAACCAATGAATGTTTATTTTTCCTAGACTGCTGTGGAGTAACCATTTTTCTTCATCAAACTGTAATGGAAAGTAAAATTTATATAGGGGGAAGAGGGTGAGGAACAGCACATTTTCTGACATTTGTTGTCTTTTGCTCTTTTATCAGTTGTTTCTAATTTCATGTCTGAGCTGTCACCAGTGAGAGCAGAGTTGCTTGGGTTCCTCACCCACGCGCTCTTGGGAGACAGTTTGGCTGCTGAATACCTTATATTGCATCTCATCTCTACAGTGTAAGTATTTAGATGTTTGCTGAGAATTTATATATTTACCTTTTAAAAGAAATCTCCTTTTCTGGAGTTCTGCACCACTCTGCAAATAAATGGCAGAAATAGCTTAAGTACTTATTCCAGTAGTACTTTGTCCAGCTAGAGTTGTCCTGTCATAATAGACACAGTAAACAGATTTCATTGTGAAATAACAGTAAGTTTTGTTAAAAGGCCGGTTTTGTGGCAGTGTATCCTCAGTGTTCTTTGAGAGCTGGACAAAATCTCCAGGATACACTTTTAAACAGAGGTATGAAAACATGTTTTTAGCTTCTTTTATTGAATAGGACATGCAGTTGACTTCTTAAAGACGGCATTTACTAACTGCAGTAATTATTCTTTAGGTATTAAAAGATACTGAAAGGTACATTCTGGGAATTTGTTTAATTAAATGTAGACATATGTTTAATGGTAAGTTCAAGTGACTCCCATTTAGCACGTGATAGAAATATACACCTGAGCTGATGCTGTAGCTGAATGTGCATCCATTGTGATCTGTCATTGTGGCTGATTAAAGTGGATTTGCTTAATGTTCTCTTACGTTGGTTTAAACTGTCACTGAATGAAAGAGCAGCATCCTTTGACTCATTAAAATTTCAGGTGTGAAACTTCAGACTATGTTTTGATTAGATTAAGTATAGTTGTCAGGCTCAAGTTTAATTTTACTCTTTAAAATGAAAATTGATTCCATTTTCTTAAAAAAAAAAAAAAGTAATCATTTCTTGGTAAATAAACTACTTGTTTTATGGTTTTCAAAAATTCCATTCTGCTACAAAGTGAGTAGTACAGCACATGTTGTTAAACAGAAGTGTTTACAGAGCTGTAATTGGATTCAGCGTGTTACCTTTCTCATACCTGCAACTGATGTGTAAAAAGCCATAAGAGATTTCTCAGCCTCAGCGAGAGAGGTGGTATCAAGATAGATCCAACCATAATGCCATGGCAGCATAATTATGAGCTGAAAAGATTTATGGTGGGTTTATGTTTACAGTCTGCCCTGAACCCTTGTCTTCATATAAATATAAGTACTTCAATATCAGTATGCGTTGGTTTTTTTTTTTATTCTGTGCACACTTCGTTCTTTCTAGTGGGACTGTGAATGCTCTAACACTTAGACTAGAATGTGTTTTCTCTCTTAGCTGATATCACAAAAAAGTTGAAATTTGTCAAGAATGGGGAGAAGATATACAGTAAGAAGAGGGAGAGGAAAGCTGAGGGCAGGTAAAGGAAATGAACAAGCATGATAAGCAGGGAAATTGAGATTGGGCAACAAGAAAGGAAAAGGATGAAGTGTGTTTACTGAGTAACAATAGAGCACAAGGAGAACGGAACGCCTGGAAGGCACATTGCAGGATCTCAAGCACTATAAATGTACTGCTTTTGTGCAATCCTGCAAAGCCTTCCAAAGCAACCTTCAGCCTAACTTAGCTCCTTGGACACTGGAGAAGGAAAAAAAGGTGGCTATTATTTCTGTATGTATTAGTATTAAAATCCTGCTAGCTATCACAGATACTGCACAACACTCAAACTGATTGATACCTGTATTCACCATGTTAATCAGACGCTTGCCTAACCTGTGTTATTTTTGGTTTAGTTATGCAAGACGAGATGTGCTTCCTCTGGGAAAATTCACAGTCAACTTGAGCGGATGTCCAAGAAATAGCATCTTCACAGAGCACATATACCGCATTATCCAGCAGCTTGTTCCAGCAGTAAGAATAATGGCATTATAGTGCTTTAATGTTTCTGATGGTAGATGTTGGACTAATTGTTCCAACCACATAAAGAATATTTTAGTTCAAGGCAGGCTTCTTAAACAGAGGCTCCTGCTATCCGTGTAGAGGGCAGATAAAAATGGAGATATGGCTTGCCTGTGAGTTGAAGTCTTTATTTACCTAGTCATCTAGGATGAATATGGAATAAAATCATATCCTCATAGGTATTAAACTGACAGACGGATGCTGCATACTTTTTGTCTTTCTGGATTGATACATTTAAACATTTAGGTCATTTAATTATCATGTCGTTGCTGTTTATCCCCAAGTTTGTGGACACTGTTCTGCAGAACATTCATAGTCATTCAGTTTGGGGTCATAATAGTTGTATTGCTGCAATAAATCATTTATTGTTGTTTTGCTCATCCTAGATGTGCAGAACAGGTGTTATGGGTTCTTAACGGCGTTACTTTCCTTTGGGAAATTTTTTTTTTTTTTTAAAGTATTTAGCATTTGGACATTTGGGTTAAAGTGTATTCTATATTGTGGTAACAAGTTTTGTTTTACTTACTATGGAGGTTCACGGTTATAGCTCTTGCTAAAGGAAGCAGTAGTTACTAGGGAAGCTGGAGGCGAGGAAATACGCTGATGAGTTTCTTTTCTTGTTGCAGTCCTATCGCCTACAAATGACCATTGAAAACATGAACCATTCACGATTTATCCCACATAAAGACTACGCAGCTAATCGCTTAGTCAGTGGAGTATTGCAGCTTGCCAGCAACACTTCCCTTGTAGTAGATGAGACTCAGCTTGAACAAGGACAGCTTGACACAACAGGTAGACGTTTTTGGTTTTTTGGTTTGTTCTTTTTTTTTTAAATCTCATCAGGAAGGTTAAAAGTTGATATATTTTAAGACAGTGATGCTAATTGTGTCCCAGTGATAATTTTCTATTACAAAACTGTTTGTGGTTTCCATATCCTATTTCATTGCTTGAACTAGCTTCCTGCTAGTCTGCAGCTTTCTCAGATGTCTTCAGGCTTGATCTCTTGGGGTTTTTTTCCCCTATTTTACTTTCTGGAAGTTCTGGTATTTTGCTCAGAAATGCTTGTGTTGAGTCAAAATCTCTATCCCAGACCACATATGACCAATGATGAAACAAGGTGGTTCCTTGTTTAGTATAGCTTTGTTGCGTTGTAGAGAACTCTGGACAGTGTCTGTGTCACTCAGTGGAGAAGGCCACTAATTTGAATAATTCTTTAGACCACAATACCTCTGATTCATTGGAATGGCCTTTCAGTTTCCTGTGATAATGAATGAAGAAGTGGGGGAAGCATATGCTGCTGCCTTATGCTTTATACTTTTCCTGTATATATGGAAACCATCCCTGAAAACCCAACTGAAAACTGGAGATAAAAAAAGGCTATTACTGTAGGGAACATAGAATGATGATTCTGTCTTGTAAGCTGATGTAGCGCTGTGTAGTATGCTTTCCACAGCTTTAGACAATTAATTTAATTATAACCTACATAAAACAGGTGAGTTGCAGTACCTATTAAAAGTTCAGTAACTGGAGAATGCATAGTACGGATATCTGTGGTGATTTCAAGGAAAGAATAGGAAATCACTGGAAGTGACTTTATTTTAAAATAAAAGTGCTATCTTGAGAAACCTGGTAGACTGTGTGATGCTATAAGCCTATTGGCTCTCCCTAATGAGTATCAGTATTCTGTCCCATTCAAGCATTTAGTCTGGCAGAGCTAGTGAGGTTCAGATTTCAGGTTGATTCTATTTAGAAACATAATCTGTTTGGGTTTTTTTTTTTTTTAATTATTGCTGTGAAAAGTTGTTCATTGAAATTATTCTCTTGAGTCTTCCGTATTTTTTTTCTTGCTCTGCTTTAGAAAAGTTACAAAAGTTCACTAAAGAAAACAGTAAAACTAGTAGAAATCTTTGCCTTGTCTGTTTCAAAAAAAAAAAAAGTCCAAACATGAAAATCCAATTTACAGAAAAATCTTGCTGTGCTAGTTTATAGGTTTTCTAAAATGTTTGTCCTTAATGTCTAAAAAAACTTCAACGTTTAATGAAAAGTAATATTTTAAGTATTAAAAGTTGCAGATAAAAAAGGATTGTTAATTTTATTTCGTTTCTGTTGGTGCGAAGTTGTTCTCTACTGAATTTAGAGTAAAAAAGTAAGAATTTTTAATTTCTCGTAACAATGTTGGGAACAAACTTATTCTTCTCTAGGATTAAATTATCTTCAGATCTAGTAGTTGGTTTGGAATTCTTGGAAGTTACAGCTTAGAGATTTCAAACGGGTAAATGTCCCAGAAGTAAACCATAGTATTAAATTTGCCTTTATTTACTAACTTCGCCTTTATTTAAAGTGTAGTAAATTAATACTAATTCATTAAAGGCAAAAAAATAACAGTAGATGTGTCATTTGATGCAGTAACACTGCTGAAGAGAAATTCAAATTGTTGGGTACATGTTGGTATTTCAAAGGGAGAATTCCAAGATTTAACCAGTTAATTCGTCAGTCTTAACTTTCTAGATTTTAAATAACTTAGTTCCAGGTAAGGCAAGTGACTTCTATAAAAATTTGGCAAAATAATACTGTTATTCAGCAGTTTTCGTCTTGCTAGCCTAGCTAATGTGTTCTCTATCCAGCAAGACTTCCCCCCCCACCCCCTCCTTAAACGGTTAAGGAGGGAAATTACACTTTCTGCCAGATAATTGGCAGTGTTTTGTTATCTTTTGAGGAGAGATTTATTTCCTCTGTAAATAGTTATTCGGCTTTGTAGGACCAATGAAAACGTTAGTTATTAACACGTACACTAGGCCAGATAAAATTTAGGCTTGAAATCCTTCGAGAATTCTTAATTTTGGTCTTAAGAAATGCTTGTGTCTATCTGGAAGACATTGCAGACACAAGAAGCAACAGGATGCTTGCAATAATTTTTCTATCAGGTGCTCATGAAAAACAAATTGGAAAAAAAAAAATTAGGTCCGACATTTGTTTAGGTCCAGTTGTCAGAGAATTTGTTCTTGCTTTTCTAGGTGTACATAATGTGACAGCACTGGGTAATCTGATAACTTGGCAGAAGGTGGATTATGACTTCAATTACCACCAGATGGAATTCCCGTGCAATATTAATGTTCTTATCACTTCAGAGGGCCGATCACTCCTACCGGTATGGCAAGGTCTTCCTGAATTTGGGGAGTAACTAGAGTTGGTAGCTACTTACTTACTTAGAGCATGCCATTCCAGAGACGAGTGGAGACAGGAAGACTGTCTTGTGACCAGGGGTGGGTATGATACTAGCATTAGTTACTGCCTTCTCACTCGTGGCTGCAGCCAAGCCAAAAACCTGTTCATAGGAAAACCAAGAGCTTGACCTTCCCTCCTCCTTGGCTGAATAGATTGCAATGGCAAGGCAGTGACTGAAGTTATTAACGGAGACCCCAGTAATGGGCAAAGCCTGCAGATAGATACGCCGCTGCTCTCAAAGCCTTTTTCTAGTACAGTAGGTTCTGGGGGGGTGGGCATGGGAAAAAAGAGCAACAGATCTGGCATTAACCCGAGAAACTGAGTAGCCTAAGCTTACAAATATGTGATCTCTTGCATTCCAGCTTCCCATGAACTGAGCGTTTGCTCTCTTGCTTCCAAGTGAAACTGGCTCCTGCTTGAATAAGGACTTCATGCTGGTTTTCAAAAAGGGAACTGTTAAATATTTAAAGAATGAATTGTCTTTCTTACTTAGTTCTGGGGAATAGTGACTTCTGTTGCTTTAGAGATGAAATTAGTCTTGGAATAGAAAAAACCAGAATGTGGAAAGAGATGATATGTAATTTTATTTTTCAGTCAGATTGCCAAGTCCACTTACAACCACAGATAATTCCACCAAACATGGAAGAGTATATGAACAGCCTCCTAACAGCAGTGCTCCCTTCTGTGTTGAACAAATTCCGAATTTATCTAAGTTTATTGAGGCTGCTGGACTATAGTATATCTGATGAAGTGACCAAGGTATGGAAGACTTCACTAATGTGTTTTCAACTGTATGTTCAGATAGAAAGCACCTTAACAGAAAGCTGCTGTACTTTCCCATTGCTCTGTCAGTGATTCTCCTTGAAGTTTTCTAAAAACCAAACAAAAGCATTTTCTTGTCCTGAAAGTGCCTTCAAGGATTTGTACTCAAGTATTTCAGTATATACTTTGCATGTACCCTGCTTTCTAAAACTCATTTTGAAAACTAATTTTTTCAAAGATGAGGAGAAGTAGCCTATTTTTACTCAAGCTTGCTTCCTGACAGCAATGATTTGAAAGGTTTCTCCTGTAATCTAAGGGTAGTTATGGTGCTTAGCTCCTTAAAAGCTTATCTCATAGCGAAGATTCTTTTTTACCGCTTAATTACATGCCATATTGTGTACAGGCAGTAGAAGAAGACTTTGTAGAAATGCGCAAGAATGACCCTGAGAGCATAACAGCTGATGATCTGCACAGAACTCTGCTTGTAGCAAGGTGGGTAGCACCATTTGTCACACCTGAAGCCTTCCTGGCACTCCGGTAACAAAATAAGTCAATGCTCGTAGCCTGCAGTCTGACTGTAGTCGCATGAGGCTGGCTAGCAATCACAAGATGGAGTCTCCTCTTCCCTTGTTCCTTTTGTCACAGATTCTTAGTTGGGCAAAGTATTTCCTCCCTCCTTTCTTCCCATGCTTTCTAGTTCATAGGATACTGCAAAAAAACTGCTTTTGTACTGTATTAGCTTATCATCAAACCTGAACGAGCTCTTGTTCAATTGCTTTTTCTGTTCATCCAGGTTCCTGTCTCTCAGCGCGGGGCAGACAACGCTGTCAAGAGAGAGGTGGCTGAGAGCAAAACAGCTGGAGGCATTACGTAAAGCCAGACTTCAGCAGCAAAAATGTGTTAATGGGAATGAACTTTAATATTTTGTGGATGTCGCTATGAAAATTTGTCTAATCCTAGATGGAACCCATACTAAGATTGGAATATTGTTTATACCAGTTTTTGTAGATAATTTATACCAAAAAGTTATGGATATTTACCCTTGCAGTCTGAACACACTTAACTCTGTTCAGCCAGTTAAACATATTTTATGAAATTTTTTTGGAGCCTGTTTTGTAATTGAAAATTGGTAACAATGAGCAAATTGTTTGATATTAAACTTTAATACTGAAGTTGTGTAAACTTATTTCCTTTAATAATATGAAAATGTAACCCAGAGCCCTTCATACACAGCAGTGGTAGGCTCTATTCTGGAATAAGTTTGTGCTATCGTTCTTGAATGGCTGAACTCCGAGGACTAGAGCTTTCAGCTAGGCTGCAGCTGCAAGCAGCATTGACTTCAGTATCTAGAACTGTGTACTGTTGTTCCCATGAGCTAAGGCGTGTTGTACTCATAGCAGCAGCACAATAGTGATTACAGTGTGGTATAAAGAAGTGATTTGATCTTGGCCATGACAGGGTTCCAGTATGAAACACATCCTTATTGTACTTAGTCATGGTCTTCTCTAACTTCTCAAATGTCTCTGAGCTTTAATCTGGCACAACTTTTTGGGGGAGAAAAAAAAAAAAAGGCAGCATTAACTGGAGAATTGGTGATACTCACGTACTTATCCAAAACATCTTACCTTCTACATTATCAGTACTGCAGTGTGTTGAAATTGTTTGAATAATATCAATTAAGCATTAAGAATGGTCTCTATATATCTTATTCATACTGTACAGTTTGAGCTTGTTTTCAGGGGACATACTGCCCCTAGTATGACTCACAGAACTTGTTTAAACCACCCTTGTTAAGCAGAGTGTAAAACATTAAACCAGTTGGAGTAATCCAGAAAGACTATATAGAAGTAGGGCTGTCCTTGTGGAACCAGCATGCAAGAGTCAGTGATGGAGCTAATTCTAGATTTTGCTTCAATTAATCCTTTCCTGACCCCCAAAAAAGGCTTCTGCCAAATTTACGTTAAGCTGATAACCACCTTTACTTAGTGCTTTCCCATAATTGAGAGTGTGTGAACAGGAACCCCCTTTTTTACTGGATTTTTCCTGTTCTAAGCATGTCAGTCATTGTTTTTTGCTGCAACAGCAGATCTGAAACTGCCCTTTTCATCTCTGCACACTAATAATAATTTGAGTGTTTTTATGATAAACAGTTTTCCTGTATCTTAAACTTGAGCCAAGTGTGACACCCTTTCAAATCACTTATAGTTTATTTCTATTTTTGAACACTAAAGTGAATATTCATGGTTTCATCTGACTTGTGCTACATTAATAGGAAGTGAAGCAACTGAACAAATAGAGGAAGGAAATGAAGTCCCTCTTCAAAAGGCAGCCTGGCTGGAAAGGATAGTTGGTTTGCAAGATTGTCTTTCAGTGCTGCTTCGAGGATGGCTTTATGCATATTGCTGTGGATTATTTGAGACTATCTGTCTCCACTATTTCATAGATATTGGAGAACTAGCCCCAGGTGGCCCTGCTTGAGCAGGGGGGGTGGACTAGATGACCTGCAGCAGTCCCTTCCGACTTCAACCATTCTGTGACTCTTAAACCAGAGAAAGTCAAGACACCCCACCCATCTTTGAAACTTAAAACCCCACAGCCCTGGAGTACCCTGTCCCTTAACATCACATGCCAAAAACAGTCTTTTGATTCCACTTTTTTTATTAAAATATCTCATGTATATTGCTCACATTAAAATACAGTAGTAGTTTAATTTTAAATATAGCCACAAGTATAGACACTCAAAAAACCCAAACCCACATCACTTTAATAAAACAAATAAATAAATGAAAATTTGTTTATCAAAGTTTCAGACCATCAGGGTAGATGACAATCATTTATTTCAGACACAGTGGAAGTCCTAAGACACCGTACTACCCTACCCATATGACACTATTTTCTTGGAACACCACGTGCAGCCTACCTACAGTACACGGACTAGAACACAGAGGCACTGGGTCTATAATGGTGGTTATAGTTACAAACCACAGCATAGTAAGATCCTGCTTTACAGTAGCTTTTGGATATGTCCTACACTAGAATGGCATGGCAAGGCATTTCTGGGAAGAGTAATTTAGGTAGATTTAATCTTTTGACACACATAGATAAGGGGGGTATGTTATCCAATGCTTAGCCTTATCCTGCGAGTATGCAAAGCTCGAGTTGGTAATGAATTTGGTTTTGATTAGATACTGACAACAATGCTCTAATGCAACACTGATTTTATGAAACAGTACACTCACCTTCTGTTTTAGAAGTTATTTGCATCTGGACAGTTAGAATATAGTTTAAAAAAAGTCATAGCACAGAGGGACACAATGCCTGAAGGTCAGGTATCTGGCTTGTCTTGCTTTACACAGAGACAAAAAAAAATTAGAGCAAATTGCCAGTGTGTGGAATTCAGAAAAAAGGAAGTAGCTTTAACATGGGCAAGACAATTAGAGGACATTCGCTCCATTTCCCCTCACCTCAAAACAAGTGAGAAAAAAAAAATAATCTACAAACTAAATTTGCACTGCAGGATCGTGGGTATTTCAGATTGGATCTATATGCTTTATCTTTACTGAAAGTGTCCCAGGGTGTGTGGAAAGAAAAGGACAGCAAAAAGAAATCTTACTTTCTGGTTAACATAATGAAATTCAACAAAACCGCATCAATTCCCATTGTAGAGGCACGATTCATAGAAAGCTGCATCTAAAACTTCAATGGAAACAAGTAAAAACACCAGTCCAAAAATAAATAAAACGTAATTTACTGGTAAGTTATTTTGCTGGTGCAGTGCAAGGTAAGTAATGTCATAGAAGTACAGTATCACCTTTTTAGTATAAATACTTTCTACATAAGTCAGAAGAGCTACAAAATTAGTCTCCAAAAATAACTGTGCAACACATTTAAGATAGCATGCTTATTAAATCCCAGTGTCTAAGCTACCTGTTTAAATACAGTTTACCATTCTTTTGTCTCAGCTGCCTGAGGGAATTCTGAAGCTTGGTCAGAACCAAATTCATTTGCATCTCTCACTTCCTGTAAACAAGTTATCTATATTATTGATCCCAGTATTCAGTAGCAGTTCATGCCACAATGAGTCCTGACATCATTTTTTTAGTATTGTATTAAAAGCCACAACTAGAAGAACACTTCCTCAATTAGCAACTAGATTTGAATTATTCTTGTCTGGCATTGTGTAAACATTTCTTTCAGTTCTTTTTGTTTGATTTCATTTATAGCTTCTGGTTCTGCAGGGCTCTTCTGGACCTTTGCCACAGCAAAATTAATCCCTTGAGTCAATCCTGCTTGTGTGATGTTAGCAACCTGGACCATGGAACTGCGAATTTTAGCAAAAGGAGATACAGCTCTGCTGCTGCTACTGTCAGCTGGAGAAGGAGTCATGTGGAGTCCAGTCTCAAGGTTACCAGATACAGATCCTGGGCTTTTATGAGATTTAGTGAAGTCAGTCCCACCAACAGCTAAGAGCTGAGGATTTGGCTCAGAAGACTGTACATCCAACTTCGATGGCCTGGAAGGAATGTCTCTGATGGCTTCACCCTTGGTTTCTGCCACCTTAGATGTATTATTGCTGGTTTGGTTTATTATGTGATGGGGCTCTTGAGAACCAGCCTCAGCCTCCAAAACCTCTGACATCTTATTCTGAGCATCATGCACAAACCTCTGGCAATACACATCAATAGGTTTAGCAAATTCCAACTCCACGCTGTCAGCCGAAGGCATGGGTACGTCTTCACAGTCAGACCGGCTAGCCTGAGAGACATGGATCTCGGACGGAACATGAATGCTAATGTTCATGTCAGTGCTGCTTATAGACTGGGACCGACTGCCCAGCCGTGGAGCTGAGGCAATGATACCACAGCTAGGCAGCACGTAGTCTGTCTGCCCTATGTTCTCTAGAGAGTCAGTTAGCTGGGTGTCCTCATCGGATTTAGAATTGGTCAGGAAGTCATCGGAGTGGAATGAATCATTATCTGATACTTCTGTATCAGATTCAGTATGGACTTTAGTATCTACCACTGGATTCTCTAAAGTTTCAAGGCTACTATCTGATTTCCAGAGATTCACTTTCAAATTTGGTTTTAAAAAATTGACTTTCACTTCAGGTTTGGTAAAGCTGCCTAACTTCCGAAGATTGCTAATGTTTACATTGGACTTGGTTTGTTTCACTTTTTGATTGAGAGATGAGAACTTGCTCAGTAAGTAATTCTTGCCTTGGGCCAGGGACCCTCTGTTCTGAGACCGAATGCCAATGATGTCTTCATGAGGTTTACTGCTCTTTCTGGAAGAAAAAAGAAAAAATCTCTAGTGTACAATCAATGCAGTCTCATTTATAAACAGCAAGCAGTTACCAGCTTCCGGTCAACTTCCGTAACAGAAGTGGACATTTTTGTTACTAAGTTATCCTTTCCTTATGTAATTGTACCCATATAAGCTAACCAAATTCAAAACAACAAAAACAAAGGAAGGTTGATACAGAATGGTAGCCAAACAAGGGGAAAAGTAAGCTTCTGCAGGCATTTTTAGTTTTATCTGAAACTGGCTTTGAATTCTCTATATTTGGTAACCCTGCCTTTGTGTATGCTGTACTCTAGCCAGATTTAGCAAATATTCAGTCTTCATAATCTGTAAAGAGCAAGATTTTCTTGCTACGCTTTCTACTCAGCTGGGAAAAGAAGCTGAAATAGTAGCCCAATAGTCAAATGCAGAAGAAAGTTTTTAAAATACATGCCCTAATAGTTTTCGTTTGACAGTTTAAAATTGTGCTACACATGTTTTCTAGTAGTTCATACAGTCTGAGTTGGAAGGATCCAAAATAATGCAATAGATCACACTTGAACTGGTAAAGCATGCTAAACTTCAGCTAGCCATCCTCTCTTATTTCTACTCCATTGTCTTTTGTAAATGATTTCCTCACCGTTAACACCTCACCAATATTTGTAGATAAAGGTTACTTCTGTTTAATTATAGACAATTGACTTACTAGAATTTTTTAGATAGTTTTCTCTAGTAAGTACTTTTAATTCTCAACTATGCTTTCACATGCCTTCTCTTAATGGGCTTGCAAAACAACAATTTCTGTGCCATTCTGACTAACACATAGGAGTTCAGAAGTTTAACTTCAGCCATTTCTTCACACAAGACCTGTAACGTTATCTGGATTTGTTAAACACCCAACTGCAGTGGAATCCAAACCAGATTTACACTCCACAGGTTGCCCTCCTACTACAGAAGCAGGCATTAAGTTCAGATAGGAAAAATTAAATTTGACAAACTAATCACGAACCATCTGATCTGCAGTACATTATTTACATTTGGTAGTGTAAATTGCCTATAAGCACACATGTATAAAATAGTATTCTTGCTTATACTTTTAGGTAAGCACCTGCAGACAGTTATTACTGGAAGCAGCATACAAACAAATTAACTCCTATCACAGTAGCTAGATACAGACATTTCTTCTAGGCATTGCGTGTATGACTGTTACCATGTACTCTTAGCCACTGAGAAGAGAGCAAAAATAGGACACAGAAGGTTCACATCGTTTAAGTACTCACCTCTCTAGCTTTTTCTCAATAATGGGCACATCTAATCCCATTGCTTGCTTTGTGATTCTCAGCATTTCTGCAATGCACTGAAGCGTGTCTGAAATCCAAGTAGCAGCCTGTCAGACCCTTAAAAAAAAACCCTTAGAATCCCATATTCCAAAATCTACAGAGAAATCAGTCTAATTTTAACATAATTAAGTTTGTTTAGTTTTGTTGGTTGTTTTTTTCTTTCATGCTACAGAATAGTTGCACCCTAACAAGTTGCAATTCTGATTTAAAGCTTACAAAGTAAACGTCACAAACAGACTCTCCTTAAGCCCTAAATAGTGGGTGTAAGTGAATGATTGCCACAATTCATCATTTGTGGAAGGAAGAGAAGCAATTATATTTATTTTAATCCTTGTTGACAAAACTCAGTGCTCCAGGTAAGAAGTGATATTTTCCCTTATTAGTGTTCATTTAATTTAGTTAAACAACAAGCAAGAACATTTCTAGGCATTGATTTCACTAAATAAATCAATTTCTTCTGCTCTTTAGGAGCTAATTTCAGGTTTGTTTTATCCTGTTTTGGAGCGGTAAAGATCTGGACATGGAAATGTCTCAATTCTAGGGAGACACGTTGCTTTAAAGCCATATCCGAAACTTATTCTTCTTGCATTAAAACTGTAACATCCTAGTGTTCATGCAGGAAGCCACATACAGGGTTCTTTTGTTGGTTCCCCACCCCACACACCTAGATTATATTAAAATTTATCCTCCTTCAGAAGTTATTCTAAAAGCAATGGAAAAAGTGTTTCCTAGAGACACACTGGTATACTGAAGACACTTTTACGTATAAAACTTTTACATATGAAACAAACCTTTTCCATCTTCTTCTGGGTTGCGTACCACAGCTCTAAGAGTGTGAAAATATCCACTCATTTCCTTGTATTTGTAATGCAGCCTCATGCAAGAGAACTTGGGTTTGCCAAAGAGAGTAGGCTCTGGCCCTGAGAAATAAGCCAGGAGGTTAGAAAACTTCTTCAAAGAAACACTGAAAGAGATATTGCAGAGACTGTACCTAAACATATGTAAGGGTTGACAATCTTTTTCAGCATAAAAAGCTTCACGTTTTCTTTAAAGTAGGATAGACATTTTAAATGACAAGTTTTTCACAATAACTAAACAATCGATTATTTACAAAAAGCAATTAGACTCCCTATATATGTCTAGTATAACCCAGCCTAATTGTTTATTACAGATCACCCTTTCAAATAGAAGAAAAAAAATTCTACAGCTATTACATCCTGTGTTTCAGGGTATGCTCCTGCAAGGATTAAAGGGAAAGCTAATATATTTTTACCAAGTGGAAGCAATGTAAGTTTCAAGATTTAGACCAAGTACTTCAACTCCTCAATGCACTGCATCATATCTGTATCATTAAACAGGGTGGGGGTTTTTGTTTTTATAAAGTATTTGGTCAAGATGTTTCAACTATATTCTGTACATCAGGATGTATTACAGATCTCCACAATACACAAGTGAGAGAGACCTTTCCACTGAACTCTTAGAAATTGCACATAGTGAAAGTTACAGTAAGGAGATAATGAAATCACTGTGTTGTGTAATGGATGATTAAACTCTATCGGGGGCGGGGGGGGCGGTACACACTGGGGACCACAAAATTTCCCTCCCTTCTCTCCAACCAGAAGACTTCTCATCTGTAAAGTCAGAGATATCACATCTTTAATACTTTCAGCAGAAAATGCTGGATTTAGCCTGCAGATGTTACATTTTTTAGTCAATAAAATCAGCATAACAAGGTGATTTCATAATAGCATGTTTCTTATCAGACCTTGAGAAGAGTTTTAAAAAGCTATGAAACAGATCTAAAGTACAATTCAGAACCAGCTGATGGTATTTGGATCAAAGAAAGTGCATCAAATGCACAAACCTGTGATTCATGATAGAAGTTGATCAAATTGTTACTGCCATTGGATAAATAAATGACATTTGTTTTGATGAATCCATGGGTTTAAGACTTTTAAAGAGAGAAAATTTTAGAACCCTACCAGTGATCAAAGTTTCCATTTCAAGCAGTAGCAAAAAACAGGACTGTGAGAGAACAGACTCAACTCACATCCATTCATCAGCCAGAGAGTACGTTTCTACCTATGGTGGGCTACGCAGGATGTATGCAATACATTGAGGCTTGCCATTTCAATGTGTTTGTAGGATGCTTTGATAAGTGCTCAAGCTATCGTTAAGAGCATTCAAGATCCATGGTGACTACATTCTTACCTATTTCTATTTTTTCCAGAGCTTCAAGACTTAACCTTTGGTACTGATTGACCTTGTCGATTTCATCATCATAACTAGAAAAAAAGAATCAGAATTTAATGCTTCCTACTGATCTAAAACAAAGCTTCTAGAAATAAACTACACATAGTAAGAGAAAGTGGTAACTTACTAGGCCACATAGTAGGCAGAATTAGAAAGTAACAGCAGAACATCCACATCCTTATGAGTGGCATCAATGAGACTAAGGAAGAGGAAGAAGAAGAATGAATACAGGGGAGAAGGTTTTATTTGCACAGCTGTAACCCATCCCCAGTGTATTTTAGGAACACTCTTCTACAGCTGAAGGCACATTACAACAGGAAGTTTCAGTTATGGTATGTTATGTGATGCTGCTACCTCTTCACAGCCACTGAAAAAACAGGTTAGGCGAGACACTTCACAAGCCAAAACACAATGTGTCATTAGACTTACCATACAATAAGTGGATCCATGTAAGCAACATTGTCTCTCTCAAACCTGGAGTTACCTGATAGCTCAAATAGGGCAGCAGCAGGTCCAAAAAATAAATAGAAAACCCACAAGCTATTCAAAATGCTAAGAAATGGAAAAATATCTCAGACTCAGTTAAGGTGATGAGTTGGTGCTTTAAATAGCTATCATAACATCCTGCTTTGCTATTTTTAGATGCTGAAGTTTAAACTGCAGAAGATCTAACCACTATTTTTCTTTTACAAGTTAGTGAACTCTGAACTTGATAAGGAGTCTTATCAGTAAAGTTGGAATTTATGCTCACTACTTTCATGAAGAGAAATCTAGGCTTTCCTACTATTGGCTCATTATACAAGAATTTAATCTGATCAGATATGGCTTTGAAGTCAAATTACACTTTCCCTATAAAGCAATAAGGAACAACAGTTCCTCAAACAGCCCCTTCTAGAACTAAGGGTGGTTAGAAGTTCTCTTCATGGCACCTAGCACATTTTGGCAATATTAACTGAATGCATGCAATTCCAGGTGATGTCTCAAAGGTAACTCCAGCATGCACCATTTTTATGGAACTTTGGGAAAAGCACATGTTTAGAGGACCTTTTCTTTTACAATTACAAGTGTTCAATCCCTTCAGGGACTCTTGTCATTCTACAAAACTGCCCACTTGTATTCTGTTAACACATTAACTATCAAAATCATTTAACATCAGTAGTAATTAACAGAGGTGTCATAGTAGCAGCTGATCAATTATGACTTTATTCAGCAAACCTTGGGTCACAGTCAATAAGTGCCCATCCTCCATGGAATTTTTCATCATCTGGTAAGAGCAGTTTCATGTAGCTCTGCAACAGCTGGCTGATCAATTCCTGATGGCTCCTCAGGTTCTCCTTGTGCAGAGCTTCATGCTCTTTCTCTTTTGTAAATATGGAGTAAAGATCCTCTGTTACAGGGATACCCTGCATCAAATCTAAATAAAAATCCACAAAACACCAAACAAGAAACCAACAGTTAAAAGTGATATACAGCAATAGTCTGTTGATTACTTTGTAAATTCCTTCCAAAAGTTTTGTATTTGAATATACTCTTGAAAAACTTTCTGGATAGAACATTGCCTGAAACTGAAAACTCAGTAGGTATAACACTATTTTCTCTCAGTGAAAAGCAAGAGTTAACTCACCATTTTAAGAAACACTTGCTACACAAATTTAACTTTGTCTAAAAAAAGAGATCTTACAAGACAGTTAATGCTGAAATGAAGTTAGAAGCAAATTCTACAATTAGTTACACTGCATGTAATCCTTCTGAATTGAGTGTTGTTTAGTTTCCAAATGGAGAATGACTGTTGCACATGGTGTCCACTACATATACATGAACATTATATGCACTCAAGGTCCTTTTAGGCCTCAGGAAAAAAAAAAAATCCATCAGAAGGATAAAGCCAAGATGATTTTAATATACTTTTCTAAATACCATAGTTCAGCTTAGTTCAAACTGTATTCTTACCTATGACTGCTTGCCTATAAGCATCCCTGAAACGGTTCAAGTAGTATCTGTTTGCAGAATTAACTCCATCCTTCATTACCCCTGCCAACTTTCTTTCACCAGTCCTTGTGAAGTCACCCTGTTACAAAGAACATGTGAATCACGCACATATGCAACTTTGACATAGCAATCTCAGCTCAAAAGCTTTGGCATTCTGAAATTTAGAACTGAATAGATGACAACTCAGAAATTATGTTCAAGTAACTATTTCATATAGAAGTTGAAAATATTGATTTTCAAAAAGCATCTACTTCTCATGGCATTGTTTAACTCTGCAGGGAATCTTATGCTTTTGACAGACATGACTGTATATGAAGTCCTAATGGAAAGCAGTAATCTGGACATACATGCCAGCTAACAAAGCAGAACTTTCAAGACATCAGTCACTGGGAGGCTTGAATACCTCAAAAAACCACCACCTTATTTTTTGGCCTTTAATGTAAAAGGAATGCTACTGGAACAATGGGGAAGACTGGAGCTTACTGAAAAATGGTTTTCATCTTCTCTGCTTCTGCTACCAAAACAAGACAAGCATAACATACTGAAAGAAAATAGTATATATCCTCACAAGCTCAGAAACAAAAGAAAGTTTCTAGGCCACAAAAGGCTTAGAATTTGAATAAAAAGCAGTTTTGGTAGTTACACTTCATTAGAGGACTCTATTTTCAGAGACTCTCTGAGCATTGGCACAGAGCAGTTGTAAAAGCCACACCAACTACTATGAAGAACACTTAATTTGAAAGTGAAACACACTTGAAGTATCAAACAAAATAAATTTAATCCATGAACCTCAATTGTGAGTACAGAAATCTTGAAGCAGAATGGCTGAAAATTTAGAACTATAAATTGAGTTCTGTGCTTCAGATTTAAAGTTAAATATTTGCAATCAAGACAAGTGTGTCAGGCTCGGTCTTATAATTTTTTTAAAAATATTAATGTAATAGACTAATCAAAGTTCAGTAGAGAAACTTAGAAAGAGATTTAAGTGTTAAGCATTTCCACTGTAAAGGTTTTTCCAATGCCAAATACCAGGAATACAAAAAATTGTTCCGCCAGTGACTATACACACAGAAAATAGCTCAAATTCTATGACTTTTCAAAGCAGCAGGAGTGAACAGTAAGGAGTTTCATGCCTGATTTCTGATCTTGGTAGACAGACTGCATTACAACTAATTAATATCACCCTGCTACCTACATATCCTGATCTTCAGTCCTTCAGAGTATTTTTTTTGAAGTACTGTAACTGTACTATAGCCATGTTTAAATTGAATTAAAAGTAATGCTTAATATAGATCTTAAACTCTTAGGTCAGCTATGCTTTGTATCTAGACATGAAACTAACAGAATTAAGTTAAAATACAGCCAGCACTGCCACAGGACACCTGGACACTCAAGTCTTCTCCAATTCACACTAAGCGTGATACAAAATATTCTTCTATTGAAAGGCCTCATATCTCTTCAAGACAAAAACATGCAGAATATTAGGCTAACTTTGTTACATATACAAGAGTTCTCCATTGGACATAAAACATACTAATCATCACAACAGGTAACTCTCTTCACCCTTTACCTTTAAGGCTGCTGTGCCAGCATACTGCCGGCTTATGGCATCTCCGTTGTTTGCCCATATTATCTGGTAGATTCTATTGCATTTTACTGGCAAAGGCTGTTCTGGTGGCATCACACCTAGTTTTTTGAGCTGAAATTTGACATACACATTAATATAAGGTTCAAAATAAAAAAAAAAATTAAAAAAATCATTCTCAATAACAGAGCTTGATAAAGAAAATGGGAACACTTGCCAAGCATTTAATTGTTGCATTTTATATGATCTGAAAAAGGAACCAATTCTGCTAATTTGTCAGATTAAATTAATTGTTAGCAATTAATCACTAATTCATTGTTAAACACCATATACAGGACACAGCAGTAATATATTAGTTATGGATGTAGGAGTCAATCTTCAAAAAAATTAGCTGAAGGAAGACAAGTTACTCTAGATTACTCAAGATATGGGAAATAGTTCTCTATAGAAAATAGAAACATCAGAAGAACAGACATCACAGAACTTTAACATGGATAAACAAGTTAATGTCTTCTATTGCAAAGGCATTCGTGACCTCAAAGGTCTGAAAATAAATGGAATCTCTTTCCAGTTACAAGAAAAAGCACACCAGATTCTTAATCTTCTGCTTCTAGACACTAAAGCAAGCGTATTGGCTCCATCTTCAACTTTAATCCTCCCCCAAAATAAAACCTTAAAACGACTTCATATTTTGTGTTTATTTTTAATGCTTGTGCATTTTGGACAGTTACTGTTTAACACTGATACTGAACATAAGATATCTTACTCTTCAGAACAACCAGTACTTAAGTTTTCCCAAGATAAGTCTGAGGTACAATACAAACTTTAGTCTTTACACACACTAAATTGGTAAAGCCAGACATAACATAACTGCAGTGTAGTCACTGAATGTTAGGCCAACTGCAGGAATAACTTGGACTAAGTCATAGGCAAACCTCAATTTAAAACCAATAAAAAAATGCTCAAGCACTCTTTGCAAGTTAGATGAAAATGGATACAAGCCTGTTCATTGACTTTGAAAGCCCTATCAAGTTTCCAGCCAAGAGAAACAAGTCCTATGGTTCTAAGGAAGTACAAAGGTAAGGCACCTGTAACTCTCAGTCTTCCACTTTATGTCAGTCACCTTCCAATGCTTAGGGCATTTCTCAGTTACGAATTGATTCCAAAGTACTTCAGCTATAATACAATAATGATGTAGCACATCACAAGCTAATACTATAGCAATGATTACTGAAGTCCTTCACAACAAATCTATGTATGTAACTCTTGATTTTGAAAGGCTGCCTTTGGACCCAGATTTAACATATACAGAAATCCTATTCTAAAATAACAGCTGTGGGATTGCTGGTGCCACCCCTCATCCCTAGTACTTTTTTCTATGTTGGGAGTTCATAAAAGCAGATGACAGACAGGAACTGCCAGATACAACGATTAGAGCCATTCATTTTTCACCCTAATGAAGGGCCCACTTCATCCTTACCCTTCACTCTAAGCATAGTCAGGTTTGTTCATTTTTGGCTGGGCGGTAACTGAGGCTTCAAAGTTTCAGTTACAGTACTATTAAGCCTTCACAAGGGAAGACAATCATCACTGAGCTTCTATATCAAAAAGCAAATGGGGTGCAGGGCAAAGAGGAGGAAGACTAAAGGGAAGACTCTCAGCCTGCTTAGAAATGCCTTCTCTATGCAGGGAGAACTATTCCAGAGCACAGTAGTCAGCCATCTGGGGTATTTACATCATGAATTAGTTATTCCTCTACATACAGAAGAGACAACTAATCTCCCTACCTGCTGCACCACCATATTTCACTTCAAAGTGGCTAAAATAGCATCCAACTTCTAGTTAGATTTTAGTCCTTTAACATCTCATATGGGGAAGGGATTTATTGGGGGGGGGGGGGGGGTGCACAGGGAAGGGTTGTTTTTAAAATTTGTATTACTGCATAACTTAAAATGGCCAAATCAAAACAAGAGAATCCTCTCTACGATGTGGACACAGTCACTTTTTCCCTGACAGAGGACACTAGGCATCCCTCTTTTAGAATTATTTCAAGTTATTTTAGTTGTACATATTACTTTCAGCTTCATAACTCTCCAAGTAGTTTGCAAAGATCCTTTTCAGTAGAGATTAGTTTAGTATTTTTCAAACACACAGGTTTCCCTGTGAATAACAAGTTCTGAGGTACTCAGCACTTGAAAAAGTACATTAGTTATACATGCCTGCTGTTCCATGACCACCCTTGCAATAGCAGCCTGCACAACATTGGTACGATCCAGACAGTCCATGCAGTTAACTCGAAAAATTCCTTCCTGTTTACAAATCACACCAGCTTGGTCAACCCTTTCAACAGAAAAATAGAGCAAAAGCATACTGAGACACTTAAAATCCAGTGTAGTTTATCAGCTTCTACAAACAGTAGAAAACTTTACAGGTGGAGTACTATTTATAGTTACACTCATCACCCAGCCACACCCCACTCAGAATTAACTACTCTTGTTCCCACCTATTCACCTCTTTAGGTTAGATATCCAACATACATCCTATTGGGGCCATAAACTTCATATGTAATCAGATGTTGAATTTAATTCATACATATATAATACAAGCTTTCAAGAGAAAAGGCATTTAATTTCAAAAAACATAGAAGCCAACAACGACAGCAACACCGCACTCACAAAATGCATTGAACAATATACAATAATTGAAGACTGCAGCCATACTCATTACCAAAATGCATGAACCTTAATCAGTAAAAACTAAAGCTCAAACATGCCTACTGTTTTCAATTGTAAGGTTGGCATTCTAAGGTTTGCGGGTCAAATACAAAGTGTTTCACGTTAAATACAAGAAACCCTAAAAGTGTTAAATACAGTAAGCCTCAGGCAGAAAAACAGCGTCTGAGAATTTTTGCTGTTATGCATGTAGAACACCAATACTTCAGAACAAAAAACTGACACACAAGCTGCGCACCACGAGAGGAATATAAAATATACCAGTTATGACAAAATCAAGGCCTCTGAATGTGCACTGCTTTATTTTTTTTCTACAAATACTTCATACTAGTCTAAAACTGTTAAGTACCTACCAGCACCACTTCATGTCAAGAATAATATCATGAATGGCATCAGTCAGTGTTTGAACATTTTCAAACTTCATTCCTCGGCTAAAATACAGAATTTCACAGAAGTTAGTTTGAACTAGAGTAGTGGCATTTCTTTACTTAATTATTTTATATTATTTGTAATGTTAACAAAAACAGCATTTTTGGTTAAGTGGGAGAGACAAACATTCTCTCTTGCAATAAACTTAAAATAGTTCCGAACATTGTCTGCTATTTAAAAGTACAGTTCAATATCTAAATCCAAGCCAAGAGCTTCGGATCTTTAAATTCTCAAGAATTTGCATTCTTGAATGCTGCTTCCATAAGGAAGAACAAGTGAGCAGCTATTCAGGCATGTTCAACATCCCGTCCTCGTTTTAGGCAGTCTCAACAAAAGTAACCACTATAGATTTGAAATTGGGATGGCCTTCCCTGCTTTACCAGTGATTCTACAGAAAAAACAGCTACAGACACATCATCCCCTCCTCCTCCTCCCACCCCACCAGGTTGTTTTCAGCATTGTTCCCTGTTCACTCACAGTGCAAAAATAAACAGTCCTGGTCACTACAGCAGTTCTCAGGAGAAAAGCAAACAAACAAAAATGAAAGCTCATTTAAAAGAGTAAGTATCAGATCAATTCAGGATATCAACAGTCCTACAGAAAAGAAGTCTCAAATGCAATTACTATTTTGAGGGTGTTTTCCCTTTTCCCTTCCCCTCTCAGACAATATCTACTAATGACATACTTATTCAGTCAGTAATGCTTTCCCAGGCCAGATGTAATCCCTAGATTAAGTTAGGAAATGAAGATTAAAACAGTTTTTAGACCCCATATTCATACACAAATACAGTCTGCTTGAGGGAAACATAAGAAATGCATGCCTGTGACAGATCACATGCTTGGGCATGTGAACACTGCACTAGACCAAGCTAACATCAGAGTGGAGTCATGAAAACACAAACTATTTATACCGGATTAAAATAAAATCCAGTGTATTTTATAATGGAAAAACAGCATTAGGGTCCTGAAAGAACCCATCGTGTGTTTATAGAAACAACCAAGAGAAACAAGAATAGCTTGTAGTAAAAGATTAAGAGCAGAATGTTGCATAGTTTGAAAAGCAGGTCAGCCACAGCTTTACATTCATAGCATGTTTAAGGAAACTCTCTTGCTTAAAATGCTAACAACTTCTAAGCTTTGCCTAATAAATAACTGCATGTTTAACTGGTCAGGGACACAAGATCAACAAACAGCAGTGTTTGGTTACTCAAATTTGAACTTTTATAGTGCTTTAGTTTACAAAATGTATTATAGAATCATAAAATCATAGAATCATTTAGGTTGGAAAGGACCTTTAAGATCATCGAGTCCAACCATCAACCATGCCCACTAAACCATGTCCTGAAGTGCCTTGTCTACACGCTTTTTGAATACCTCCAGGGATGGTGACTCAACCACTTCCCTGGGCAGCCTGTTCCAATGCCTGACAACCCTTTCAGTAAAGAAATTTTCCCTAATATCCAATCTAAACCTCCCCTGCTGCAACTTGAGGCCATTTCCTCTTGTCCTGTTCTTCCTATTTAAAAGGAAAGTGTTTCATGCAGAAGTAGAAATAATAATGGCTTTTCTCCTCCCTTCTAGTCTCCTTTCATGCTAATAAAAAAAGATGCAAAGTGACATTTTTAAAATGTTTCTTACCAGTGCTCATGGAAGTCAAATGAAACATAAGTCAGATTTGCGTTGTTGTATAGAAGAACTTGTTTAAGGTAAGCATCTCCAATAATCTTCTCTCTGCCTGTCTGATCCACCAAATTAATAATAACCTGTTCAAAAGTGTAATTATTTAACACTTGTCATCTGCCACACAACTTGCTTAGTTGCTTAGCATGGAATAATAAATAGTCCAAGAGTTAAAAAATTTGTAGGCAATCTTGAAGTTACAGTCTTTGCTACATTGTACCCAAGATCAAATAAGCACCAACAGTTACCTGCCTACCTGAATTTTTGTACAGAGAAGCTATGAATTCACAGGACAGATACACAAAAGTGGGGCTTACACATTTCTGTAAGTTATTGCTGTTTTTTAGAGGTGACTTACAAGGATACTTGAAAAGCTTAGTAAAATTCTATCTATGTACCACCCTTCCAATTGTCTACGAGCTTCTAAAAAAAAAATCACAATCCATATCACCAAGAAAAATCTAAAAACATTAACTTCCATCCCCTGCATTTTCAGAAGATGACTATTTTATCATGTAGCACTCACCTGCTTTTTGTAATTTTTCAGCTGTTCTTCAAAATGTGCACGAAAACAGGACACCGTTTCATTTTCACCTACAAGGCAGAGCAGTGTTAGACAGAAACAGCCTGTTCAGCAACAAGTCCTGTCTGAAGTATTAAATCACACCCAAATCTATACTCTAAGAAACCAAGATAGCTTTGCTTAAAGTACTTAAACGCACAACATAACACATTCTACAGAATTACTTGTAAAGGTCTTCCATCAACTTGCTCAACTTCAACATTGTTGTTCTACTACTATAGTATATAGGAAACACCATTCTTAAATTTTGCTTTATTTTGCTTTTTGTGCAGAGCAGATTGGACAAAAATTTAACTTCTAATAATCCTGTTTAATCCTTCCACATATGCACCATACACCCACATAAACATCTCTTCCAAAAAGAAGAGTGCTTATATTTGTTTTGCATCTTTTGAAAAAGCAAACTGAAGTACAAAAAAGGTTTGCAAATTGCAAAGGGGCACATGCAGGACAGGGGATAATACTGAAAGTGTTACCCAGTTGTCCTAGAGGACAATACTACTTGCAACTAAAAACCAAAAATGCTATCCAGTTGATTCAAGTCATCACTGATTCCTTGAAGTCTCAATTCCTACCCGTAAGTCTATCAGATTAAATGCAATTCCTCAATTTTTTTTTTTAAATAATCCTACTAAAAAATAAAAAAAGAAGAAAATAAGATGTGAAAAAAAAAAGAACTGCTCAGCTTTATAAACAGATGTCACAGCACAAGCTTATCGGGGGGGGGGAGATTAGGAGATGTTTTATTTTTATTTTCCTCACTTTCTGAATTTATTTAAATTTTCATTTCCATGATGTGGCAACAAGTCATCCCTCTCCAGTAATCTCCAGGTTATTTGGTATAAAATCACAAGAAACCCAAATCTGTTGATGCATCTTCCTTAAGTTTGCAATGATCATAACTGCTTGTCAACTTAAAATTATGTGCTTTGCCCAAGTTCCTAAGCAAGCTCAAAGGCCCATTTTACTAGGTCTTACTCAAGACACAGAAAACCAGTCCCTTAACTTTCCAACATCACAGCCCCCTCTGAAAGGGCAGGGTTTTTTTATTTTCAGCCCTAAAAATTGTCTTCAATGGCAGAAGACCAGACCTGCTAATACTAGAGGAGAATGTGAATCCAACACACAAGTTGGACTCATAGAAGTACATAGCTATGATCTAGGATGCCAGTCAACCCAATCCAGTGGCAGTCTGATTATACAAGATCACAAGCATACTAGCTTCCTTCCAAGAAGAGTTTCTCTTTTACAATGCTAAACCTTGAGAAGATAAAGTTGACCTGAAGAAAGTTCAGGCTATGAATACGTAGTTCATACAAGCATCCGGATTTGCCAGAGTCTCATAAATAGTCTTACATGTTTTGGCTTTTGCATTATCTTTCATTGGAAAAGGAAGCAATTTAGATCTGACAAAGCCCGCTAGATAGGACTTAATTTCAGAGAAGACAAAAGCACACTATAAAACTGTTTTCCCACACTGAAATAGCAGTTCTTACTGCAGACGGAACCCCAGTGTAAGTTAAATTTGTGGACAAAGGTATTTGTAAGACATCAATGTCTAAGCAGGTTCTCAAAAGAGAAAACCAAATTGTCTCCCTTCCCAACTCAGAAAACACTGCAACAAATAAGACTAGACATAAAACGGGTACCTCATTAAATACTGAAATTCAAGGCCTGTTGGAATTTACAATGGACAAGAAGTTAGAGCTCTGCATAGTTGCAATTAGAGTAGAAGTTAAGTGGAGTCAAGTCACTACTGTTATTCCTGGCTTCTAGAAAGTGCCACTGAAAGACTAGTAGCAAAGCAACAATCCAATGAACCTATTTCTAAGGGAACTCTCATCTTTAGGTATTCCACTCAAATACTTACTCTTGTCCAGTCGGGGCCGTGGGTTATATCTATATCCAACTTGGCTCCAGAAAACAGGCACAGAGCCTCTTGTTTGTATAAATGAAAGAGTATGATTATGAACATGAATCAGTTGCTCTGTCTCAACATAATTCGCCACATTTCCATTTTTATCAACACCTCTTCTCTTATACCGCATTCCTAGGAGGAACGAGAATGATCAATTCAGTTTTAAGTATTAGTCTTAAACATTAATAAACTTCTGTTACTGTTTTTGACACAGTAACACAGAAGAGTTCTAGCCAAAATCCATGATCAATGGTAAAGGTCACTCCTATACTACTCTAAGCCCTGAAAGTTATGTTGACTATATGGATAAAGTTTATTTACTGATACACAATGAGCAGCGGAAAGTAAGTTGACAGGGCAAGGCAGTCTACTGGCACTGTAAGTCACAGATCTTTCTAGTCCACCCTAAAGGATACATTACTTCCTGTTCTGTCAAGTTTAGCAGAAAGTTTTACTTTAGTGTTCAGTATTTTCCATGAACCTAAAGGCCACTTTTACTGACAGATGCTCCTCTTCTCACAATGAGATCCCACAAGCAGCCCGAGAAGATTCGCACGTTCCACAAAACAGAAGACTTCCCCTGCCTTGTTTTAACCCGTATAATTAATTCTGCATTTTAAGAATGGATACTGCTCTTCTGACTACACAGTTTCTTTGATTAGCCATCTCTGACTGATCATTAAACAGAACAGATAAGTATTTGCATATGGAGGTTTGCCTAGCTTTTACTCAAAGGAGAATATATGACTATTTCAGAATGGATGCAGGTGGTAGCAAGGGATGGGGAAGGAATAAGTAAAAAGGGTTGGAAAAAGATTCAAGACCACGGTTTATAGCATGGAAATTCAGTTCCACAGAATTGGAACAACTCTATTCCAAGTCCTGAAGTAGCACTGGACCAAACTTTTGAACTGAACCTCAACAGCACTAGCTAAGGACTGTGGGAGAGAAGGGAAGAGGTTAGAAATAGGGAAGTGAAAGGAATGTAAAATACCTATCATAGGGACCTTTATACAGTCACAAAATATCAGACCAGTATAACAGCCTTTAATCAGACAGGGGCTTTTAGACTAAAGCATCAGACATCCGATACTTACATCCTGCCACCAGTAGTGGCTCTTACACCAAAACCAAAACTAAATCTTTGCACAGGAAACTTCAGCTCCCTTACTTTTGATATCTCAACTTTTGCAGACACTAGGCTTTTACTCTCTTAAGCTTAGGAGCAGCTGTCTTCCTTTATCTCACAATACCTTTCCTTAAGGTCTTGGGCATGTTGGTAATTCAGTGTGGTGGTGGTTTTGTTTTTTGTTTTTTTTTTAAATCACAAACAATCTGCCTGAAAGAATGAGTGTATTTAGCATAGAAGTATATTAGGCTTTCAAATCAGTGTTTCCTCTGGGGTTTGTTGGGGGGTTAGGTGTTTGGGTTTTTTTTAACTACAATATTTCAGAAACGCACTCTTTGAACTCTTGGCTAAAATTACATATTACAGAATGAATTAAACACGATCCTATAATTATTCTTCAAAACATTGCATCAATTTACTGAAACAATCTTCTTGTGTCACAGGAGAAAGTTCAACACAGTTTATGCTCTGGACTAGCAATCAGAAGAGCATAGTATCATTAATAGTAAGAGGGAATCAATAAGAAATTTGCCCTCTGCAATTCAATTTCCATATCTGCAAAACAATTTAGTACAAATAAGGCATACTGCAAACTAGATACTACCCTGAACCCTCAAGTATTTATTCTGAGTTGGTCTGACAAATAATTTTCTTGGGAACTGAATTAAATGCATTGAAGTGAGCTGCAGTACAAACGTCAGTCCCATATCAGGGTAGGCTTACCAGTTTGGGGGGTTTTTTTGTTTGTTTTAGTTTGACATGTTAAAATCCTATGTAGGAAAGGAGTTGGACATGGTGGAGAATATCTTAAAAAAATCTCATAGACTGAAAAGGCTTAGAGTTGAACAGGACCTACTAAAGTATAAAGTGATTCAATCTTTCCTTCTGTGCTCCTAAGGACAGGGAATATTTTTTGTTTACCTCGCTACTATTAGAATAAGTCAAATAAGGTGCAAGACCAAAGCATGATTCTTATTTCACACCTTGGTCCTGCATAAACGTCTCCTGGGACACAGGCATGCAGACACACCTGCCTTTTCAAGTCTCTATTCATCTGCTGTCAAAGCCCTCAAAGGAAGACTTTCAAAAATTTAACTGCAACTCAGGCCTACCAAAACATATCAGGACAGAGCTGTACACAAGGTCCTAATCAAGGTGTTCTTTGCAAAGACAGAACTTTATCTCAGAACTGCAACCTCCAAAGATGCATTCAGTGCTCAAGAGGAGACTAGAGAAGCTCACTTAGTAACCGCCCTAAGTAACAGCTGTGTAACACTGTATGCACTACAGCCTTTTGTTTTCCTCCTATAAGTGGGAAAGGCTGTAGCACATACTTTGACAAAAGCTGACCATCTGCTGAGCAGCACAGCACTCTTTCAAGTTTTATCTTCTGCATCCCCTTCCAGTGTTCAGGAACAATCCCAATACCTTGAACTCTGTTTGCCTACCAGCTCTGTGCCGACTCCGGCGTGAAATAAGTGCCACCAGAAATGTCGGATGAATGTCATCTACACAAGTTGATTCCTGAGGAGGAGTTTCAGGACTGCTCTTATCATCATCAGAAGATTCACTATAGTTTACTACAAGTTCTTCAATTTGCACAAATCCTTGTATGATGGGTATAATCCAGAAGTCCACTTCAGCATTCTGAAGGTTACAAAAAACATTTACATTCCTGTTGGTTCTACATTACCTACAATGATTTCTGCCATCTCATGTTTATAAACAGTTGCTTCACATGCTTTTCATGTTCTAAGAAGTCTTTGCCATATCCTTGTCTTATTTTTGTAAGAGGTACCATCATTTTTCCTACATTACTCATAGGACTTTTAAATCAAGAGGAAGAAAGAAAGCTACTTAAGATTTTTTTTTCTGTGGAGATTAAGCAAGCTGAATCAAGGCAAGGCAAAAAGCCCTCCTCTACTCCCAGCTATCTAGGGACAGAAGGAAACCCTACAATATCTAAAAGCTTCTTTTCCAGTTTCCCCAAAGGGACTTTTCAATACAATATTACATCTGATGTTTAAGCACATTAAAAGCTTATAGCAGTAACTTCCCATGTCAAAAACAAGGATAGCGAGTTCAGATGCAGCAGGAAATAAGGCAGTTTTACAGCCTCTATATGGACATATAGTATATTACATTTATGTAGGTAGATAAAAATTTAAAAGTGTAATGTAGTTAGCCTGTTTTCAGCAAAACATATTAGCATAAGCTTTATATGGGCCAACTTAGTACCCAAGCCAACTGGTTCAGTGCTCTGCACATTAGTGCTTTGTCACCCTAAAACATCAATTTCTTAAACAGAATTGAGATCCAAATTCCCTGCTAATTCAAGGTTATCCATTTATATCTTATAACGTGAAAAATACAACTAGTTAAACTCCTATGTTATATGCAACTTTTCACAGAGCATCTAGGTTTACCCTGCTCTGACTCCATAACCAATAGAGTATGTAAAATTATTAATGAAAGAGATGCAGGGCATAAGGTAAGATGTCCACTGTCATCTTTAAAAGAACCTAAGTCTTGGTCTAAACTGGCATATAGTAGTTAGTAACTCAGTCCTTTATCTACAATGTTCATTTAAAACGAAGTGAGATGATATATTGAAGAAAGAGCAGTGGTTCTATGTTTCTTTGTGTGCTCATTAGCCAGGAAAATGCTTTATCTACTCTGAACAGCTGTTCCGAATAACTTGTTCTACACTACTGTTACATTGATCAGCTACTCTGTTGAAGGAGAAAAACAGTATTCTCTACTTAGGAGGACAAAAATCTTGCCTCAAGAAAACTTTGGAATTCAGAGTTTTTTTCTGGCTCCTCCTTCTTATCAAGTTCAGCTCTGTCCAAGGATAATCCATTTCACAGATGAATACATCTTAAGTTTACCTTTGAAATCAGCACAAACATATCACATTGAGTTATTCTGCATTGCCTTATTGTAATAAAATTTCAAATTTGGTTGATGTTCATTCATTAGCAATGATCACAGGCTAACTAGAAGGCTGCCGGAAGGCTGACTGGGGGAAGAAGGTAATGCCAGCTGCTCAGCTTCAGAAGGCACAGCCCTGATACCGACCCATCTGCCAAGCAGGTTTTTAAGTAAACTTCTACAAGGCCTTAAGTAAACATTCCAACTAAAACTAAAGAACAGTTCTCATAATACATGTTATTGTTAGAAGCAAGACTCACATCAATGCTGATGAGATCTTCAATCATATGCTTGTTCCAAAAGAATCTGTCATCAACCTGTTTATAACAAAAAGGGCAGTTTTGCATTATTTTACTTAAGGTTTGGCAATATATTTGGTAAAGACACCAGTGTTATTCACTACAACTGTACATACAAGTCTAGTGTTCATTGCTTTTGACTATAACAGCTCAGTTCAAGACATGACACTGGAGACTGTTTCATTTCCTTGCACTGAAGCTGGTTACAGGGCAAGATCTTCGGTTGCTGTAGGTTATACCCGCAGAGAATGTGACCAGTTAAGTTTGGACCACATACATTATTGAACAGCACATGTCCCAAAAGAAAAAACAAACAAACAAAACAACTTACTTTTCGCCACAGTGGTAAATTAGTTTTCTCACATGCACTCTGCCTCTGCACAGAATTTGTTAGGTCATAGGTCAGGCTGTAGTAAAAGGAGTCTGAATCCATGAACATTTTGAACAACTCCTCCAATAATCTCTTCTCCAGCTTCTCTTTCTCTTTACTTTCTTTAATCTGAACAGAAAGTAATAGCTTGCTTATGTCTTTCTTTTTGATCTAAAAAGACTCCAGCCATATTTGCTAAATGCCATTTCTAACCTTGCAGACAAACATTTTCCCACTGAGGAGCAGGATCTTAAAATTTCTAGCAGAGATAAACACATGGGACAGCATCTTCAGAAATATCATGCTATTACTTTTAGCAGTAAGAGCATTCAAAGCAGTCAGACTCTGAAACTTTTGGAGGTTACATTCAAGTAGTACTTTTCAATCTCAAGAGTTTCCATGAAATATTGCATCTACCTGTTCTAATTTTAATAAATATTATTTGGACTTTCTAATCCAAGCCATTATTGTGTTAAAAGCATTTTCATAAGATTATAGGATGTTCCCTGAGGAACTGTGCACCGAATTTTGCCTCCAATTGCATATTATAAGAGACATGCTTATGCAGAGCAATTTGTAGAAGTGTAGAATCCCACTAGAAGCTAATCCTGGTAAGAAGGCACACTATTAGTAATTCTGCCAAAATTATATAATTACAAAATGAAAAAAAATCATAGAAGAGCCACAGTTAAATAATTGAAAATTAGATTGAACTTCAAGACAGTACTTGCACATTCTGCAGTTTTTCACTAGTTCTCTTTTTAGGTCTTAGTACTCCATTTGATAATCCACCACAACCTTTGAATTATCAACTAAACATTTTGGAAAAACAAGAAAACAGTAGAAAGCTTTACCTTCTTTTTATTTGGAGCAGACACATTTGATTTAATTTGAGTAAGAGTCTTCAACAGAAATTTTGTGTCATCTGGTGACTGTGTAATCTTCTCTGGCTTGTTTATTCCAAAATGGTGCTTTTTACAAAGCTAAATAATGATATTGAATTAAAGCAAATACTTAAATACTCTTTAAAAAGTTCAAGGAAATTTTAATTAAAGTCTACAAAAGCAAGACTGAAATGTCCACAAACCTAGGGGAGACACTCTGGAATAAATACAGGGGGAACATGCAGGTTTCCATCTATAGCAAAATTTGCCCTCTTTTATATAAAAGGCATTTCTGCTGTGATTGTGAGAATGTCTGCCTCAATTTGACATGACATGAGTATCCAGACCCACCTCAACTTCACACCCAAATTAGAGTGTAAATTAGTATTACTCACTTACATTGTTTTTCCTTTACCCATTCTCTTTTGGAAAAAAATTCTGCAACAATTAAAGAAGGGGTTTCCCTTGCAGCCAAGTTATAGAATTAAGATTCCAAACCAGGATGGAAGCAAGAGCATCCATTAAAAAAATACTCTCTCCCGATTCAGAGGGCAAAGATATGACAGCTTCTTCCCCAAAAAACACACACACGAAGCCCTATATTAGAGATATTTGGGGATAACCTCAGGAGTAAGAGTTGAAGTACTTGGGAGAAGGCACTGCAAATCTGAGTTCTTGTACAGCTTTCTAGGCACAGAGACACCTAGCTGATGCAGTATGTTTTTGCCTACATAATTAAGAACAGGAAGGTATTGCATCTAGGTTTGAAGTCACATTCTTGTATCCCAGACCCTGGGAGGTTCTAATGGCCAGACTCCAAAACAGTGCTTCTGCAGCTGTTCATGCTCCTAGAGTTCCACCAAAGCTTTGGAGATTCCATGTTACTCTTTCCCTCTTCAGGGAAGGATTCTCATGCTGTCATACAGGTACCATAGATACTATCACAAGTCATCCTGTACCCCTATCATTATCCCTCTCTGCCACACACACTCAAAAGAGAAGCCTGAAGCCAGACTTGTTCTCCCAACAGTCTACTAAACACAGTGAACATCATCTTAGAGTACTAGGATTTACTGGAAGTCTTACCATCCTAGTCATTACGAAGTAATCAGGGGAGCTTCTTTTTTAAGCAAAAAACCAAGGTTTCTATTCTAGTCTACAGCTTTGTCCCTTTAGATGATTCCAATGGATTCAGTTCTGTTCTCAAATGATCTGTTGCTCAATTACACTAATAAAATTCTGTTCCTGTGTGATATTTTCAAGGGTCTTTATGAAATTTGGCTTTAATATTATTGTAATTTCCATCCCCAGCAGAACTTGTGATATCTACTTAAAAAAATAAAAACTTTAAATCAAAAAACAGTATTTAAAAAGCACAAAATGTTCAATACATCCACATACACCAGGAAAAAGAGATAAGAGGCATATGTTTAACTATTATATTTCACATTTAAATTTCACTGAAGCACAAGCAGGAAAGTCAATTCACTGAAGATAGTCATACCTCTAATTCCAGATCCTGAGGTTCTGTTTCAGAAAGTGGAATCACTGCAATCTTTGTTATTTTGCAAACCTCATGGTCTCCTGGAAGTTTGCCAATCAATGCTTTCTGACGAATTAAAAGTAGCCACCATGGTAAATCTGGAAAAAGAGTAGTAGATGCTTTGGTTTGTCTGTCAGACATTTACTTTGATTAGTCTGCCAGAAGCTTCTCCCCAGTGTAAAACCCCTGCCAGGAACCATTTGACTAGAAGACTCCAGTGAATGATGATTTGCTATTGCTATGTTTTGTTATTATGCATTGCAAGTAAGAAAAAAAAAACACCTCTAAAAAAACAATACTTATTCAGTCTCTAATATAACAAGGAGATCAACTATTTCATAGACTTACCCATTAGAGGTAAAGTTAGCACTGCATCTATAGCAATTAGGCAATCTCTAGGATGATGCCCATTCCCACCAATGTCACTAATGGCAGTACAATTTGAAAAGAATAGCTGGAGCTCAACAGACAGCAAGCCAAGATTTTCCCTTTGTACCTTCTGTTGTGTATAAAACAGCAAACAAGACAGACATGGGTAACATCTGATTACAAGATTTAGAAGTTAAGAAATCTGGTGAACAAACATGGACTGCATCATAAAGCAACTCATGTACATTTAAAGCTTCCCAACATCATTCCTGAAGTATGTGCGTCTTAGTGGTGTAGAAATTAATGAGCCAAAGATTAAGTTATTGGTAACAGGTGCATTCCATACACACATTCAGTCTACAAAATTTGCAATTATAGCTTCACCACTTTAAAGAGACAGGGAAACAGAACAAACATTCCGACTGACTACTGAATAGTGCCTGGACATTAGCGTCCTAAATTTTAATCCCTTGCTTAGATCACTAGCATGCTAGTAGTATGCTGGGCTTTTATGAGTCAAAAGTGAAAGTTCTGTTGAGAGATAGAAAAGGCACAGAAAGTCCTAGAGACACACATGTACACTCACAATTTCTCCCAACTGAGAAGCAACCAAGTTTAGCTGAATAGGTCATATACAGACATTGAAAGCCTGCTGTGGTAGACTTAAACACACTTCCACACTTGTGACAGTAGAGTGTGTCATATTTTATGCCTTTGAATACAATATACAGCCTTTGAAAAATCTATTTACAGGCTTTATAGCAAATACAAAGTCTGTTTTCCTTGCTCAGTAAATTCTAAACAGTATTTTATCCTCCAAGTGCTTAAGAAAAACCCAGGATAACAAGTTTAAAGTCACAGGACACCGAGAATTGTTCTCTTTCTCCGATTTTCCAATACACACTCAGCATAGAATTAAAGGTCTATCAAAATTCCCAATAACTGCAATTAAAAAAAACCCTTGAACACTTCAACCCAAATCTGACAATGTGTACAAGCAGCAGTTTCTTCTATCTAAAGAAACAGAATAATCATTGTAAATAGACTACTGTGCATTATGACACTCCACTCCTTATTTTACTTTTATATTACTATCTTTAGAAAAGAGATGTGCTTATGTTGGGTATTAAGAAGCCTTTAAAAGTTACAGATCCTCATAATTACAAATACACTGTGAGAACCAGAGGCTGCACCCCAAAAAGGGAGGAGGGGAAAGGGAATAAAGACATGCACCACTTATTTAATATATGTGATGTTCTAAAGCAAGTCCTGCACTAATTCCTGAACACAACATCAGAAACATAATCTCTATAGGATCACAGAGACAAGTCAGGTCGGAAGGGATCTCAGGATGTCACCCTGCTCAAGCAGGGTCAGCTCTGAGGTTGCATCAGGTTACTCAAAGCTGTGACATAAGCATCATCTCCTAAAAACTGGTCAAAGGATAACAAATAAGGGCAAGAGTGACAGCAAATGCCAGCAAGACAGTTATCCTCACTGACAGCAGGCACTGGAACAGCTTTTCTGTATAGGTACAGGCAACACGACTTGGAGAACACCTGCCTTTGCCTCCAACATTCCACCCAGCAACAATGGGGGTAAGGTGGAAATAAGAAAAGGGAAGCTGAGGAAAACAGGACAGATTCTATGCAACAGTGAGAAGACCAATAAGTAGGTAAGAAAATCCTTTTTAAAAGGCGAAATTGAAATGCTGCCCAAAACACCAGCAACAGATGAAGATGTCTACTGCTTCATCTAAAAAGGTCTACCATTTTCTATATTGCTTTCCAGTAGGCAAGAACAATACAGTCTCTGGAAGCCCAGGGCAATCCAAGCTTAACAGAAGGGTAGTACAATAGGACATCCAGGCAGATATTCCTGGTGGGCAGTGCTATAATCGCATCTATTCCCACCTACAGAAGGTTAGCCACACAACTTACTGACTGGTATGAGGAGATCACCAGTGTATGTCAACAAAACAGATACTCTTTTAAGAATGGATACCATCTAGAGCTCCAGTGAAATAATCAATATGATTCCATTAGAAAAAAGTATAATGTAAAAGCACTTCCAAGCAGATAGACCTTAGTGAAAACTGGGGAAAAAAAAAAATCTCTAGCTACTCTTCAGTTTACCTCATATTAACAAACCCTGGCAGCAGTAAACAAGAGCTTAATACAGCCAAGTGAGTTCTGTATCCCTTTATCATTTTTTAAAATGCACTCAAAGTCATCTTGGTGTACATTTCGAAACTCTATTTGTATTATAGCCAGAGCCACAGAACATTGAAAGAAAACAGGAATTCCCCAGCAGATCAAAAGAAAACAGTAAGGAAGTAATTATGCAGATAAAGTATGCCCTACAGTAAAAGCTTCATCAACAGCCAGAGAAGCAGCATATTATAATTGCCAGCAATATCTAAATAACTGAATCCCTAAATAGAGTATGTGCTTCTGCAGTTAAAAAAAGTAGCTCCACAGAATAGCTTTAAAAAAAAAATTAGTTATTGTCTACTCAATGTGGGAGGTACAGTGTGTACAAGAGAAGAACACTACAGCTATATGTCATTCCAGAAGACCGCATGTTTTAAATCATCTCTTAAGATCGAATGTTCACTTTTAGTGTTTTATGAACTATGGCGGAGCAGATGGCAACAACTAATTTAAAGTACTATATCTAAAGTAAGATACTACCTCCCATTCCTCACTAAAACAGGAATTTAGCTCTTTTGCTTCAACAGTGTCAGCACACCACTGCTGTTTATTTTCTCTAACACTTCCCAAACAATGTAGTATTTAGTTTCCACAAATGCTTTTGCAGTAACTTTTCTTAAACTGTGCATAACTTTACTATAAACACTGCTTTTTGCAAGTATTTTGATTTTAGCCAAGAAATTCCATGTTACCATTTCCTTATTTTTTTGTTACTTGAATAACTTAAAATTAGTTGCATGCAAAAAGAATGTTTTAGGTTGTTGATTGGATGAAGTTACAAATGGCAGCAGTTACATCTCATTGAAGATATTGCAGATGCTGAACCACTAATTGTTTCTATCAAGATTCAGAGGCATGCTAACAAAAAAAAAGCTTTCCTGTCCTGGGGATAGGAAAGGAGGAACTCCACTTCCCTTCTGTTTACCAAGTCTATGGAACTTTGCCAGCAGCATTTAATTTGGGTCTTAATTAACCAGCACTGGAAGAGGACACCAAATTGAAATGAGTACAGACATTAAACTGCATAGGAGTGTGCTTTGACCAAGAAACAGAAAAATGTGTGGTGGCAATTAAGTTAAGCAGGAGTTGCTGGAAGTGGCTAAGAAATCCAGGTTTGGTTATAGTTAGATACACAGTATTAACTGTGAGCATATTCTAGCACTACAATGTTTGATCAACTTGCTAAGTAGTCTTTGATCAAAAGTGATTCAATTTCAGGCTACCATTACCATTTTAGTGGATTAAAGTATCTACTTTTTATTTCAACAAAAAATAACACAACCTCTTCCTAGTTCTGTATTGGGATTTTGATGAAATTGAGTGGCTACACTTATATTTTGTATGTATGCACACTAACTGGACCACCAAAAAAAATTAATATTCTATAAAGGAGACACTGTTCATGCAAGAGACATGCTTGCCTCTATACAGGAAGATCATGCAGAGACAATTTTAATTGTGCATCTGTACCAAAAAAACGTGCAACATTGTTTCAAACTTATCTCCACAACATATTCTAAAATCATTTTCCTTCTATTCCCATTTTTACTCCACATTTTCTTATAAGTCATCTTGGAACAGGCCAGAAAAAGGTAAGAGACCATATCCTTGCATTCTGATATTCAGCTAAGGTTTTGTTGTTCGGGCTTCTGCCCCACCCCCCATTCCCCCAAAAGCATCTTAATGTTTAAGAAAACTCAGTATTGGGGAAGAACCAAGTGATACTTTAAGTAGACTTTCATCTCCAATGTGAGAGTACAGTTATGTCCAGATGTACAACTGGCCCTCTCATAGCAAAAATTCTTTAAAGAATTAAAAAATAAATCATGCAATATTGGCTAACTGGTTTCTATGAGACTGCTTCCCTGCCACAGAAGCTTTCCTACAAATTCTCCTGTACTAGGCCAGCAGTAGAACCAGCAAGATTAAGAATAAATTAAATCCCATCCCTAGTTACAACAATTTGGGAAGGGTATTTCAATGCTAAATTAAGGACAGCCCAAGACTGCCTACAGGGACATTTCAAGGTCATTTTAGGACTACACCAGTATTCTCATATTAAGCAAATCTTTCAAGAACTTATAAGCATCTATGCTCAAGACGTTAAAGTGCCTATAGACTTAGTTACAGCTTTAGAGTGCACTGGTAGCAACTTCAATACTTAAAAAGGTATTTAAAGTTTCCAGTATTAGTCAATATGTGCTAAGCATTTTTAAAACACACCAGTACTTCTCTCCAACAATAGCTAATAACAAGGTTCTGAGCTGGACAAGCCCATACAGGACTCTAGCTAGCCAGAGGAGCTTCAAATTAAGTTTTCTGATCTTTATAATCTGGGGGCTGGGGAGAAGAAATCAGAGCAACAAGTCTTCCTGTTCCAGATTAGCTCTGGGAGAAAAGCATTTCACCCAGCTTCTGCAGCACAGTACTCTTACTAAGTTTGGAGACAATGGTCCAGCAATGTTAAATATTTATACAACTTCTGCTGATAAAGTTTCCAGGTGACAAAGATTGATACAAGAATAAGTAATGAAGACAGGTTACTGTTACAGACTGCTAGATGATTCAGCTAGAAGATTACACAAAACTACACTTGAATATGATCAAGTGAGAGTTCATTGACAGTAATAGGTTTCCAGAGACCTACATAAGACATCTCAGTCAGCCCTCTCATTTGGGCTGCAGCCTGATGGAGGACACTCATCAGCAACTGTCAACAGATTCAAGGGAGCAGTAGCTCCCAGCAGAAAAGTAAGGATAAATAGCTGGAGATTGTATCCTTCTTCAGACACTTAAAGGTAGAAAACAAATGTCTGTTTACAGGACAGTTGCATCACTAAATATCAGAGTATCAACAGCAAGAAGGATAGTCTATGAATGGTTTGTGATGGTATCATCCGAACAAGGCAGAGAGGAAATAAAATACTTCCACTGGCCTAAGCAGCAACTGACCAGAGTGCCTGGATGAGAATCATTGATTGAGTAGCTCTATAGGGCACATGGAAAGACTCTTATAGGCTCTATAGGACACATGGAAACGTTTATTACCTGATAATCTTAATTTACTTGACAACAGCAAGCTGGCACCTGTTGAAGTGTCACATGCTGGCGAAAGTTTCAACTCAGCTTTCATAAGCAGAGGAAGTACTTCACAATAAGCACACATGCAAGGATATTCGGTTGCCATAACATTCTAGACCTTCCAGAAAATATTTGACAAGGTCTACCCCTTCAAAGGCTTTTATACTAGACTCCCTAGAGAGAGGGGGGAAGGCCTTTGTGTACCTAAGTGCTTGGTTTAAATAACAAAAAAAAACCCCACACAACACACACAAAAAACATGTTAAAAACAATCAATCATTGAGCATTTTCCCACAGCAGAAAGAGGTCATTACTGGAGTTTAGCCATCATTCATCATGAACAGCACATGCTGAACAGCACAGACAACCTGGATGAGAAGAGAAAGTGAGATGGCAGAGTCTGAACCACTTCACATCATCAGATCTGAAAAAGGATGGCTGAACAGATCTGTAGAATGAGCACAGACAAAATTATCAGGTGAAATTCAAAGAAGATGAAGCGATGCAACTGGAAAGAGGACATGACCATAAACTTCATTGAGAGACAGGCTCTGAACTATTAGTCTCAGAAGCAAGACCTAGAGGTTACAGTAGCTATGGAGCCAAGCATTTCCTAGAACTACATCTGTCATATGCTCATGCAGTGGTGTACCACTCCCCATTTTCCTTCTTCCCCTATTGCTAGTATGCCACTGCCATCTTGACTAATCTGTTTCTATTCAATGGACCACAAACATCTGATCCATTTCAGCACTTAATTCATCCTGCTATCCTGGAGCACGCTTGAAACTTTACCTGTATTGATCATATTGCCAGGCACTACTTTAAATGCAGAGTCTAAGCATTCACAAAAAGAACAGCACACAGTAAGTGAAGCAGAGCTTATGGCTAGCTTTCCTACCTGTCAGTAAAAAGATATCCAGAGCTCTACTGGCAGAAGAATCTTTCTAGACAAAGCTGGTATATATCAAAATAAATATTTATTATGGCTGTCTTACACTTAACTACAAATAAGTTTAAGTGTTCCTTTTACTTTCAAGTAGTCATCTACCCAGGTAGTAATTATTCTCCAGGTTTTCATATAGCATTGAGAATTCAAGACTTATATTTTTGTGAAAGCTGCCATCATTAGCTTTTGCACTGTATCATAGGAAAACAACAAAAAAGTTTGAAAGGATTATTCAAAAAGGTGCAACAATTTTACAGATCTCACATGGAGCCTCAGAACTTCAAACACAAATTTCTACTTTTTGTGAATGCAGTTCTCTATTTTTAGAGGACAGTGATGAACCAAAATACATACACTGGAAAGAAGGAATTTGCATCTGCAGCTATAATATAATCACTTTGACAAGTTCACATAGTTGGGGAGTACACCTCCATTACAAAAAACCACTACATAATTCCATTTGAGCTACACAGTATTATTTGTAGTATCACTGACTTCAAAACAAAGTGCATTAGCAGTAAAACAAACAAAAAACCCAACAACCACATACCTGTGTGAAGCTGAACTTTACCAATGACTCCCTCTACCAGGCCCAGACAAATGGGATTCCAAGCCAAAAGAAGATCAGTGGCTGCAAAAAAGAAGAAAGCTCCTGTTTTTTTAAAGTTAACTCAACAGGACAATTAATCCAGTGATGGTCATTCTCTCCACTTTCCCCACCTTGGAGGGTAGAAAATACACCACTATTCCTGCAATAAGAATAAGATACATATGCTGTCCAATTTTTGCTTGTTACCAGGCAGCTATGACCAAATTACTAAGTTTCCAATTTAAAGCCCTACCCCAGATATTTTAAAAAACACACATAATTGTTTTGGGCTACAGTAATTCAGTTCAATGGAAGCTTAGTCCTTCTAATGGATATTAGAATTTGTAACTTAGCTGATATTTTACATGGTACAGTGGAATTGAATACAGGTCATTGAGTTAATTACATAGCTTCAAAAACCTAGCAGATGTTAACTTTCAGCCCCAGCTCTCTCCCATACCTATCCAATTACTATTAGTTTGACATCCTCTTTCTATATACATGCACACACACACACACACTTCCTCTTTTGTTGAAACACTCTCAACAGCTACACAGAATACTGAAGTACACAAAGTTAAGTTTCAGGTTTATAGTTCTTCTACTGTTAAGAAATTCCAGTGAACCACACAGGAAGAGAAAGCAGGAAGGCAACACTATCAACTTTCTAAGCTGTAAAGGGTACTCCTCTCAACATGTGTTCAAGCCATCACTTGATGCAAGTCAGTAAGACAGTATAAACACTAAGAGTATTCTGTGGTCACAGACACACATTGCTGATACTCAGAAAGAGTTTCTAATTTTGGTGTAGTACCTGTTCAAGAGCTCAAGACTGTGTGAATGAATAAATTTCATAAGGCAAATCTTTTAAGTGAAAACAAATCCTTAAAAGCAATTAATATCCATGTAGGAGAGAAGAAACTCACAAAGGCAAAGAAGAGAAGGTATTTCTATACCAAGAAGGACAAGAAGCTTGTTATTATCTACCAGTACTCACTTGTTCCAAGGTGGAAGAGTTTCTCCAGTCTTAACATCCAGACAAATTAAATATCTTAGCTTACACTTAGGTGTAAGGAGATGAACATTTGAAAGAACAAACTCACACAGTATCTTAAGATACATAAGGGTACAAATCATCCACCTACACACACTTTATTTATAAGACCTTAATTTATTCTTGGAAGTCAGAAATCTGCAGGTAACAACTGATACTCAGTCCGATACTTTTTACATACCTGTTTTCAAACACTGTATCCTCCTTGAAACATTGTAATTAAGACTTTGCCATTCTAAGAACACACATTTAATCCTAGCTTCCAGCATAACATTTAAATGTAAACCAGACTCAGCTAACTTCATCATTAAATACAAGAATTTACATGAGATACAATAGAAATGGTTTAAGTCAGGATAGATCTAAGTTGAACTCATTTAAAGGGGATATATCACATGTGCTTGTATGCAGACAAGCAAGAACTAAGAGCAAATGGCAGCAGAACTTAAAGCTATGTTTGCAGAAGGCAGTACAGGGCTACAATTAATGTGTGTAACCAGGCTGTACCATTTAATGGACTGTATCTGCAGAGAAACTCCTGGTTCTTTGTGTTTCACTGTAAGAGTGCTACAGAAAGTTACTTGGTCTGTACAGAACCTAGTATGAATCATGCCATAATTAAATGAAGTTCTTAAGGAGACTAATACAGATAGACAAGCACCAGGAAATAAGCAACAGTGGCTATGAGTGTGAACAGTTTGATTTACCCTCAAACCTTGCTGAAGTACCTAAACTCATCTTGTATCTGTATGCCAAAGACTTGTGCTGATACAAAACAAGCTCTAGGACAGTCTGAGCTCAGAGTTTCGGTCCAAACAACATGCAGAAGCATCTTTATGCTGAGTGGAAGTGGAAAATCTGCACTATCAAACTTACAGGAAAGAGGAACACAGGCAGGTTTCCTCACTCCCAAGTCTTCCACCTTCTTTCCCAGTTCACCCACACAATCCCCAGAGTCTTGTCTTCACCTCTGAATTTTCCAGAGCTGTATTGTCTCAGACTTCATCTACTTTTTTGCTTCTTTGCAGCTGACTTCTGCATTCATATTCCACTGTGAGAGCTAGAAACCAGCTAGATACATCAAGCAGCCAAAAAAAGCTAGGCACAGGAAGAATTTAAAGAACCAAACCACTGAAGGCTTACCATAGCTACTACAAACCTAGTAATCTAGAATACCATCTAAGTCTTTTTAAACTACTGATTTCCTGCTATGACAACAGATATTACTAAGAAAGCTCTGGATAGTAAGTGATATGTTCTTCTAGCAGCTTACAATAGATTAAAAAATGAGAAAACAAGGTTTTGTTTTAATTAGATATAAAGAAACAATAGTTTAGACTTGCCTGCAAGAGGACATAAGGAAACTGGAATCAGTAACTGTAGGACAAGTGGGTCTTATGTAGCTGTTCTATTAGTTTTGTGGACATATGTAGCCCTAGGCATAATCATACAAAATGTGTCCAAGACTTCTACAGGAATACTTCTCCCTAGTAGTGCAGAGGCACAATGAGAACTGGCCCTAAACTCTGACTCCTATGTTCACTTAAAGTATAAATGAGCTTTAGAAAAAAAAAAAAATAATGCATTTGGAGTTAAATGAACATTACAGTTTAAGAGTTTAAAGACACTATGTGGATCCACCAGCTGGACAGCACTGGCTCTTGAGATAAGTGTGGTTATCAAGCTACTAACAGTGAAGGCTGACTGTTTCAAGAAAATTTTCCATGGGGAAGGCAGGGCATAGGAAAAACACCATACATATTTAGCAACATCTGAGGAGATTAACATGGGGTGGAGGGGTTAGTGTCCAAGAAAACCTAGATGCAAAGAAGTCTTACAGGAGAAATGTCTGTAGGCTGTGAAAAAATACCAACTGTGGAATCACACTGCCTTTCTTTGGTGACAGTATCACAGGATTTTTTTTTCTTGCACTATTTCTAGAGAACTTTCTATAGGAAAATATGTGTGACAGCATAGAAGCAAGCAAGTTGTTTTAACAAAAAACCCACATCATCTGGTTCTGACCTTCTGATTAGAACTTCGTTACTGGTTATAGCTCAGTTTGCTGCATGACAGCCATATCTCGACTCAGAGCCAACACCCAATCATGCTGAATAAATATCACTACAGTAAATACCAATATGAACCTCTTGCTCTTGAAGAGTACACTCTGGAAATGTAAGATGGATGAATCAAATTAAAAGGTTTAACTGTCATTCCCCCACCCACCCCCAAAGAACACAGGCTTTCATGTTGAGTGCAGTCCTATTTATTCTGTTTTGGAAGAAGCTGTCTCCAACTTGTTCTAATACTGTAACCTTGTTCAAGGCTGTTCACTTGCAGTCATTTAGTCTGTTTGGCAATTCTGGCAGTGGCTATCTTCAGCTACTATCTTGTATCTTTGAAAATTATAACCACTTAATCTCTGCTTATGTAACAATTTTAATATACAGGGATCCAAAAAGTTAGCTGCAAGCCTATAGGAGATTAGTCTTTAACTGTAAAATACAGCAGAAATTAAGAGGCAGCATAAGTTGGTAGGCAGTGATACATGTTACAGAAGGTATTTACATCTTTTTAAAGTCAAGGCGGAAAGTAACCATACAAAAAAAAACCCTCAAAATTCTCAGTTAAAAGTTTTTGGACAGCATACGTATGAGATGTGGCCACATTTCTGACTGCTGAATGCTGAAACAACACATGGCAAGATTGAATTTTTTTTTTTTTTTTTTTTTGAGAAATGCCTTATCAATAAGAATTAACTACCACAAGGCTCTATCACTGGACTTCTCTCTACACCCAAAACAGACCAAATGCTTTGAGATATAATGTGAAATACAATTTATCAATACAGTTACTCTTGCTTCCCCACACAAACTTATATTCCTATAGATGTCATGCTAGTCATCTAGTGAACTCTTGAAACTCAAACAGCCAGGAATAAAGACTTAACCTGAAACTGCAACACATTATTGTTGAAACAGACTTCTTACAGTATTGTGTTGGTTATAATGAGCACTGTCAAAACAGTCATTGTCCTTCAAAGCAGAAAGTAGGAAGCTCTGTACAGAAAAAGTCACTACAAGCAGCAAGCTGAGCCCTATGGAAGATCTTCAACTCAGGGAGTTCTCTGGTGTCCTCAGTATGTTTTAATTTGAGACAATTGCTAGGGTTTGATAGGCCTTAACATGTGCCCTTAATACTCTGATGTATGTCCTTGCTTACCAAGTTTCCATCCCAAAGTACAAAATTGCTCAATCTTTCCCTTATCCCACCAACTAAATTCAAGCTATTGAAATAAGCATTGCCTCTTTTTGCTGATTCCTGTCAGAGATTAACGATCACTGATGATACATTTACTATTCACAGCGATTGTATCAGCATTGTAGTTGCAGCACAATAGAACTTCCGTCACAAATTCAGAACAAAACCAGCTTTGATGTGATTACTTCCACCACCACCCCTCAGAGCTTACCAGCAGTGATGCAGGGCTATGCAATGCCAGATAAAGTTTCTTTAATTCTTCATGTTTACACAAACATAACCCTGAAAAAGTTGATACAAAAGCAACTTGGAAGAGCATCAAAAGCCAAAACTGCTTTCTAGCTCTTTCTCCAGTCTACCACCAGCAGAGTTGATCCTAGGTCAGGCACAAATTCTGATAAGAAAACAAACCACTACTTTCAGATAAGCCACTTGCTCAACTACAATGACTCTAGGCAAGTCTGAAGAGTTTAAGGAGGCAGGCTGTCAGCTTCCTTTGGGCAGAAGGCAAGAAGAAAAAAATTTCATTTGTAATCACTTGAGCCCTTACTACTGAGCCACTACCTGATTCAATCCATCAAATCGCTATAACTATTTATCTTCCAGTCTTGCTACAGTTCAGGGAGTATACTCCTCTTATCTTCCTCAAACTTTACTGGCTTTCAGGAATGGACTTTGGCTAGAAAGTGTTTCCTGTCAGTGTGCTCAGTACAGAAACACACAAAACATCACTGAACTTCAAAAGCTCAGTTTATGTGCAAGTGTACAAGCAGACATTAAGTGCATGCTATTTCTCAAAAATTCTTTCCATAGCCTGACAGAGTAGCAATTCTCACAATCATTCTCACCATTCAACACAAGCAATAGACATTTATATATATAAAGTAAAAGCCAAGTAACTCACTGTAAATAGCCAAAGTAAAACTTTCTGCTCTGCTAATGTAACTTCTGATACCAAGTGTTAACTTTCAGGAAAAAACTTCCACACTATTTTTAAATAGATTTGAGATTTTTTTTCTTTAAATTGCATCTGCTTTAGATCAAGGACAACCACAAGACTATTATTAGCACTATTGGACCCTCATGACCTCTTGTGGCTTTTGAAAAGAAAGTCTGCTTCCAAGTTCCAGTTCATCTTTGAATAGTGTTCTGAAATATTAGCCAGGATTAAGAGATTACAAATTACCTGGGAAGATTTAAGAGTATAAACTTGAACTTCTTTCTCTTGTAGGAAATGAAGTACTACTTATGCAAACAAAACTTAGGCTAATTAAGTTTTCCTTTCAGCACAGATTTCTAAGTTTATATTTAAACTACTATAATTACAGAAAGATGGAGGAGTATTGAGACTTTTAGTATTACAAGTACAAGCTCTTCATTGTCATGAAGTGTTAACTTCATTTACCTGCATATTCTCCCCCAAACTTTAAACAAGTTATCCCTTCAGCTAATCACCTGTTTTAATTATCTTTAATTTGTCATTTATGCAGCTTGCACTGTCTGTTAGTCTTGAGCACTCAATCCCTTAGAATTGAAATGCTTTGCTTTATAAGAGAGAAGCAAAATCACCACTACTCCCCAATATGCCCCCCCTCACACACACACACACACCCCTTAAGAATCCTACAGCTAGGCTACACTAGGAGGATTTCAAAAAAATCCCAGTTAGTCTTCTCATTGCTACTACACCTTACAGCCTTGCTAGAAGGCCTGCTTATCCTCCACTCTCCAATAATGAGAAGTATGTTTTCCAAACAGTAATTCAGTGCAAGTTTCTTAGAGTGCCTGCCTCAACTGTAGAAGCACAGCACACTACAAAGTACGCATCTACCCACTTGTGTCTAGGAAAATGAAACAGTGATTTAGTTTCTTTGGACGCTTTCCTTCAGTATTTCAAAGTTAGACTAGATGAACAGGAACAGTTCAAGCACAATTCAGGTTGTATAGTAACAGATTTAAAGCAATGGGGATGAGAGTATACAAGTTTGTACTATTGCTGCAAAAGCAGGATGCAAGTCCCAGAGAAAGTACCTAACAAAAATGAATCCTTAATACTCATTTTGATAAAGAACACTTCTTTTTATTCTCTTGCAGTCAAAATCCCCCGAGTCACCAGGCATTGCTCAGGAAACTTAAAAACATATGGAAAATGTTCAGTTGTCTGGAGAGTATCCAGTATTACAAGTAACTGCACAAGGAACTCCTGTACTAGAAGTGGTAACAAACTGCGGTTACCAGGTTTTTTTTAACAGGTGAAACATCTTCCCTGTAGACAGAATTTGACCATGTAGATAAGTGGTCTCCAAACTTTATCATATACCACATCAGTAAAAAAAATTTTAGCATACACCCCAAATATATGTACATTTATGAAGTTATACACATGTTCTACTGTACTAATATCACATACATTACAAAACATACACAAAAATAGAAGTTTTAAATGGATGAAATAAAATTCTAAAATAGTGTTTATTTTATCTTCATTAATGGTACAAAATATTTTCTTCCCACACCCCAATGGATTGTCTTGTGTACCCCAAGGTGTTTACACCACACTTTAGAGACCACTGCTGTAGGTGGCTAAATGTGTGCAATGTTAGATGCATTTCAACTTCTTAAAATTAG
>JANHGO010000012.1:7766106-7804439 GCA_024606505.1 Aquila spilogaster
TCCTTGTGGGAGCAGGAGCCGGACGTTTGCCTTTCCGGAAAGAGGCTCTGCCGAGGACGAGCGCCGCACCCACCGGCTCTCAGCTGCAGGCTGCCATCCCTCCGGCTGCACCACAACGCCCGCTCCCCGCTCTGCAGGATGTAGTGGTCCTTGGCTTGGAACAGCTCCATCCTCGCGGCGCCGCCGCCCTCCTTCACCGTCCCCGCGGATGGGGAGCGGAGGGAGAAGCGCGCCCCCGAGCCGGGCACGCGCGCCGCCCCTCGCAGAGCCCGGCGGGTCGCGACGCCGCCGCTCGGGCTCCGGGCGCTTCCTCAGGCGGCCGCGAACGCGGGTTCCGGCCCCAGCGCCGCACGTGACCGTGCCCAGCAGCGCCGCCCCGCGCTCTTAAAGCTGCAGCGCGGAGCGCGCCCGTTGCTCGCAGCGCCCCTCAGCGCGGCGGGAGCGGTGCGGGACGCGGCCCCGTGAGGGGTTTTGCCTTCAGTGGAACGGTCTTTTCGAAACCAGCGCCGAACGGGAGTAACGTATGAACGCTGCGACCCGGCCCCGGTGCGAACCCTGAGTGAGAGGCGCTGAGCGGGAGAGCCCGGTACGAATCCTGAGGGCACCCGCTGAGGGCCGGGGTCTCCACCTGTACTCGGTGACGGCAGCTCAGGGCAGGGACGCCAAGCCTCAGGGCTGTCAGCTTTTCCTGACTCAGTCGTTAGATGGAGACGGCTGGGGGTTGGTGGGGAGAGGGTTCTCAGGGCCGCAGCACAGCCTTCCTTGTGATGCTGAGCGCTTCAGGCCGGCGTGGCCCTCCTGACACGAGGGTGACTGCGTGTCTCTCTCCTTCCTAGGCAGCGCTGAGAGCTGTGTGATGCTGCCGGGACCCCTCAGCGCTACAGAGCCCACGGAGGTGCGCTGTGCAGGGGCTGGAGTCCTCCTCCCTGTAACAGGAGCGTTGCCAAGGGCATCCCATCACACGCACAGCTACGTAAGAGCAGCTGGGTGCATCGAAAAACCATCTTCAAGGTATCTTGAAAATTAATGGTGCGTGTAAGTAGTTTCACGCAGTGCTAGAAAGCCAATTTTCTCATCTTGTTATTTATCCTCCTCTACCCTTCTTTCTTAAGTGAGTGATATCTGCAGTGTTCCTAGAAAGATTTCCTCTCCAATTTTGTATGCAGCCTAAGGTTTTTTCTTATAAACATTATGTCAGACCCCTGATTTGTTTTGTTTTGCTTTTTAAGCGCACGTAACTAATAGAGGAGTGGTATGAAGGAGCCAAACTCCATTTGATCTGGTAATGGATGCCTCTATCTGTCAGTGTTCTCCCCAGGGCAGCGATGAAGAAGGACGCACTCTCCTTTCTTGACTATAGATCCTGGTTTTGGAAATGCTGTGAATGCCCTGCAGCTCCCAGTGTGTCCTGTCACATTCCTGCATGTAGCAGTCAGTGTCACTGGCAGACTTATGCCAGTAATTCAGGTCACTCCTGCAGGTGCTATGCAAGAGAAGAGTTTAAATGGCTTCTCAGCATTTTAGATATATTCTTTTGAATTATTTTATTCTCAGTGTTCCCATAAGCACAATGTCATGTACTTGCAAAGGCATATCAAACATACAAAGAAAGGCAATAAAGGATGGATTGCTCCATAGATCTAATATTGAAAGATTTCCTTTGAGGAATTATGTTTAACGCTGTGCATTTAAGAAAGCACAGGCAATCAGAGTTTCCTCTTAGCATTGCCATATGTGCCTGTATCCCCAGGGACTGATTATTCAGCTTTCAAATTCAGAATGCTACACTACTTCCCTCTTATTTCATTAAATTCTAGCAGTACAGTGGAAAAGAAGCTACTTTGTGCAGAAAGTAGTATATTTTACTTGCACTAGTGTGATTTTTACATGGGATTATCATTCAGATTAATTGTTCGATGAGGAGGTGAAGCTTTCTGAAATAACTTTTGGATGCATAGTCACATTCCAGCAGGCACATAAAAATTAGATCAATGTTTTATGTCCAACAAGGAAGGCAAACAGGAGTAGTCAAGCTCATTAGCTTGTTTGTTTCATCATTGTAAGCAATAGAAAATTGCTGGGAGGAAAAGATGGCCCTCTTCTAAGTTCCAGGAAAAAAAAAAAAAGAGCTAATGTCAGGTGTTCAGTATTACTTTGTCTTTTACGTATTCATTTATAAATAAGCCAGCACTGAAAAAAGCCCCATCAAGAAGGATCACAGTATTGTAGGGGTTGAAAGGGAACTCTGGAGTCCAACTCTGCTAAAGCAAGTTCCCTATAGTAGGTTACATATTTTTTTCCTGTAGTTCACACTGGCAGTCTTACAACTGTTGGTTGTTTTTTTTTTCCTACAAAACAACCTCAGCAGTAGCTGTTCTACATCCTTTCTAGCTTAAGAGTGGCAAATGATTTCAATGCTATTGGTCAAATTGACTTCTGCTTCACACAGTATCTACAGATCATGTTTCTACAAAGTTCCACTCAGCTTTCATTGACTTCAAGAAAATGAAGCCACAATGCAGTAGTAGTAGTATAACATGTGGGAGGCAGATTATTTTGGCAGTGGGCAGCATTGGCAACCTGGAATTCAGTTTTGACATTGCCACAAAGCAATAAAGCTAATAAAGCCTATCCTGCAAGTTAAAATAGACAAAGTGGAGTTTAAAAATAGTGTTAGGCTCGTAGATTAAAAATGTCTCTGAATAAAGTGGGAAAGATCCTCACTTTAAACCTCTTCTTTGGGACAACAGAAGTGATATATATTCAGAAAAGTTTAAGGTTTAATGCTTCACTGGGATTCTTCCTCTGCCCAAAACCATTTCTTCTGTTCTTTCCTTTCTTTTCTTTTCCTCCTGTGCTCACCTTATTTAATAAGTATTCTAATTTCTTAGCATTACATATAATACTGAAATGTTTGTTTAAAACATTGTATATGTTTATGCATATATGTTCATTGTATATGGTTACAGTTTTCTGTCTTACTTTCTTAATTCTTCTTTCATTTTTTCTGAATTTGCTCTTTTCCTCTCTTTTTTCCTTTTCCCGTTCTTCTCTCTCTTTTGCCTGAAGAATCTGCATTCATGGAATAACTCTTACCTTAGTTTCTTTCCTTTCTTTATTTTCTTCCTAAATAGAAGTACACTCAGAGCAGATTTGGGAGAGCAGAAAAAGTATTTCTGATGCTGGAACACTATTTGCAGCAGGACGTATTTATGTTGTTACCAAATCTTTTTCTGCAGTAAACATCAAGTGAATGGGAGTTTCAAAAGCAAAATTACACCTCCTTATGTTCTGTACCTATTCTGATATAAGCCTTTACACAGTGGATACTGAAACTTGCATCTCCAGGCCATCATGTTATGAACATGGGCTTCAGATACAGTCTTTCATACCATTGTGCATTTCTATTGTGACACACTTGTTAAAGTCATGGGAGAAGGCAATAGCTGATGAAAAAAGCAAGCTCTTCTGATTTTCTGCAAACAGTCTTTAATCTGACCAATGATTCCCGGGATCTGCCTGAATGATGCAAGTGGGCAGGGTTCAGGAAACAATAATGGTTTTGTATAACATTGCTTTAAACAGAAATACTTCTTTCAGATAGGAAAAACTAGGATAACAATTGGGGAAAAAAATGGTTAAGTGTAGCAAAATCTGCCCTGAATCAGAGTGCAAGAAGAGAGAAGGTTGTAAGTATCAGCATACCTTTTTATTTGTTGATTAGAATTAAAATTACATCAAGGAGATAAATAGGAAAACAATTAGGAAGCGGAGGAAGGCAAGCAGACACAAAAAGGTTCTTTAGAAACAGATGGATGCAGACAGCTTTCCTAGCAGAACAGCATAGTGCTGTTTTGTTTTGTTTTTTAAATTGCAAATGATATACTTTGTAGTGCAGTAAAACAAAGCCTCACCCAAGAGAAGAAGGTATTGTAAAATTTCAAGCTGAATGAGTATATTGAAGAGCTAACTCCCTTGGAGACACAAAATACGTCCAAATGCAAAGTTCCTGGTCTGCCCAGAAAACTACCTCTTTCAGCTTTAACTACATAAAGAGAAAAAGGTGAGGAGCTGCAACACCCTCTGTTTTTTCAAATGCTCTGCTCAGTAGAATCCTTGTTGCAGCTTCTCCTACAGAGAAGTCACTCCATGATCCTGCAAAGAGGGACAGCACTTCAGTTAGATGAGTCACAGGCAGCAGGCATCTTAGTGACAATAGCTGCAGCATTCTGTTTCACTGAGAAATGTGTGATGCCTTAAGGAAAAAAAATATTTGAGAATGATTTGGGGCTGAGATTCACTCAGGTGGATGATGAAGCAGGTATTTTAGAATTTAACTCTCAGTAGGTAGAAGGCTGTCTTTAAGCTATCAATTTACACACCTGCCTACCTGAAATATTCCATATTGAATTTTACCATTTCTTCCTTTCACTGTAACTTTCACTGTAACTTCATCTGAGTTTTACCTATACTTTGAATTATTTTTTTTTTCTGAGATGATTAATATTGCTCTGTAAGAACAATGTTAATCAGTTTTAAAATGGCAGGAAGAAACATGTCCTGCCCCTGCTGTGGACTCCACTCCATCAGCTGAGGAGTGGCTCCCTGAGCAGTTGACTTGGTTGGTGTTTGTCAGGCCAGAGGAGAGTGGGACTCTCCAGCTGGGGCATGGAAATAGCAGCTGAGGGCAGAGCTTTCCAGAATGAGTCTGTTCTGTCAGTGGCAGATCCATTTCAGGAGTTTCCCTCCCCTGCTAGAGATTTCTGCTTGCCCTTTGTCATGCCAAATCAAGCATTCGTTCTGGACACATTCTAGCTTGGATGAAAGAAGCCTCTGCTGACAGTGGGGGCAGACTACTAGGGAGGTAAGCCTCTTCAGCTCACAAATAAAAAGATATTCCAATTATTATTAAGCTACCAAGCATTAAACAGCGTTATTTTAAAACCATGCTTTTAAATGATTGCTTTCTCTATGACACAACATTTCTCCATTAGTATTTTACTCATGAATGTCTATTAGTTATTCTAAAAGCATGTGACTAAAGAGCATTCAGAAATGAGAAATCTCCTTATTAAATGTCAACATTCAAGACCCAGGCAAGTGCTTGATTTTGAAGGGCACTGAGCATCCAGTCTAGAAAAGCATTTAGTTTATGTTTGACTTTGTATGTATAAATTGAATATTTTTCAAGAGACATCAGCAGCTTTTGAGATGAGCAGCATCTTCAGAATTCTCGTGGTTAAAACTAGGAACTAAATATCTCGAAGGGTCAAAAGATAACCTTTTACTTTTGCTGCCATCTCTTTCTGAACAGTCTGTGCTATCATTTGATATACATTTATCACTGCCATTTACAACACCATCTCCCTTCTGCATGCATTTTCCGAGTAATTTGGTGTTGTAATGCAGTGCATAGGGCTGCCATTAAAATAATACAGAGCTCCTTGCAGAAACTCAAGGACAGACTTCGCTTTGCCCTTTTTTTCCCCTTGGGGAGTTTTCTGTTTACATTCAGTGTGTTTTTTTTCTGAGATTCAGAGCAGGGCAGTGTTTTCATAAGCCTGTCAGCCTCAGTTAGCAAGAATGAAAAAAAGGAAGGAACTTTGCATTTTTTGCAGTTCATTGACAATAGCTAATGGGAAGGAAATGTGTGGGCTGGCAATTAGTTATGCACTCTCACTCTCAATATTACCTGATTGCCCGCAGTTTGATTTCAAGTTTAAATGTTGATTAATGGGAAGTGATCTGATGTGGCAACAGTCCATATTTAAAAGTACAACTGACTGAATGGTTTAGATAAATGCACAACTCTTACTGAGATGAATAGTATCAGTTTTGGAAACAGTATAACAGAGTGTAACATGAAGATTTTTATTTATAAGTACCCACGATTAAGAAGCAGTGAAACATTTTTGTGTGTTTGGAGAGACATGCTCCTGGTGGCTTCCAGGTGAGCATCAGATAAATCACCTTTAGCAGGCAGTATGCGAGTAATAGTATTTGAAACAATCCTATTTACCTGTATTGTCATATTCAGCTCATGCTTTTTTGTTATCAGAAATACCAGTTCATAGGTGAGGTTGGAGGAAGCACATTTACTGCTTTGCTTTGGAATGACAAGTTGAGCCATCACTCATTTAGCTATCTGACAACACGTGGAATTAATTTTTGGTACTCTTTTATTTAACGTATATTCCATCTAGTTATTTACATAACTGTCAACTGCTGTGATAAAGTTGACTATTAGACACATAAGCATGAAAGGCCTTAAAGCAAGACTCAGCCTTTTCTGTGTCATCATAGGGTTGCAGACCTCTCTCAGCAGTGGGTTCACTTTTTTCATTGGTCAACTTTTTGATGCCAAAATAGTTATAGAAGCCTTTCTTATTTCACCTCATACTCTTTAATACACTTTTTAATCTAATGGCATTCTGTTCTTCCTATTTTCATCCTTGTTTGCCCAGGCAATGCATCTGTAGTCCATATGCATTTAGGTTTTCCATATGCTCCCTTTTTGCATTAGAGGCTGGTTATGTGTTCCCCATTCAGTCCAGCTGGCCTCCTGTTACACTTGCTGGTTTTCTTGCAAGATGTTTATTTGCAGACAAGACAAACTGGTTTGCCTGTTTCTTTGACATGTTCCTTTTAATGCAGGAGTATGAGTAATAAATCCATGCTGCTATGCTCTTACTATCTTCAATCACATCCATGGATGAAGGTTTCTGCAATATTGCAATTATATTCTTTAATTCGCCTAATTCTTAATCACATATTGACTAACTTGATATGGCAGCTTCCCAGCTATGTGAGATGGTTAAGGAACTCTGATGCAAGAAGGTGACTTCCTGATTCAGAACTACTTTTGAAATGGCTTTTCTGTACTTTTTAGGTAGGTTTAGTCTGCTTTGAGATGAAACCTCCTTAGAGCAGAAGTAACACAGTAGGTGCTTCAGACTGGCAACTTACAGCAGATAAAAAGAGGTTTGTGACAGCCAACAATTGGGATCAGAACACTTCAGAAGTACCTACAAATGTCGTCTTAATATTAAATACTCTGGGGAAAAAAAAAGCTTGTATATTTTTGTTATGACAAAAATACAAAACCACTGCTATGAATATTAACTTTTTGCAACAAAATGAAAAATTCCTCCAAACCAGGGAAAGACATTCAGCATGAGAGTTTTTGTTTGTATTTATTTTTTAGCATTCTTTTCACTGGAATAACTTTTTCATATGGCAGCTGTAGTTGTTGTCTCTAAAGGGAGATGGATTATGGCATTTCCTCCTTTTCCCATGGAAGTGACTTATTTACAAGTGGGAGTATTTCCATTGACTCCACAGAGCCTCGCTCAGCACACAGGAAAACAATAAAGTTTTCCTTTCAAAACTACATGTATGTGGTTAACATCTGCCATATATTACATGGCTTATGAATAATATATTGATTTCCCTCTTGCACTTACTATTAAGATCGAATCAGTGAGATTGTTTTCAAAAATAAAGGGGAATTTTTTTAGCTGCCTACAATTACTTTCTTTTATTTCATTCCATAATTGCAAATTCCACTTGTGGTCTACCAAGCAAGTGTAATCACACATGAAAGGATTCTTTATATTGTTGTTGGTCCACCCCCATAAGTTAAAATATTATTTATAGTATATCAAGACCATACTTAATTCATAACTTTTTTTTTTTTTTAAGGTAAATGACAGGTCACTCTTTGCCACCACCATAACAAAATTCACAGCTTGATTACAGCTAATTCTACTTGTTTTTCCTAATCTGATAACAGAGACATACTACTTTGCTGGTAGTTGTGCTGAGTAGGCTATTTCAGAATCTATTTAGTGAAGCACTTCTTGTGTCTATTTCTTACTATACAGCCCCATGTTAGTCTTTTCATTTATTAAGGGCTGATTGAACATTAATCCCATTGTCCAGAAAGCATCAAGGAAATCTGCACAATAGTCTGTCTCGACCTACATATACCAATCCTTTGACAAAAGGAACTTTCAGTGTAGGTGCTTCTGAAATATGCTTCCTCACAACCACATGGGTTTTTATTAAGGTGGCATGGGGTCAGAATTCAGGCATCTGTGGAAGGGTTTCAAAGACAGCATTGTCTTGCTCACGTTTCTGTGTGTAAAACAGTGTTAAACTCAGTGTCTTGGAAGAAGTAAAAGAAATTTACTAGAAGACAGGATGGAAATCTATTGGCACTTTGTTGAAGAGATTCAGTGAAATAAAATTTAATTTGCTGTCAGAGTGTTTTTAAAAGGTTTACTACTTTGGAAGAGTTTACCTTCATTTTCCACTTTTAAACATAGGTTGCTTTTTAAAAATAAAATAGTTCATGTTTTTTGGTTTTTTTTAAAGAAGTAGACAAGACTTTTGCTTCTAGTGAGGAGAAAAAGCAAAATTACAGGACCTCTGGAACTTATGTCTTTTAATAATAAAAGAAAAAAAGAAAAAGACCAGGAAAAGCTCCAGAAGAACTGTCTGAAGTTTTGACATATTGTGACATTCACTAACAATAGTGCTTAAGCCAGCTTAAATAATCATTTCCTCCTTCCCAGCTGTATGTTTCTATTCCTGTACCACGCCTGCATCGTATAGCCACAAGCATTTGTGCAGCATACTGTGAAATGAATTCAGGGAACTAATGCAGCTGCTGAATAACCTACTAAAGTATTGTTTATGAAACCAGGCTCCAAATGACCCTAACCAGAGTAATAGTAAACTTACCTGGCCCAGACTGAACAGAAGTGGTGTGATACTAACGTAAATCATTTACTTATGAATTGCCAAGAAATGCAAAATCAGATCATGTCTATAATACAAATACACTGGTGCCAACCATGCCCACTTTAACAAGCAGTGCAGTAAAATAGGAAAGGATCTGGAGAAAAATACAGCTGGTGCTGGGCATCCAGCTTCGGCACTAAGCACATTCCAGGAGCTTTATTTGAGACCAACCTGGCTTTGTCCTATAGACCTGTAACGCTATAATGCGATAGAAAGCACAGCAATGATAGCAGGGTAGCAAAGTCCTAGGCTGCAGCAAGTGAGGATATGCCCAAATGCAGCAGTTGTAGACACAAAAGCAATAAATCTCTCAACTTGCCTCAATGCACAAACCCAGTGTTCTCCAATGGAACCCATGTTTACAGAACCTTGGCCTCTATGTAGAGCTGCATTTATATTGCAGAGAAGCCCAGCTGTATGTAAGAAGGGATGTGTAAAGTTCTAAGAATGACACTGCATCCTTTTCCTGTGAGAGCAGAATCTCTAGCTGCTAGGCGATAATTTAGGTCAAAAACACTATCAACTTTTCCTTCATCTGTGGCTTGTGGATATAAAAAGGCATGTACAGAATTTACAGTGCTCAAGCACTTGCTGCACAGTGAAGTACCATACTGGTAATTACAATTCTTGCGACTCTCAAAGGGCTAAACCAGAAGATTAAAAGAACTTTATTTTCCAGAGAGATTAAATGTTCTATACTTAAATAACTAGGATAGATGATTATTGCTATCAAGAGGCTGATAATGTTTATTGCTGGCTTTGCATTTCCTGTGCAATGATATGTAGGTCATTGTAAAACCTAGGGAAGATAGACATGAGACTGAAAAAGAGGGGTGAAAATCAGAAAATTGGAATCCTTGCCTAGCCTTGGATAAAAAACTTCTCTTACTTTTACATACCTAACTAAAGATAATATTTCTATAATGTACAATGGTGCTATGTACGACTGATCTGATATGTGTAAAATATTTTAAAATGTTAGTGTGGAAGAGATTACAATCATACTAATATGCATATAAATGAAAGCTCTGTGTTTTATGGAAATAATAGGGGGGGGGGGGAGATGTAAGACTGTATTTTAGGCAAACCTGGGAATTTGTGTACTGTCATTGCAGTCAACTGAGTTTTGCATTTTCAAAGGGAAATGGCAATGAGAAGCCAGGGTGAAATCAACACCTGGCAATTACCAATATATTTTCCACTTCGTTTGACATTTCTATTATGTTTCAACATATATATGTATTTGTGCAATATATATACACTGTGTATCTATAACAGCTTTACACTCTAATTCTGTGACTATGTGCAATAAATCAGAGAGCTATAGCACTGTGATTCATATGTAGCAACACAGATGACTCAGCTTTACCAGAAGATGTTCCTGAGAAAAGTCCAAAGCCATTCCTGAAAACTGTTATATATCCTAGAAGCTATATATAAATAAGGAATTCCTCTCTGGGGGGGGAAAAAGAGATGCAAATAATTGCAAGGCATCCTTCCATTTATGAAGGCACCATAGGCCTGACATATTCACTGTAGGAAGAAATAGAACTATTTCTGAGCAGTTATTGAAGGGAAAAATTACAAGCATGTGTTGTAATTGCAGGAGTCTACATTGTGTCATCAGTCCAGTAGGATCGGGTGGAGACATGATGGCCTTGGAATGGTAAGTAATGACCTCTGAAAACTGCCAGAGGATGAGCAAGACTCCATAAAGCAGGGAATGTATTTGGGCTTCTAAATTACCATGATTTTCCAATATTTGAAAGATCAATGGAAGGTTATAACTTTATGTATAATGCTAAATCTATACCACCTTAAGACTTAAAAAAAAAGGTAAAGAAGAAGGACTTTGAGTATTTTAGATCAAATTGCTTCATTCCTTAAATGAAAAAAAAATAGAAGGAAAATAATCAAAGTATCTACTTTCAGATATTTGCAAGATAATAAAGTGTTATGAAACAGTTAACATAATAATGTTGAATCAATTCCCTTCTGACAGTCTAGCAGTCCTCCGCAGATGGAGTAAATCCTGACTTAATATGACCTATGATCTTGCCTCTTGTGCTTTCCCCATAATTATCCAAGGAAACACAGTCCAGTCAGGACACCTCCACAGCCTCAAATAGTTGGGAAGTTTCTCCTGTTCCTACTGGCTAACTGTCACTCGATACTACGGAGGACAGGCATCCTTGGTGGAATGAGAACTGGCCACAGGGTTGTGGTTATAATTAGAGACTTGTTATTACAATTTTAGTAATCACCATAGCTTATAATCTACAGTTTCCAGGGCCTAACATAGCTTATAGTTGCACAGAATTTCTAGAATTCTCAGTTACATACACTTTTCAGTTACTTAGACCCTCTGTAGATCTGGTCAAATTCGTAACAACCAGCACATAATACAATAATCACAACCTAGACTCAGGCTTTAAGTAGAAGATCACGAGTCAAGGGCTCACTTGTCCTCAGAAGAAGAATACAACAGGGAAGGTGTTCCTGGCCAGTGAGGGATCTCAGGTTTTGCTGTTCAGCAGTAGTGCTGATCAAAGTCCCACTCAGGGCTTGCTGCTCATTCATTTTATAAAGAGTGCTCTCTGTGCTTCCCTGTTCCACCATGGGTGTCACCACATTCTGGCAACTAAGCACCTGGGCTTGATAATGCTTGTAGCCTTCTCATCCTATGAAAGGGTGTCCCTACATGCTGGTGCCGGAGAGGAGAAGGGCAGAAGGTAATACATGACCAGCCTCCTTATGGGTATTTACCTTATTGTTGTTTATGCTGGCTGTTATCAAGGGGTACTAGTACTAAACTCACAAGTTTGGTACTACTCTGTATCTTCATTGATGGTCCAAATCATGGAATAGCCAGTATATTTAGTAAATTATCAAGCTAGGAGGGCTCAAAAACCCACTAGGTATCAAGATTCCGTTGTGATATTATTGTGCCAAGCTAAAGAAATGATCTCAAATGCATGAAATGGCAGGCAAGAGAAAATGTTTCTGGCTATAAATACAAGCTGAAGAACAGCTGGTTAATCAGGAGTTTTGGGGTAATCCTAGATCACAAACTGATGAACCAACCAGTAGGAAAAAGGAAAAAAAATCCAGTTAGGCTAAGATGAATACACAGGAGCATTACACATAAGACCTATGCAGTAACCCTTTTGCTCCACTGCTAGTAAGGCCTCAGTGAGAATACTATGTTGTTTGATGCTATAATTTCAATAATTATATGAATTCACTGAAAACAGGCCAAAGGATAATCTGAATTTCAGAAGATGTGATTTATGATTTGAAGAATTGCAATTCTTTAGAGATGTATGGGAAAGAGGAAGACAGTCTTGAAATACATAAATAATGCTGGAAAGATAACAACAGCTGTTTTTTTTTTTTTGTCCTCTTTCACTGAATCATATAGTGTCTGAGGCTCAAAGGTACTGGTGGTCCAACCCTCTGCTCAGAGCAGGGTCAGCTGAAGCAGGTTGTCCAGGAGTGTGTCCAGTGGAGTTTTGAGTATCTCCAAAAATGGGAACTCCACAACCTGCCTTGGCAAGCCTGGCCATTCTCACAATGAAGAAGTTTCTTCTTGTCTTCACATAGAATTTTTTGTATTTCAGTTTGTGCCCTCTTGTCCTGTCACTGGGTACCACTGAGAAGAGTCTGGCTCAATCTTCTTTTCTCCCTCCAACCAGTCACTCAAATACATTGAAAAAGTCTTTCTTGAGCCATTTTTTTGTTTTTTGTTTCTGTGTTTTGTTTTTTATTTGAAACTAAACAATCCCATCTTTTATCCCAGATAAGAGATAATGAGTATAATTGCAGGAAAAATGAATTAGATTAGACAGAAAGTCAGAGTCTCGATAAATAAGCATGGGAATAGACTGCTCACTGAAATGAGCTGTGCTTCCACACACCACTAGTGGTTTTTAAGAACAGCTAAAATGGGTTGGAATATGAGATTTCTGAGCCTAACTGGTGCATTATGCATGCAGTTGTTCTGCTGGCTGATTTGATTTGCCTCGAGCCTCAATGTTAATTATAATGACAAAGATAAAACTTGCCAGCAATCTTAAAAATAGATGCTACTACCCTACTTATAATCAAACACAGCATCCACAGGCAAATGCCATTTAACAACACGAAATGTGGTCGCAGGTTCAATTCTTAGTTGGAGTGGCCATTTATCCTTTGGTTTTGTTCAATCTGTTTGGATTCAGCATAGGAAAGATAAAATAGAAAGCAATAATTTCTGTTGTAAAAGACTTCCGAAAGAACTGGGCTGAAAATAATGCTTGCATACCATAGGAAAGACTAACAGGAACATTACTTGCTCTGGAGTGGAAATACAGACCTCAGTGCTGTACTGATTTCAGGAGGGGATTTTTCCATAATGTAAAAATGCGAAGTTAGAGTAAGAACCTCTATTTCTTAGGGCCATAGTGAACATGAATGAAATCACAGAAATTCAGGTTTCTCGTTTCCTTCATAGAAGTTTTTCTGCCGCCGCACACATCGATGGTGTCAGCTCAGCGCTGAGCACTGCACTCACCGCGCAGTGCAGTTAGTCTGGGTGGTCTGGGAAAGTCCCTTTCAACCAAATCTGATTCTATTTCGTTCCGTTCCGTTCCGGGCTCGCCCGCGGCTCCCAGTTGCCCCCTGCCGGCCGCTCGCTTCCCGGGAGCGGCGTCAAGCTGCTGGCGGCGTCATACGTAAAGCTACGGCGGCAGGCGGCTGGAGCGAGCCGAGTCCGTATTTTCCGCTTGCAGTAATGCAGCTGGTTCAGCTGGTCCTGAGAAAGATAATTCTGCGACGCTATAAAACCACGTTTAGTAATAGTGCCACAGTAGCGCGTTTTCTTAATGTAACTCTTGGCTGTATAATGAGTGTTAAATTATCGTTCCTTGACATCATTAGTTTATTCCACTGACTGGATTTTGCTGGGAATGTGGTTGGTGAGAATCTTATCTCTTGACTCAAACCTAAGTAACTTCAGCTTTTCAATTTGGAAGTTTCCCAGAGCTTGGATTTGCCAGGAGTGCCTGCTGCACATAGCCCACTCCAATCATGCGCTGAAGTGACCAGATGAACTAACACAGAAGTTGGGCCTTTCTCCCTCTGTCATTTACACAAATACACTCACCTCTGTTCCAGCTCCTGGCAACTTCAGCTGTGCAATCCTTGAGACAAAAGATACAGCAAGGAAAGTCCTAAGCACAGAAAAACTCCTTGGCTTTCCTGCCCCCAAAGAAGAGGAATGTTACAGGAAGGAATGCATCAGGAGTGGATGACTAGTGAATGAGGCTCTGCTTGGATCACAAGCTGGAAACATCTATCGGTATTACATGAAGCTTGAAACATGCCATGCACAAGTAGGGTTCTATAAAGCCTCATTTGGAACCCGCATCTGAAAGCATCCTGTTCTTTTTTTAAGTGCTGAATATTTCTAAGTTGTTTGTTTTAACTGGAACTGCAGGAATATGAGGCTTCCAGTACCATGCAAACCTGCCCTAACCTGACACTTTTTATGAGTTTTAAAAAAAATCAGAGGAATGTAGGCTTCTACTAGAGCCTGCCACCAAAGTGTGGAAACATCCTGCCAACATGTTTACTCACTGCTGTAATGAACACATGCGAGATTAGAAAGTTTGTTTAGGTATTACTGGAAACCATTTTCTGTCACAATCCTTTCAGCTGTTTCACAAGGACTGAGCAGGAAATTCAGCCTTTGGGCTCATGCGTAAGGTACGTGTAGCGATGTGGAACTTAGCAGTGCCAAGCTGTAACCTGGGGAGCTGCCTAGTGAGTGCACTGTAGGTCACTACCACACTAAGGTACAGGAACTTGCAATGACATGAACAACAGAGGGAGGTAAGAGTCACAGCCTAAATTGGCTCTTTTGTCAGTGTCATGTAATGTGCTTGGGATAGTTTGCCCTGCACAACTGCAGTATAATTGCCATCAAGAAATGAGTGTGTAGACTTAGGTGGGTTGTGACGGTTGTAACGTAAATCTGAGGTAGAGGAGGAGCTGGAGCCCAGCAATGCAGAGAGCCAATTTCTCTGCTCTGTATAACACGTCCTGTAATTTCCTACTCACATATTGCTTCTTAGTGTAGTCAAGCACAAACTATTTAAGGCAGGGATTCACTGTGCATGCAATTGCATGTTATGTAATAATAATGATGTATCTAATTGCTATTGTAAAAAAAAAAGTATAATAATAATAATAGCTATGATTTCTGCCTTCCAAAGTAGTGCGTATTTTCTTTGAAGTAATCAGGCACTTGTTGCTAGGCAGTTAATATTTAAGGTACCTTAAATATTTTAATGCGTGTATGCCTGCTGTTTCTAGGCACCAATATTTGTTTATGTTATCGTTATACAACCCTTTCTACCTTATATCCTTTGTTCAGTCTAATCTAATGGATCCATAAAGTGAAATTTCAATCACACTCTTTTTCAGAGTAGCAGATCTACTTAAATACTGTTGAGAATGATAAAATCCCTCTGGTGCAGAAGATTTGTTCTTTGTCAGGATGTTTTGCACTACTGCCATTTACTCTTTCTTTGCACAGTTTTCAAAACTGAATAAAATACTTAATTCACATAAGGCCATTTAAAAGTTGCTATGGCTTCTGTGTACTTTGAGTACCTGTTGCAGCTTATATATCCCCAAAGCAAAAAATTGAAAAGTTGGGAGTAAATCATATGATTTTGGTATTTCGGATAGAGAGGAGCCCAGTTTGAACTGAGTTACAGTTACTTTCATACTTCACAGCTTTGAGGGAAGATCCTGGGGACCAAGTAAGCACTAACACTTACTGAAATACATAACTAGGGGATTGTGCTGCCACTACTTCAATCCTTCGGAAGTGAAAATCTCAAATCTTTTTGGCAGCTCAGCAACACTGCTTTAGATTTTCCTTGGTTTCATCTCAATTTTATTCAAATAAAATAGAAAAATTCCTGCTGGGTTAAGCATTCTTACATACAGAACTTATGCTCCAAGCTGTGCACTTGGAGAGCCACGAGACACTGTTGACTCTTCGTATTCTTTGCCTCAGATCTATATGGGCTGCAGAAAATATACATTATCTGCTTGCCAACCCTGTGGGAAATACACCAGGAGAATTATTCCAAACTTTGCTCATTTCTGCAGAGGAGCTGAGCTTTCCTGAACGAATGGATATGGATGAGAACTCAAAGATCACCAGATGATGAGAGGCAATAAATCTGGGCCTAAAGTAATTAATGTGATGATTTTGCAAATGCAATCTTTTCGTTACCAGGTTTCACAGAAGTACAGAAGAGTCAGGAAAAGTTCCATACCACTTTGTTGCTAAATTCAACACATTTCTTCAATTGTTTTAAAACTAAGATACCCCCAACTCCTCTATTTATAATAGATTTAAAATTTGTGAATGCAGCTGAGCAGCCCTGCAGACAGATCCTCTATCCACTGAATGTGTATAATTAAAGTAATAGCATGTCAAAGTTCATTATATTTTCTTGCCAGCTTACCTCATTTCCTAAAAAAAGTGCCATTTCTCCTTGGGAGGAACAACTTATTTTCATGTCTCTTCAACCTTCAGCTTTTTTACTGAGACTTTCAATGATGTTATCAGTTAGTGCAAATTCTAACAGTGATTTCTGAGTTTGTTGTGGAACACACATTGCAGATACTGTACAGTCCTTGCACAGATGTCTGATGTAAAGGACCGGTGACGGAGATCTCCATACTCCATGTGTAATTCTGAAAGGTGAAGGATATCTTTGCAGCCAAGTGTCCTTTGCCATTCTTTTCAACAATATGCACGGCAAATGCACCTTTTTTTGGTAAACTGGAGTTTAACATTAAATTTTCTACTTCTGGTTGGCTGCTGCAGGGATGCTGAAAGCTGAACCTCTTCCTTCTCTTTGAGCAGATTCTCAGCTTCCAGAGAAGCAGTGGAAATTCTGGTCTTTGCACCCAAGTGGCCCAAACTGCTATTGACCAATACTAGTTTTTGTAACGGACCCAAATATTGATCCAATATTCAATATTTACAGCCAATAATTTGAAATTTAGTTTAATTAGATACCTGCATTTAGTTACTCAGACAAAACAGGACCAAAAAGCACAGAAGTTACACCTTAGACTGACACTTGTCCTATTCAGTAGATAAATGCCAGCTACCAGAAGCTTTTTATTATTTCAACTATAGTTTTTAAAAGTACATCCTGACCCCAACACAATATCCTCACTAAGGATACTGAGCCAGCCTTCCTAGGCTGGTTTACATTGCTGCTGGAGCATGGGGAAATGACCTGCCTCTATAAACTGTGCTGTGTTGCCTTCCCACCACATGGGTTAGTGTTTTGCTTGTACTCTTCCTTCCTCAACTCGTCTGCAAACAGAGCTGAGCTAACATGAAATAAAACATATCCCAGATAAGGGACTTGCACCTCCTGCCAAAGGAAAGGAATTTGACACCAAAAAGTGCCACACTTCTGCTCTTGGGGGCTTCTTCCTCGGGGAATGAGATGATTTGTCCGTGTGTAAATAGTCAAAATGCTATTTTTATAGGAAACACTATGCCTTCTGCTGTGATAGTTTAAATATAGAGAACAGACCACTACTGGCATTTGAATTATCACTAGCTGGACAAGATAATGCAATCAGAAAATAGCCTAAGCTTTTATTGTGATTCTGTGTACAGGCTTCTCATATCCTTCTTGCTACTTTTAAATGAGCTGAAGCAGTGTCTTTCACTGGCTACGGAATTATTTGTGTATTGAATAAATTAGACGACTGACACTGATTCAAAATGAGTACTAGGCAGCTTCATTTTTCATTAGTGAAAATCTTTGGGTTATTTTCATTTCTGAAATGGCTATTGCAAATCCAGTATGTGTATTTGAAAACCATGTTTCACAACACACTTTTTTGTTTCACGTGGTCACACTTGAAATGCAGTGTCACACAATGTAATTCAGTCATTAGCATTAAAACCTTAATTGCTCTCTGCCTAGGTTACAAAGCCAAGTTTCCACAGCTAGTCACTCAGGGCAACTCATAAACCAGGTAGTACTCTAGTGCAGAAATGCAAATTTACGAAGGATTCTTTTCCTCTCTGCTAGCTAACCACATCATTGGCATCAATGCAAGGATGCAAGCAAGCTCTGCAAAGACAAAGAGCAGATCAGAAACTTACAGGGACCAGGAGGGAGTCTTCACTTTACCCGCTTCCTCTCTATTCCCTCATCCCAGCCTGTATGCAAAATGTGTACAGTGATGTGTCAAGACATACATGCTAGACTGTGTGTAGTTTACTCTTGAGCAATAGAGGAAACAAAGAAAGGCTATGACTCAGAGCAACAGTCTTCCAACTAGGCGGCTCCAGGGCAGCCAGATGTACTTTCCCTTATTAGGACAGATCATGAAACCTTTCTTCATTTTGAGTGGTACCTAATCCTGCAGTAGTATTGCTGACTTTAAGAAATCATCTTTTAAAGAACTGCTTAGCAGAAAGTAGCTGTAGCTATAGCTTTGCTTCTTAAAAACTTAGTTTTAATTAAATTTGACTCCACCTACTCTGACCAACTTGAACAGGATAACGTGAATCAGGCTCCATTAGCAGCAGATAACATGTTTTAAAAGGACAGCACCTGTTCAACTTCCTGTAAATAGCATGTTTTTATGACTTGTAATCTAAATTTCCACATTCCCATCTCATCTAATGAGGTGGTTTTGATCTGAGTTACTTTAGTGGGCTACTAAGGAAAACCAGGAAGAGATACAGCCTTTTGCCTCCCACAGATTTTGCTTGTGTGTTGAGTGTAAGAACCCATAGCTGATTTTCTTCAATTTAGGTATTTTTGTTGTATGATGTCAGAGACATGTGTCTTCAGCTGAAATGTAATCCTGCAGGAGGAATGTGTCACTGAAGTGAGTTCATGCAAGAATTATGCGGGCGGATGAACTTTCACACCTCTTCTGCTGGAATGCCTGCAACACTGCTCCAAAAGCTAGAGTAGCCAAACGGTTACAAGACATTGTGTATTTTCACATGATGCTGACTATCAAAATGAAACTAAAAGAAGCATCAGCGTTCTACCTATAATTAAGCAGGCACCTCATAATCCATTCGTTATTCAAAAACATATTGTTCTGTTAAAATAAAAACCAACTGTTTTAGATGACCTGTCCCAACCTATCCCTTAAAGCCAGGTGGTCAGATGGGTTTAATACTGATTTCCAAATGAACTCCATGATTCAGACTATAATTGCTTTAAGCATCTATATAGAAGTTTTCTTCATATGCTGTTAATATAAGCTATCACGTAAAAAGAGATTTGTTCATTTTACAAATGAAAGCCAAAGGTAATTTCTGGAGTTTGGTTAAGGCTCCTTCCTCACTTGCAATCATTCTGCTTTCATTTTTCATGGATGAAACCTGAAGTATGTTTTATATTCCTTGATTAACTGCATGTTGCTAATCAATTAAATCAATCACCAAGTACTGCTTCAACTGTTCATGAAATGAGAGAATTGCCTCTTAATCATGCTATGAATACAAAGTGTCTTTAGCTGGAAATGAATACAAAGTGTTCCACAACACAAAGTGTGTTTGGCTGGAAATTCAGAAGTAGCCTTAATAAAAGGCTAATAACTTCACAGAACAAGTTAAAATACTCTGAAGTAAGTTACTGTAAGACACCAGCAAATTACTTTTGACTTCTAACTCCCAGGAAGAGGGAGGACATTTTAAAAAAGCCAAATTCTTTACTAAATCCACGTGCACGATAGAACAGAGAAATTTATAAGGAAGCAACTGAATGGAGAAAGGCACGTTTCATGAGAAAGCAGTTCTCAGACTTCAGCTATAATGGCATAAAAACAGAAATCTGTCTGTTTAGAAGAGTGCATTTGAAACCGATTGCTGCCCTTACATTTCCAGCTCATAAAATCACAAGACTAAATTAGGCTTCTATATTATTTTATTTCCCTCTTAAAATATAGCATTGAAGTCCTGCACACATATAAATATCCCTACAGTTTCTTACACGTTTTCTATCCACCATTGCTTAAAGTGCCCAACTGTGAACATTAAAAATAAAAACATTACTGTTACATGAGTGGCTACACTTAAAGAAGGACTGGTATTCCAACAATGCAGGCCTCTGATTGTACAAAAATCACCTGCAGAAGAATACTTCCTAAACAACACACATCAATATTAACGCCAAAGTTGTTCTTTTTATTTTTTTTTTCCACTCAGCAGATCTAAAAGAGATTAATGTACAGAGTTTGTTTTTGAGAACATGTCTTTACATAGTGTAAGAATAAAGGATAAATGCATTACTTTCTTTCTAACTCCCTTCTTCCCCACGAGTGTTTACTGCGTCCCAAGCTGCTATGTTGATTAAAAACCAGTTGAAAAGAGCTCTGGAAATGCATGCAACTTAAAATTCACTTAAACACACTTTAAGTTATGAAGTCTGAGAGATTTTAATTTCAGCACATGGCTATGGCTCGGTTGGATTATTAGATGTGTTTGTTGTGGTGGTCAGATTGGTAAACACTTCTTCCTTAGTTTCAGGCTGATGTCTTTCCATTTTGGTTTCCTCTTTAGCATCTTTATTACCGGTATCTCCCTTGCTCTTGACTACCACAGGTTCAGTCTCCATGATTTCCTGTGGTGGCTTAGACTCTGGCAAGGTTGGCTGAAGTCCATCAACTTGAACTGGTTCTGGGACATCTTCTGCTTTCTGTTCAAGTCTTTCCAAAATGTTCTGGACCTTCCTTACGCCATCTCTCCTGGCCTGACGCACATCCGCACGACCCTCGGGGTCCACCGAGTCTAGGGCTAGCAATTCTTTGGTCAAGTACTCTTCAATCATCAAGTACTTTTTGTCAGTTTTCTTGCCTTCAAAGGAGTCGACTGCCTGCTCAAGCATTTGTACATTCTCCAGAATTGCCTCCACTTTCAAAACACCAGGATGCTTTTGAGGTTCTGCTGTTTCCGTTGTCTTTGATGTCACAGTTTCTTCAGGAGCAGGCCTTTCCTGTGGAGGAGCAGCCTTAGCTGAACAGGGAACCTTTTTATCAGCTTTCTCTGCCATGGCTGGAGGCTTCTGAGGTGGTAGTTTAGAATCTGGTTCTTGGTGGGTGACCTGAATTGGAATATATGTTGCAGGGACCTCAGTTTCGGGTGGTGGGATTGTCTTGGTTTCAGTTTTGATTTCAGGTGGTGGAGATGGTCTTGGTGGCTCTTGAGGTGGGACTTGTTGCTGAGAAACCTGATGAGGAAGACAAGTTTGTGTTGAAACATAGCCAACAATAGTCCTTATTTCTTTTTAAAAATAAGTAATAAAATGAGAAAAATCAAAAGCTTAGTCCAAGATTTTTTAGGAAAGGTTCCTAACTGTAGGTACTCAAACTGAAATCTGGAAAAACACCTTGATTTTCAGGAGGTGTCAGTATCTTTTCTCCTGAAATCCAGGCCATTCAAGCTGTCTCAAATTGGAGTACCCATAAAAGCCACCAGATGCTCTTAAAAATCAAGGACTTAATGCTTAAATATAGGAAGTGCATTAGAGGTTGTTGCCAGGCATTTGGCAGAAGTACTCCCAAACTACATTTCCCCATTGCCTGAGGTCTTAGAGTGGTCCAGTAAGAGCAAGAAGAGACAACTAAAAATAGGAATGAGAGCACATGGAACAGAGATGGGATAGTTTCCCCATTTTCCTTTTTCTGTTACCACCTCTAGTTTTGCCCATCCAGCTATCAGTTGTGGCAGGTGTAAGCAAACTGTGAGCCTTCCCTTTTGCTCCCTAAAGCACTGTCCACATCATAAGGACTTAAGCAGAGCTACAAGGCCTTCAAGCCTAACGAAAGTCTTGTTTCACACTGCTTTTGTTATCCTCAATTAGCTGTGAATTTTAATTACATACTCTTTCTGGTGCAGTGCTGAACTTGAAGTTTCTAAACCACAAAAAGCCCTGTGCTCAAGAGATCACAGGTACTGCTTTCAAACTATTGCAGTGAGTACCAACACTAATCAGCTCTCAAAAACACTAAACTGCAACCCACTAAACTCTGCTCATGCCTACTGAAATCAGCCCTACGAGCAGTTTTATAAGGTAGGACCTTACAGCAAAGCTCTAGCCTGACTGAAATAAGATTTCAGCAGCTGTCTTTAGCATCATCATTTCATTCTTAGTGTGTCAGCAACAAAGGGCTAGCATTTCTTGAAAAGCTAGCAGTACTTTGCTAGGTTTTAAGCTCATCTGGGGCTATTCTCATTTCATTTTCCTACTTTCAAGATAATTTTTTTATTAGTGCTTATTTTTAGTGATTCTACCTTCACAGTTTTATAAGCAAAGGTTACTCTGTCAATCTTATTACACCACAGCTACTGGAGACAATCTGTATGATTGCCAGAAATATAACAGTAATCAAGTCAGAAAATTCTTAAGACTGATAGGAGTGTTAAATCCTACTGGAAAAATGGAATTCATGAGATTTGTGTTTTCCTTGTTTTGCCACCTCCTTCACTTACCCATTGTGTTTGTACATGATTTTTGGAAAGGTGGTAGATTCAGCTCTCATGGATTTAGCTAAAGTAACGTACCCACATTTATATTCAAGCCATATACACTGGCCTGCAATGACAGTTTTACTCATTAAATATTAGACTTCTTTAGGAAGCTCAAATTCTTACCCTCTAAAGATAAACTAACATTATAAGCTATATGTCATTAATGATGAAATCTTTATTGTTTTGTCCTAACACCTGGTTTTCAAGAATACGCAACTAATTCTGCCCCTGCCATTTTCAGTGTGGAATGTCTGAAGAAAAGGAATCCAGGGTTGTTTTTATATGTCACCCCTCCCCCTTCCATACTAGGGAATTCCTAGCAGAAGACAACTTGAATAATGCTGAAGAATTCTTGACTCAAAGGACTTCTAACTGTAGTTTGAGTAAAAATTTTTTGTTTTACATGAAAAAATTATATGCTAAAAAGGGCAGCAACCAGCATCAAGTATTATTCCAAAAGAGGTACATTTACAACTCACACTTCTCAAACTTTTCCTATTTACAATTTGAATCAAGATTGAGTCCTCCCTGCTGCTATGGAGACTATTTACTAATAGAATATTGCTGGAAGAGGAGGAGGGGTGTGCAGTTTCAGTCTTTTTTCCTGTTTTTTTTTTTTCGCTCTGGTTATGAAGTATTCTCAGTTGAAGAGCCTGCAGGAACCTTATAAGATCAGTTTCAAAAAATCTAAACAAGGTTTTAAATCTCTGAACTGGGAACACCAGATATTATTACCTGCAATATGGGATGCTAGAAATCGGCACTTAGCGGTAGAAGTAGGGAAGAGGAAGCAGGAGTCATACTTACTGTGAAACGTATTAGTTCATTATACGGATGAAGAGTTATTTGAAATGCCAGTATAACATACACACATCAGTCAAGTATAAGCCTAGTCCTCAGTTACTTAGGAAATCATTAAGCAGGTAGAACTTTCCTATTCTGAAGAGGTTAGAAAATTGCTGTTCCAGAATATTTAGCTATGAACACGTAGAAGGAATAAGAAGCTCAGATTAAATTTTGCTGATTCTTTTTCTCCGTAACTAAAATTACTCTGTGCATTCGATGCTCTCCTAAGTGGTTCTGAGACATTAATGAGGTGTATTTACAGATGCCACAAATCCCATGGACTTGATTGGCTTCTCGGTAGCATAATGCAATATCACTGACCTCTGAGTAATTACGTGAAATTATACTCTGAGGAGAGGAAAATCAAATCACGTACTAGAAGTGATTTGCTTAATGTATTCCAGCAATCCAAAGACTTCAGAATCCTGATAGGTGGAAAGATGGCTTGATGCAAGCTTATCTCAGGATCTCAGCAAGTTTAAGAAATGCTTTATGTGCTTTCATGTACCTGTAGGTATGAGCCACTGTTTCAACTCTAGGCCAGTATGGCTAGCAGAGATAAGTGGCAGGTAATAACCCTCCCCGCTCTACATACCTGAGGTCTGTCTACAACTGTCTGTACTATGATGGGAGTTGGGGGCTGTATCTGCTGGGTGGTAACTCTGGCAGGTGAACTTTCACGGCTTGATGCACCTCTCTGAGAGGCTCTGAATGGAGACTGTGCTCGTGCTGTCTTAGGCTCCCTGTCATCTGGTTGAATTCTGTGAAACACTGGTTGGTGGGCTTGGAATTCACTCTGCTGGGCAGGGTAGTGTGTCTTCTGGGCCTGATGGTAGCCTTGCGGTGGTTGCCTTTGGATATTTTCATGGATCACAGGAATTGAAATATAGCCACGAGGAAGCTGGTGGCTTCCTGAATTGGATCTGCCAGACGACTGAGGGGAAACCGTTGGAGAATCAGAAGCTCCAGGAGATTGAGGCTGCCATGAAAACAAAATCCATTATTAAATTCACCGTTCCGGCTCATAGCACTTTTCATTTCCAAAGAGAAATGGAAACTGAACTTGTGTTTCCCACATGCAAAAGATCCACTTCCTTGGTTCTGGTTTGTGCTGTTTTGGTTTTTTGGTTGTTGTTTTTTTTTGTAGTGTTTTTTTTTTTCTTTTTCCCTCACTAGACAAACCACAGAAGTTGTGAGAGAGCATCATTATAACAAGTAGTAACCTGAGCTACAGCATTCCCAGCCCTCAAGTAAGCAGGGAGTGGATGCTCAGTCAGAATGTGTGCTGTTTTTACATGGCTATTATTCATGTCTAAACCTGTTAAATGTGAGGCAAACTAAAGTTAAGCAAACAAATTATGTACTGCAGACAAAAAAAACAAACCACTCAGAGGCACACAAAGTTCAGACTTCTGATCCCACTCATGTTAACAGATTTATTTACTTTTTTAAGCATGTCATTTAGTGCATTGCCAAAGCCTGCTACATGCGGCTAATGCCCCTTCACCCCTCACTCCCCTGAGACCTTCCAGCACATCAGTCCTGTTGGCACCAGGAGTGATAGCTGCACTAGCATAGATCTGCTATTAGCAGGAGCAAGCACTGGGGATGCTGCACAATCCAGCTCCTACTGTTTCAGGTTATGGTTCTGCAGCATCTAGGGAAAGGCAGTTTATTTGCTCACAGCTCACTCCCTTTCTCCTCCTGCTGCTCCAGTCCATCAGCTCACCTACTTTGCACCAACTACAGCAGCTGATGGACTATTCTCTAAACTTTAACCCATGAAGGAGAAAAAAAAAAATATTTCCTGACAAGTTTATTCCATAGCTCAGTAAAAAGCCAGGAAAGACTGGAGTTAGCACAGAAGGGAGAGCAGGACAACGGAGCTGGAAGCAATGAATAGGCAGGCAAGGTGGGAGAGGATAGGGAACAAGATGTCTTTTGGTGCTAGTCAACTGCTCACCACTGCTGCCTATGAAGCTCAGCAGCTATAAATAAATGCTGCTTTTTCTTTTTGTACGTGTTTCCAGCACTACTGTGTCAGTGCCCTGGTCAGTTGATGCCCACGCCACCTAAGTTTGTGACAGCAACTTCTCCAGTCCTCAGTAGTTATCTCATAGCACATGAGATGCAGAAGACTTTTCTGAAGCAATTCTGCATGTAATACAAAGTATATTCCCAACTGTATTAAGCTGAGAGAAGGCAGACCTAAGCCTCCCATCCTCACACTGCATGGATGATGGCAGCAATAGTTGAGACCACCAGGAAAACTGCAAACAGAATTTTAATGGTGTTGTTCAGACACAAAAACAGGTTTTAGAGAAATAGCTACCACTGCTGACACGAAAACTTCGTGATGTATTTTCAGACTGATAGAGGCTCAATTTCCTGCTTATTTTATTTCCAATAGAAGTTAGATTAGTGCTTCAGTGTATTACAAGAATACCGTTTCTGCTAATTCTCAAGAGATAATAGACAAACCAAAATCCTATCTTCTGGAAAGCAAAGCAAGCAGAATGCCTCTTTTTAAAGCAGTTAATGTATTTTTTTTTTGAAGGACAAAAATATTTCACAATTCACTTTTAAAGCTGTATGTGCAAGTCTATACACTTAATAAAAGCAGAGTGTTAAGCTGGAAAGCAGAATAGCACCATTTCTGAAGCAGCCCCAAGCTGTTAGCTAACTGGCCACTTGCATTTTTATGCCTCTCCCCTTGCTCACCTCTGTTTCCCACAGTACAGAATGCAAGAGATTTGCCTGTGTTCCCAGCTTGCAGAGTAACTGCTCTAAGCCCCACAACAATCCTCACCTGCTGCAGGAATACCTGCGCCACTCACAGGCTCTTTTACAGAGAAAATTTTCACACATTTGTTTCTGCGGAAATCACTTGATAACAAAAGCTGGCGATGCCAGAAAAATGTTAAATCCTTATGCTGAAGTGACTGAGCACTTTTGTATTTCAACACTCTGGAAGTATTGGGAAAATGTAATCCTGTGGCAGGTTTGGCTTTCCAAAGGATAAACTACTCGTGTGACATTCAGGTCATACATGGCCGCAAAGACCAATGCAAACACACCCTAGCAGTACTGACGAGTTACCTCAGGTCCGTGTGTCGCTGGAGCTGGGGCTGCTGCAGCTGCTGTTGTCTGTCCACATTGTTTATCTGCCAGGGAAGCCTCAGCCGGTCCCCTTGGAGGGGACTCAGGGCTGGCGTAGGTCCCCCTCCATGGTGGCTGTGCCTGTGCTGCGGTGGGCACAGCTTCTGCTTTGTATCGCTGTACACCGGGCTGAGGAGCGGCAAAGAATGGGTGCTGTCTGCTGTCGATGCCCTCGTGGATGACTGGGATAGGGATGTAGCCAGCCCGGAGCTTGGGGTACACCACGTTTCCTTCTCGTGTTGGCAGCTGCCTGGGACTATCTTGAGATGGGCCATTCGCTGATGACTGGACATCCTAGAAATTAAAAACACCACATAGCATTTGCTGGTAGCTCAGCTCAATATACCACGTAAGAAAGCTGCCATAAAGGTCTGTCTAAAAGCAGCATGAGCCAGGCACGAGAAGCTCAGCTCCTCAGGTCTGTGCCAGGTCAGCAGGCAGGAGTGAGGAAGCTGAACACCGACTAGCTATGAGCCTTTCACTCCCAGTGCTGATAAATACTAGCTGAGATACTAAAATACCACATTACAACAGAGTTTTTCTGTAGCACTCGTTACTTGCATACAGCCCTGAGTCCAGCTGCCTCAGGTGGTACCATGCTAATTAAATGAGAGCTTGAGGGACCAGAGATGTTCCCTTAGCACCCCTTCAAATCCACCCAGCATTACAGATAACAGCAGAAAAGAAACTTACAAGATTTATCTCATCAGAAGAACAGTATTTGTTGGTATTGTACTTCCTACTGCTATCTAGAGTTACTGCTGCTTCATTCTGAAGAAGATACTCGCTTACAGCCAAGAGAGAATCCACTTCAGTAGATAGCGACAGGATAGCATAATGAAGAGGAAAATGCTGGAAGGTTAGATAATATTAATTCCTGTGTTGCCCAAGTGCACTCACTGGACAATGTCAAAGCTCTGGCAAGGGGGGAAGTGCTTTGTACCAAGATCCCTCACAAGTCCTCTATTAAGTTCTTCCTGCATCGGTCATTCTATTTTGAGGCCCAGCTAGGGCCAAGTTCCAGATGTATCTCTAAGTCGGATCATGTAACAAGCACCTCTGTCATTCAGAGGGTAATGTCATTATTCAGTAAGAGGAGAATTTAATAAGGGGACATATGGTACAAGTGCTAGAAACCCTATTTTTAAAGGGGTGTTTGAGCAGCAAAAATATTTAGTTTATGTAGCTTCTGCACATTGTAATGAATCAGTATATTAACAACTATTTTATCAGTGAGACTGAATATTCCTCCTCTTTTACAGTATCTCTTTAAAACAAGTTTCTGAGAAAACTGCAAAGAATGAACACTATTATTTAGGTACATTTATAAAATAAAAATAAGTACAGAAAGGAAGAAATTTAAAGTCAGAAGCTCTTTTGCTGATTAGAAATCCCCCACAAGCAAAGGAAAAATTCTGAAGGAGGTACAAAGGAGAGGCCTAGAAAGTTCGCAGAGCAGGAACGCGGCTGGCTTTTCCAGTTACAGCACAAGGATGATCTCATGCCCAGCTCTGCACCGCCACTGCGGCCAGATGAGTCATTTTCAGTTCACTCCACCAAGAAGCTGCTCATGGCTGCTGAACACAGACTGCTCCGGTGCCTCAGGACACCAAGGACTGACAATTACCTGCCAGTTCTACCTCATCAATGATGCCCCCAGCACAGCCCTGAACCTGCCGTGCTGCCAGCACGCATTTCTCTCTGCATCTGCAGGGACACATGGCTACAACAGAATTTGCCAGAAAGTAAATTTGTAATACACTCAGCAAGTAACAACATGGGGCCGTGTCAGAGCTACATGTCCACCAAGCACAGAGCCACGCAAACTACCTTGCAGTGAGGGGAAACTGATGATTCAACAGTCGGAAGAAGCACCTTGCTGCCTAGTGCTGACTCAATGCATTCTGCACCCGCTCACACCAGCTGCTCGGCACAGGCTCCTTAGCGGTGGGAGCGGGCTGGGGTGTAACCAGAGAACCGCAGCCCACCTATAGGCACAGCTCCTACAGCTATAAAAAGAAGTTGCACTCACACTGCGCATTGTCAGGCTCCCTGCAGGAAGGGTCAACGTTGGGAGAGGTGGAGGGGCTGAGTGGGCCAGTAACACGTACAAGAAAAAGATATGCAGCGTTCTGAGCTACTGCACCTGGGGACAAGCCCTTCAGTCTTCTGGAGTTGTGCTAAGTAATAAATAATTACCAACACTTCAACACTCAGTGTCCCACTCCCCCCTGCCACCACAAAGCCCTTCCTAGGAGCCTGGCTCCCTCCCATCCCTCCATCTGTATTTTCAGCTCCTTTACACTGCCCTCACTTTGAGCAATCTCAGCACCCTGACAGATCTGCTTCTGCAACTTCAGCGCTGGTAAAGAAAGCAAAACAAGCAGCCCAAAACCAAAGAAAAAAATCGAGTTGAACTACTTTTTAAACAATTCAGTTTATGTCCAAAGTGAACTTTTTGCAAGTTTAGCGCTTTTTTTTTCTTTCCAAATGGAAGCACAGGCTCCTCTTTAAGAACCACAGCATAAGCTATGCTTTTGTAATTCATCATTTACTCTTACAGCTTCAGACAGCTTATGCTTCTTCCTGTGGAAAGTTAGCTTTTAGAGCTGGTTCTTTGTTCCAGGCTTTTTTCCCCTGTAGTCAGGAGGTTTGGGGTTTTTCTGTTGTTGTTGTTCAGTACAGTCATAAGGAGCAGTTTTCAGCTGAGGAAGAAATGCCATTTTTTCCCCTTTCTTCCATCACCAGTAGCTCTGAGGCAGACAGATCACAGATTTGGGAGAGGTGTTTTCATCACAATTGTTCTTCCAGCCCCACACATAATTCCTTCCAAAGAAGGGCCACAGTGCTTGTGAAGGGCCTGGAGAATGTGCCCTATGAGGAGCGACTGAAGGAACTGGGGCTGTTTAGACTGAGGAAGGGGCAGCTGAGGGGAGACCTTATTGCTCTCTTCAAATACCAGAAAGGTGATTGCAGTAAGAGTGGGTTTGGTCTCTTCTCACTGATGACAGGACAAGGGGAAACGGCCTCAAGTTGTGCCAGGTCAGATATAAGGAAAAACTTTACAGAAAGGGTTATTAAGCACTGGAATAGGCTCCCCAGGGAGGTGGTTGAGTCACCATCCCTGAACTTGTTTCAAATCCATTTGGATGTGGTGCTCAGGGACATGATTTAGCAGTGGGTTGTTAGAGTTAGGGTAGTATGGTTAGGTTGCGGTTGGACTTAATGATCTTGAAGGCCTTTTCCAACCTGAGCAATTCTATAATTCTAATTAAGATTTAACTCCATCAACAGCTGCTGATGTTGGCCAGCTTGTACCACCACATCCTCAGCATTCCTCCTTTTCTGTTCCCTCTCTCCCCACAGTTTCACAGGTCAATGAACATGCAAAATTAGTGTTCTGAAGCACCCCACACTGAGGAACACCACTGCAACAGTGTCTGAAGACTAAAAAGGCTCTTGGTTCAGTCAGGTGGCTGCAAAAGATTCAGGCTCATTTTTAAATGGGGATCCAGTACAACAGCTTGTGCACACTGACCTTGATATCCCCCGTAGCAAGGCTTTCAGCAAAAGAAAAAAAGTTCTATTTTGTGTAGGGGAGATGAGTGTTTCCAGCCCTGACAAACTGGTTCTGGAAGACCGCAGGAGAAACCAGGGTGTGTCTGGGGATAGTGTGACAAAGGGGAGTGGAACCAGGCTCTGGAAATCTCTCCAGGTAACACCAAGAGAAGGGACATGTGAATTCTCTGAATGTTTTAATTCTTGAATTTCACAGCGCAGCCAGGTCAGGGAGCTAAAATGTCCATTTTTGGTCTCTATTTGCCCTCTAACAAATATTGCTTCTGCTTAATAGTTTAACAGGTGTGTTACCTATACAAGTCCAGAGTTAACACTGAATTTATTGGTCATATTTGTATTTGCATTAAAAGCCTTCATTGTAACTTAAATACTATACATATACACACACACACACAGGAATATAACTCCTATTACCGCATAAAGAGCTGAAATAGTTCCTCCTCCCCTCACTCAAGGAAATGAAAAGCATTTTCATACTGAAATTGAGAATAATTCTAAGCAGTAGAATTATGAAGCTCCCCTAAACTGGCAGTCAACCTTACAGAAGTTCAGGCTGTTGTCTTATGCTATACTTAAGCAACAGAATTCCCCAAAAGAAGGAAGTAGAAAAACACCAGAATTCCCCCCAGGAAGTTCAGAGATGCTAACAGCCCTGGCCTACGCTGCAGGTAGCTCACAGCAACACCAGGAACTCAGATGTAATTCACTATTTCAGGCACTGATGCCAAAACCAACAGGGAGTCCTCTTGGCTGCTCAGGGGAGGGCAGGTGCACACACAAGTGTGGGGCTGCTAGAAGACCGCAGCAATCACACCTCCTGGGAAGGGGACATGTGTCTGTTGTGAGGTCATCACCACGATAAATAAAGGTGCAGCCAGCACGAGTTGTGCAATTGGAAAAAAACACTTCATACCCCACATCCTACACTTGGCTTCCCATGGGAAGGGCACGGCCAGGAGCAATGCTAAAATCCTCAAACTTGGGCACAGGCTGTAAGCTCCAGTACTCTGGGCCAGTGCAGAAAAATGCAAAGAGATCGAGAGAGACAACTCACAATGAAGTTCCCTGAACAGCCGTACCATCTGTCCAGAATGGACAATGACCTAAAGTGCCTCAGTACTGTTCAAGTGTTGATCCTGAAACACAGAAACCTGTAAGTCCAGTCACTGCTTACGCTAGCAAATTGCCATTGAAGGCATCTAGACGGCAGTACCAATATAACAAAACTGGTCACAGTATTCTACATACAAATGAGATTACTGGAGAACTTGTAACAAACTTGCAATCTCCCTTTTGAAGCTGCCTGTTAAATATGCTTTTCATTCCTCAAACGCTACAATGTGCTACAGAAACAAGTTCAAAAACAAGTTCCCATCACACACTAGCATTTCTTAAACATATTATACACACAGCACAGCAACAGTACAAATATTTAGGTTCTTTACTTGTTTTGTAAATATTATCTAGCAAAGGAATAGAAATTTTTTGCAAACATCACCAAGAGAATGTGTCTCTTTCTGTACACAAGCAGAAAGTCTGCTGGCTTCAGTATGGTTCTGAGCTTTTAAGTTGCTGCCTTAAAGAGTGTCATGCAAATAAGAGCATCCTGGTTGCTCCAGTGACTGAGAAAGTGCCAGTACCTGACAAAACCTGATATGACAGCACATGTTCTGTGATGTCATGCCTAGATTTCAGGAAGCAGGGAGTACTACGATTCCATTCTTTCTGAACAGACTTCAACAATATAATGAAAGTAAGTGACTGAAATATGACAACTAAGTTTCCATTCCACATGTACTCCCATCTACTTTTAAATCAGAAATGGCCACTGAATAAACACTAACAGTTTCTTATATTCAAATCTAAGACTGGTGTACCAATTTTATTTACAAGAAAAAAGAGTTTCACAGAAAGGCAAACTATTCACTATTACAACTGGATTCCCTATCCGCTTGTGTTTCACTTTTAGCCACACCATTTTTCCCAGAAAAGGCACAACTTTTCTGTTGTACTAACTAGATAAGCCAAAATTACACTACCCTTGCTACTGATGGAAATCAGCAAGTCCATGTATTTGTTGTAATCTGATCAAAGTACTAAAGAGTGCTTTTACTAAAGGGTGCTTTATACTTAACATGTTATCAGGAAGTGCTTTTCATTAATACTTCTTGGGAAATTAAGACACATGGCATGGTAGAGTTATTTGCTCTCTGCACTGACGTGTAGCTTCCCACTGCCATTTCAGGCACTTAAGGTTTTTACATTTGTATTCTGCTGAGCACAAATTGTGCTCAAATCATAGAATCATTAAGGTTGGAAAAGAATCCCAAGATCATCTAGTCCAACTGTCCACCTATCACCAATATTGCCCACTAAACTATGCTCCTTAGTACCACATCTACACATTTCCTGAACACCTCCAGAGATGGTGACTTAACCAGCTCCCTGGGCAGCCCATTCCAGTGCCTGACCACTCAGAAAAGAAGTTTTACCCAGTATCCAGCCTGGATATGCATACACTGAGCACTTGCTATTTGAGCAAGATATCATTAGGTAATGACTGAAGGAAACCATGAATAAGCTGAGCCTCATGAGCTGTCTTAGTAGACCTTGGTGTCAGTCACAGCATGTAACCTATTTATACAACGAGCTGCTTTTGATGTTGTATTTGCTGAATGCTACCTTTTATTTCATAACATACGCATGTGTAGGCAAATAGGCCTTTTGTTCTCTTTTGTATAATACAACATAATTGTATGATAATTACAGGTATTACATTAATGTATGCTTTGACTGAGGGAGCACAATGATGTCATTAGAAACAAATAATTACTGTTAAAAAAAATTGAAGAGGACACCTAAACCTAAGCTTTTCAGAACTGAGAGCCTTACTGGAGCAAACGTGCTGGCCATTCTGAAGACTATCTACCTTGTTTCAGGAATTAAAACTGCTCTTTTCTGATCACTAAGCTGATTTTTCCTTGGACTAAAATATCATTTTGGCACGACATGATGATATTGCCCTTTATGCCCTTGAGTGGCAACTGCCCATTCACAGGAAGCATTGGGTGGGCCAAACTGAACATGTCCTGAGAAAGCAAGGGCTGATGCATGGAGCAGAGTTCTCAAAAGGGGAGCTGCTGTCACCCATCCTGCTGGCTTCTACACGTGGGTTTGAAAGAAAGCCTATTAAAGCACTAGAAAGTTCCTCACCAAGGATCACGAGCCTCATTTGGCTATTTGTTTGCTGCCTGCTTACCTAGGAAGCAGGCAGCCAACTTATTGCTTTCTGGATTAGCTGCGAGCCAGAAATTTGAAACACAGAAGGGAGTATAAGCCAAACAGTGTCACAAAAAAAGATAAATAGTTAACAACTGAAGAGTCAGTTTTGAATTTTGTAGGTCATAGAAAAGGTCTAAATTTTTATCCAGAATTCAGATAATTTATTCAGATAAATCCAGTTTTCAGACCTCGCTTCTTTAAGCAGCAACTTCCCAGCACTATAAAAGCACTTGCTACCCTGTACCCTATCTATCAATTATAAGACTTTGCCATCAGCCATGAAAACATGTTTTCATGCTACCTGACCTAGTGGGTGATGTCACACAAGTTGCTTCACCGCCCTATGGTTCATTTTCCTGCCTGTAAAAAAAACAAAACTAAACAAATATTAAAAGCAGTTTCTGCAAGGTATCTGAAGATACAAAATGTTTTGTATCTGTAATTAAATAATATAATTTGCATGAGCAAGCCATTTCTTCTATTTTACATTTATATTTAGCTTGGCATAATTGAGAGGGCACAGCTGCCAGAGGAAAAAGATGAAGCTTACTTACCTAGAGACTGATATTCTCTGTATATTACAGAGTGTATTAGATTGTTACCTGCTTTATCACGGTTCAAGTGTGAACAATTCTATTTTTGGTATGTGGGTACAGAAAAGCCATGCCAGTGTATAGGTTAAGTGTTAAAAATATGATTTCCTAGCTAAGAATACTTGTGCCAGCATTCTTTCTCTTTAGATGAAACGTCTGCTGTACTTCGAATTTGAGCAGAACCAGGAAATTAAGATCTTCCTTACTTTTCCTGGTGTATGGCTGCCCAGGCACATTACTTGTAGCTTAATATCTTCAATCCATCCCTCATTTTCAAATGAATTAGTGCAGCTTCTACATATTACACTTTTATACACCATATATTTCAACTCCAACGACTTATTTATTAAGAAACATGTGAACCACAAGCCTGACTATGACAAAATACTCATCAGCATAAGTAATGTAAAAAGCACTGCAGGTAAAAGATCCAAAGTATAACATTCTTATATTCTTCCACTGATGTGAACCACTGCAAGATACAGAGGTTCAGAGAGGCTGCACTGAGATTTCAGTGCAATTTCTAATTTGGTCTACCAAGCCTTTCAGTCAATTTGAATATGAGAAGTCAGCACTCAAAAATAAGTTCACTCCTCAGGAGAGGGGCATTGAGTGACTTACATCTTATTTAGGGAAGCAGACAGAAAAGAGTCATCAGTTACCCGCAAGGGTGAGGATAGACACAGTCGTTCCCCGAATACTGCAGAATCCATCAGCAATAGATTCAGATAGCTTTCCCTCCCCTGTGTTTAGGCCTACACAGTCATTGCTGCAACCAATTCATATACCACATTTATAACTTCTCCCAGACTTGAAAGCTGTGCTGGCCCCAGTCTCAAACCTGAGGCATTAGTGAGCTATCGATCTCCACAATGTGAACTCAGTAAAGCTCAGCACAATCAATTCCTTTGGTCTATTTTTAGTGGCAGCATTTCCCATTGGGTTTACTGCACTTAGAAACAACATATGGAAGGGGCATCAGTAAATACTTACACAAGCTTTGCTACTGTTTTTTTTCTTTAAACATTATCTATTTTTATCAACACTTTGGGGAATACCAAGTAAACAATTTAACATCATAAGACAACCTTGCAGAAAGTATGCTGAGCTACAACAGTTCAAAATAACACAGGAAAACAGATAAAGACACAAAATCAATCTTCCTATTTCTCTGTTAGGATCAACAGTGACACTGCCAGCAAACACCTTTTTGGTAAAATTACACATATGTATGCTCCATGATATTGATTGTACTTTTTAAAAAGTGACTTGCTAATAACTAAATAGACCCTTAAAAATTATTAGTCTACCAGGAGGCTTTGATGGTTTTGTTAGTAAATAACTCTCAGTCATCTGGAAAGTCATGGCTTATTTCTCACTGGATACGATAAGAGAGGTTTTCTGTTCTTCCTCAGTAAGGTCCCCTTAGCCCAGCCTGATATCACATTGACTCCATGTAAATAACTGGGAACAGTTAATAAATGTGCAAAGGAAGGACATATTTTGTGAAGACTAAAACAAGCCAAACTGAATAAGAAAAGTAAGAGAGCTACTTGAATAAATGAATGCATTGAAACAACATAGCTCAATGTAAAGTCAAGGTGTGGTTTCATTCATTTTAAGCAGCTCTGCCAGGGGTTCACGCTTCACAAGAGCCATTTCTCTTTTTACCCAATCATACAGGTACAGTTACTGCAGTCAGCATAGTTATACTGATGGCAAACCTAGACTAAAGATCAACTGTTTGGAAAACATGGCACCTTACAGTGCTGCAGCCAGCTCACTCAGCTAAAAAAGCTCAGTTAGCTTTGGACCCGTGCTCAGCTCATTGCCCAGCTACAGGTGATAGCTCACTTTTTGCCTATATCTCCATAAAGAAGAAATATTTGGAGAGAAAACAAGGATTTATAAAGACTATCATAAAAGGAATCAACAAAACCACTGGTTTCACTGGGTAGCATCAAAGCAGTGTATCAGTAGAGTCAGTACAAGTTTTGTCTTTGGGTTATCATCCTTGATGAGACGTGTCAGACCATGAAGTCAGCTTTTGCAGTTCTCTGATGGCTCCTAAAACCCCTAAGCTCTCATTGAATGCAGGCTAAGAATGAGGAAATTGAGAAGCTGTTAATACCGTGTTTTTCCGCCTATATTTGAAAGGAAAAAGACTTCAGAAACCACCCATTATTTCAACCATGTACTCTTAACTCCAGGCTCCAACAAATGGCCTTACCAGGTCACAGTCACCCGCTGCTTCTATCACCATAAGCTTTTTGTTAGTTTTCCTTCGAGTAACACTAGGTCAAAAGACCCAGAAATCAATCTTCTAACACTATCTCTGGAAGTACTTCTCTCTATGACCAGTCCCAAAGCACACATGTTTCCGTTTATAGTGAGCAGGGACAGACGTTGCTGTTTGGAGAAAAGTGAATTGCACACAAAAAGTTGAAAAGCAGGTGCAACTTTTTCTCTCTGTAATAACACAAGTTGGCAGGAGAGGAGACACTTCTCATTGCCATAGATTTAACATCAGATAGGGATGAAAGTTTGTTTTGTTTCTGTCACCCACTCAGAAACAGCACTGATCCATTAGAGCACTTCAAATCCTGTTTTTATACAATTATCAAATGCAGCTCAAATGTGATTTCTCTCTTAAACGGGTTACTTTCAAGTGCTATTTCCATTACAAAAGCCTTTCAATGAATAGCATGCTTTTCGACTTGAGTACACTTTATGGTTCTAAAAAACATATTTTTATTGCCATAATAGCCAATGTTAGCAGGTTCCTTCATTAAACTAGAAAGACTGCATCCAAAAATGAGTTAAAGCACTTTTCCCTATTCCACTTTCAATATTCACATTACCAAATTACATTAAACAAGACATTTTTCTACCCTTATTACCAGAATTATATACTCTGTTGAGCTGAAAATGGGGTGAAAGGCTGCATGTCGCCAATTACAATTCATTTCCTCAATTCCAAAGAACACTTTATCTGCAAGTGCAGCTGCACAGTTATGTGGCTGGAGCTGTGCGAGGACAGAAGCACAGCCCCTTTGCTCCTGTACAATCCCTGGCTGCTTTCACACTGGGCTTCCTCTTACAGTCCGCACTCATAAAATGGGCAATTAAATGTAAGAACCCCATGTTTCTCAAAATACTCTTTTGCACTTCAATCCTCATTTTTTATGAGAGGCCCTAGGGGGAAAAAAAAAGTTGAACTAGTTACATTGAAGATACATTTTGGAGTTAGTTACCAAGTATCTTCCAGTGGCCCTATGTTAACTGCACGCTGCACCAGAGGTTTTTTTCCCACGGAAGGGGTTCTTCCCAAGATGGCAGCCCAGGCAGCACTGGTTTCTCCCCGCACTAAGCAGGCCGACGGCTCTCCCTGATCAGACCGGGCAGCGAAGCAATGGCTACAGCCAGCGCTCACTTGGCCGCGTCACCGTGATCAAAGCCCTTGGCTGCTGTGCAGCAGGCTGCCAGCTCCACGCGCACCACGTCCAGGGAGCAGCTGGGCTCTTCCAGCTGACTTCCAGCAGGCCGGAGACGGCCCTGGCAGCTGAGAGCCGGGCCGGGCTCGGGGCCAGCCGTGGCTCCGCGCAGTCCACGGCGAACTCTTCCAGCACCGCTCCAAGCGGCACCGGCCGGGCTCCAGCGCGGAGCGATCCTGGGCCCCGTCCTGACAGCAGCGATGGGCGACATTTTAGGTCGTGAGGACGGAGAGAGATCCTCCACCGCGCTGCGATATTATGCTTCATCACTGCCCATTTTACAGAGCCGCAGAACTAAAGGCGAGGCCGTGCGGGTGGCCGGGCTCAGGATGAAAGCGGCGTCGCTTGCAGAGAAACGCAAGGACACCCCACAGGATTTGTTCTTCCACCGCTTTGGCAGCTCGCGGTGCAGCCCAAGTTTCCAGCACTTTCTGTTCAGTCTCCGCGTTAACACTAACGCGGGTCACACGGCCGCAGCTTCTGCGGGCTCAGAGCTTGGCTGCAAAAAGCCACGCTGCGGGTCCCACCGGCTCCCGGCCGCTGCCCGCAGCCATGGACATATTAGGACTGAGATGCAGCTCTTCTCTGAGCGCGCTTACGGGCAGGAGACAGCGAAACGACAGACTTTGTAACCAGACCAAAAAAAAAAACCACCTAAAACTCCTGACAAGAGTGAGTCGCGTCACGTCGAGACGCCGTGCGCTGCCTCGGCTCATTCGCAGCCGAAAAATCCCACCCCAGCCTTCCCCGGGCAGGCCGGGTGCACTTCACCAACTTTAAATAAACACCCCGGGGCCGAGGTATCGGATGATTTAATGCACAAAAAAGGGACTGCAGTGCGTCAGAGACAAAAGGCAGCTCCTGGCCTCACTGCATTGCCACGCGCTGAGCCGCAGCCCTATCCCCGGCAGCCCCCAGCCCGTGAGGGGCTGCGCCCGCTCCTCGGAGTAAAGTCTTCGGCAGCAGGGACCAGCCTTTTATTTAGGTGAA
>JANHGO010000012.1:7822093-7832238 GCA_024606505.1 Aquila spilogaster
GAGCCGGTTATCAAAACCTGAGTGGCTGGAAGATTGCAATGTGCTCGGCTTGAGCCAGCACAGCTTCTACACAGGAGACGTGGCCGGGCCGCGGTGGGGGCGGGGAGGCGCGGGTGCGTGGAGAGGGGGGGAACGGGGCCGCGGCGAGGGGGGGGGGGTGTCCCCGTGGGTGCGGAGGGAGGCGGCGGGCGGGAGCGGAGCGGGGGGTGTGAGGAGAGAGCGTGTGAGGGAGGGATGGGGAGCGGGGTCCCGAGCTGGCCGGGGGAGCGGGTGTCGGCCGGGGAGCGCAGGGAGGGAGGGGAGAGGAGACGGGGCGGCTCGGGAGAGCGCAGGCTTTGCGTTGCCCCGGTTCAGGGGGACAACGGGGGGAGACCCGGGTGGCGGCGAAGGGACCCACGATTTGACCAGGTCTCTATCCAGTGCCTGGGGCGGGGGGGGGGGAAGCCCCGCTTGCCCGGCCTGCGGGCGCAAGCCTCTCCCGGGGCCGGCGCCGGGAGGAGCGGGTCGGGGTCGCCCGTCCTCGGGTCCCCTTGACGGCGGTCCCGGCGTTAGGGAAGTTCTTTGTGTTCTCCCTGCGGTGGGTGGGACGGGGAACACCGCAAAAGGAGACTCTCCGTAGCGGGCGGATAGGAGAAACTGCTTTTCCCTCCAGTGTTTCACAGTATGGCTCAGTAACAGCCTCTTGGGCCCTGGCAAAAGAAGTAACTGTATGTTGGCCGTGTCTCTCTAGGCAGTGTTTAATCAGTTGGTGGCTGTCACCTGTTTTCTGCTTATAAATTTGAGCTTTTTTGGTTGCTGTTGAGTTCTTTTCAACTCTGCAGGTATGGTTTTGATGGGTTTTCTTTGTCCTACTGACTTACGTGAGGGGGGCTAGTACGTATGGTGAGGCACTCGAGAGCACGTAATTCTGTTGTTGATTGTTGTAACTAGTTCATAGATTTTCAGTTTCCAGTTGCCAAAGGATGCTACGTGCTGTATGAACAGGACAGTGTTCGGGCTGTCCGTGTAAGAAAGGCAGTCTCAACAGTACGATGTTCAGGCTGCCCATATGAGAAACACAGCTCAAGACAGTGCAAATGAAATCTTTGTCTATTCAGGTTTTGGGACAGTAGCCTTCAGAAAGGCTTTCAAAGATAATTTGGATTGAGGGCTACTTTAAAGAAACTACTGAAACAGAGTAAAATAATCTCTGAATTTTTTTTCCACTACCAAAATGATGACTTGGCATTTAAGGCTTTTCGAGGCAATTTGTGTTTTTTCTCCTTCCTACATCTGCAAAAGTTCTTTTAACTTGTTTATGGTATAGTATAAGTACTTAGTCTGTGCTCCCCAAGATGCATGGTTTAAATAAGGATATTTTACATGCCTTTTGTGTTGATGACCCAAATGGTCTGACCTGGCTTGGCCCTGATAGTGGACGTAGTTTTCAGAGTGTTGCTTTAGAAGGAGAGGAGGGAAAAGAGCAAAGTTACACAGCATTTTACTCAGTTTTGTTATCAAGGTTCCTCTCTTCCTGATTGGCTCCTCTTTTTTTTTTTTTTTTTTTTTTTTTTTTTTTTTAAATAAGTGCTATATCTAGGCTAAATTTTAAAATGTTCTTTTACCGCTAACAAGTTTTGGTACTACATTGGGAGTGGGTTCTTCTTACTGACACATCAATTGATGACCTGACTTAGCCCATAGTCACTGACAAGGAAAAAATTACATTTGTACTAAGATGTCTGACATAGCGTCTCTACAGCTGCCCGAGATGTTTTATTGCACACATGTGACTGTCTAATTTGTCAAACTCATAAACAGCATATACATTCATTTCCTAGTAGTTTTGTAGGAACCACAGTCATGCAGGGTTACTTTCCTGTAATTATTTGAGGGCTTTTTTCATAAAACACAAATATTCTGCTGTAGCTTTTCTTACATCTCCCTCTTGTCCCTACTTTTATCTGAAATACCTTTAAATTCAGAATTGCAAGTTGTGTTTTAAAGGTTATTGTCCTGGGTAATACTTTTCCTGTATAGCAGTTATGATCTCTCATACAAGTAAAACTCACTGCCCCCCAAGAACAACTAATAATATTGTAAGTTGAACTCCTTTGTTTTTGTTTGTTTTTACGGCGGGAGTGGGGAGGGAAGTAAGTGAAGAATAAATTGTTTCTTTAGCTATTTGACCATGTGCATAAGCAGTTGGTTGATAGTTTAAGTGATAGTTTATGAATGTCTTTGGTATTTCATTTATTCCTTCAGGAAAGAAAAACTAAACCTGTAGGTTAGGAAGGAGTTTTCTTTTTTAACACTTGCAAGCAATGTTTTTAATTATAAACAGAAAAATCCACCTAACGACTGTTCACCTAATGTTTATGCCCATCTTAAATATCTCAGGAATAATAATTGTTTCAATTTGCAGTACTGACAGGGCTGTTCTGTTGTTTTCAGTCACGACAGGTCAGTCATGAGCTTTTAAGAATTCAAAATATTTTCTGAGGCTTAGTATAGAAAATAGACACCACTTGCATTTTTATTTCTCACATTTCATAACTAGTAGGTCTTTATAGAAATGTGAAGAATAACATTCAATATTTTCTGCCAAAAAGTTTTCCTTACTGCTGTAAACAATTTGAAGATAACTTGAGAAAGGGAGGCCTTTTTGTAGGATTTGTCACACCCCTCAGTTCAAATGTGATACAGAAAATTCACAATGTGTAAATTTTTAGCTCGTCCTAAAATGAGCTGTGGGCTTCTGTGGGGGGTTTTTTTCTTTGTTTGTTTGTTTGTTTTTAATCAAACACTTGAAAGCTCTGTTTTCTGTGAGTACTGTCAGATTTCCTTCCTTCACAAGCTGTATCAAAGTCCTGTTTCTACTTTAAAGTGAAAACTAAACTATCAGAAGCCTAATGTGTTGCAAATGTTCTTGGATGTCGCTGATAACTGGAAGAAAAGTTCCAAATTTGTATGTTCTTCTTATTAGTGGCTTTAGGAAAAACTTCAGGAACAGTCACTGAATACCTATGAGTTATGTCATTAGCTTTGCCGTGTTACATTCTTAGTGTCATGGAATTTGGATAGGGTGTGTAAGGTCAGCTGTGAACCAGGAGCTGGATTCACTTCTCTTACGCTTCCTTTCGGTTCAGTTCTCTTATGGAGGAATATTGTCTGCTTAGTGGAGTCTACAGAGTGGACTTCTCTTGGTATCGTTTTATTTCCATTAGCTCACTGGCGCTAGGCAGAGATGCTACTAGAATTTCTGTGGACTTGTCACCAATTCAATTACCTTGTTGCTTATCGTAGTTTCTTCATTTAAATATGGAATCTGCCATTTCTTGCACGTTGTCTGTGTGAGTGTGAAAACATATTTACTATCTTTCTTCCAAATAGTATGTAGGGGAGTTTTGTGGACCTAAAAGTAGTGGCTGTAAATGTCCCTTTCCTCCCTACCTGTCTAGGATACAATGAAAAACAGTTTACCTTCACAAAGAGGATTTTTCTGTTCAAGCCAAAGACTTTAATTCTAAAACTCATTACTTGCTGATATGTGCTTCTTTTATTCTTTAGATAATTCTACAAGATCTCTGAATTTCAAATACAGTTTGTTATTCTTTGTGTTGTCAGCAGCATTCAAAAGTGTAATATATTTAAATTTATATCAGGAGCTATATATATATATATATGGTTTGGGGTTTTTTCTGTGTGTGCGCGCTTATTAATTGGTATTTAAGTGCTTCAAACTTGCAGAAGGGAACAAACATTATTGCCTGTATGCAAAAAGCCACAACTTTTGCGGCCCTGTCACATTAACCAAGACAACAGCCTATAAAAGTATAGTAAGTGCTTCTTCTCTGTTGGGTTTTATTTTTTTAAAGTTTTAATAATACATCCTCTAGAATGTATCTAAACAAAAAGATTGAAATACCATGCAATAGCATGTTAAAAGCCATGTTTTCTTTAGGTGTAGTTCTGCTTATTTTGGTTTCATAAAGTAGAATAGAAATTACTGTGTTATATCATGTATAAATTCAGCTAGAAAGGGGAAAACTGGGTGTGCCAATAGGCTGGCCATGTGTGGCAGGTGATTAGCATCAGCTGAGGAAAGTTTTGTGTTTCCAGAAAGGTAAGGTTTCTGTTCCTATTATGTTGAATGTATTTCTTTCCTTAGTTATATAGTATTCAAATGTTGTACACAGATTATGGTTGCTTGTATGGTGTTTTTAAGTCATCTTTAACTGTAATGAAGGAGGTAATGTTACTGCAACCAACTTTACTTAAAGATGTGAAAGTAACTATCAAGTCGTATTTTTTAGTGTATTGTTTCAAAGCTGTAGAGGTTTGTATTCCTGTATTTTACATGCAGTTCAAGAGATTTGGGTCTCTGTGGGTGTTGTCCTTGTTACATGAACTTTTTATTGTGAAGTATTCTTAGCGTGTGTATTACTCAAGTTTCAGAGTGTTAGCAACTTGCGAAAGGTATTAATGCCTTCTGACTCTGGTAATATTAAAACATCAAGGCAGTATTTATCAGATACATTTAGAGAATTAATGGACCATTAGGACTTTACATTCCATTTGAATCTAGCAATCAGGTGGTCCAGAATTACACTGCTGATTTTTATGAAGAGGCAACCTGTTTCATAGCTAAAGTTAATGATACAACATTCTCACTCACAACTATCTTGATGAAGACATAGTGGTATTCGAAAACCACCTAGTATCTCTTCTAGCAGTTAGTGTGATTTATCTTAACCTTAATTGAATAGACTTTTAAGGGATGGCTTTTCCTGGCTTTTTTTTTGTCAGACGAAGAGGAATTCTTCAGATTGCTTTTCAGAGTTCTTGCGTTTCCAAAATACATATTAATATTATGCAGAAAAGGCTGAGATTTTGTTTTTCTATAGTGTTAATTGTACTCCTTACTGTATCTGATTTTGCAGTAGCAATAATGTTAGTAGGACTTCACTGTATTTAATTTCATGTCAGTGCTACTGTACAAGTGCTTATATCAGTATGCTGTTAAGGCATGGTGTTAACTTACACTGTTCTACAACGTAAAAAGGAAACAAGTACTAGTAATAAGTTCACAGCAATATTGACGCTTTATGTGGGAATTCCTACTGGTAACTATATTTTCCATCTGATTTTAGTAGTATCTGCAAAAGTTAATATTTCCATTTAAAACTATTAGTGATTTGCAACTTAATCTTGGTGAATGATTAGCAAAAATTTAGTTAAGGTTTCAGAAGGAAGGTATGGATAAATGTTTAACTGCTAAGTTTTCAGAATAGAGAATTGAGAAGTCAATGAGCTGGGCGATTTGTCCTGTAATGGGTCTTACAGAATTCTGTAGTTTTTAACTTCTTTACTGAAATGCTTCAACAGTACAGGCTGCAAATGTAGCTTCTATTAATGACTTCTATTAATTCATACATATTTAGTCAGAAAGTATGGAGTACATGAAAGCTTTTAATGGATGTTTCTATATTCAGGTGATGTGATATATAAGAAACTCATTCTGGATCTTGTGTAGCATTGAAGTCCTGACTGAGAAAGTGCAGAACTGTTTCATAGTTGTTGAAAGAATAACAACATAAACAAAAATCTGTTGATATCATGGTGTGGTGTTCAGATGAAAACAAAGTGTCCATTTTAATTTTGCTGAAGCTAGATGAAAATCCTGTTGTCAAACACAGAAACTGCTTCTCAAAATTTTTAAAGGGATGCCCATTAAGCAAAAGAAGTGTGTGCACTTAAATTGCTGTACTCAAAAGAATTTGGCTTGTGCATAGGCTAAGAAATGCTGGTTCACGTTTATGTTCACTGAAGTGTATTAACAGCTCAGACTGACTTTAGCTTTCTGTGTGATGACATTCTATAATAGATCAGAGTAAAATGAATAAAATGTGATTCAGCTGTTGAAACAATATACAAAAGTTCTGCTGGTGTTACTGGTTGCATTTGAATACTTTGTCTTGACAGGCTTACTTGTAAAGATAATGAACGTCCCTGTGCTGATGACTTTTGAGTTCTGTTGCTGTGACAAGCCTTTCTTTTAACTGATCGCTTTGTTTACAATTTGATTACAAATTAGTCACTTTTTTTTTTTTTAAGAATACAGTTCTGCATGCATGGCTCTCTCGGCCATCTCTGTGACCTGGTTTTACTTTTTGTGAGTGTAAAATGTAGCAGAGTATCTAGAAGTAGTTCTAAAACTTGGCTATTGGATTTCTGGGTAAATCTAGGACTCTAATATCTAATAGGTATTTCAAAACTTGGAATTATTTCTAAGATTTTATAAATAAAAAAATCAGGAAGTATGGGTGATATTAAAATAACTCTGCCAAAATTTGGGGGAGTTTTACAGAGGTGGTAGCTGTTGAGATAGATGCTGTGTGGAGCATTCCTATGGCATAATGCTGCATAAATTGCCTATTGGTGAGTGGGCTGGCTTTCCAAATGTTGAGGAAAACAGAAAAATTGAGTTGGTCGCTTGCAAGGCAGCACAGTTTATGTCTGATAGCTGCTACTGAACTAATAGGGGTTAGATGTAGGTTCGTACCTGAATTCAGGAGTAGTCTGGATTAGATGCTCAGTGGGAAGTGAAACTTAAAGCATCTTTGCCCACTTGGTTGCTTGTTCTGCCCAACATTCTTGAGCAACGTTCTTCCTGCGTTTGACATTTCTCTGCCAAAGAAATGATTGGCACTAGATATCTGTGTCCAGTACTGTGTCTGAATCAAGCTTCATGTTCTCAGTTGTGTGGCCAACTTTATAATTTAGAAACCACATGAATGCTGCATTAAAACTATATCATGAAATAATTTGTTAATACTGCCTTTAAGATACCTGGGATATTTAAAGGGAGATTTTTTCATAATCAAATTCAAGATTTTAAAATCTTAATTACATTTGGAAAGATGAAAATTTCTGGTTTAAAATGTTGGTTTCTTGTTTCCCTGTGTAGCTATGTAGGAAACCTCTCCAGAGATGTGACTGAAGTTCTTATACTTCAGTTATTCAGCCAGATTGGACCATGCAAAAGCTGTAAAATGATAACAGAGGTAAGGCCTTCCACATCTGGGGTTAGCAAGTATAATGTAACTTAGGATAAAGTTGTGCAAAATAAATGGAGTTGGGGGCTTCTTTTGACATTACTGATAGTGGGGTTTTTTGGGTTGATTATGTTTGGCTCTTTGCAGAAGAGACCTGTTGTTGTGTACAGTCCTGTACTTTTGCCTGTGGCCCTGACATACCTTTTACCAGCTGATCATGAGATTGCACTTCATTTAAAAGATTGTTACCCCCTCTTTTCAGAACCACCTTGTTCTGATGATCAGAAACCTTCTTTCAAGAATTATTCATGGCTATCTTGTACATTTTTCACTTTTTCACATTTTTCACATAAGCCTCTAATTCTTTTTCCTCTCGAATAAATGCTTCTTTGCTATGAATGAAAAGTAAAAAAAATCCTTCAAAATAAGTTTTGCTCTTCCTGAGCCTCTTCTGTGCCAGTGCGAATAGCTCTTGTCTGCACCTGTCTGTTCTTAAATTATTTTTTTCTTGGAAAAAAGTGACAAAATAATATTCCAGATAAGGTCTTTTGTACAAAGTGTTGGTAAGTATTAATACTTCTTCTCTCCATTGTAAATACTCTGATACATTTAGGGTTGGTAGCCATTTCTGTGATCTCGTTGAGACATCCTAGGCAACTTTTTGCTCCCTAATATTTTTCCTTCCTTCTGCGTTTATAACTGCTAAACTTTGAGCAGGCAGGGGCTAATTGGAATTTTTGCTAGGTTTAATCTTCAGTTCTTCAACTCTGGCTTTCAGTATGGTCTTCCTACTTTTTAGTACTACTTATGCTTCGTGCTAGTAGTTACAGATTTCCTGAGTACAGTCACATTTTTTTGTCAGGATTGTTAATGAAAGTATTAAAAGGCAAGTCTTGCGACCAGACTTCTTTAGGAACGCTAGTTGTAACTCCTCTGTGGTCGTCTTTTCCTTTCAAGGTGACACACTGCTTTTTTGGTTTTTAGCTGCCTATTATCCACCTGATGCTTGTTTAATCACTCTCATCTTTGTCTTAACTAATAATTTCCCATGTGGCATTGCATTAAAACTTTTTAGTGAAGATAAGAGCTCTGCCACGTTTTCTATAAGTTTATTGGAGAAATATAACTAAACAGGAGGATAACATAGTTCTGAGTTTTTTCTCTGAAGAAACAGTTTTGCTTGTCATATGCCCTTCAGAAATAAGGTACTGCTGCTCCAACCTTCAGCTGTTCAAGAGATGTTAGTATGAGTCTGATTTCTTGAGAACCAGATGAGAAATTCCAACACTCATTTTACCTTGAGTTAGGCTTTGTGGTTTTAAGATTTTTACATAACCATAGAAACAACAAGTGAGACACCTTTATGAAATAAGTAGATAAACAAAAAGCTACTTGCAGCTATATTCAGTCATACGGAGGTGAATGCACTGGGCTGACCTTAGCACCTGTCACCAAGCAGTCAGCAAGTGCAGGTTGGATTCTAGACTGGAACTGGCCTGCAGCTACAGCGCTTTTAACTGTCAAAGTACCTGTCCGTACTGTCCATCTGTCCTGATCAATTGTTGTAAACTTTTCATAGGCACCGAGTTGCATTTAAGTGGTTCTTACCTGTCCATTGTTACTACCATTATCGGTCAAGTTTATACCTGAATGTTCTCAAAACTTCTATGATTTTCCCTCCTCAACACCCTCTTTAGCCAGGTGTATCAACTGTTTGCTCACTCTTTTTCATTTGTAGAATATGTGACGTGAAGACGTCAAGTGTTTAGCTAGTTCAAATGTTTATTTGGGGGGTATGTGATGCTCGGGGGATGGTGTGACTAGCGTTTACAGGTGTCTTGAATAACTAAAGATCTGGGCACCTGCAAAAGAGGCTCTTCTCATGTTCAGACAAGTTCTTAGTGCTAAAGAAGACCTCCCCACAATCTAAAAGTAAAATTGCACTTCAGTTGAAGCATAAACTGCACTAAATCTGCTAAGGCTTCAAATGGGTTTCCCAAATCTTGTTTTCATTGCAGCAGGAAAATACTATGGGAAGAGGGGTGAATTAAGGCTTACTGTTTTGGGGCATCGGGGGTGAATGTGCTTTTAGAGCACTTCATGGCTGTTGTGACTTAAACTCTTTTTTTATGATCTCAGGTTTATTTTCTCTTGTCCATTTTGCATCAGTTAGACACACCTAGTACTGACATTATTTAGAAGGATGCCTTCATACTACTTGATCATTTTAGGTATATCAAGGCCTTGTGATCAGTTCAGCTATTAGATCTTAATAGCCTCCTTTGTTCAGGTGTAGACAGAATTCTATTTGAAGATGTACAATCCAGTTTTATGGGGCAGAATTAGAATTTCTTTGTTCCTGTAAGTGTGTATGAATTTTCAGAAGTTAAATAGTAAAACTGGTAAAGGCCTACTCTTAACTTGCGTTAGAGCTATGCTCTACCTGATGCTGGGGGAGGTTGATATGCAAGAAAGCAGTTTCTTTACATGCTAGACCCTTCCCTGTCCATGCAAGAAATAATTTGTTCAATATTAAGTGTTTATCATCTTATGTACATACAGAGTAGTTAATGTAGTTTTGGTGTAAGGCTCTAGTTTTTGTACTCATTACATCTTTTAGGCAGATTAAATCCAATGTTAAAGTTGCATTCTAATCATCATTTCCACTTGATCAACTTTTCTGAAGACTTTTACATTCTTTGCACTTAATACTCTGGTACATTTAATACTTCAGTGAGCTTTGTCAGTATTTTTAAAGGTTATTTGATAGGCCATCCTAAAAAACTGGTTTATGCCCAAGATTTAACAGAGTAACAATCAACTGATTAATCTTTTTCCCTCAGTCAGACTATTTTGAGTCCTTTTAAAGGGATGTTTTCCAGTTGGTGGGTGTAACATTTTTCACTTGAGACTGAGAATATGCAACTTTTAGGTAGTTGTCCGCTAGTGAGTTTCAGGCAACTAAAAGAAAGGACTTCTTAAGTAGGAGGAGAGAGAAAATTGGCGAAAATGTATCTGGGGAACAAACATTTTGAGCTTTGAGTATATATATGAGGCAGAAGACCATTTTTGTTCTTCTCTGCGTTCTTCCCCTTCCCCCCCCCTCCC
>JANHGO010000012.1:7832338-7842338 GCA_024606505.1 Aquila spilogaster
ACATTTGAGTGAGTAATGTCACAAGAGATTGATAGTCTTTCCTTTTGAGCACAGGAGTAAAAGAAGAAGAAAGATGGCCTCGTCCTCGCAGTCGCGCTCCCCGTCGCAGGCGAAGGCGCGCGACACGCAGGCCCCGTTGCCGCAGCGCAGCTGGTCCCCGGCGCAGGCTCGGGGGGCTGCGGGAGGGACCCCGGCCCGGTCAGTGGCTGCGGGGGGGGGGGGACGACACCCCCAGACCAACCCCAGCCCCAGCCCGGTTCCCGCCACACCCCCCCGCCGCCGGCACTCACGGCAGTCCAGCTCGTCGGCGCCGTTCTCGCAGTTGCGGTGCCCGTCGCAGCGCCAGGACGCCGGCACGCACCGGTTCTGGCGGCCGCCGCAGCTGAACTCGCTCGGGGAGCAGGAGAGGGAGCCTGGCGGGCGGGCGGGCACTGAGGGAGCGGAGGGAGCGCGGCGGTGCCGAGGGCTGCGCGCGGTTGGGGCCCCGGCGCTGTGCCCGGCCCCGCCAACTTCTTTGTTCGGCCCCGGCGGGACGGGGAGCGGCTCTGGGCAGCGGGCGGTGCGCTATTCGTGCCGCGCTGCTTGGCCGGGCCTGGCGGGAGGAATAGCTGCGCTGGCCGTGTCTGTCCGCTCAGCGTCTGATAACGCGGTGGCTCCTGTCCGCGTTCTGTCCAAAAACATAGTACTGAGGTTTTGTTGCTGAGTTCAACTCTGCATGTATGGCTTTTTTGTGTGCGTGCTGCTCGCTCACGCCGAGGGCTGTGTGTAACGTGAGGCAATGGAGAGCATATCGTTCCTTTAAAAGGAACGACCGAAACAGAGCGAAATATCTCTGAATTGCTCTGTTTTGTTTTTAGCACCAAAATGATGACTTGGCATTTAAGGCTTTTCGAGGCAGTTTGTGGTGCGTTGTTTTCTTTTTTCTTCACTCTTTCCTGCATCTGCCGAAGTTCTCTTAACTCGCTTGTAGTGTCATGTGATACCTGCTTAGTCCTTGGGTTATTTAGAATAAATCTGTCTGAAATGCTTTCTGTGTTGATGTCCTGAGTGGTCTGAGTGTGCTTGGCCCTGACAGTGGAAGTAGTTTCCAGAGTGCTGCTTTAGAATGAGCAGAGGGAAAAGGGCAAAGGTGCACCGTGTTTCACTCCAGGTCCATTTCCTTTGCTGATTGGTTCCTTCTCTTTTTTCTTTCTAAATAAGTGCTATATCTCGCCAAAGTTTTAAAATCTTCTTTTACTCCTAACTAACAGCACTTAAAGTGAGCTCTTCTCACTTACTGCACTCAGCTCTGACTGAAGTTGGCCCATAGTCACCGGTGAAGAAAAAATTATTTTTATGCTAAAGTGTCTGAAATGCCATCGCTGCGGCTGCCAGGGATGTGGTATTGCACGAATGTGACTCTCTACTTAACTCGTCAAAGTAATAAACAGCACATATGTGCATTTCCCAGTAGCTTTCTAGTGATCAGGCACGTAAGGTTACTTTCCTCTTATTCTTTTAGGGCAGTTTCCATAAAGTGCAAACATTTTTGCTTTTTTTTTTCTGAAATATCTTCAAATTTATAACTGCATGTTCTTATTTTAAGATTGCTGTGCTGGGTAATGCTTCTCATGCATGGAGCAGTTGTGATCTTGCATATACATAAAAGGCTCACTGCCTCCCAAGAACAACTAATAATACCTTTTGAGCTCTTTAGTTTGTTTCTACAGGAGAAAGCCTAATGAAGAATGAATTGTTCATGTAGGTATTTGACGAGAAGTGCTTGGCTGATAACTTAAGGGAAGCTTTATAGATGTCTTTTATGTTTTGTTTATTCCTTCAGTAAAGAAAAACCATAAGGGTTTGCTTTATCTTCAATCGTGATTGGTCATGAACCTCAAAGAATTTAAGATATCTTCTGAGGCTTACTATAGAAGGTAGATGCCAATTACATTTTCTTTTTTTTCCCTCACAGTTCTCCTCACTAGTAGGCCTTTATGGAAAGTGTCTTCTACCCTGAGCTCTTCCTTACTGCTTTGAACAAGTTGCAGATAACATGGGAAGAGGGTACGCTTTCCGTGGTATTTTTTGCAGCGGCATCTAGATTTTGGTCAGCACTTCTCAAGACAAATGTGGTACAGAACACTCTGTGGGTACTGTTGGATCTCTTTCCATCATGAGCCTTATTAAAGTTCTGTTTCTTCCTTAAGATAGAAACTAGGCTGTCAGAAACTGTGTGTGTTGCTGGTGTTTCTAGCTGCCACTTAGAACAGGAAGAAAAGTTGCCAATTTTCATGTTCTTATTAATGGCATTAGAAAAAAAATTAAGAACAGTCATTATATACACGTGAGTTGTTCCATCATTAGCCTTGCCACGTTGTATAGGAAGTACTGTGGACTTCAGGTAGGATGCAGAAGTGCAGCTCTTCAGCTGTGAACTCTGAGCTGGGTTTGCTTACATTTTGTGCCTTCTTTCAGTTCAGAGCAAGATTCTGAGTCTATTGAGTAGAGTCTATTGAGTAGATTTTTCATATTATTTCCTATAGCTTGCTAGCACCATAAGAGAGGTGCTGCTAGGGTTTCTAGGCAGTTTTCATTCCATCAGTTATCTTACTACTTACCATACTTTCTTCATTAGTCTGCCACTTTTTGCATGTTATCTGTATGAGTGTGAAAGCATTTGTTCTGTTTTTCAGCCAGACCATGTGTAGGGGAGCTTTCCTGGACCTAGAAGTAATGGCTGTAAACATCCCTTTCTTCCTCAGCTGTCTGGAGTGAATGAAAACCCATTTACCCCCACAAACAGGATCTTTTTGTTCAAGCCTAAGATTTTAATTCTGAAACTAATTGCTGATGTGTGTCTTTCATTCTTCATGCAATTCTGCAAGATCTGTGAATTTCAAGTACAGTTTCTTATTTGTGTTGTCAGCCACTTTCAAGTGCAACATATTGAAACTTGTATCAGGATATATAACACATGGTTTGGTTTGTTGTATGTGCTTATTAATTAGCATTTAAGTGCTTCAGAGTTGGAGAAGAGAACAAACACTATTGCTTGCATGCAAAAAGCCACAACTTTGCTGTCCTGTTCCATTAACCAAGCTAACAGCCTATATGAGTGTAGTAAGCGCTTCTTTGGGTTTTATGCTTATTTTTATGTTTGAATAATATATTCTGTAGGATGTAATAAAACAAAAAAATAGATATACTGTGGAATAGCTTTTTGAAAGCCATATGTTTTCTTTAGGTGTTTCTGCTCATTTTGGTTTTATAAAGGAGAATAGGAAGCATTGTGTTCTGTCATGTGTAAGTTGAGGTTAAAAAGTGGTGCCCCAGTTGTCTGGCAGTATGTGATTAGCATCAGCTGAGAAGCTTTGTGTTTCCAGAAAGGTAAGGTTTCTGCTCCAGATGTGTTGAGTGTGTTTGTTTTCTTTGTGATACAGTATTCATAGGATGGTAGTATATCCTGGGCTGGAAGGGACTCCTAAGGATCATGGAGCATTTGGGCACAGTATGCTGGAGTGTCATCTTTTAGCTGTACTGAATGTACTAACTTAAAAGTGTACAAGCAACCATCAAGCCCTAATCCATAGTGTATTGTTTCAAACTTGTAGTGGTTTGTATTCACTTATTTTACATGCACTCCAAGAGATTTGGGTCTTTGTTCTGTGAACATCTCCTTGTGAAGTAGTCTCAGGGTGTGTATTCAAGTTTGAGAGGTTAGCAGCTTCTGAAAGGTATTAATGGATTCTGATTGCAGTAATATTAGACATCAAAGCAGTATTTATCATAAACATGTGGAGAATTGACGGACCACGAGGAGCTTCCAGCCCCTCTGAATCTATCCATCAGGGGGTCCCAAATTACACTGCTGATTTATTATTTTTGTGTGAAGAGGCAGCCTGTTTCATGGCTGAAATCTATGATGTCACGTCCTCACAGCTGTCTTGGAGGTGCAGTAGTACTGAAAACCACCTAGTGATTCTTCTGAAAGTTGGCGTGACTTATCTTAATTGGACAGATTTTGGAGGAACAGATTTCCTGGCTTTTTTGGTCAGACCAAAAAGAATTCTTCAAACTGTTTTTCAGAGTTCTTGCATTTCTGAAATAAATACTAATATTATGCAGAAGATGCTGAGACTTTGGTTTCCTGTATTGACTTCACAGTAGGACTGAAGTTAAAAGGACTTTGCTGTCTTTTCTTTCATGTCAGTGCTACAGAACAGGTGCTTACTTCTTTGCGCTGTTAGCTAATACAGTTTGAGAACATACGAGGAGAACAACTACTGGTAATAAGCTCATGTCAGTACAGACATTTTATGTGGAAACTTACTAGGAATCATATTTTCCACTGGATTTTAGTAATATCTGCTGTGGTTAGTATTTCCACTTAAAACTGCAAATCACTAGCAGTTTTTACTTGGTGAATGATTAACAAATGTAGTTAAGGTTTCAGATATAAGATCTGAATGTTTAACTGCTGAATTTTTGCAATAGGACATTGAAAAGTCAGCACAATAGACCCCATTATAAGACGAATTGCCTTCTTAAATTTGACAAGTTTTAACTTACTGAAATACTTCTTAACAGTACAGGATACGGATGCAGCTTCCATTAGTGATGTCTGCTAATTCGTGCATATTTACTTAGGAGATAAAGAATGGGTGACTACTTCTTGTGGATGTTCCTGTGTTTGGGTGGTATCAGGTGAGAAACTCACTCTGAGTCTTGCGTAGCATTTACCTGCAAGCAGAGAGCACGAAGCTCTTGGGTAGCTGTTGCAGGAGTATCAGCATAAAGGAAAACATGTTCATTTCATTGTGTGGGATTCAAATAAAAACAAGTAGTGTCAGTTCTAATCTTGGTCAATCCAAGTGAAGGTCCAGCTGTCAAACGCAGACATAGCTTTTACAAATTTTACTTGGGTATGAGAGAAGTGCATGCTTAAATTGCTGTAACAAGAGTTTTGCTTGTGCATAGACTAAGAATTACGTGCTCAAATTTAGCTCACTGAGGTGTATTAACGGCTTGGACAGATTTGTTTACTGTATTATGAAGTTCTGTAATAGGTAAGAGCATAATGAATAAAATCTGTATTTTTTCAATAGATAAATTGTAGAAATTCTACTCTTGTTATTTATTGATTGCATTTGTACACCTTATATTTGGACAGAATTGTTTTTAGAAATGGCAGATGCACCTCTGCTAATGATTTTGAGTTCTGTTGGTATGACGAGCCCTTCTCTTGACTGATCACTTTGATGATAAATAGAGTGCGATTCCAGTTTGGTCATGCTTTTTTTTTTTAAGCATTCGATTTTGTGTGTTCGACTTCTTCTCAGTCACCTCTGTGACCTGGCTTTAATTTTTCAGTGTTGCACTAATGGACTATTTAGGAGTGGTTTCTGAACTGCTACTGAATTTTGACTCTGTGGGTAATTCTAGGACTATCTAAACTTCATAAAAATAATTCCAAGTTCTGAAATTTCTATGACTTCATAGGTAAAGTCTGTAACTATGGGTGATATAGAAGTAACACTGCCAAACTTGAGGGGAGTTCTTACAGAGGTGGTAGCTTTTGAGGTAGATAATGTGTGTGGAGCTTTCCTGTGGCATGTGCTGTGTGCCTTGCCTGTTGGTGAGCGGGCTGCTTTTCCAGTTCAGGAAAGCATAAAAATGGAGTTGGTCCCTTGCAAGGCAGCATAATCTACATCCAGTAATAGGAGTTCGGTGTGAGCTTGTACCCCAATGAAAAGTAGGCTTTGTGTAGATGCTCAGTGGGAAGTGAAACTTAAGACATCTTTGCCCAGTTGGTTGTTCTCTCCAGCATCCTCGAGCAATGTTCTCCAGCTTCTGATGTTTCTCTGCCAAAGGAAGGTTTGGTACTAGGTATCGATGGCTGCTATGTCTGTTTCAGGCATCATGTTCCTGGTTGTGTTGCCAACTTTATAACTTGAAGACCACGTGGATGTTGCATTAAAGCCGTAATGTGAAATTTTTTCTGAATAATGTCTTTTAGATTAAGATACCTGGGATTTTAAAGGGAGAATTTTTGTCATAGTTATTTAAGGTTTTAAAATAATTACATTTTAAAAGATGAAAATTTCTAGTTTAATGTCTTTTTTTTCTTATTTCCTTGTGTAGCTATGTAGGAAACCTCTCCAGAGATGTGACTGAAGTCCTTATACTTCAGTTATTCAGCCAGATTGGACCATGCAAAAGCTGTAAAATGATAACAGAGGTAAGGCCTTTCACATCCAGAGGAGTAGCAAATACAGTTTTATCCTAAGTTATCAAAAATAAATGAAGTTGGGGGCTTGTCTTGATGTTACTGCTCATGGTTTTGGAGAGTTGATTTTTGTCTGTATTTTTGGGTAGCTTTTTGGAGGAGAGACCTTTTGTTGTGAACATTCCTGTGCTCTTGCTGGTAGCCCTGCCATGTCTGTTTTATCAGCTGATGCTGAGATTCCACTTTAGTGTAAAGGATTGCTACCCCTCTCTTCAGAACCATATTATTCTGATGATCAGAAACTTTGTTGCTTCCAGTGTTACTCATGGCTGTTTTTTCTGCTTTTGACTTTATTTAGACATGAGTCTCAGTAATTCTTTTCCCTTTTCTTCACTATGGATGTACAGTCAAAAGTCTTTCAAAATACATTTTGCTATTCCTGAGCCTTTTTTATTTTTTTGTCAATCCAAGTAGCTCTTGTCTGCACCTGCTTGTTCTTAAATTGTTTTTTCTTGGAACAAAGCAACAGTTTTCATAGTATTCCCAATAAGGTCTTTTAGTACTATGTGTTGGTAAGTACTAATGCTTTCTTTTTTCGCGTGTAGATTTTCTGATACATTTAGTGTTGGTAGCCATTTCTGTAATCATCCTGACATATCTCAGGCAACTTCTTGCTGCATTATGATCTTCCTTCTTTCTTTATTTATAACTGATGAGCTTCTGGCAGGTAGGGACTAATTAGAACTTATGTTTGGTTCTAAAATTCTGGTTTTCTGTATGCTCTTGTTAGTACTTCTGGTGGTTCCTACTAACTTGTTGTGACAGACTTCCTAAGTGCAGTCACCTTAGTTTTGTTATGAGGATATTAATGAAATATTAAATAAGCCTGATCACAAGACTCATCATTTTAGGAATGCTGCTTGTAATTCTTCTGTGATCTTCTTTTCCTTTCAGAATGACATACTGCTTTTTTGTTGTTGTTTTGGCTGCACATTAACTACCTGATACTTGGTTAATCCTTCTCGTGTTGTGGCACTTTTATTAGAACTTTCTAGTGAAGGTAAAAGGAGTTCTGCCATGTTCTCTGCAAGGATATTGGAGAAAGATGAGCAGAACAAAATGGAATGTGTTATAGAGCACAGCTGTTAGTTTTTTCTCTGAAGAAATAGTGGTTGTCACACACTTCAGAATACTGCCACTCCAACCACTGACTGACTGGGAGGTGGCAGTGTCAGTTTGATTTCCTAAGAACCAGATAAGAAATTTCACTGCTTATTTTATTATACATAACCACAGAAATAACAAGCGAGACATCTTTATGAAATAAGTATGTAAACAAAGCTACTTGCAGCTATATTCAGTCATATGGAAGTGAATGTACTCGGCTGACCTTAGCACCTGTCACCAAGCAGTCTATCATGAGGGAAATTCTGCGATGTTCCACTACCCATTTACTCCTTGTGCTGTCCACCTTGGCTGCCCTGAAGTCATCTGGCAGGCTTCACAAAGAAGGGAGGGGGAGGGATCTTAATGAGAAGGGAATTAATACTTGAAGATAAAGGGCGGTAGCTTTCACCTCTGTAGTACCTGGGAAGGGTGTTCTGTTACATCCTTTCGGGTATACATGTGCATTTGAGATCTACTGTAGATTTTGTATTAATACTATTTGAAACTTTTTTTTAATGTGGAACAATTTACTAAAATTACTTTTCACTTCAAAATGTTAATCTAAGGAGAAAGAAAGGACAGTTTTGTTTTTTTAAGGTATGCAAGCCTGCTACAGTAACAACTGTAAACTGTGTAGACTGCAGACATTAGCAATGCCTTAACCTGTGTATTTTGCAGGTTTTTAACATTTTTATACAATGTGTAAGTGGTTAAGAAATTAAAAACAAAAACAAACTAAAAATAGAAATCCTTAAGGGTCATATAGAACTAATATGGTTATACCTTGCAATCAAGTACCCAGTTAACTTCAAGCGGTTAGATTCTAGACTGGAATTGGCTTGCAGCTACCCTGCTTTTAATGGCCAAAGTATCTGTGTTTATTGCCCATCCTTCTAATACAGCCACTGTGTTATGTTTAAGTAGTTCTTATCTGCCCATTGTTGCTATCTCAATCCAGTCAAGTTTATACCTGAATGTTTTCCTTTTTTTTTTTTTTTTTCAATTTTTAGCCAGTTTGTAGAAGGTGTGGCATGAACATATTAAGTCGCTAGAGATTTCACGAGTTTATTTTGGGAGCATATAATACTCACAGAAGCGTTGTAGCTAGTGTTTACAGGTATGTTGAGCACCTAAAGAGCTGGACGTCTACAAAAGAGGCTGTTCTTCCTGTTCAGACAGATTCTTAGTGCAGAAGAAGACCTCCTTGCAGTCTGAAAGTAACGTATCATAGGCTTCAGTTGAGGTGTAAACCGCACTAAATCTGTTAAAGCCTTAAGTGGGTTTCACAGATCTGGTTTTCTGTGCAACAGGAATGTCGTATGGAAAAAGGGGTGAGTTAAGGCTTGCTGTTTCAGTGCATCTGAGGCAAACGTGCTTTTAGAGCACTTCATGGCTCTTGTGACTTAAACTCCTTTTTATGATCTCAGATATGTTGCCTCGTCAGCTGTTATTTTGTATGTTAGGATCACCTAGTTCTGAAAGTATTTGTATGGAAGGTTCAGACTGCTGTATCATTTTAGATGTATAAAGGCTTTGTGTTCAGTTCAGCTATCAGATCTTAATAGCTTCCATTGTTTAGATTTAGACAGAACTACATTTGAAAATGTATAATTCAATTTTATAGGGCAGAATTAGGGTTTCTTTTTTCATATATGCTTGTATGCATGTTCAGAAGTTAAATAGTAAAACCGATAAAGGCTTATTCTTAATTTAAGTTAGTGCTATGTGTGGAAGAGTATTGATGTCAGAACAGTTGTTAGACCCTTCCTCGACCAAGTAAGAAATAATTTCAGTTTCTTGTTGTACCTGTTTGTCATCGTTTGGTCCATGGACAGGTAGCACAGGTAATGAAGAAATTTGAGTGTGAGGCTGTAGCTTTTGTACTTGTGATGTTTTTTAGGGTGATTAAATCCAGTCCTAAAGTTAGGATTCTCATAATAGTTTCTCCTTGATCAGCTTTCCTGGAGACTTTTATGTTTGTTGCACTTTATACTCTGGTACATTTAATACCTTAGGGAGCTTTGTTTTTAAGTCAGCGTACAAAAAGAGGTGATAGCCAAGATAAGAGAGTAGAGATCAATTGATTAGTCTTTCCCCTTGATCCCCTTGATCTTTTTCAGACCTTTTAAGGGTCATTTACCAGTTACTAGGTGTAACATTTTCCATTGGAGGCCTAGAGTACGCAGTCTCTAGGTTGCTGTCTGCAAATGGTTTTCAGGCAAATAAAACGACATTTTAAGCAGCAGGAGTGAGAAGACTGGTGAAAAAGAATGTGGGAAACAAAACTTTCAAGCTTTGAGTATCCACTAGAGGCAGAAAACTGTCTTCGTTCCTTCTGCTCCTCCTGTTTTTCCCTCCTCTCCAACCAGTCTTCAGACCACTTTTCTGGTAGTTGAATTATTTTTTGGTCAGTAGAAGTACCGAGACCTCATAAAAAGTAAACTATACTTCAGAAATCACTAGACCTTTAATGAAAAGTCCATCTTAATAATTCTTACATTTAAGTGTAATTTCAAAGGCTATTTCATAAATCTAATGCAAATAATTTTTAAAGTTTCTAGCTATAAGTAATATATTTTCCTGGATTTTCTTCTCAGCAACCCGATAGCAGAAGGGTCAACTCTT
>JANHGO010000012.1:7852609-7863811 GCA_024606505.1 Aquila spilogaster
TGGGTTGTTTGTGTACTGAGTGTGTAAATGGATAAATCATGAAGATGTTTAAATGGTATACTTGGGTTATTTCTGAATTATTTTATGGATACATTGATATAAACTGCCTCAATAAATTTGAAGTTGAAAATGAATGTAAGTTAGATACAAGTACTGTGTCTTACCTGTGACAGCTAGGGGGTGCAAATGTTTCAGCTGTATACTGAAATACACTGAGGCAGGCACAATTTAAAAAAAAAAAAAAAAAAGTAGGATTTGCAGTGATAGTTCAGTGAAGCAAACTTGCATTTTAAAAGAAACAGAATGTTTGATTTTAGAGATGATAGTTCTAAATGAGTGTCTGAGAAGCTGCATATTTTATCTTTTCTGTTTCTTACCATGCAGGTGTTGCAAGTTAGAATAGATTTTGAAATGGAAACTTGCAGTTTTGTTAAACCCAGCCAGGTTGTGCAAATAACTACACTTAATGCTGTAGCAAATCACATGAGGTTTTTTTCCTCCTCTTCTACTTGACATGCTAAATAGTACCTTGACTTTTAGATCAGGTTGAAAGTGAGATATACTAGAAGAGCAATTTAGTCAGTTGGCTCAACTGTACCCAGAGATACTTGTAACTCTGGGCATCTAATGCATGCAATAATGACTGAAGTTAGTGTGGAACCGTAAGTGCTTGTGATGACAGAATTGGCCCTTTATCTCTGTTTCTCCTTTATGGTATACGTAGTGTTTTTCCGCTCAATTTAGGAATCTTGTCTACAGGACTCTTGTTTTTCTATAAATTTTGTATATATGTGTATATCTACGCGAGGATCGGCCTATACATTGTAGTTTGGAAAAAAAAATCACAAGTAAGTCTGCATTTTTGTTATGCTTACCCGGTTTAAAAAAAAAAAAAAATCGTGAGTCAGTAGATACATGAATTGCAAGTTACTTCAAGATTTCTTAGACTTCACTTGAAATCTGGGGTTTCTACATAATTCTACGTGTTTGGCATATGACTATGTTCTGGGTGCATGCTGGTATGTAAGCAGTATGTTCTTTAGGCGCTACTGAAGATTTAGATGATGCAAGTACATTACCACATAAATGCCCATATAAATGGGTGTAAGATTTAAGGCAGTGATCTTTAGGTCTCAAGGTGTAGGTCACCTCAAATCTGATTATTTAATATGCCTGCTGGAGAGCTGGGCCATACCTGACCTGTATTTCAGGATGAAAGATAGGATATACTTTCTCATTTAAGTCTTTTGTCATTGATTTTTATACAGCTTTTCTTTAATGGTGATATTTCTTCGCAGACTGCTCAAGATATGGGAGTCTCCAGTGTCCTTTAATGTTTCTATAGCACTGCGAGGAGGAGTTGTAATTTGGATTGCTTTCTACTCAGTAGCGTTCATAAATGCATCACTGACAATTTTTTGGCACCAAAGAGCCTCTTGCACCATACTGCTTTTATGAGTGACTGTTACACTGTTGTAATTTCTCTAACTATAGAAATCAACCACTACCTAACCCCTTACCACTAAGATTTGGATTTCAAAAAGTATTGATTTATCATGGCTTAAGTTGATGCGTGCAACCTGAAGCAAGGTTGTAATCTGCATTTGCAGAAAATGTTCAATAAAAGTGAAACGTGATAAAGGGCTTATCCTGTATTGTCATCTGTCAAAACATTGTCCCTCTGCTGTAAAACTGACAACAGGCATACAAGGCTGGACTTGTAAACTATGCATTTTCAATCATGTAAAAGATGTTTTATTTAAAATTTTTCATACAAAACCATTTTGTATTTTGCAGAGTTGCAGTAGTAAGGCTGTAAATCTAAGGTTACATGTAGCTTTTCATCAGTCCTGCCTCCTTGTGTATATTTTTAAACAGTTTTCAGACGTACTCTTGCTGCAGAACCTTCTTCCTTACTAAGATAACTTCATGAGACAGCTATTCACTGTATCAGAACTATTTCCTTCATTTCACTCGCCAAAAAAAGTCTCACAGTGAATAAGACTTAGTTTTGCAGAAAATCAGTGATTTGTTTTTCTTGTGTTTGTACACAAGGAAGCAGACTTAAACTGTATGGACATGATTAGTGTCTGATACTTCGTAATTATCTGACTGTTTTTGAACAAGGGCACAAGTCTGTTTTAATCACGTGGAACTGTTTCCTGGTCAGCAATAAAAGATTTTGTTGCACTGTTCTTACATTGCAAGGTACAGGCAATCTTTATTCAGTATACTTCAAAAAAAGTGGATGGGGGTTTGTAATGAACTGCCTTGTTCCAACTTGAATCTTCATAAATAGATACAGTTTGGGATCTGGATTGCTGCTGTAATAGCAAAAGGAAGTTGTTCTTTTGAAACTGAGTGAAAATTTATTTGTTCTGATCATATGTGGTGCCTGTTCATTGTTGGTAGATTTAAGGGTTTCACTATGTAATAATGTTTCTGTTCATAAAAAGGCAACTGCAAGGCAATAGTTGCTGGGAAGGTCTTTGTCGTGTTTCATTTCAGCCAACTTTTGTGAATCCAGTCGATTTGTTTAAAACTGTAAAGATATTTGTGTGTTTCAGTGTCACATGGATAAAATCCCACCCCCACCTTTACCATTACTTCAAACCAAAGACAGTGCTGAAATGTTTACTGAATGTTTTACTTTAAAAAGAAACAGGACTTTATGTTGATGAGTGAACACTGATTCTGTCACCTTTCTGGGGATGTATGCTGATCTAGGTCATGGATGTGAATGACATGCTCTGCTCACTGACATTTAAAGGGTAATGACTCAAAGTTAATTTGACATCAGTAATGATTATTTGAATACAAGTTATTCTTGCTTAAATACACAGCCACTCATGCTTTGATTAAAGTTGATCTGAATCTTCTTGGTTATTAAAGTATTCCTGATACACTGTGGGAAGAAACATTGCTTTACCTTGTATCGTAGTATTCAAGCTGTCAGTAAGACACCAGAGTTGCGTGCATGGTATTTGTTTGTCTAAAGAAAACCACTTAATGGAGTTGTGTCAGGGAATTCAGTGTAAGCTGACTTTTCTATAGTGATGGGTGATAGCATTTGAATATTTCCCTTTGAAAACAAGGGATCAGTCGCTATTCTTTGCATGATCCCAGGTTCTCACTGATCCCAGATACTCGGCAGCTGTCTTTCCCAGCCACTTGCAGGGAAGGGAGGAGGAGGAAAGGGGGAAATGGTGAGACTAGTGTGCATGATGCAGCAGCATCAGTGCCAAGTCTTATTGTCAAACACATTTAAAATCATGACAGTCTTAGGCAGATACCGCAGCAGTATCCAGAGGATTGTGACTGTTCAGACACAAACTTGCTTTATCTCCCTGCTTAAAATAATGTTGCTTTAAAATTACAAAAAATAGAAAACATGTAACCTTTGGCCATTTTCTTTTTGGTTCCTGAGAAAATAGATGCACATTAAATAGCCAAGCTAGAATACCTAAGTTGACTAAACAAATAAAGAAAACTTAAAGGAGCAAATTGCGTTAAGTGTCTGAATTTGTAGAATGTTGCTTAATTTAGACCTCCTTAGCTTGGCATTCTGTTGTTTGCTTGTATTGACCCTTTTGTTTCTATAATCGAAGTAGTTTGAGATACGCACGGCTGCTTGTTGAATGTCTTCCCATTCTTTAAATGTATAATTTGTGGAGCAGGGGTGGGTAGGAATTGAGTAAGAATCACAAGTCTACTACATGAAACACTGAATAATGCTTAGATTTCCTACATGGAAATTGACTTGCTAGAGCCAACTCTGTAGAAGTTTAAATATCACAGGTGATGATGAAAAGCTGCTGTCCTCCATTTGAGTAGCTAGTTCTTTGACCTTAATTAAATGGAGAATTATTATTGGGGTCTGTTCCATGAAAAAATGCTCTTTGTGGTTTCTTTGGTCCTTTCAGTGAAGCAGATATTTTTCATTCCACAAATGATTTGTTTCCTTTAATGTTGGGTTTTCAACCATGATGGGAAAGACCAATTGATAAGATTTATTGCTTAGTTCAAAACTTCCAACTTGGGTACTGACTGTGGGGAAAATAACCCTTTTAGTTATTAAAAGGACTATTTAATTTTGCAATATACCTATGTAGAACCATTTCTACTTGAGTTTTACTTGTACCTGAAAGCACAAGGAGGCTACACGAATACACCTTAGACTGTATGGAATCAACCTCTTGGAGCTGCTGTTACGTGCTACAGCTGCCGTACCAGATCACTGTTGTACAGTCAAATGCTGGAAAAACGTATGCCTTGCTGCTTGCTTTAAGTGCAAAGCTTGTGTTCTGTGGAGAATAAATCTGTCCTGTACATTTGCAAATATTCAGAGAAGGCTGAGGTCCAACATTATTTTCTGAACTCTTGCTATCTTGGTGTGAATTAGGGCTTCTTTCATTTGCAGGTATATGCTACGGTTTTGTAGGAGCAATTTGTGTTGTATTTGTGACTGTTTATCTAAAAACATGGCTAATTTCAGACAGACTTAAGAAAAATAAAATGTGAACGTTTCTAGGATACTATTCCTAGATGAATCTTGCCTCCTACTTGGATTTATGTACTCCATGGAATAAGGATATGAAAGTCCATGAAACATCTCTCAGATCGCTTAAAAAGGACATTTTCCAAAGTGAGCAAATTACTGTAATCTTGTAGTATGCATATAACAAGATCTTGTTCTAGAAGCATAACAGCTGTTCATATGTATTGCTAATATATTTTGAAATGGTCAATACTTGAGGTCAGAGGACTAATAGATATTGCTGAATATATGTTGCATTTTGAAGAAGATTTAAGATCAGTATACAAGGTGATGCTGTGTTCACGTTGACTTTGGGAGCATTTATTCCGGCATCTTTTTGCATTGTAGCCTTTTAAGAAACAATCCAGAACCTGTCCTCTGGGATGTATGCATAGAAATTTGGCAAGGTATGTGATACTGTGCTTTAAATATGTCTTACAGCGTCACAGCATCTAGCAACAAGTGTCTGACAAGCTGCATGGGTTAGAACACTGACTTTTCATTGAAAAGCTTCTGTAGCAAAATCTCACTGGAAGGTATTGCCGGAGTCTTTTCTGTCTGTATGACTTCTAAACAAAAGGAAGGCAAGATGCAGTCTCATTAGAAGTATCCAAGTATGTCCAAGTCTTAGTTCACCAAGGCTGTAGAAACAAGCATTCCTTCATAGCTATTTTCACTGTAGAAAATACATATGGATACTTAAATTGTGGGTTGTGATTCAGTTATTAAGGCTATATATCTCATTTTTCATACTGTGTCTATTTTGCTGTGTTTCTCACTTTAATTGTGTATGTTTCTAGTCAACAGAGTTGTACGTGCTTTTCATGTACAAGGAGCCAATCTGTTGCATCTGGTTCTTAGCAGAAACACATACTGACCTCAGGTATCACTTTTAATGTTCCCCTGTATTGCAAAAATCTTTGATTTCTGTACTTGATGCATGTTTTAATATTTACAGATGGATGTTGAAAGCATGTGTTAAGTACCCTTTTTTTTTTGTCTTCAGGTTCGTACCAGACTGGACATAATTCACAAAAACTGAGATTTCTTTACTGCACCCCCCCATCAGTCCTAAGTCTACATAAAGTCCAGAGGGCCTTAGAATGCATTTAAGGATTTGATGATGATTTCTTAATTAATTTCTAGTGGAATATATCAATATTGTTTTACCAAGTCAAAGGTTTTTTTATTGCTGTAAAACTGGTTATTGAAAACTGTATTTCTTCATCTCAAGTTTTAATTCATGGTGCTACTTCATTTTCTGGAAACTGTTACGTTCCCCCCCCCTTTTGTTTAATTTAAAGGCAGTATAAAAGGAAAATAAAACTCCTTCACCTTAATTCTTTCTTCTTTGTAGAACAAAGCTGAAGAAACTCAAGAAGGAAGATTAGTTTAGCAGTAAGGTTTTTATCAAACTGAAATATGCATTTAATACTAACCTAATGGAACAATTTTACTTTTTCAGTGTCAGAGGCAAAGAAGAACATAAAACTTTGTTTTAAAAAAATTTGCCCACTTAAATTGCAAGCTTTGAAACACTTGGTCTTTTTTTTTTTTCTCAGTGCAATTTATGAAGAGGTCTAGGTATAACTGATAGAAGTTAGGAGCACTACTGGAATTACTTAGCCTGTAATTCAGTTTCTGCATGTTTAAATGTTGCTGCTAGAGTTTTGCAGTCTGTATTTTGGCATGTTTAAAGCTGCTGGAGTTGGAGGTATTGAGGAATGTTCCACAAGATCAGGCATAAAAGTTGACCCTGTGAACCTCCTTATACTAGAAAGTATTACAAAGGAGTGAGTCAGAGCTTTTTCTGAGTTCAAAGTGAGGGGTGCTGGACAAATTCCCCTGACTGTCTTAGGCAAGCCTGAAATAGAACACAGTTTTCTACCAGAATTCTCTTCAAAGCTGTTTTATGCTGTGTACCTTACAGGAATGGTATGTTTATATTTTCTCTGTATGTATCTTATTAAAAGATTAAAAATGTGTTTTATTATCTGCTCTGGTACTTGTGAATCTTCAGATAGTTAAGTGCATTTAGCTAAGATTAACAAAACTTGCTTTGAAACTAAAAATGGCTTGCTGGTTTAAGGTTAATATAACTAAAAAGTGACTCTTGGCATTGAACTGAAAAAAAATACCAGATCTTCACAACATCAAATCATGTTGCTTTCTCCAAAAGGAGTAGGCTTAATCACACTCTAGTGTATTCTAGCAGTGAGCCTGTCACTGATTTCTTTGTGTTTAAACTGTGAAAACGTAGGAGCTAAAATATTTAGATTTAAAAAAAAAAAAAAAGTCCCTCTAGGTTCATGATACTCTGTGTGCACTTCAGCTTTGGCTGGTGTGGAAGGAAAAACTAAAGCCGTGTTTGCCAACGCATCGTGAACACTAAGGTGAACATTCATGAAGTTTAAAACCTGCTTTTATGTATTGAACCTATCATACTCTGAATAGTCCTGTGATTTTTATGCATGTCTTCTCATGGGTTAAAATGCCTTGCGTTTTCTGACCAGAATAAAATTTGCAGTGTGGCATCTTAGTCTTATTTTCTACTGTTACTTGTAGTGTCACATATATGAGGCTAGGTTTGCCCATCTATAGAAGGTATATTAACAGATCACTTTCTGTTTAAATTCATGAAAAACATACTTGGGAAAAATGGTGAACTGTTAGCCATATTCAAAGTCCTTTGAAAGTTATAACACTACTATAATGTTTGGTTTTGCTCTCTGAATCTCTTATAGAAATGAGGATGAACTGGTTAGTCCTTGGGTTAAAATGAAAACAAATTTTCTTAGAAATCAGTACAGTCAAAAGCATGTTCATTTGCTTTAGAGATTTTTGAGGAAACTTAAATGTCTTGCCCTCTGTCTCTCAGCTCATAAAACCTTATTGCCAATTATGAGCCAAGATTGTTAGAAGGAAAAAAAAAAAATTAAAATTCTCACAAGGATGCTCTGGCTGTGGTAGTACAAGCAGGAAACTTCCAGTGGAAATCCTGGTCCATGGGATTTTGAATCACACTAGTCTAGTCAAACAACTCAGGTGAGCCCTGTTTTTTCGTAGCGTCTATTCTACCACATGCCCTGGCGAAGAAGATGGTGCTGGGGACAGTGGTGCTTTTAAGTCTTGTACTAAGTTGAGAGAGCCAGAAGACATTTCCAGGTGGGACAGGAATCTTACAGGGCAGCTGGAAAACATGCTGAATCAGCAGCTCCTACTACTGTAGCTCTGGTAGGAGTTAGAGCTGTTCCTGGGTAACTGTCTGAAGGAAACTTGACAGCAGAAACACTATTTACTGGTGGGAGCGTCACCTCCAGAACAGGTGGCTGCAGGTATAATGCAAACCAAGGTCTGTGAATCTGGCCTTTAATGTATATAGTAACACCAGTGCTGGGTTCTTGGGAGTGCTTTAGAAACACATGCAGTATAACTGGAAAATAAACTTTGCAAGTCTAAAATTAGATTCTAAAGGGTTTTTTTCTGTAGCAGATGGATGTTTTCTACTTTGAAGGCCTCTCATTGTTGACATTTCAGATTTTAAGTTCTTATAGTCTTGTAAATAAGAAGTACCTCTACTGAAATCAGTAACGTTATGTTGGTGTAAATTAAATTGGGGCTTTAAATTGTGAGTCAGGTTTCTCACAGTCTGTTGATTAGTTTTGAGTCTTTCAACTGCAATTTGGCATTGAAATGAGCCGCACATTTTACGAATTTTCTGTGATGTTATTCAGAATAGATTTTTGCAATGGCAATAGCTAAGCGCAACTGCTTCCATTTCTGTTCAAAACCAGCTATTTAAATTTAAGTCCACCAATTACTCTTCAGGATACAAGTAAAATTTTAAAATAGAATCTTTAGTATCTTTGCTGAAATCACAGATTTATCAAGTGTGTTTCAAGTGTGTTTCTGCCTTTTTTGGGTGTCTTGCACATTCTCATCCCTTCCCTCTTCCTACCACTGTCAATGGGAAATTTGCTGAGCTTTGTCCGAATTGTTAAACCTGCCCTTATTTAGGATAATGAGCAGTCCAAGGTTTGCTGCCACACAATATGCTTAACCAGTCATGTACATACAGAATGGAGCAGGAGATGTAAGGCTCACAAAAGCTTTTATGCTCACTTTTAAGGGGACTTTACTGTTTGAACGTTATTGAGTAGTGCTGAAAGCAGAAATAAAAGCTGAACATAAAATATGATCAGATGGTATGATTTCATCAACTCAATGTATCTCCATTTCAGTACTTTTCAGTTCTAATGGTGCACAGTTCTTTAGTTGTAAGTGCAGTGACTTGGTAAGTACACAGAGCGCATATTCTGCTGTGCATTACATGGCACAGCCTGCTCTCTGGGGAACATGTTGTGTTTGACAGCCAAAGGTTATCAAACAAACTTGTGGGTTATATTAGCTTAATTTTTAAGGGAAGCTTTACCCTGTGAAATGAAGGAAAAGCTGGTAAGAGAGTTGGGATGCAAGGTCTAAAAACCAGTGTAAGAGTTGTATAGATTGGGCATGTGGACACTGGCATGGTATGAATTAAGTCATAATTAGTTGTATGTGGCTATATACAGGTGTTGCAGCTTACTTGTGGAAAAAGACAAATCCCCAGCAAATGAACCATGCCTGAGTATCTCCAGCAAATTCACCTGGAAGGAAAATTCCCTCAAGTCATTATGTCTAATGAAGCACTGAGTCTTAAATGTGAGAGCAGAACACAGGGAACAGGCATCGGGAACAGCGACCCTGACAGCAGGCACTGGTGTGCCCAGCCTCGGGGTGCTGTCTCTGCAGGGAGTAGCCTGAATGCTAATGTTTTCAAGGAAAAGGGCAGGAAAACGAGAATCTTGGAAACAAAGTTTTGTTTTCAGGGAGGAAAGGAATAGAAAATGTCCTGGCTTCTACAGGTAAGTCTGTGGCAGACATGCAGGTCGGGTTTATCAGTATACGAATGCAGTGCAAATGGGACAGCTGGACTCCATGGAGCTTCTTGGAGATACCAGCGCAGGAACGTGCACCATGGGCACAGTCTTTGGTCTCTATGCATTCTCGTATTTCTTACGTACTCCCATCTCCAGATCGATGAAGTTAAGTCTTAAAACTACTCCCAATAACCTGTTGTCAGGACATGAGCTTGAAGATTATGTAATTGTCCTAGGAGTACTAGTTCTTAACATTTAAAATCAAAACCTTTGGGCTTTTGTGACCTGATTCTTAAAGAAGAATAAAATCTGGTGATACCTGTACTGCTTCAGTGTAAATGTACTGCCCTGAACTACCTGGCATTAATGGATATGACGAATCTTTTGGAGCACATGTCCAAGCTCTCTTCTCCCCAAACCGATGCCATTCATGTTCCTTTCCCTTGCGCCTGTCCAGGTGCTTGACCTCTCCTAGCTGTACCTGGGTGCTGCTGCTGGCGTGGTTTTACCCCATGCTCTTCTGATGCTTGCACAGAAATGCCAGTTGTGGTCCAAATATTGTTATGCCTGTCTTGCACGTCTGCTTGGAAATGCCACGTGCAGCTGTTGAGCCGTTCCTTCGGCAGTGTAGCAAACTTTTTTTTTTTTTTTTTTTTTTTAAATCCACACCAAGAGCCAAGAAATCTTTACCAGCTAACACAGCTTTTGGCCCTGGTACTGAAGGCAGAAGTCCAGTGGGGTGCAGGCCAAATCATTTCAGCTGGAAGGTATTGTGCTGTTGTTTATTTTGGAAGCACAGATGCAATTTATTCTTGTGTTCAGCATTCTGGTGTCACCAATTCCCAGGAATGAAATCTTGGCCTTGTGCATGTAAGTGGAAAATATCCATACGTTTCGGTGAGATGGGGAGCCCATCCAAGTTCCCTCTGTGAACGCAGCTAGTTATAAATGCATTACTGTGTGGTCAGGATGGGATTTGGCTTAGGTGGAAATAAAACAGCAAGTGTTGACTTCTCTGCTAGCAGTGATTTCTGTGACTTTGTAGGTATCGGTGCTATTTCCAGGGGGATTTAAGCACTCCCATTGCCTCCCGCTACTGTTGTCCTGTGCTTCCCGAGGTAATTGTCTGTTGATGGCTTACAATTTTGTCAGAATTACACAAATTTCTCACACTAGCTACATGCTGGATTTTTGATTAAATATTTATGGTGGGTTAACCCTGGCTGGATGCCAGGTGCCCACCAAAGCTGTTCTATCAGTCCCCTTCCTCAGCTGGACAGGAGAGAGAATATAACAAAGGGCTCGTGGGTCGAGATAAGGACAGGGAGAGATCACTCAAACAATTACTGTCGTGGGCAAAACAGACTCAACTTGGGGAAAATTAACTTAATTTAATGCTAATCAACCAGAGTACGGTAATGAGAAATAAAATCAAATCTCAAAACACCTTCCCTCCACCCCTCCCTTCTTCCCAGGCACAGCTTCACTCCCAGACTCTCTACCTACCCCCCTCAGCGGCGTTCAGCGGCGGGTCAGTTCATCACACGTTGTCTCTGCTGCTTCATCCTCTTCAGGGGGAGGACTCCTCACACTCTTCCCCTGCTCCAGCGTGGGGTCCCTCCTACAGGAGACAGTCCTCCACAATCTTCTCCAATGCGGGTCCCTTCTCCGGGCTGCAGTCCTTCAGGCACAGCCTGCTCCAGCGTGGGTCCCCCGTGGGGTCACAAGTCCTGCCAGCAAACCTGC
>JANHGO010000012.1:7863972-7893491 GCA_024606505.1 Aquila spilogaster
TGGGCTGCAGGGGGACAGCCTGCCTCACCGTGGTCTTCCCCATGGGCTGCAGGGGAATCTCTGCTCCGGCGCCTGGACCACCTCCTCCCCCTCCTTCTTCACTGACCTTGGTGTCTGCAGAGTTGTTTCTCTCACATGTTCTCACTCCTCTCTCTGGCTGCAATTTCTGTGCCGCCGCAACTTTTTTTTCCCCTTCTCAAATCTGTTATCACAGAGGCGCTACCACTGTCGCTGATGGGCTTGGCCTTGGCTAGTGGTGGGTCCATCTTGGAGCTGGCTGGCATTGGCTCTGTTGGACATGGGGGAAGCTTCCAGCAGCTTCTCATAGAAGCCGCCCCTGTAACCCTCTGCTACCACAACCTTGCCACACAAACCCAACCCAATATTTTGGTAAAAAGTTATTTCCGGAAGTGAAAATACCTTTGTTAAAATCGTAATTGTGCTTTTCCTGTTGAGTGTCCTTCCAAGAAACCCGGCGCTTCTATTTTGGTAAGAAAGCACACACGTTCGTAAAGGTGACCGACCGCCTTAGGGCAGCGTGTTTGTTCCTTGCACCTGCTCAGCAAGGACTTAGCGGTGTCTGGTGGCTGAGCGCTGGCCGGAGATGCTGCCCGATGTCCGAGAGCGCAACGAGAGGAGCAGAGCGGGGAGCAGGAGCCTTGAGCCCGGGAAGAGGAGGGAGAGGGGAGACGGATGTGGGTGAATTGAAACAACGGTGCTGTTCGGAAGGGTGTGGAAGGGGGGTGAGAGCGGAGAAGGCTGGAACTGGAGCAGCTGGAGGCCCACAGCGACGGGGCTTAGGCTGGGGAGGGGAATGGTGTCGTTCTCCACAGGCACTGGGAGGAGAGAGTGGAGACCCACCATTGCCACGTTGCATCTGACGGTCCGCGCGCCTCACGGTACCGTGGAAACGCAGCCGCTCCCCTCACCGGCGCGGAGGAGCCGGTCCCGGCCCGTCTCGGACCACTGACAGCACCCGTCCTCCGCCCCTCACCATCCCCAGCCCGCCCCGGTGAGGCGGCCCCGCGGCAGACGGCGGGCGGGCGCTGCCTTCCCCTCACGGCCGGTTGGCGGCGGGCAGGGCGCGGCCGCGGCGCCTGTCAGGAGGCGGCGGTTGGCGGGGAGGGGGAAGGCGGTCGGCTGTGGGGGAGCGGAGCGGGGCGGGACGGGACGGGACCGGGCGGCCTCCCCGCGGGGGAGCGGGGAAGGCTCGGCCGCCCCCTCCGGCTCCGGGCAGCGCGGGGCCGCGCGGCCGCCCCCGAGGATGTTTAACCGGGCCGTGAGCCGGCTCAGCAGGAAGCGCCCGCCGTCAGGTAAGGGGGGGGGGGGGGTGTAAGAGGGCCGCCACCCCCCCGGCCCCGGCTGCTCCCGCCTGAGGAAGTGCCGCCGGCAGGGGAAGGGCTGCGCTTCTCCCTCGCTCCCGACCCAGCGTCGGGCAAGGAAAGCGCGGCCGAGCCCCCTCCCGGCGGCGGGGCGAGGGTTGGGGGCGGCCTGGCCGGGAGCCGGTCTCCCGCCCTTTCGGCTGAGGGGAGCCGCGCGAGCCCGCGCTCCTCGCTCGGGTCCGTTAACCCGGGCCGCGCCGGCTCCTCCGCCCGCCTCGCCGGTCCCCGCTGGGCTCAGCGGGCTTCGGCACACCCGCAGGGCGGTTCGCCTTGCTGCGGACCTGTCCCTCGATCGTCAGCCTGGTGTCCGGCGTGGCGTGGCGTGGCTCTGCCCGGGCTTGCGCCGGACCCGGGGGCCGCGTTACCGGCGCGATGAGATGCATTAACCAGCCGGGCTCGGGAAGGAACCGCGGTTCTTCCCACTCCAGCAGCTGCGCGCAAGAGGGAACTGGATCCTGCTGGGGCTTATGCCTCATCAGCCGAATTTTAATTGCGAACCGCTGCCCGCCGCTGTCGTCGGTAGCGAGGCGATAGCCCGGAACACCGGAGCGTGATTGTTCCAGCTCTGAATTGACTTTGAGGAGTTTGCCGTTGGAGGGAGCGTCTTAAACCGGGAGTTACGGAAGGCGGAATGAATGTCGGACTTCACAGTTCCCTCCGCAGACAGGCGTTGTAACGTGTTTGTGCTGTTACGGGGCATCTCATGGCGCGGTGCCTCTGATGCTGTAAGTCTGTCGATTCGAAGCGGGTGATAGGTATCCTTGCTAAAACAGTTGGGGTAAAAGTTACAAACTCAGAATTCCAGAAAATAACGCTACATTTTATAACCTACAGTAAGAAGTTACAATCTTTCTAAGAAAAGCCAAATGCGGTGTTTGTCTACAGCTGGGCTTTTTTTAAAGGATATATGTCTGGTGAACGCTTCCAGAGATGCTACGAAAGCGGAACGTCCCTCTAGTTTCCTTCCTTATAGTTAAAAGTGGAATCCAGTAGCCATCTGTTGTTAGAGACAGTCAAAAGAGGATGTTGAGGCTCATGCTTTGAACAACCAAAGCATGCAAAGGACAGCCCTTCTGTAGTGAAAAGGTCTAAAATTTAGCTGCTACTAAGAAAAAATTGTTGTGTGAGGATTCATCCAGTGGCGCTTGGATACATGGAAAGTAAGGGAATTTTCCCTTTTCAGCTGCCTACTGACGAAGTTGCCTACTCTTTCATAACCTTGGATTTATTAATTCCAGACTGGTGATTGTGGCTGGATAGGCATTCTGGTGACCGTAGGAAAAGACAAGGTATTCAGAGTACTTTTAAAGTAATAAAAAAGGTTTGTGGCTCGCAGCTTTATGATCCAGGTGAAAAAGCGGGAAATGCAGGCAGTGTGATCAGAAGTTCTTCCAGAAGAAATTGAGAAGGCTTTCTCTTAATGTTGTATATTAACGTTTAAATACAGAATAAGGAATATGCTATTTATATGGTGCTTTTGTCCTATCTACTGTTTGTGTGCCAGTTGTCTTTTGTTAAGGAGTTTGCAAAAGGTGTGTGTGGGAAAGAGGCAGTTAGAATAGGCATTTAGGTAAGGGATCCATGCAACAGGATGCTGTGAAGCGTGTGAGTCTGTGCTGTTTGATATGGTGCCATGCAGGCCACTGCATCAACAGTTTGAGAATGACAGCAGCTTGGGAAACCGTTGTGGTGCGTAGTCCTTCTGGAAAGCAGATGGATTAGCATGACTGACTCAATTAGCTGTATCTGAATCTCTGAAAGTTTGATGGGTTTCCACACTTTTTTGTGCTTTTCGAAAGCAAGGGCCGGAACCATGAGTTTTGACTTGCAAAGTTGTATATTTTTATGTTATTGACACCTTCTGCGGTTTCAGTCCAAGCTCCTGTTTGGAGAATGCAAATATTTTCCATTTTTGATACCATGCTTCAACAGATAATTACAGTGTTATTAACGCTGCACTTACTGTTATATCTATCGTTTACAAAGAGCCTTTATCCGCAGTCCAATGCGGCAGTACTATTGTGCGATGGGGGAAGGCAGCTTCTATAAGATTCTTCTCTAAAATAATGCTCTAGCTAATGTAACTGCCTATTTGTTGGCTTGGTATGGGGTTCTTCTCTAAAATAATGGTGCTATTAAAATAAGCATGTAATCATTTACTGCTTTTGTAGAAGCAGCTGGCCACTGCACATCATGCAAGCAGTTGTGTTATGGTTGTACACTCAGTGGAAAGTTTGCTTCAGCAGAGACTCTATGACTGTTCTCCGCTGTGCATGCTTTGTTGGCTTTCTTTGCCTCTTGGTTTCTAACCAGCATAAAAGATAGCAAGTGCTCTTGTATGACAGAAATGTAGTTAGCGTATTTATCATCTGTTGTACATTCTGTGTGTTACTTTTACAGAAATATTGGTGAAGAGCTGCCATTTTGTAATACCCTTTTTGATGCATAAAATTATCTCTCAGTTTTCAGTAACAGCAAATGTCTGCCTTCCTCATTTAAATGATCATACTAACGTATACATTTTGGTTGTCAAATGTTGGTATCAAGCTTGTTATTTCCAGGTGTATATTACTAAACTTTGTCACTGATGATTTTAACAGAAGAAAGTTACCTTTATAAATAGCAAACAGAGATAAATAGGTTTCAGGAGGGTCATTCATGTAATGACACTTATTGCGGTATTGCCTTCTAAAATAAATTGTTTCAGACTTTCATTAAATTGTACTTCAGTGGAAGTATCATTTTTAAGGTAGTTTAGCAATGTGGGGATATGGATTTGGGGATTAGCTTCTTGAGTCATTTGTGGGGAAAACCTCTTTCCTATCCTCTAAGCTCTTAAAAAAATTCTAGAAATCACACATCAAATCTGCTAAATGAAACCAGCATGTGGAGTGGAAAGTTATGATCCTAATTGGGGGAGGTCACTTTTGTATTAGAAAAAATGTTTGTGATGGTGTATTTAATGGGACACAATAAAAATACCCAGCAGTTCTAATATCCTTGTAAAATTTCAGGGTGTTGCCTACTGTCATGTGCAGCCTATTTACATTTGCGCTGAAGGGCAATGTTAATGTTTTATGGTGGTTGCAAAGGAACACTGAACACGGGGATTAATGGTGCTCAGCCCGGAGGGAGAAAGCCTGATCAATGCCATGCCCAGCAGAGAGACCTGAGCCCTCCAGGACTGTTGGCACATTCCCTGGCATCGCTTTGGCCCCTGCCAGCTGTGTTGCCCCCAGCACAGCTGGCAGGATGGTACCAGCCAGGTGATGTCCCCAGCAGGCTGTTTGGATGCAGTTACTGTGTTTTCGGGGGACTGCTCAGGACAGGAGCTGTGCTGCACTGTCCGATGGCAGGATCCAAAAGCGTTCTCTGGTGTCTCGTGTTTATTATGTACTAGCGGTCCGAGGGTCTGCCTCCATTGTGACACTACGGTTGGTGTCCCCTGCCTCGGTGTGGACTGATGCTGGGAGCTGTAGCCCGGGCTGAGCTGGGATTGCGGCTGCTAGTGGCACCCGTGCCGGCTCGGCAGAGCTGCCCAGCACCTGCGACATCCCGTAGCCTCTGCTCTGGGGAACTGCGAGCTTGAATCAGTGAGGCCAGGGCTAAATGAAAGGGTTGCATTGTATGAGCAATGGACAGGCAAGCCTCATCTCAGTAGCACAGTATGTTTTGGGTTGTGGGCAGGTGGTTAAGTGAAGAAACAAACTGTAACAGAGTCCTGTACAGCAAGGCTCAGCAGAACGGACATTAAGAAGTTGTGTGGGTCCTCCCTCCAAAACCAAATTTTTCTCTACTAAGGCCGTAGGAGGAGAAGGTAGGGAGAAAGGAAGCAGGGTCATAGAAGAATGCAGGGTTTGGAGGGTGACGAGGAGGAGCGGGGGGGAACGTAAACAGTGGATGGAGCTGGGTTGTGCTGGGTAGGCTGGACGTGAGAGGAAGCTGGGGAGAATGGTGATTAGGGAGGAGAGAGAATGGCCAGCAGCAGAATGAGAGATCAGTGAAAGCAGCTGAGGGGAAGCAGATCGATGTGTCCTGGGTGCGTGGAAGCACTTGTTCCGGCCTTTGTCTGCTCACCAGAAATATTTTTAGGTTCTCATGGCACTGGGTCTGCCCTGTATTGCATTGGCTCATTGAAATACATGCTTTTCAAAGTAATCATTAATGTCCGCTTAAAATTTGGCTGGAAAAGAAACACTAGAAATAAAATCTCACTCACATAAGTTCTGTGCTAAATCATATATTAAATAAGGGACTGGCCTGGTTCTTCAGGCCATTAGCAGCTGTACACATAGAGCTGCCATTCTGCTTGGAGATGAGAGTGTGTAACGAGATTCAAGCTCCTCAGAGGTAATTGTGTTCTGCTCCAACGTACTTGGCTATTCCCACTTAAATCTCACAGATTTTACTGAGATTAGAAGCCCAGATACTTTGAGTCAGTTTCCTAAAATAAATTTTGCAAGCAATAATCAAGAACCACATCCTTTTGCATGAGGGGAGGGGAAACTGAGGCACAGTTAACTCACTGTACTCTTGTGTCATGTATGAAATCTGCTGTAGTGGTTTGGAGACAATCCTCAGGTTCTGACTCATGACCTTTAGCAGAGTTTTCTTATACAGAGCTGTAGGCATACTTATTGCTTTGGAGACCAATCTGTCACAGTCCTTACCCAAATTGGTTATGATCTTGGATCCTGAAAGGTTTTGTGCAGGCATAGAGTTGTGCATTCATTGTGTAAGAAATTTTAGGTTGGTGCTGTAACTGCATCGTAGAATTACAGCAGGACAGGCAAAGGAGAGACAGGATTTACACATGAAATATGTAGCCTGCAGTGACCATTTGCTCAATCATTTTAGATGCGTTCCTTCCTTTTACGTCTGTATTTACTTGGGGCACGAGTATAGATCTCTCAGTGTTAGGCAATGGGTATGGAATCCATGGCTCCAGAAAGTTTACCTCTTTTCCAGCTGTGTAATTTCTCCTGTATAAAAAAAAACTCATTCCTATCAAGGAAGGAGATGTTCATTCATTTAAAACAGTGGTCCATCTCACTGTTAGAAAAACAAACAGACTCTACAGGTCCCTACCAACCAAAACTCAGTAGGCTTTGCTGTCTGTCGTGCCAATATTTTGTAGGGCTTTAACCTTAGCATTTATCATTCTAGCTACCGGCTAAAAGGGCATCTGATAGTATAGCTCTGCATAGATAGTTTTTTGAGATACTTGCTGAGGTTTAGTTTCATGGTGGAGGAAGGGTTTTTTAACAGAGCTTAAGCAGAAGTTACTAAGATCCACATTTCCAATAAGCTGCTGGGAGAAACGAAGGGGTTATAAAAATAAATAGAACCTGTATTGATTACAGTAAGAGTTTTGTGCACCTTTCCAGTGTGTAGTGACCTGAAGTGGAGCTCTTAGCCTGACTTCTCATGGCCTGCATTCCTGCTGTCTTCCCTGGGTATTTTGGGTGTGAGAAGAAAGGAGGCCAAGTGCTTTATGTCTGTTTTAGTTTTTCAGATCAACAGGAATATTCCTGGAATCTTCCCAAGTAATAGGTTTTCTCATGGGTAGCCAGCAAACCATTTTTTTGGCATCAACAGCCTTGGATGTAACATACTTGTCCCTAGGATAGAAAAATTCAAAAATGTATACCATCTTTCCTATCTGTGAGAAGGCTGGCTGACAGATAAGATGTTGGCACAGTCCAGCACACCTTATAAAAGCAGAATTTCAGTGGACTTGAAAACAAACAAGCAAATGGAAAAAACACCCAAATACCAGTTGCCCAATAGCAGGTTGACTCAGCTGGAATGAGGCTCCTCTGCCAGCTGTCTTTCCTCCTGTTAGACTGGGTTAACATATTGGACTTGTTCTCCTGCTAAACAAAGCATTATTTTTCTTTCTCTCTTTGCCTTTTCCCAACCTCCAGTCATGATTCTTTTCTTAAAAATAAATTTCATGTCTGTGACTGACCAGGATTTGCTTTGTAGAAGCTAATGTCGTTGACAGTGCCAGAACAAAAGGCAAATGGTCCTTTTACTACACAGGCTGCGGTCATTGTGTTCCACAGGCAAAAGGTGCTTGAACTCCTATAAAATAGTGACAGTGCCTACTTACATACTCATGAATTATATAACTGCAAGGCATTTTTGCCTCTTTATAGGCAAAGAAGAATTCAAATATATGTGTGTGTTTATTTTCAGTTTTGTGGTATTTCCTTTAAGGAGAGCAGCTGTAATCCAAGGATGCAGAGGACAATGGGGAAGAAATGTATGTGACATGCATCACTTCTAACGAAGATGGTGTTTTTTTCAATTTTTTCCAGAGATAAATGACAGCGAGGGTCACCCAAGCAGCAGCCATCAAACCTTGAAAGGAACCTCAAAATGGGCTACATCACTGGAGAACCTCCTTGAAGATCCAGAAGGAGTGAAACGATTTAGGGTTGCTATATTAACTATGGATATTTATATAAACCAAAATTAGGATTTAGAGCTGAATGAGTCTCAGCATAAATGGTGCAGGTGTGCCAGTGCTGTAAGCACACAGGCATGCATCCTTCTAGATACCTACCCTGAGCAGAGGTGGCAGAGTTGGAGCTGTGGCATTTGCTGAGCTTCTGAGGTAGTGCCTTTTGCCCACTGGCACTGCAGCTTGCTGTCACGGAACATGGCACGTGGAAGACTTTTGGTTGCATCTTTCTAATCAGATCTATCAGCTGTTGCAAGGATTAACAAATTACTGTTGGATAAACTACAGTCCTTGAGCCACTGATCTCTCTTGCCAAGCATTATTTATCACTGAGGATTGATCCCATGCTCTTTATTCTCGTATGTTGTCCTTACTTAAGCAGCGGGTTACCACTACCAGCTCCTCAGCCTGATAACTCTTGTGTGGCTCTTATTGTGTGTTGCAGCAGCTGTACTGAAAAGAATTCCCTTTACTACAAAGTGTGGGCTTGTGCAGCTCAAAATGCAGGCTTGAGGCTTAATTAGGTGAGGGTGGCAAGTTGGTTTCTCAAGGCCTTCTTGCCATATTAGCTGTAGGAATAGGAACTACCTACTTGAGTATGGTTTTGCCATACCAAGCAATGATAAAATGCGCTGGGTTTCCTGCCAGACTGGTTTGAAAAGTGATGTAAACTAGAATTACAAAACACAGTGATTAAGAATTCTTTAAAAAAAAAAAGTAATCTCGATGCTGTTTAATTCTTGGCATTACTTAATCTCTCTTTTCTAACACTTGAAAGAGAAAACTGATGATCCCTGAGCTATAAATATTTCAGTCATTATGTTTTACAGAGAAATTTAATGTAGATTTTTTCCACGTTTTAAAACATGCCTCACTTTTGGAGGAGTGTGCTTTGTTTAAACACTTGTCTAGAGAACGCAAATACGTCTTCTGCTTTAGTTGACTTAAGTGAATTTATTGCCACTGATGATCATGTTTAGAAACACTTTTATTTGTAGAGATTTTACTCATTATAAAATCAGAAAGATACTAGATGAGAATCTCAAGTGATCTGTGACTCTCATTAAAATAGTTCATTATACTCACCTGCTAATGAATTCATATATTTTTGGATTTCCCTTTGAGCAATGACTGTAAAATTGCTCAAGTTATTTAAGGGAGACTGAAGAAACTCTTCTTGTTAGTTACTGACACGCTCTGAGATTAAATGTAGCTCTTCGTTCTCCTGAAATGTGCTTTCAAAGTGCTGAATGTATGATTGTTCATTTGTGTCTTGGTAGTGTGCAGATGCACTAATGCAGTGGTTCTGTTACACTGTACTATGTAAACTCATACCATGGTAAAACTAGCCGTAGGCGGCTTATAGTTTTAATAGCTATAGTAGGAAGAGAGAAGAACAATTGAGAAATTGGATCCTAATGTTTGTTTGTTTGTTTTTCTTTTCCCTAGGAATTTTTAAAGAAAGAATTTAGTGAAGAAAATGTTTTGTTCTGGCTAGCATGTGAAGAATTTAAGAAAACACAGGGAAAAAAACAGGTATGTTTCCTAAATAAATTTTACTTGTCAACAAAGTTTCCCTAGTGGAGCTGGAGCTATAATGTTTCTGTTGCATAAGATGCTTCATTTGAGTGCAAATAAATATGTTTGAAGGAATTGCACCGAAAGCATGGTGGTGGAATTGTTTGGAAACAAAGCTGGTTCTATTTCAAACCAAAACAAAATGCTGAAATTGTCAAGTTTCCCATGTTTTGAAAACTCTGAACTTTTTGTTGTTGCTTGGGAATAGCAAAAGGTTTAATTCAGTGATGTTGCATCATCTTGCTTGAAAATATATTCATTCAGGACATTTTTTAAAGCATAGCGGCTATTACATGAAAATATACACCATTATTATAAATTTAGTGGAACATAAAAATAACAATCAGCGCAAACAAAATGTTTTACAATACCAAAAAGAAAAGTTTTGCCTTATCAAATTACAAGTTACAAAACAAAAGAAGTTGAGCGTCCATTTAGACTTTTTTGTTTCAATATTTATTGAAATTGACATATACCTGCAGATCATTTTCGTTTTCATGAAAGTATATTTTTCTAGTAGAAAATATGCTATTGGAATGAGCCACCTCCAGTTTTTTCCAGTGCTTGGATCTTGGTCTACATTTAGATCCACCAGGAACACAGGATCCACTTTCATATTTAGGCTTTGAAGCCTATAGAGTCAGGCCTAAAATATGTACTGTGTTTTGTTTGATTGTTTCTGAAAAAATTTTTGTGATTTTTTTTCTTTTTCTTTTTTTTTTTTTGAGAAATTCCAGATTTATTTGATCTTTGAGACAAGGATTCTGTGAGTATGAAAAGAAGTAGTTTCAAAATTCCAGCTGAGCATCACTGTCCTTGAGAGTCAGACTCCTAAATCCCATAAGCCCTTTTTTTGAAATCCCACTTTTACACTTTTCACATGTGTGCAGCTCTTGTTGCCAAAGGGAGCATTTTAGAAGGCAACAGGTGCAAATGTACAGCCCCTTTGCACTCTTCTGGCCAAAGTAAGCAGAGTACCATGAGGAGGTGAGGCTGGGAAAATGGCACTTAAATCTGCTTCAAATGGGACCGTAAGTGCTTTGACTAACATCAGAAATGGCAGGGAATAGGAATCAGGTGGGGGAACTGGGCTGCTAGGGGGTGTTATGAAGTGCAGGCATAAGAGAGCTGCATCTGGACTGCGGGATTCCTCTCTTAAGGTCAGTCAAATATCGTCAACTGAAACTGTTTCCCAGTAGATTTTCAACAAAAGAAAATATCCCTGGATTTTCAACAACACATATTTTTGAGAGGGGAGACTACTTTCTGTAAATGTTCTCTATTTTGCACTGAAAAAGCATACCCTTCAAAACAATTTGCTTGTTTCAGTTGTGAATATTTTTCAGTATTGATAAATCTATCAATAATACAGAAATAATAATTATTGCAAGAAGAGGAAAATGTTCAATTTGACTGCACACTTTGTAATATTTAGCACTGTTTCAGCTTTGTGCATTTAGCTACTTCCCTCCCTCATTAAGGTCCATGCGTGCAGACACTCTTCAGAAAAGAGCAGCTAATCAGGCTATTTTTCTGTGAGATGCAAGGCCTAAAGAGAAATAAAGTAAATGAGACAGGATAAAAGAAGGAACTGTGCTAGGTGCCACCATGACGGCAGCAATATCGGTAGCTGGAGTGAGGCCAGGAGTTCTCCTTTCCCCTTGCCTGTAAGGGAATGTTTCAGCTGCAGCCTATCTGGGTTGCACTGGGAGCCACCTCCTGTCTGGGCGAGCGTGGTTCCATCAGTCCCACTGACCTGGCTCTGCTTCGGCACAAGCTGCAGATCTCGTTATTGTGAGTTTGTGACAAAGCATTTCCTCTCTTTTGTCCCCAGATGTCCATACAACGTCTTGGCTGGTATGTTCGATATGCTGGGCTGGGGATCTAGGTATTCTTGATCTCTCTCCCTACTCCATTAAAATAATTTGCTTTCTGAGCTGGTGGAGCAGAAGCCAGCATCACAGTCCACAGCCAAATGGGAAGAACCCTTTGCTTTGTACAGGGCAGATGTTTTTTCTTTGTATGTCATACAGTGTCCTTGCCAAGAGGTATGTAGCTTTTTCTTGATACCCCTTGGACAGGTATCAAATTGCATTTTAAAGTGGAAATGAAAGTGGAAAATCCTTCTGTAAGGTCCCACATTTTGCAATGGGATAATAATCCTATTTTCCCTTGCTAAATAATTTCCATCTTTTTAGCTATTTTAGGATTGCGCATGCTAGTGCAGGAAATGGTAAACTGTTGTATAGAGACAGTAACTTAATGAATTCTTGAGTGAATTGCCAAGTGGATGGACAGAGACTTAACTAGGTTCCATTTAGCTTAATTATTCAGTACCAGTCATTACACAGTATGGTCAATCTGGAGTCTAGTACTGCCAAAGCTATTACAGCTGGCTAGAATAAATGTGCTTTAGAATGACACAGACTTACAGTAAATTTTTATAGCTACTGCTTATGGATGGCTTTGTCTAGATAATTTACAAAGCTAGAAAAAGCACTAAAATTAGAAATCTTTCCAGTGTTTATAACAGTATGAAGTATGAATTTGTCTTCTGAAAGCGACTCTTGCAGAAATCACTTTGTATCTATCTAATGTGAGCAAAGTATTCTAAAAACAACCTTATACTTATTTTACAACCTGCTTCTCATTAAAACTGGTTTACCACAGAAACTAGCTTATAGACACTTAGACTTTTGGTCAGATGAAGTTGATTTCAATTTAACCCAGTTCATATGAGATTTTTTTTCCCCATTGTGAAAGTAGAAGATAAACTTTTCAGTACTTGACATGAGAGTGTTAGCGTGGGGTTTTTCTTGGTCAGTTTAAACTTTCACAAAGGTCACCGTCTGGCCAGTGGATTAAATATCCATTGTGCCTAGTGTTATTGTCATCCCTTCAGTGTCAGCTGGGAGCAGCGTTTGGTTTTGTATAGGCTGCTATACCATTAGGTATAATGTTATATATTAGGTACAATATATATAGCCACCATTAGGGTGGTTGGCTCAGTAAATGTGCTGTCCTTCCCTCATGTCCTTTCTGGTCTTCACAGGTAGATGCAGGCTCACCCTGCTCCTGCTTTTTGTTGGTTGCAGACTGTCTAACTGTGTTAGTGCTGTTCTGAGAAAATATCCTGGGCCTTTCCTCACAGCTTATTAAATTTGGTTCAGTTGTTACTCTAACCACAGTCACATGGGCTCTGCCTAGAAGCTGACTTATATCAAGCCGACACAGGCAGATCTTGCAAGATGCTGTGCAGATACATCTTCTCTGTCCCCTTCCTCTTGAATGTGAACTGCTATGCAGCCGGGATTGCTAGATCACGGGACGAGAGGGAGCCACCGGCAAGAAGAAACCAGGCCCTTGACTGTTGTGTTGGCTCTAGACTAGTGGTGGGAGCGCTTAGTCAGGAGAAAGCAGAAATGTAGTTCAGACCAGACTGCTCCAAGAGTTTGTGTTTGTTTTCCTGTTTGGGTGAACTAACAAAAAATGCATGCATGTTTCAGGGAGCAGGAGAGATTTTCAGCATCTGCAGAGCTAGACACCGAGCAGACTATGTTACTGGACTAGGCAGGTTTTAGATGGACTGGATTCAGCCTATCTTCTTGCAGTATGGAAGCACAAACTCCTCCCCCCAGCTCAAGACACATCTCTGTAGTTTTAAAAAAAGTATATTCTTTCTTCATCATTCCTTTAAAATTGAAGTTAAAATAGAAATGTAATTTTTAGCGAAGACTGAGGAAGGAATTAGGTCAAGTCCACTTGTAGCAGTGAGCTCTGCTGCCACCCATATGGTCCTCATCTTAGGACACATTTAATTATTGAAATGGGAGTGGTGGGGATAAGTGAATAAAATTTAACTTTAAATATTTTATTGGAGTTAGTCATATGCTGTTGCGTTTGTGACTGTTAATGAAATAAACAACATCCATTGTACTACTTCCCAAGGTTTAAGTGTTTCTTCTCTTGCAGCTGAGCTTTAAAAATAAATTACAGGTTATAATAAGTGCTTTCAACTACAGGGAATCTTTTCAGCTATTGCTAAAACCCACCAAAATACCCATGTCGAGAAGTTTTGTAGAGAACAATTTCAGAACAAAGTATACCTATTCAAGAGTTTCTTTTGCCACTTCCCATGTGTAATGTGGCAATGGTTAAGCAGAACTGGGTAATGCTGCACAGCTGCTAACTGCTGGAGCCTGTTCTGATGAGCATCTGGGAGTTCCATTCACCTCATTTGGGAACCACACAGGCTTGAGAGCTGAATTTGACCTTAGGAAAGGAAGTGGGAAAGAATATTGTATCCACTTGAAATAGTGAGGGGGATTTCTGTAGACAGAACTTTGTACTCCAAATGGGAATTTGGCACGGATGCTGGGGTGAGCACGCAGATGTAAGTGAGAAGTGCCAGAAATCCTTTAATAACCACCTGTGAACAAGATCCCAGTGTAAGTGTTGTTTAGATTCCAGAGTCGAGTCCCCTGTGCTGAGGCATTAGTTTCAGGCTGACGCAGAACAAAGAATGCCGCCCACTGAATGGGGAACATTGATGTCTCTTCTCCCTGAACCTGGCTCTCCCTGAATGTCATTTGCAGGATGCATAAACATACTGGCAGCTTTAACTGTACTTTCTTCAAAAAAAAAAAAAAAATTGTAGTTAAACTGATGCTCTACTACTGAAGCATAGATGTAGAGTAACAGTTGTTCCATGTGGAGCAGAACCTGTAATGTTTGGCTGTGCGTTTCCATATTTACTATAAAGCCAGGTCCCCTGCGCCTCTCTAAACAACCCCCTCTCCCTACCAGGGTGCTTTCGCTTCCTTTCTTTGTCATTCTTCCCTGCAAAATCCAGAGATCCTTCCCATTTTGCCAGCCTCCCACACAATTCTCTTGTTCCCCTCCGTGTTCTTTAAACTTCCCCACAGTACTTCTAGTTTCATGTTTCCCCTCAAGCCTTGCTCTGCTCTTTCTCGGCAGTGCCCAGCTTGCTTCTGTGTTCCTTGAGCCAGCAGCACCTTGTGTTGTGCCTGAGATGGAGCTATGTGTGCATTGATTAGCCAGCTGCTAAGTACATGCTGGCAGTTCAAGTAAATGACTTTTGAACATATACTGCAGCTTCTCCCTCAGCGCACACACTGCTTTTTCTCCCCTTTTCCTTTCTCTCGCCACTCTTTTCCATTGAATCAGTAGGAGGGTAATTATTTCTTAGTCCTTTGCCCCTCTCTTAAATATGGTTCAATTGGACAGCAGGTTCAAAAGTTATTTAGGTAGGACTGACGGTCAGTACAATCGCTTATGCTTGCTCATGCGATAATAGCTAAAGGTACCTTTACTGTGTCTGCATTAGGGTATTAACCTTACCAGTTAAAGCCATCATAACTCTGATCGATTGGATTAACTGCTCATTGAGAACAGACATGGCTGACCCAGTCCTTCCTGATCTGTGAAACTGAAAAGATCAGCAATTGTTAAAAACACTTCATTGTGACCTAATGCACCTGACACATGATGTTCTACCCATCAGATGAATAATCTGTTTTAAAAAGGAATACTCCTGGAAAATGTGTGTCCCCTTCAGCAGTGAGAGAGTTAACTCTTTAGGCCTTGTGAATTGTCAAACACATTTAGCTTTTCTTCTAATTATCCCCAAATGTTGATTCTCAGCTGTAAAACATGAAAGAATTTCTGTGACTCCTTCATGGACAAGGATTTAAATGCTTCCTTCTTCAAGCCCACTTCCCATCAAAGACACAGCCCTTTAGTTGGTGCTGATCTGGAGATGTGGTTGCCCATTAGATGTGCAATGGGGAACACTGACGAGTACCCGTGGCTTGGGATTGTACAGTGCCTGCTCCTGCATGGGCCTCATTTTCAGTAAGCAGAATTCACATTGCAACAGGAGGCTTGCCTCTCTTCTCCCCCGCTGGCTTTCTCTTATCCGACCTTCTGGTCAAGGGGGAGCTTGCATTGAATTTCAGAGGACTGTGACCACTCATTTACTGCTTTGAAGCTTAAAGATGCCAGGTTGAGTCAAAATGTTATCACTGTTACTGATTTATCAAGAGAAGAACACTGAAACAGGATTGCTGAAATCAGGGCAAACACTAACAAACAGCTTTATGCAAGTCACACCTATCCTTATTTATCAGCTTTCAGAGGCTCTTGAGAGTCTTATCTTTACCATTAGCCAAGCTGCTGGTTTTTTTTAATCGTGTAGTCAGTGTTGCATGTGAGCTGCCCTAAGGTAAAAACGTAGTTATGACAAAGCATGTAGTATGACAAGGTTATCTAGTAGCAGCATGGATTATACACTGATTTTGCTTAGTTTTGCCTTACAGTAAGAGTAAGTTTCCACAGTGTTTTTTCCTCTGGGTTCCTTGCGCATACTGATTATCTGTTAGTAGAAATAGTCTTCTAAATAGTGAAGACAAGGCCTAGCTGATGATGCTGAGCAGTTTTACACTGGATACTCGGATTCAAACATCACAACCTGCTGTTTGACCTAAGTGCTGAATACTGGAAGCTTCCACTGACATCAGTGCAGCAGTTGGCCTGCAGAGATGTTTTTCCTCCAGTACAAATGAATATACACAAATAAGCTATTGTATGTATATTTGTTTTGTTACTTGTTTTCTTTTTTAATTCAGATTATGTTTTGGGTTTAGGATTTAAACCTCAAGAAGTAAGTGACCTAGAGCAGTCTCCAACAAAACATTAACAAATATGGACAATATTCCCACAGCAAATAATTCTTTAAATAAATATGTCCTTTTGCAGATGCAAGAAAAAGCTAAAGAAATTTATATGACTTTCCTGTCCAGTAAAGCTTCCTCCCAAGTCAATGTTGAAGGGCAGTCCCGTTTGAATGAGACCATTTTGGAGACACCTCACCCTCTCATGTTTCAGAAGCTCCAGGACCAGGTAAAGTTATTTTCTTCAAGAACAGAGTTTTTTTAGGTTTTGTCTGCTTTTAGTGGACTCTGCTTTCTAAGCACAAGCTAGTGTAGGAAGTTGGGAATGTGCCTACTGCTACCTGTGGCTTGGATTGAATAGGTAGGCATGGAGCTGGGTTGCTTCCGTACTGGCGATATTAATGCAGCCACTCTGAGGGTGGATGCACTGTATCCCAGGTTCTTGGCCCCATCTACCTAGGGCCAATTAGTTAAGACACTCAGTGCAACCATGCTGATTCCAGTTCAGGACTTCCCTGGAAAATTGGATGAAGTTTTCTCCTGGGTTCCTCTGCTGGTAGCTTGAGAATCACCCAGCTGACTAGCTTTGTGCCTACGTTTTCCTGTGTATTCACTTGAGCTGAGTCATTGCTGATGTTTGTTTCTGTAGTTGCCACTGGTTTCCCTGAGAGCTCAAGATTCTTCATTTTGCTTTGTTTTGGTATTTATATTGATATGAATATAATGCATTTTCCTGAAATGTAATACAAAACTTAAAAGAGGGGTTGGTATCTGCTTTGCCTTTTCCTACAGAACTTGGGAGGTCTGGCAGAAATTAGGTGACGTTTTGCAGGCATGTCTTTTGGTGGTAAATTTTCTTGCTATTTAGCTTATTTTAAAGCATAAGTTATGAAGTGACTCATTCTTATCTGAGGCTTTCCAGCACTTGCAGTCTGGACTATTTCTAATTTCTGTACCATCCTCAGGACTACCTGTATTTTCCATTTGGCTCCTTCTTTTGTGGAGAAACAGCACACTGATTTAAATAGTGTTTTCAATGCATTTCACATCAGGTGTTGAATAAGTTAGTTGGGCACTGGCTGGGACAATTGAAGCAGTCTGAAGAGCAAAGGCTCTGCTGTCTTTCAAACAGGTTCCAAGTCATTAGCAGTGGAAATGTCTGAAACTCAATTTCCATGTGAAGAAATAAAGTTTTTCATGGATGAACTTGGGGGAAGGGAAGGAAAATGTTCTGGTAAATCTAAGCACTGCAGTTTAGGCTGGGTGATTACGAGAGTGAAGCTGGAGAGACTACTGGAGTTAAAATGTTTTGCAGTTTCACAAATGAGCATGCACATGAACAGCCAGGGATTAGTAATACCTGAATTGGAAACACACTAGACCAGTGGTAGAGGAATCCCACTAGTGTGGGAAGAAAGTCTGTGAACTTTTAAAACCAAATGCAGAGCATTTCTACATTGTTGCAGGTTTCAACCACTTAAAGCTTCTGTTTATTGCTGTTAGATAATAGTTCAGGAAGAGTTATGGTCTTCTCTAGTTTTCAATCCTTATAAAGTTATGAAGAGTGGTATAATTTGTTCTCTAAAGAACAGTGTTAACTACTGCTGGCACTGTGTGTCTGACGTATAAAAAGGCAGAGCTTGAAAGCCACAGTCTGGTCTACAACATTACTGGTAACTAGCACTTCAGTTCTCCAGAGACCTACTGATTTAAATGGGGCTACTTGTGGGGAGTGGTTTTGTGCTCATGGGATGGCCTTAAACAAATAGCTTGGAGGCAGTTGTTCATGCTGAATAAAGTGGGGTTAGTGGTTCATAGAAATCTGTAGATGTCAAAATACTTATGGGGTAAGTGTTCCTGCTCCACAGAGGTGATGAGAGGAGGGGAGGGAAAAAGACAATTCTGCTTTTGCATGTGATTATAAACTCTGTCTGTCCTGTGCATTTGGCTGACCAGACTCCAGAAGGTTTTGATCTTACAGTGCTCTTTCTCTCTGGGAGATGCTTTAAATGATACCAGGAACAAGAGGGGTCTAAGTTCTTAACACTGACTTATGGCGTTTTAAGGGGCAATATCGTCCTTACAGTTTTTTTTCCCTTGAGCTAGTTGGATAAATTTAATTATATTGTAGTTAGCCAGCACCAGGAGGTGTAATTTGACTTTGCTTAACTGCATTGATTTGGGTCTACACTGAGTGGGTGTTTTGGGATTTTTAGCCTTCCAATATGTAGCTTATAAAGCAAGATTTCTACTGTTTTAAATATGAACTTAAATATTTAAATATGTAAACAAACAGTCGTTAGTAAATGCTTCATGTAATTTATTTGCAAGGGGGATATTTCAGCAAACACACAGACCAGAACAGTCAAATTTTGTGTGTTTGCCTTTATCTGTCCAGGTTCCTTGAGGATGTGAAATGAAAAAGCAGTTTGAGGTTATTATTTTTTTTCTTCCTAACAAACAGTTGTATTACCCAGTTGTACTATGAGTTAGAAATGAGGCCCATAAAGATAAAGTTCCAGTTATCCACACATGGATTATCCACACATGTAGTTCAGAATCCAGAAATTCGTCTTGGAAATTTAGTTACTCTGAGTACCATAAAATGTAATCAGTCATGAAGCATGACTCAGAGAGGCTCCGCCAGTGAAATAATAGGCAGAGAGTGATGTAGGCTTTGGTTTTGCCTCAATTATAGTTTTGAGTTTTACTTTTTTCCTTCCCCTCTGTTTCAAGACCAAGCAAAATATAGTCATGACCTTGACACCTGAACAGATTCCAGGCTCCTCTCCCAAGCCCTTTTGTTTTGTTTTCAGAAAACTCCAAATGAGTTCTAGCTTTTTTGTCTGAAATGGGTATAAATAGAAGAGAAAACAGTTATGTTGAGGGATGAGCCTAAACTCAAGCCCAGGGAGATAATAGCTGTACTCAGTGATGACTTCATGCTTCCATGCTGGCTGTATACTGGCTATGAGAAGAAGGGCAGGTCTTGGGCTAGTGAAAAGCCTAATAGCACAAATTTAATCCATCACCAATTTTAAACCACATTTTAACTGGCAAATTACATCTATACCAGATCAGCTCTTTGTGACAGGTACCTGGAGCATTTCTGATCTGGCCTGAGACCATTCTTGGTATTTGGTTGTGTAGTAGTCTAAAAAGGATGGGAAGATTGCTATAAGTTAAACCATTGGTTAAACATTGGTTAAACCAGTTGTTTCAGTCTAGGTTCAGTTTGAAGTTTTGGTACTTGTGTAAATTATCTAGAGGCTTTTCTTAATTATCCAGTGCTCTGCATATATAATGAGCTATTCTGTAATGTTCAAGAGTAACTGCAGTCAGAAAGGTGCCTAAAAGGTACCTCTTTTTCTTCAGCTCTGCTTCTTCCCTCTGAATATCTTCCAACTACCCTGCCAGAAGGACACCCTCGCTAGGTTTTACTCCTGGTGGCTTTGCAGGCCTAAGGCTGCTGTGGGAGGGGACCAGGTAACGTCCTGGCTTGTCCACACATGCAATTATCTGATCATCAGCTGCAGAACCCTACCTGGTGACCATGGCATGTGACCTTCCACCTTCAGTGTTAGGTTTTCAAAGTTGGCTATTGTGAAAACCATAATCTGATTCTTAAACTAATATGGACATTATTGCAAAACGGTGACTGTGGAACTTGCAATATTGTTTGCTATGTGCAGCCCCTTTTGAGAGTTTGAAATGTGTTTTAATGTCATGCTTTTTAGTAATGTTTTAGTATTAACAGAACAAAAATACATTAGAGTTCATATACTGTCCTTCTCATTTAAAATCTAGTTTTACTTAGGTCATTGTTCTTGTGTTTTTTCCCCCTCTTACCAGATATTCAATCTCATGAAATATGACAGCTACAGCCGGTTCTTAAAGTCAGAGATATTCCTAAACCATAAGAAGAGCGAGGAGCAAGAGGAGAACTCACCAGAGGCTCAGACTGCAGCTAAAAGAGCATCAAGAATTTACAACACATGATACAATGAATCTCTTAAGGAGAGGCAGTACAATAACTAAATTACACTCAGGAACAGTCTAGGTTTATGGCAGTTGCATTTAGGGCTTGAAAAGCTCAAAACCTTTTTAGGAGATACTTACCTTCTTAATTGCTTGAACGACTAATTGTTTTTGCATGATAGCTAATAACCAAGCACCCATGGGAAGACTGTTTCCTAGCTAAAAGGCTGAGGTATTCCTCCATAGCATGAATTGCATTTCATATTTTACAAGTTAAAATGCTTTCAATTTTTGTATTTTCTTTTGTGAGACACCATGATGATGAGAAATGGGAGATAGGTTGGTTGGTTTTTTATTTTTGCCTTGTAATTTTTATTTGTGACCAGATTTTACATCGTGAATTGCTGGGAGAAGCTACTGAGGAGTACATTTCACGTTACTTTGTGGATGAGTCATTCATAGCAAACTTAATCATGAAGGGACAGCATCTTTCAGGGTTAAGCTCAATCGAATCCAATCCCTTCCTATGTAACTTTGTTCTTTCAAGGTGCTATCTGTTTTGCTTTGCCTTTATTTTTTATTCAAAACACTTCTCTAATCATGATTTTAATTTCTGTATTTCTTAAATTTCCCCCTTTTTTTTCAGTAGACAATCACCTTCTTCAGAGGATGGAATAACCTGTATTCCCTTGGGAACAAAATCTCTTAAGATAGAGAGAATCTCTGAAGAACTTCTAACAGCCATTAGGAAACCTGACAGTTAATATCCCACTCTGGGCACACTGATTTCAGCAAAGCTTGACTCTGTCATGTCCTGCAGGTCGGCATAACATCAGTGTCAGATGCTGGCATTGGGAAGCATCTGGTCTCTCCTAGATCTCCTGAGCAATCCTGCTCTGTGCGGCAAGAATACTTTGGCAAAGGACCAACCAACAAAGTCTGGCTTTGTTTTACTAAAATCTTTCTACTAAAATCACCCTGCCTAATTTTGTTTGCCCCAGAGAAGTATTTCGGTGTTTCCTAATTGTAACTTTTGATAGCTGCAATGCAACAGGGGGTTGACGTTGTGATTTAGCCATTCTCACATCAAGCTTGAGAGGAAGGGGAATCGATTTCTGCCCAGAGCAATAAAAGATGAAATGTCAGGGTGGCAAAGGAAGACGCTCCCAATGAGCCTTCCGTATCGTCCTGGGACTGTGTCAGAGCTGCAAAGCACATTTTGGCATACAATTTTTTATGTGTTCGTATATTTTTTAATTAATTCACTGCAGTGTTACTAAATTGCAGTTTAAGTTGGGAAAGCCTATTAGCTACGTGCTCTATTTACAAGCTTTGCAGTGTGTAGTCTAGCTGTTTCACATTCTCTCATTATTTAATCCTTCATTTTTTGCACTGCTTTTCTTGAACTTTTGTTTATGTGCTGGCTAATCGTAAATGCACAGTTAGCTTTTGATTGTTTTATAGTTCTTTTTTGTCAGAAAGGCCAGATATGTTTTATACGTTACCATCACTATCAATGTTTTCAAACAAAGTCTAGATTGTAATTTTTGAGGATGCAAACTCACTTGGTAGACTTGATTATTTCTTTAAACTCTGAGCCACTCTTGCAGGTAATATGTAAAGAACATTGCTTCCATGGGCTCTTCCCTAGTTAGATGTAAGAGCAGGAACAGGAGTTCCGATTCTTCCCCTAGAGCTAAATGGCCTGTTCATTTTTAGAAAATCAAAGAAGAGGTCAGTGCCTCCGTATGCATGTTTTAAGATGTAATTCTTATGCACTGAGTTAATTTTCCTTTTATGCTCTCAAAAGATTTAGTGGTGAAGTCATAATCTTGCTTCAGGCACTTTTCAGTGGTATTTGACCTCATACTTAAGTTGTATTTCAATGTTTTGCTGAATAGGAGCAAAGTAAACACGTGCATGAATCCTTTTGTTGTGATGGGGCCTAGGCAATAGGACCATCCAGTTCTGGACCTGCCAACTATTTGTAACCTCAGGATTACCTCTTTTGAAAATTCACTGTAATAATGAACTCTTAATGCCTGCCACAGCAGAGGACAGAACTTCGATACCATTGAAGTCCTTGGGAATGGGCAGCTTAAACACATTTAGGAGTTGGGATTTGTCTCTTCCCAGTAAATGCAGCAGAAGTCTTAGTGATATCGAAAAATGCAGGGTGGGGACCCTCAGGGGAAAAATGCAGATGAGCTCTTACCACATTCATCACATGGATGCACAGTAGATTCATTTTTAATCATATTGATTTTAAAAACACATGAGTAAGGGAGAAGAGTCTTTGACTATCATGTTTTAAAATAATAATAATAAAAAATAAAACCAGAAGCTGTATGGACAATGGTAGGGCATTAAAGAGAGAAAATACTCGTTTGTAGCTGCTTATAAACAACATTTTCCTTGGCAATATGCTCCCTGTCAGGTACTGTCTTATTTGCTTGTTAAAGCAAATGCCCCATAGGAGTAGACACAAAGGTGCTTTACACTACTACCAAGCAAAAGTTACTCAAATGGAAATTATTTTTTAGCAGCATCTCAATGCCTATGTTGTTTATTTCAATACCTGTGATGTTACTAAGATAATATACCTAAATCCACAAAATTCTTAATCACTGAATTGCTCTTTTTCCTCAGAAGTAAAAAGCTCATTGCCCTCTTGGCTGTCTTTTTTGTGGTGTCTGGTTTTGGCTTGTTTTTTAGAAGAAAACCAACAACTAGACTTGCAAGGTGCAGAAATGAAAGGTTTTTTTCCTATCCATTAGATTATCTGTATTTTCCAGTAAAAGAGCAATCAAAATAAAACCACGCAAGCTGATGTCTGTAATTGCAGCATGTATATATGTGGAGAAGGTTATTTTGCTTCTGTTGATATTATCACTGATCAAACTTACTTTGTGAAATAGATTACATTTTCTCTATGTGGCGTATAACAAATTGCACCGACAGAAAAGGAACTGAGTTTCCCTGTAAGTAAATCCTGCATTCCAGGAACAACTGTAAACATTGCATGGAACCTCAGGCTGTAAGTGGGTACTCAGAGTTGCTTTTTGTAGAGATTAAAGGTAGGATCTACTCCTTTTCATAGAACTTACACTGAAGGTATGAGCACAAAATGCAAGCAATAGAAGTTTCATGCCTGATTGCATGCCTTAAACTCTACCCTATTGTGTGTTTCTCAGCTAAAAATTAAAATATTCTACAAGTACACCAAATCAATGTGCTGACAGTCATTTTATGTTTTGAACAGTTTGGGCCAAGATCACTTCATATCCCACAGTTATCCCATTTTCTGCTTTAAGTCCCTGTTAACACAGTTGCTGTCATAGTATGTTTTCCTCTTGGAAGATCAGAAGATGGGATGACACTGTGGGTTTCACTTCTGAGTGGGACGTTGTCTGAACAAATTGCAAAAGGTCACTTGAACAGCAGAAGATGCTTCTTTTACATTCTTCATCTCCCATTTCTTTGTTCCTGTTCCATTTCTTCCATTGTGCTTGCTTCAAGTTGCTAACCCATTGATGTGGAAAAGGAGGGTTTGAAAAACCGTAGGGAGGGAGAGAAAAAGGTTTGAATATTCAGGTTTGGATAACAGTTTGGAACGTGCTTATATTTTTACTGAAGATTCAGATTGATTTTTAAGTGGGTAGCATTTGCATCTGGGTTAAAAACTAATTAGGTCTATGATGCAGAGAGAGAGATCCCAAATCGTTCCATGATTCTGTGACTGTGGTTCAAAGCTGAAAAGGGATATATTCCCCCTTTTATAAATTTTGTGCGTTTATAACTTTTTTCATCCTAAACCAGAGCAGCAAGTCTTACAAAGTCACCCAGTTTTGCCAAATGTCTACCCCTGACACACGTGACGGTTGTTGACGTGATAGTGTTCCTTTCGCTGTCCCAGAGGCAGTCCCTCTTGTTTTAAATCCAACACAGGTAATGTCCAAGGGCTTCAAGGGCTCTTTTGGCAGAGCCACAGTAAAAAGCAAGCTGCGGGGCATTCTTTATCCGAAGGATCTGTGTAACTTTACCGTATTGCCATACGAGCACTCAGCAGCAGCTGCGTGACTTCTCCTCACTCCAATTTAGCAGCTTTGCTATAATTAAGTGAAAGATGCTTTTCATCAGTGCTATTATATCTTGGCTTATCAGCGTGGCAAATCCATTTCAGTCAGGAGTTAAAAAGCCGATACTTAAGGGTTTGGGGACGGAGGGGAAGAAGTAGGGAAAGGCGTTTTACAGAATGCGGTGGTTCTCCGGATAAATGAAATGATAGCCAAATTTAACAGCACCCTCTCCTGGTTCTGGGCAGAATAACATGTAGGGACGCTGATCGTAGAGCAAGGATGCAAATAGAGGAAGGTCACAGCTGCTTGTTTCCTCAAACGTGATGGACTTGGTGGGCTTTCTGTAGGCGATCAATGCGGCTAAGTTAAGATATTGCACTAAAATACTGAAATGGCTCTGTTTTTCATTAACGGCAGTTGGTGTTGCTTTGATCAAAACTTAATCAAACCTCAAGGGGATCACTGTGTATAAGAAAACCGATGAAAATTGCTTTGAAAGCTGGCATTATTGAGCAGACAATGCTCTCGACCTCCTGAGCATACTTTGTGCTACAAAACAACTTTAGAAAAGGGCCAGCAGTTGTCCCCCCACTACTGTTCCTGCTTTGGGCCGTGCTCATTTGAATCGCTCAAAGACAGGACATTTCCTAAAGGAAACAGTGACCGGCATGCTGAGTATTGTAGCCCTGGCCCAGGGAACAGATGCTGTTACATGCTTTTATCTACCGTACTGTTCTATTGCTTTAGCTTTTCCAGAGGTAACATGCCTAAAAAGTCAAAACCATTGCCGGTCTGCATTCCCGTGTGACTCTTTGGCTTTGTAAAGCTTGTTTCACTTTACACCCAAATGTGCAAACCGGGAAAAAAGGTTGGCTGAGAAAAGCAGTGCTGCATGGGTAGGGACAGGGAAGGGGGAGCGTTACCCACCGTTTCGTGTCTCGGGCAAACACTGAAATTGCCGTCATCAATGGCATGTCCTGACACCGCGTGAGAAACGCATGGGGGCTTTTCATTTTCTTCGCAATATAAATTTCCGGCAGGGTCTGGCTCTTTTTTTCCTTACTGGACCATGGTTGCAGCAACTCCTCAGTGCGTGTTTTCCCGAAGGAATCCCAGGTTTGTCTGCGAGCTGTTCTACCCGGCCAGACCCCTCAGCCCAGGGGAAATCGTGGTGGTCAACGGGGCTTCAACAGAACGACGTGCCAGCGTGCAGTTCAGCTGGCAGGAGCAGAGCTAAAGTCGTATCAGCATTAACAAATGCGGTTTCCGTTTTCATCAGGCCTATCTCAGCTGCCTGTGGGATATGACTGCTTTGATTAGATAGATTTCAAGTGTTTTTCCATGTCATTAAAAAGTCGAGGTGAGAACTTGAAATGTTTGAATGTTATGCTAACAATTGCAGCATTAAAGCTCTCCCAGTGTTACAAAAAATATACTAACTCAGAGGTAAGTTAAAACCTTTTGGTTTCTTTTTCAAGCTACAGTCCAAAAGAACAGCCTAACATACATTTTTTTCTCAGTTCCTGTTCTGTATTTACTGACTTCATAATTTTTCCATGGTTTGAATACTAGGTTTAGACATTCCTTCACATCCGCAGTAGACACAACATAAAAATGTCCTTTTTGCATACTTGAAATGCTACAGAGATGGACCTGACAGCAAAAAGCGTAGACAAGCTTGATGCCCCTCTCTTAGTCTGCAAAGAGATACCAAATGATACGAAACCCCCAAAATTGAAGGACGAAAGGCAACGCTGCTGCAGATATCACTGAGACCGAGTGCCTTGGTACGTGACCAAATCGCAGGGGCAGAATTCTGGTGTTTTCTGCAGGAGCAAGTCACTCCCTAAATGAATAGGAGATGGATTTCTGTTGCTTTTCTTGCGCTGTTCTGTTAGCCACTATTAAAAACCAGGATTCTGAACATCCCGACAAGGCTACTTGGAAAATCCACAGGCCTAGAGAAAACCTCTTGGACTGGAATTACAATCTACCATGTAATGAAGATAATTGGGCTCACGGAACACCCCGACTGCTACTCACTCCACATCTTTGACACCATTTCTCATTAAGGAAGTATGAAATTACCGGGGTTGTTTTAGAGCAAAGCTTTCATCCTGGAGCCAGCAGAGTACAAGCTGTGTGTTTCATCCTTTCATCCCTTTTCCCCACCCACTTCCTTTTTTACTGCAGAGAAATAAGTGAACTCTTTGTGATCTCTGCTTTCGGAAGGTTTCATCTCCCAAGCTGCTTAATAGATTATCAGCGGCGTCCCAGCTAACAGATGGCTGGAAGTGACAGCAGTGCTGCAAAGAATTAAGTAAATTATTTCCATCTCGAGATTGGTCTCCTTCACTACGTTATGTAGCTTTTAAGCATTTTCCATCCACTTGGATGAATATTTGCGTATCATTTACGGAACATGAACAAAATCTCTCTGAACCGAAATTTCCAACCTCAAGGCGACTTGTTATTTTTGGAGTCATCATTAGGCCTTGGGCAAAGACTTAAGGGAAATCTTATCCTCTGTAGTTGGGCCAACAACACTGTAAACTTAAAGATGAACTGTCTTTTTCTGAGCTCAAGATTAGGCAATGAACCAACCTCTCACTAAGCCACTAGCAGCAGTCAGAAAAACTACTGAGTGTGGCAATTTTTTTGTAATTGTTTGTGTTTGTTATTTTGACTCCTTTGCTCTGGTTTGCTAAAAAATCCCTTTCATGTGCAAGTGTGGAATGTTATTCTGAGAGGGGAGAGCTGCCAAAACCTGAATCAGTACTTTTTTTCTTCTTCTTTCGTGTCCCCCCCCCCTCTACTTCAGAAGAGAGGCTGCAAGCTAGAAAAACAGAACTTGGAAGTGATGGGTTATTTCAGGGCTCAGCATTTTCAAAGTGGGTTGCCCAAGGATGCGACTGAACCCCAGCAGGGTGGGAGTGGTGGGTGGAAAGGGAAAGCCGCCCATGAGTGCTGCCAAGAGTAGCTTGCGGTCAAGGTTACGCTGTTAACGTTCAGCTGTCCTTGTGTACGTAACTGATGTCCCAGCAGAGCTCTCAAGCTGTATAGGAAAAGGGAGGGGAAAATCAGTCTATATACCAAAAGGTCTTCACAGTGTGCTAAATAAAATCGAGATAGCCAAAGCGGTGATCAAAGTGGCATAAATGAAGAAAAAGGGCCTTAGTCCGCATTCAGCCTAGTTTCAGTTTTGGTCCTGTGTGAAATGACTGGTGGGACCAAGACTGTTAGAGCAGGGTAGCTGTAGCTACACTGTGAAAACCATTATTCACCTCACTGTCGTTTCTTAATTTGCCTGTGGATGAGTTCAGCTGGGAACTAAGGTCTCCAAAAGCATGACGTAGGTATGTCCTGCCAACTTTAATTTCACTGATGTGGCAGGAATCTCATATTTAGCAGCATTTTGCTTCAAGGCACATCTTGCTTCACCAAGTTGGGAGATTTATGAGCATCTGGACTACAGCAGAACGAAGCACCCACTTCCAAGAGGATGTGCAGTCCTCACACCCACCCTCTCTTCACGCTCCGTGGTCTTCACCCTACTCCTTCACCCCTCCAGTTTTGCGTAGGCATAACCCACACTGAGATTATTACTTTTTTTCCCCTTCAAAGCTTATAAATACAGTATGTAGCAGTGGTTGTAGCTCTGGAGGGCTGATGGATCACAACCCCTCCTAGATACCCTATAAAAATCGCCATTTTTCATTGCAGGAAAAATGCAGCGATAGGAAAAAGAAGTAATTTTTACTGAGCTTTTCGGAAAAAGGAAAATCATGGCTCACAGTAAAGTTAGCATCACTGTTTTCCATTGATAAGTATGTTAACTTGTTACAACATGTAACCTGTTCCATAACACGTTCCGTGATATTTTTTTTCCTAACGCTTAGATGTATTACACGGTTCTGGTGCATTCATGCACCTCTGCAGTAGCCGGCGGTGGGGATTTTGCTAGCCATCCCCAGGCTTGCAGAACAGGCACGTGGCAATGTGGAGCATAAACAGGGGTATGCAGGAGAAAGTTACAATACCCTTTACCAGGGTATGACCATTTTTTCTATTTTGCAATATACAGAAGCCGTATAGAAAACTTGTTTTTACAAAACAGTCCTTCTTCAGAGATCGATAAGAAGTTAAAGCACAGTTAAAACAGGTGGGTCGCATCACACGCTCAAATTTAAAACGATGCCCCCACATATTATACTTGCTTGTCCGGCTCCTTTAGCTCATCAAATGCATTTGGTTCAAACTGGGCAGCGCTGAACCTCAGTCATCCCTGAGAAAAATCACTGTGAAAGAGGGAGGGTACCCAGCGGAGCGGCTGCCTGAGCCTGCTCCTCTCAAACAGAGGCACTGTTAAACGGGACTCTGGTCGACCTCCAGCTTCCCATCACAGCACAAGAGGAACACTGTCTTACGGAGTGGAAGATACCGGTCAGAGCTTCAACAACGTGGGAGGCTTCGCAGAAAGCGTGTGAATCATCGCTTGTGCTGGTGAGCTCCTCGGGAATTGCGGCAATGAGGATGGGGCAGGCACTTGGGGCTGGTAAAGTGACTGTCGCCTTGAGGAGAGAGCTCCTTTAAAAATAAAGAGAAGATTTTGCTTGTGGGTATTTTTTTGTTTTGTTTTGTTTTATTTTTTGCCAACGAGACCAGAAACTAAGGTTTCAGTCTATTCCTGTTGTAGCTGTACCGATATAGATGGAGCTATGGCAAAAGTACGTTTGGCTCTACCTTGCAGCGAATCATTTATGGGAACCCGGACATGCCGCAGGTCGGCACTGCCACAGCTAGGTATGCTGTCCAAATGCGTGTTCCCCCAAGGCTGCAATCCCATTTATTTCTACAGATAACAGCACTAATTTAAAAGTGATTTAATCAGGTGACAGCTTTTGCAGGTTTCATTAAATTAACACCATTAATAGCTTTGCATTTTGGGCACCTGTCTTAGATGCCTGTTTGAATTGACAGAAGCCAGAGATACGATCTCCGCCATTACATTAATGCTGGGATTTTCAGAGGCTTAAACAGTGCCTAAAACTGCAGCTGGAGCCGGGGAGGGGTTTTGCTAAATGCCCTCCTCGCCCTGCTGCAGGACGGAAGGTTGGGATCTGCCTTTTCTAATTTAACGCCTCGGAAAACTCCGTCGTGAGAGGACGCTGCTCAAATCTCAGCCAGGATCACGGCAGGAGGGTGACACTGATAATCAATGGGGAAAAAGAAGGAAAAAAACAAAAAAAAAACCCCAAAAACACCCAAACCCCCTGCCCAGACAGGCTCGGCTGCAACAGGTTCCCTGGGGCCACGTCCAGTTGAGTTCTGAGCATCTTCA
>JANHGO010000012.1:7893591-7917765 GCA_024606505.1 Aquila spilogaster
CCCCCACCACAGTGCTTTCACTTCCTTTCTTTGTCATTCTTCCCCACAAAATCCAGAAATCCACCCCATTTCACCAACCTCCCACACAGTCTCCTTGTTCCCCCCATGCTCTCTAACTTCCTCACGCTACTTCTCTTTTCTCTCACATTTCCCTTTAAGCCCTCCTTTGCTCTTTCTCCATGGTGCCCACCTAGCTGAAGTTAAAGTGGTCACGCTTCTGACTGATTAATTGCTCATTTAGAACAGACGTGGTTTACCCAGTCTCCCCTGATCTGTGAAACTGAAAAGATCAAGGATTTTTATAAGACGTTTAATTGTGACCTAGTGCACCTGACATGAAATAGTTTGTTCACCAGGTGAATCATCTGTTTTATGAAGGCGTCCTTCTGGAAAATGTGTCCCTTTCAGCAGAGAGAGAGTTAACTCTCAGGCATTACAAATTGTCAAACACATGTTGCTTTTCTTCTAATTATCACCAAATGTTGATTCTCAGCTGTAAAACATAAAAGAAATTCCATGGCTTGTTCATGGGCAAGGGTTTAAGTGCTTCCTTCTTCAAGCTCGCTTCCTGCCAAAGATAGTCCTGCAGTTCGTGCTGGTCTAGAGACAGTTGCACATTAAATGTAATGGGGGGTACTGACATGTACCCACTGCTAGTTATTGTACTGCGCCTGCTGCTCCACGGGCCTTGCTTTCAGCATGCAGAACTCAGAATGCTGCGGCAAGGCTTATTTGACAGTATTCTTACTGGCTTTCTCTCATCTGATGGGCTTGTATTTAATTTTAAAGGATTTTGGCAGCTTGTATATTGCTTTGAACCTTAAGGTAGATGGTAGGTATGGTCAAAATGTTATAACTTACTGATTTAGCAAGAGAAGACCGCTGAAATCAGGGCAGGCTGCTTTATGCAAGTGACACCTACCCATATTTATCAGCTTTCAGGGCCTCTTAAGAGTCTTCTCTTTACCGCTAGCTGACAAATAGTTGTGTTTCTTTTTAATCTTGTACACAGTGTTGCATGGGAGCTGCCTTGAGGTAAAAACGCAGTTAAGATGGTGCATGTAAGCTATATTACGAGGTTATCTAGAAGTAGCACGCGTTACGTACTAATGTGCTTAGTTTTACCTAGCAGTGAGAGTAAGTTTCCACGGTATTGTTTTTCCTTCCAGGTTTCTTGCACATCCCAATTATCTACTAGTAAAAATAGTCTTTTAAATAATGAAGACAGGGCCTCGTTAGTAATTATGTGCAATTTTACACTGATTTACACAATTTTAGTCAGATTTCAACATCACAGCTGCTGCTTAAGTTAAGCGTTGAATACCCCCGCCTTCCACTAATGTCAGGGCAGGAGGTGGCCTGCAGAGGTGGTTTTTCTCCAGTACAAATAGGTATGTATTTTTGTTTTGCTTCCTTTTAAATTCGGACTGTGTTAAGATGTGAACTTCAAGAAGTAAGTTAGAGGAGCCCGCAGTAAAAGTTTAACAAATATAGTGAATATTTCTTCAGTTAATAATTCTTTAAATAAATGTGTCCTTTTGCAGATGCGAGAAAAAGCTAAAGAAATATACATGACGTTCCTGTCAAATAAAGCTTCATCCCAAGTCAACGTTGAAGGGCAGTCACGTTTGAATGAGACAATTTTGGAGACACCTCACCCTCTGATGTTTCAGAAGCTGCAGGATCAGGTAAAGATTTCTTCTACGTACATATGCCTTAGCTGTTGTCTGCGTTTAATGGGCTCTGGTTTTGAAGCACAATCTGATGTAGGGAAGTTAGGATTCTGCCTACTGCTGCTACCAGTGACGTGGATTGAATTAGCAGTTGGGCTCCTAGGTTGGAACAAAGAAAAGTCGGTAGGCGTGGAGTTGATTCCTTCCTTTGTAGGGTTACTAACACAACCACTCTGACAGTGTGTGTCTGGCACCCCATGTCTCAGTAGCGCCGGTCGGAAAGGAGACTCAGCGCAACCATGTGAATTCCAGTTCAGGACTTTCCTGGAAAAATGGATGAAGTTTGTTCCTGGGTTCCTCTGCCGGTAGCTTGAGAATCACCCGGTGACTGACTTTGTGCCTGCATTTTCCTGTGTATTCTCTTGTGCTGAGTCATTGCTGATGTTTGTTTCTGCAGTTGCCACTGGTTTCCTTGAGAGCTCAGGATTCTTCTCCTTGCTTTGTTTTGGTATTTTTATTAATATGAATATAATGAAATTTTCTGAAAAGCCTCCTCTTCTGTAACGCACAAAACTTAGAAGGGGAGTTGGCATCTGCTGTGTATTTTCCTACTTGAACTTGGGAGGTCTGGTAGAAAGTAAGTGATGTATTGCAGGAATGTCTTCTATTAGTAAATGTTCGTAGTTGTTAGCTTACTCTAAATCGCAGGTTATGAGGTGAGTCATTCTCATCTTCAGCTTTCCAGCACTTGCAGTCTGTACTACCGTACCATCCTCAGGACTACCTGTATGTTCCATTTGGCTCCTTTTTTTTTGTGGAGAAACAGTACCCCGATTTCAACCTATTTCACATCAGGTACTGACGGCACTGGCTCAATCAGTAGAAGTGATCTGCTGATTGAGGGGGGAGGACCAAAGCAGAAGTGAGGGAGGATCAAAGGCTCTGCTGTTTTTCAGGCAGATTCCTAGTCATTAGCAGTGCAAATATCTGCAACTCAATTTCCACGTGAAGAAGCAACTTTTTTTCATGGGAGAACTTCTGACTTGGGAAAAGGGAGAGAAAATACTCTGGCAAATCTAAGCACTGCAGATCAGGGTAAGTGATTACGTGATTATGAGTGAGGCTGGACAGGCTACCAGAGTTAGAATGTTTTCCCGCTTTACAAATGAGTGTGCATGTCAACAGTCAGGGGTTAGTCAGCTCAGAACTGAGAACATGCTAGCCCACTGATAGAAGAGCCGCATTAGTGTGGGAACTTTTAAAACCAGAATGCAGAACATTTGGGCTGTTACAGGTTTCCACTGCATGAAGCTTCTGGTTTTTGCTGTTAGATAAGAGTTCAGGAAGAGTTATGTTGTTCTCTTGTTTTTGATTCCTGTAAAGTTATGAAGAGTGGTATGTGTGTGTATATATAATGTGATCTCTAAAGAACTGTGTTAACTACTGCTGGCAGCATATGAGGTATAAAAAGCCAGAGTCTAGAAGTTGTGACTTTTTGTCCAGAGCTCATTTGGTTTCTGCCATGGATGGTATCTAGCACTTCAGTTCTCCAGCAGACCTAGAGACTTAAATGGGCATTGCTTCTATTTGCAGCAGGGTGGCCTTGAATGTACAGCTTGGAGGCAGTTGTTGCTGCTGAAGGGTGTTGAAGTGGTTCATAGAAATGTGTAGATGTCAAAATGCTTGCAGGGTAAATGTGTCTGCTCTACGGAGGTGGTGAGAGGAAGGGAGGAAACAGAGAATTCAGCTTTTGCATGTGGTTATAAAATCTTATCTGTTCTGTGTATTTGGCTAACCAGGTCTAGGGGTATTCAGAGAAGATCTTGATCCTGCAGTGCTCTTGCTGACTTAGGACATTTTAGCAGACAGTGTCTTCCTTACAACCTTTTTTTCCTGTGAGCTGATTTGATAAATATAAATATAGCGCACTTAGCCAGCCCTAGGAATTGTAATCTGACCTCGCTTATCTGTATTAATTTGGGGCAGTATCGAGGTGTTTTGGGATTAGTTTTTAGTCTTCAAGACTCCCACAGTTTGAAATGTTAACTTTAAATAGGTAAGCGAGTGATGGTTAGTGAAGTACTTCTCATCGTTTATTTTGCAAGGGGCATGCTCCAGAACAGATGAGAAAAGTAACGTTCTGTTTGCTTGTTTTTGTGTGTCTGTTCAGTTTCCTTGAGGATGTGGGAGGAAAAATGAAAAAGGTAGTTTGAGATTTTTGTTTTCCTTGCAAACAATTGTATTACCCAGGCGTACTTTCAGCTAGAAATGAGGCCTGTAAAAGGTAACGCTCCAGTTGTACATGCATGAATTATCCAAACATTCAGGACAGAATCCAGAAATTCCTCTTGGAAATCTGGTTACTGTGGGTCCATAAAATGTAATGAGTCATGAAAGATGGCTCAGGGAGGCTTCTCCAGTAAAATAGTAGGCAGAGGTTATAGTTTTGAGGTTCTCTTTTTTCTTTCTCATTGTTTTAAGACCAAGCAAAATAGAGCCCCAGTTTTAACAGACCAGATTCCGGCCTCGTAGCTGTAGGAAGAGGGTCAGGTCTTCAGTTCTTTCAGTGCTTGCATTGGTCCATTATTGGACTATTCTATGATGATGCTGTGAGAACAGTACATGAAAGGTACCTGTCTTGCTTTAGCTCTGCTTCATTCCTCTGGATATCTTCCTGCTGATCTGCAGTATGGCATTCTTTTAGGTTTTACTCCTGGTGGCTCTGCATAGCTGAGGATGCTGTGGGAGGGAACCAGGTGCTGTCCTGCTTGTCCACACGCATTTCTTCACTGATCATCAGCTGTAAAATCCTGCCTAGTGACTGTGACATATGACCTCTCACCTTCAGTATTAGGTTTTCAGTTGGCTGCCACGAAAACCGTAATCCGATTCTTAAACTAATCTAGACATTATTGCAAAGCAGTGACCGTGGAACCTACAATCTTGTTTGTTGTGTGCAGTCATTTGAGTGTATTTTAATGTCATGATTTTAGTAATTACAGTACTTAGCTTTACTAACAGAACAACGACAAAGTAAATTCATATACTGTCCTTTTAATTTAAAATGTAGTTTTAATTAGGTCATTGTTTTTGTATTTTTGTCTCCTCTCACCAGATATTCAATCTCATGAAATACGACAGCTACAGCCGCTTCTTAAAGTCAGACATATTCCTAAACCATAAGAAGTCTGAGGAGCAAGAGGAGAATTCATCAGAAGCTCAGACTGCAGCTAAAAGAGCATCAAGAATTTACAACACGTGATACAATGAATCTCGTGAGGAGAGGCAATACAATAATTAAATGACACTCAGGAACAGTCTAGGTTTATAGCAGTTGCATTTAGGGCTTGAAAAGTTCAAAACCTTTTTAGGAGATACTTAACTTCGTAATTGCTTGAATGACTAATTGTTTCTGCAAGACAGCAAATAGCCAAGCACCTATTGAAAGACTGTTTCCTAGCTAAAAGGCTGAGCTTTTTCTCCATAGCATGAATTGCATTTCATATTTCATAAGTTGAGCTTTCAATTTCTTTTTTTTTGTGGGGCATCATGGTGCAAAGAAATGGGAGATAGGATGTTTTGTCTGTGTGAGGTTTTTTGTTTGTTTTTAAATGTTTGCCTTCTGGTTTTCATTTGTGCCTGGCTTTTACTTTCCGCGTTGTTGGGAGCAGCTGTTGAGGAGTATGTTTTAAGTTATTTGTGGATGAATCATTCATAGGAAACTAATTGAGGGACAGCATCTTTCAGGGTTAAGATCAATAGAATCCAGTCTTACTCCTCTCTTAGAATGTCACTTTTTCTTCCAAGGTGGTAGATGTCTTGCTTTGTCTTTACTTATGAATCCAAATATTTTTCTGGTCATGATTTTCATTTCTGTTTTTCTTAAATTTCTACACAATGTTTTTGCTGTAGACAATCACCTTCTTCACAGAATGGAACCTATACTACCTTTGGAACCAACGTTCTTAAATAGGAGTTCCTCAGAGATTCCATCTAACAGCCATTGGGAAGTCTGACAGTTGAAATCTCACATTGGTCACGCTCAGTTTGGCGATGCTTGGCTGGGGTGCATCCTGCAGGTCAGCTCAGTTGTCTGTAATGTCAGTGACAGGTGCCAGTACTAGAAAGCAGGTGCCTTTTCTTAGGTCACCTCAGTCCTGCAGTGTGTGGCAAGAGTCATTCTGCAAAGGGCCGACCAACAAAGTCTGACTTTGTTTTATTAAAATCGTTCTACTAAAGTCCACATGCCAGTGTTACTAAATTGCCGTTACAGTTAGAAAATCAAAGATAGCTCCAGGCTTTATTTATGAGTTTCAGTGCGTGTAGACTGTCTCTGTTTCACTTTCATTATTTACTCTCTCATTTTTTGCACTGCTGTTCTTGATCTTTTGTTTATGTGCTGGCTGGTCAGATTGCACAGTTAGGTTTTGATATAGTTTTGTGTTATTTTTCCCCGGGAAGATGTGTCTTACATGGCTGTCATCAGTGTTTTTAAAACTAGATTCAGGCTGTAGATTTTGAGAATAGATTCTTTTAGTGGACTTGATTATGACTTTGCTTTAACTCTGATCCATTCTTGCAGGTTATGTGTAAAGAAAGTGGTTTCTGTGGGTTTATCTCATTGCATTTGAGAGCAGGAATGGGACTTCTGGTTCTCCTCTCAGAGCTAAACGGCCTGTTGATTCTTAGGAAATTAAACTTTAAAAAGGAAATGATAAAACTTCCCCCAAACGCACGTTTTAAGATGAAAATTCACTCATTGCATAAAAATTACCTTTTATACTCCCAAAACATTTAGAAGTGAAGTCATACTCAGTGACTGCTTCAGGCACTTTCAGTGTTGTCTGTCCTCATACTTAACTTGAATTTCAGTGTTTTGCTGAATAAGAATGAAGTAATTATGTGCATGAATCCTTTTGTTTGAATGCAGCCTAGGAACTGCAGCCATCCAGTTCTGGACTTGCCAACTATTTGTAATCTCAGGATCACCCCCTTTGAAAACTGACTATCACAATGAACTCTTAACCCCTGCCATTGCAGGGGATGGAACTTCTGATGCATTTAAGTCCTTGGGAGTGGGCTGCTTGAACACATTTAGGAACTCAGATTTGTCTCTTGCCAGTAATTATGGCAGAAGTCTTTGTGATGTAGAAAAATGTAGGGTGGGGACCTTCGTGGGGAAAGTGCAGAATGAATTCTTGCCACATTCATCGCATGGATGCACAGTAGATTCATTTTTAATCATATTGATTTTAAAAATACACAATTAACAGAGAAAAGTCTTTGATGACAAAGTTTTAAAATGATAATAATAAGTTAAACCAGAGGTTGTGTGAACAGTGATAGGGCATTAAGAGAACATACTTGTTTGTAACTGCTCACGAACAACTTTTTCCTTGGCAATACGCTCCCTTTCAGGTACTGTATTATTTGCTTGGTAACAACAAATGCCCCGTGGGAGCAGACACAAAGGTGCTTTACTACCGGCCAAAAGCTACGCAAATATAAGTGAGTTTTTTTTAGCAGCACTTCAATGCCTGTGATGTTAATTTCAATACCTATGATGTTTTTGAGATAATATACCTAAATCCACAGAATTCTTAATCTTAGTATTTCTCTTTTGCCTCAGCAGTGAGAAGTTTGTTCCCCCATTGGCTGTCTTTCCAAGATTTGTGGTGTTCTGTTGTGTTTTTTTTGTTATCAAAAAGCAATTCAACTTGCCAGATGCAGAAATCAAATTTGTACTGATAGATGGACTGTATTTCTCATTAAGAGAACAAAGGAAGAAAAACAGTGCAAGCATATATCAGTAATTGCAGCATGTATGTATGTGGAGGATGTTATTGGCTTCTGATACAATCACTGATCCAACCTTGTGGCATATATATTTTTCTCAAAGAGGCGTGTAACAAATTGCACAGACAAAAAATAATGTTTCACTATGGGTAAATCCTGTGTTCCAGTCATAACTGTAAACTTTACGTTGAACCTCATGCTGTGAGTGTTGATTACTGCTTTATTTAGAGGTCAAAGACGGGAAAGATCTATTCCTTTTCATAGAATTTACGCTGAAGATGTAAGCACAAAAAGCAAGTAAGAGAAGTTTCGTGCCTGATCACATGCCTCAAATTCTACCCTAACGTGTGTTTCTCTGCTAAAAATTAAAATACGCTACAGATACACTAAATCTGAGTGCTGATGGCTGTTTTGTTTTGAAGGCAGTTTGAGCCAAGATCAGTTCATGTTCTGCGGTTATCCCATTTTCTGCTTTCCTTCTCTGTTAACACAGTTGCGTACATTCCCTCACAGTACGCTTTTTTTCTTGAAAGGTAGAATGGGATGGCAGTGAGTTTCACCCCAGGATGCAGTGTTTGAGCACATAGCAGGAAGTCACTCTAACAGCCGAGCATGCTTGTACCTTCACCCCCCGTTTCTTTGTTTTTGGTACATTTCTCCCATTATGCTCATGCTTCAAGTTGGGTGTGGAGAAGGAGGTTTGGATAACAGTTCAGAATGTGCTTATGCTTTACTGAAGGTTCAGATGGACTTAAATGAGTAGCGTTTGCATCTGGGTTAGGAACTAGCTAGGTCTCTGGTGCAGAGAGAGGAGGACTGTGGATTCAAATTAGAATTTTGTTTGTGTTTTTTTTTTTCCCACCCTAAAAGCAGAGCAGCAAACCTTACAAATTCAACATGTTTTGCCATGGTTTTCATCCCCGTAGTATACCAGAACGGTGGTTTATGTCATAGTGTTCTTCATCCTGTGCCACAGGCAGGTCTCTTGTTTCCAGTCCAGCACACATCCGAGGGCATAGAGTGCTTCTTTGGCACAGCCACTATTAAAAGCAGACTGCGAGGAACCTTTTATCCAAAGGATCTGCTTATCTTTGTGGTGTTGCCATACAAGCACTCAGCAGTGCTACATGACTTCTAGCCACAGTGTGGTAGAGGCTTTGCTATAAAGAAATGAAAGATGTTTTTCATCAGTACAGCTTCTCCTTGTATCTTGGCTGATTGGAGTGACAAATCAATTTCAGTTAGGAGTTAAAAAGCACCCAGCACTAATGGGTTTGGGATGGTGAGGGAAGAAAGAGAAAATGTTTTGTAGATGTTGGTTCTGCCTGGAGAAGTGGAATAATAGCCAAATTTAACAGCACCCTCTCCTGGTTCCTGGCGGAATAACGTGTAGGGATATCAATATACTACTGCTGCAAATGAAGGAAGCTAACAGTTGTCTTTTTCCCTCAAATCTAATGGACTTGTTGAACTTTCTGTAGGCAATAAAAGCAGTTAGGTTACAATATCAAGCTAAAATGGCTCTGTTTATTAAAGGCATTTGGTATTGCTTTGATCTAAGTGTACTTAGAACTTGAGGGCATCACTGTGTATAAGAAAACTGATTAAAGTTGCTTTGAAAGCTGGTGTTATAAAGCACATGGTACTCGCCTTCCTAAGCAGACTGCATGTGAGAACTGCTACAAAACAACTAGAAGATGGCCAGCATTTGTCCCTTCCCCCACTATTGTTCCTTGTCTTGAGCTGTGTGCATTTGAATCTGTGAATGACAGGACGTTTCCTAAATGAAACAGTGACCAGCATGCTGAATCGTGTAGGCCAATATGAGGAACAGGTACCATGAAGCCCATGCTTCTACAATACTTTTCTTTAGCTTTTACAGAGGTAAAGTACTTGTAAGTAAAAAATATTGCCTGCTTGCATGTCTGAGTTACTCTTTTTCACTTTCTACACAGCTGTACAAACTGGAACTGTACAAACTTGTTCATTTCCTTACTGGAGCGTGGCTGCAGCAACCCCCTCTGTGTGTTTTGCTGAAGGAATCCCAGGTCTGTCTGCAAGTTGTCCTGTCTGGCAGGAGCCCTGAGCCCCGTGGAAATCTTGGCCCACAGGGCTTCCACACAATGGCGTGTCAGCACACACTTCAGCTGGCAGGGGTGCAGCTGAAACTGTATCAGCATTAACAAATGTGGTTTCCGTTTTTTGCAGTCCTATCTCAGCTGCCTGTGGGATATCGCTGATTGAGACCACTTGATTAGATAGATTTCAAATGTTTTTCCATGTCATTAATACCAAGAGGTGGGACTTGAAATACTTGACAAGTTGATGCTAACAATTGCAGCAGTACAGCTCAGCGGTGCAACAAAAAAGGCACTGAATTAGAGGTAAATTAGAACGTTCCATTTTTTTTTAACCTACGGTCTGGAGGAACAGTTTAATATAATAATTTCTCAGTTCCTTTTCTGTATGTACCAACGTAATTTTTCCATGTTTTGAATACTAGGTTTAGCTGCTCTTTCACATCTGCAGTACATACAGCATATAGATGTCACTTTTTCATACTTAAAATGCTATGGGCCCAGACAGCAAAGAGCATAAAGAAAAGGCATGATGCCCTCCTTTTAGTCTGCAAAAACAGCATGATTAGAAAACACAAAGATTGAAGGACTAAAGACAGCGCTGCTACACATCTCCCTGAGACTGAATAGCTCAGCGTATGACCAAGTCAGAGTGGCAGAGTTTTGATGTTTCCTGCAGGAGCACATCACTCCCTGGTGAATGGGAAATCCATTCCTGCTGCTTTTCTGGTTCTGTTCTGTTAGCCACCATTAAAAACCGGGATTCTGAACATCCCAACCAGGATACTTGTTCTTTCAAATCCACGGATTTAAAGAAGATCTCTTGGATAGGAATTATAAGCTGTCGTGTAACAAACATAGCAGGACTCATAGAATACCTCTGACTGCTCCTCAGTGCACATCTTTGACACTGTACCTCATTAAGGAAACATTAAATTAACAGGTTTTTTTAGAGCAAAGCTTTCATGCTGAAGCTGAATGAGTACGAGCTGCCTCTTTCTTCCTTTCATCCCTTTCCTCCGCCCACTTCCTGTTCTACTGTAAAGAAATAAGTGAACTCTCTGTGATCTCTGCTTTGAGAAGGTTTCATCTCCCAAGCTGCTTAGTGGATTGTCAGCGAAGTCGCAGCTAGCAGATGGCTGCAAGGGACAGCAGCGCTGCAAAGAATTAAGTAAATTATTTCCATCTCAGGATAGGTCTTGTTCACTACATTATGCAGCTTTTAAGCATTTTCCATCCACTTGGATGAATATTTGCGTATCGTTTACGGAACATGAACAAAATCTCTGTGAACCAAACTTTCCAACCTCAAGGCGACTTGTTATTTTTGGAGGCATCATTAGGCCTTGGGCAGAGGCTTAAGGGAAGTCTTATCCTCTGTAGTTGGGCCAACAGCACTGTAAACTTAAAGATGTACTGTCTTTTTCTGAGCTCATGATTAGGCAACAGACCAACCTCTTACTAACGCACTAGCAGCAGTCAGAAAACTACTGAGCGTGGCCATTTTTTTGTAACTGTTTGTGTTTGTCATTTTGACTCCTTGCTCTGGTTTGCCAGAAATTCCTTTCGTGTGAAAGTGTGGAATGTTCTGTGAGAGGGGAAAGCTGCCAAAAACTGAACCCATCTCTTTTCTTTCATTCCCCCTCTCTCCCACTTCAGAAGAGAGACAATGAGCTAGAAATACAGAACTGGGAAGCAATGGGTTTTTTTAAGGGCTCAGCATTTTCAGTGAGGGATACCCAAGGGTACTGATGCAGCTGATCGCAAAGAGGATGGAGTGAACTAACGGGAAAGTCACACATCTGGGAGCTGCCAGGAGCAGCTCGTGCTCAGGGTTGTGCTGCTAAGGTTCAGCTCTGTGTGTATGTAAGTGGAGGCGCAGGAAAGCTCTCAAGCTGGATGAGGAAGAAAAGGGGAGCAGGGAGCGTGTCAGCCTATATACAAAAAAGCCTTCATGACTTTCTGAATAGAACTTGGATAGGCAAAGCAGTGACCATATGAAATAATGAAGGGAAGGGACATTAGCCTGCATTCAAGCTAGTTACGGGTTTGAGCCAGTGAAATGACTGAAGTGGAAACAGGACTATTTGAACAGTGCATCTGTGCCATTAGTCACCTCACCATCATTTCTTAGTTTGCCTATAGGTGGGATGAGCTGAGTACTATAGATTCTAAAAGCATAACATGGGTATGTCCGCCCAACTTTAATTTTACTTATGTGGCAGCAGTCTCCTGTTGAGCAGCGTCTTGCTTCACCAGGTCAGGAGGTTCATGAGCATCTGGGCTGCAGCAGAACAGAGCATCCACTGCAAGGGGCTGTGCAGCCCTCACCTCCCTCCTTTCTCTCCCATCGCAAATGCTTTGTGGTCTTTGCTCTGCTCCTTAACCCCTCCTAACTCATGTAAGCATAAACGCTGCGACATTAGTACTTGTATTTCCTCCTTCATATCCGCCTCCAAAACTTATAAATGCAGTGTTTAGAGGAGGTTGTGCCCCAGCTGCTGGGCAAGCACTGGTGCTTGGAACACTGTTTTGGAGTTTTCAGGGCTTTCTATTTGCTTTCTTCAAATCTTCGTGTGCTGTGTTGCTTATTTGTCTTTTTCTCTCCTATTTTTGCACGCAGCAAAGAGAAAATGGCAGATGAAACATACTGCAAAGGTTCACAAGGGTTTACAAACCCTTGTTCTTCAGAGATCTGCAAGAAGGTAAAGGTGGTCTGAACAGATGGGTCACGCCTCTGGATTGAGGAGGATGTCCCGCTCCCTCAGATCACCAAATGCATTTGGTTCAAGCGGAGCAGCGCTGAACCTCAGTCAGCCCTGAGGAAAATCACTGCAAGACGGGCAGGGAGCTCCTGTCCAACAGCCGCAGCGTTTGATGGGGCTTTGGTCGGCCTCCAGCTTCCCACCGCAGCACAAGGGCAGCACTGTCCTGCGGGGCGGAAGGCACAGTCAGAGCTTCGGCAGCATGGGAGGCATTGCGGAAAGCGCGTGAGTCACTGCCTGCGCCGGGCAGCTCGTGGGGCGCTGAGGCAGTGCGGACGGGGCGGACGCTTGGGGCCAGTAAACCGAGCGCTGCTTGAAGGAAAGAATCCTCTCCTTGCGTTTCTTGTTTCGTTCTTCGTTTGTTGCGTTTTGCTTTTGGAAAGCGAGACCGATCTCCCCCCGTTGCGGCTGTACCGGTGTAGGTGGATCTACGGCAAAAGCTCATCTTGCTGTGCCTTGCAGTGAGCTGCTAGTGGCAGCGTTGTTGTGCTGCAGGTTGCCTCTGCCACAGCCGAGGCTGGAATCACATTTCCTTCTACGGACAACAGCACCGATTTCAATTTGCTGTAACCGGGTGGCGGTTTTTGCACCTGCTGTGGGATTCACTCGGTTAACACCGGTAACAGGTTTGCATACTGGGGACCGCGGCGGCGGGAGCAGCGCGGCCGGCAGGGGGCGCCATTGCGTCACTTCCCGGGCTCCGCGCCGCGCTGCTGGGCGTCCGCGGCGGAGCGGCGCTTTTGGGAGCGGTGAGTTTGCAGGCGGAACTCATCCCTGTCTGGCCTGGGCCGCGGAGAGGCCGCAGAGGCTGACTCTGAGGAGCAGCGGGTATAGCTCGGGCATGATGGAGCTGAAACCTCCCCAGGTCCCCGTTTCAGGGCCGGTAGCTGGTAGAAGGTAAGCAGTCAGCTGAGGTCACAACAGGACAGGGAAAGCCGGGAGGAAAGCGGCACGCCGAGACAGGGTATTTCTGAAGGGTTTCGGCGGTCTCTTGATGTTGTTCATAGAGCCTCACAAGTTTCAGTCATGACTCAGAACGGAATCCACGTGGATTTCAGGTTTCCTGGTTCTCATAGGTTTTTGCTGACTTGCAGCTGACTTTGCCGCTCCTGCCCTAGAGGACTTAGTGCAGGGCATCTCCCACTCTCTGTGGGAAACTAACCGGGAGGACTGGGGAACAGAGAGGTGACGTCCTGGTGATCTCTGAAGCTGCTTCCTACCCACTGACAGAGAAAGCAGACGTGACCAGCACCTTTCTCCACACGGGCAGGGGGCAGCTGCAGCAACGCTGTCTCAGCAGTGTCATTTTTTCTGGATGCGAAAGGAGCAGTCCTAGGGAAAGTAACCCGGGTTTGGTATTCTTCTGTTGACTCTGCTTGTGACATTTTGATGGCGCTGATAAGAGCTGACATAACGGATGGGCGTTTCATTGACCTGTAAATACCGTCCTGATACTGCAGATTGCTTTATATCAGCTTTTATCGTGGAGAGAGAGCTGCAAGCAGACCTGTATGAGGCTGATCAGAATATCAGGCGCTCACTGTGTATTGGCCTGGGGGCAAAGGGCATCGCTTACTAGAATATACACCGGTTATCACTGATGTGACATGCATTGATACTTATCTGTCATGGCTTTATGCAGAGAGCCATGCTGAGACAGTGTTAAAGCTGTGTTCGCACACTGCTATCTTCTTTTTTCGCCACCATTTCTACATGTTTCTTGGCCAATCGTGGCTAAGATAAACTGGATGGAGTGGTTGTAGGAGCAGCAGAAACCTTAGTGGAGAGTCAAGTGGAGTCAAATCTGTGTGTGAGGAAAGAGGAAACAGGAGGCAGGCGATGAGGGAAAATGGAGGGGAAGTCAAAGGGAACAGAACTGATGGGAGGAAGGAAGATGGCGTCCTGGTGTTTAGGTTTGTTACCAAGCACAGCATGTAAGCACCGGGAAAAATTAACTAAACACCACCAAGCTGAAAAGCAGACAAGGAATCAGAACATCTATGAGTAGGTGAGACAGGAAATCACCTGTGTTTTCCAGATTATTATGCACTTTCCAAATACGGGGATCACAGAAGGTGCTCTTTTCTCTCTCTTTTGGCTCTACGTTTCTAACATCGCTTTGTACAGCTGATAAAGCCGTCTATTTGTTGCTCTGACGCTTTTGTATTGTTTCATCCCCACGAAGCAACACCTCTGGCTGGTGAGGGCAGGGAGACAGAAATGTGATAGTTCTGAGCTGGTGAAGTACCCAAACGAATGCGAAAGGTACCGTCACTGTGATCCAGCGTGGTTAATCTGCTTGGTGTGTATCTCACTGCAGTTCAGGTACTGAATACAGACAGAAGGAATGTATCTGGTGCAGCAATTGCCGTGTTGTTTATGACTCTTAGTATGACTTCTGTGCTTTTTTTTCTCTACCTGGGATTTTACTCAGGGGTAGATTTGCTCATTCCTCCTTCTGCTTTAGAAGGTGCAGTGGGATAAAGGTGGGTCAATGAGGCACTCTGGGCTCCTGACATAAGCACATTAGTGTAATGCTTCTGAAACACCTGTCAGCATCAGTGCCATCATTCAGTGTCCGCCTGCAGTTTGCAGAATTAATCCCCCACAGAGGGAGGAGTTTGCTTTTATGCCTTTTAGAGCGCCTTCCTAGAAGATATGGAGTGTTATAAACCAGCAGGATCAGTAGTTCAGGTGAATTCATTCTCAGTGCAGACTTGTTGCAAGCAGGCACAAGAATGCTTCACACTGAACACTGCTGGCCCAGGTGATGAACACTTTCCCCATGCTTTGGGTCACTGAGCCAGGAAGCCCTGGCTTGTATACATGTGTACAGACAAAAACAGGAAAAGAAACAAAGACAATCCCTGAAATCCTCATTGTGGGGAACACTGTGGCAAAACTCAGTGCTTCACAGCTGCTCTATTCCATGACACAAAGGGTCGCGCCCATCTGCTCCATTTGAAGTGCTCACATGGGAAGGTTTGTGCAGAAGGAAAGTAGAGTGTAAAGCGGAGTATTAATCACAAACACCCATAGTGGAAAAGTGTTCCCAAATCAACGTCATGTGTGCTGAGAAATGTGGCTCTTCCCTTCTTGTAGATCTGCTCTTAGATTGCGCTTCCTCTCCTAAGAGTGCAGTAATTGCATGTGTTATTCCTTGTCTGTCTCTATTTGACTTTCAGTTTTAATACTCTGCTTCCTGAACCCTAAGCTTTCCTAATCCCTTTCCCGTACTCCAATCTACAAGCAATTTTAAAAGAGAATCAGGAGCACTGAGAGTCATAAATGTAACTGTGGCTCAGCATAGTCAGTGAATGTTTGCTTCAGGTTTAAAACTGGTGCTTATGACAAAAATCAAGCTCTCCGGGACAGGAGTCTCTGCTGAAAATCCCATAGTAAACATGCGCTGTGAGGCAAGTGTTTGACATCTGCAAACAGGAGCCATCTGTTTCTTCTTTTAAGCGTATTAGCCGTCTAATAAAGGAAAAGAGATGCACGAAACTTCGCCTGAGGTCAAAACAGTGCAAGTGAGATCAGAGCTTTGATTGCCGAGTAAAATGGGTGTATAGATTCATATGCACACACACTGCTTTTTTTTTGCCAGTGGAGGGCAGATGCCAGCAGAAGGCACAGTCATCTCGCCCAGAATTAGGGGAAGTCTGGATGTAGAAGCAGTGATACAGCTCAGGCTTCTTTTTAGAGCTGGACCAAGGCCTTTTCTAAATGAGGAACTGAGTGACCTCAGAAGCCATAAATTTTGACTCAACGTTTTGCGGTTCTCCTGCCTCCATACCACCACTGGTGATCTCCAGGCATGGAGCAGCTCAGTGCTGCTCTGTTCGTGACATACTTCACTCCATACTTAGTGGTAAAACCCATTTATGGCCCTGGTCAGTAAGTCATGGGGCTGGTGTGCTGATCTCTCCTCTTTCCCACCTCTTTGTATTGCTCCAGGCTTCGGTTGCCCAGTGAGCTTCAGGAGCTGTGCGTGTCCTGCTGGAGCTGTGCAAGGCTCAGCAATGACTCTGCCCTTCCCTGCACATCTCAGGGAGGGCTGCTGATGGACGGCACTGGTTTTGCTCACCTACAGCTGAGACCTGCCACACTTGGCACTTTTGTCAGAAGAGCAGCCCGTGTTGGGATGGGCAGGCTGAAGAGTATGGCAGCAGCATCATGCTTCCTGCTGCACACCGTACAGACAGAGTGAGGCATGGGGGGGATGTTGGTAGTACTGAGATATTAGGAACAAAGCGATACAATTAACACAAGGAAATACTCACCACACTGACAGAAATTATTCAGTAACCATAGCTTCTCTTGTGGATGTAGATTTGATTTATGGAAACTATGACACAATGTATTTATATCCTGGTTTTGAGTCTGGTTTTGGACTCCACCTCCAGTTTTGGGTTTGGACTTTATTATCATTTCCGACATTCAGTGGCGCTTTGAAAAATCAAATGTATCCCTCTTGTGGGAATGTTATAGATCATTCACCTTGCTTGTTATACGGAAAGGTTGTTAGCGAAGAGAGGGCAGTTCTTATTTGTTGAAGAGAGAGTGGAGAAAATGCAGACGTTTAGCAGAAGTGGAGGTCACAGAAACTTAAATAATTCCGTGCATGATTTTACTTCTGCGTGATTTAGTCCCAAGGCAGAAAACCTTGGACTCATGGCCACAACATACAGACCACAACAAACAATACTAGCTTATGTGACGTGGGGGATTGTATAAGAACGCAATTATCCATTACAAAAAATGTTTTTAAAAGAGCATAGAGGTTAGGATATAAGATAGGTAACTCCTGAAGCCTGCACACTGCTGAAAGTCATGCTTCTTTTCACCAGAGGATCAAAGGATAGTGTAAAGTTTCATGTTAAACAGCAATACAAAGAGTTTTGCTGAAAATTGAAGTGCATTGGCCCCACTGCATGCAGTAATGATATGGTAAAAGGAGTGAGAGATTGTAAGAGACTCCTGGAGCTCTGATTTTACACTGTGGGAGTGGAACCTCCGATTAAAACAGGAACGTGGGACGTTTTTAAGGCTCCATTCATGTAGCGCATTCTCTGTAGCACTTGTCATACTCATTAAGCACAATGAGCAATTACGGATTGAAAGCTGCTGGTGTCTCGCTTCCATGAGGCAAACGCTTTAGAGGTTTTCAGGCTGCAAGCTTAAATGGAAGGAAGGAACTCTTTACCGTGCCTACAATAACTGGTACATTTGCAGGACCCCTGCAAAGCCTCTACACTTACAATGTATCACATCTCCTAAAGCAGCTGTGTTAATGGCAGCTATTTGGCCCCGCTCTTATTTCTGTTAATCAGATGACAGCTTTGGGCCATGAATCTGTGAAATAATATTGCTTTCTGAAATTAATTTGACCCGTGCTGTTGCTGTGCTTTTTTCTCCCCCTTCTCTTTAAGATGTAAAGCATGTTCTGGCGCCAGTAAGGTTACACACCACTTGTTTCTGTGTGGTTGAAGCAATTTCGAGTTGGTGATGTGGCACGAAGACTCACAGGCAGGACGCACCTCCCACCTGTCCACGCTGACCGAGTGGTCCAGGTTTGCCTGGAATGTATCTGAAAGCGGTGCTGGCTCAGAGAATATCCAATAGGTCCGGGCAGGAGTAATGAATAAGTACCTTTTATTTCTCATTTTTATTTTTATTTTCTAACTTAGACCAGGAAAGAATTCAGGAATGAAATATGGTGTCAGGAAGCTTTGTTGATGCTGTGTTAATTCTCAGGTGCTACTAAGTGAGGCCATGTTTTGCTTATGCATTAAGGTACTATTCTGTATGCAGCAATGCAAGTCGCCAGGGCTGCATCAGGATGACTCATCCTTCTGTTACCTTGTGAGTGCTGCGACATCTCTACATGCAAATTGATATCACCAGCCTTGTGTTTGAGTTCCTTTGTGGCTTCTATGGAGTTACAGACACAGACACTGCTGTGTGGGGGTGTGGTCGCTCGCATTGAGTGCTTTGATATCTGCCTGAGAGTTATTTTACCCTCAGATGAAAAATGCCAGAGCCAGAGGTGGTAAAAAGCAGAGTTGCACCTTTGCACTCAGATATTGAAGATGTGTGTGTAATTGTTGACTCAAGTTCTTCACTTATGCCTGAGCTGCTTTTGCCCAACAGTGCGGTAGGCATTGCTTTGGGGAGTTCTGCCCTGAGCCTGCCAAGCTCCAGCTGCAGGCAGTCCAATGTACTGACCCAAATCCAGCTGATGCTCTCATTGATAAGATCCAAAGCTCTTTACAGCTCATAGGTTGTGAGCTGTTTAGGTCAACTGCTGTTTCTTAAGTGGGTGTGGTGGTGATGGGTCGATGGTTGCACTTGATGATCTTATTGGTCTTTTCCAGTGTTAATAATTCTGTGATTCTGTGACTCTTACTGTACACACTTTCAGAGCTCTGCCTGAAAGGAGCCTTGCTCTCACCATGGTCTCTCACCATGGCTGCTTGGAGGCTGTGCATCCCTCCCCGGTTATATATAAGACACAACTGCACAAAGAGAAGGAAGTTTGGGTCATCAGCACATTTCCAGCCACACCGAGGAAGCCTTGTAGCAGAGGATTTATTGGAAGATTTTTTTCCCAATTATAGTTGTCTACATTGTCTTTCTTAACCTGTTGGTTGTGTTGATTTACCTTGTGCCTCTCTGAGAAAAAGCCCTTAAGGTTTTGTTATCAGGGAGCTCCTAGTCCTGAGGGCAGCGATCTGCCTGCTCCAGGTGAGCTGTGACGACTCTTGCCTGCGGGATGTTGATCATCTTTAATTGCTGCTGCGTCAGCAGTCGCATCAGACTGCCTCAGGTGACAGCATGAGACTTTATTGACAGAAGGCACAGTTTTGTAATCCCTGCAAATCCCCATTCACCTGAGCCCTTTGCGTTCGCAGTCTGGATTTACCAACCATCTGTGAAGAGCTTTCAGAGGATAAAAGCAGCATTAATGGTTTGACCCCAGCAAAGGCATCGCTTGCCTGTGATCTCTAAGAGCCCAGTTCAGCAGCAGCTCAGAGCTCAGTCTGTCTTCTGTGTTTGCTGATACCCAACGTTGCAGATTGCTAAGGGACTCACTGGTATGAGATTATCCATTAGAGGAAAACTAGAGAGAAGATTGTTCTGGAATAGGGACTGCTTCTAAATGCTCCTGAGCGGTGTTGAAATGGGGGGTCCAGCCTCAGTGATGTGCCTAAGAACTTGCTACATAGAAGACTGTAAACCATTCAATTTCAGTGGAAACCCGCCTGACCTGGGACAATCCCATCTCTCCAGGAACTGCACTTACACTCAGAAGACAACAAAGCAAAAGCGGTCCAACAGTATTAGCATGTGTATCTTGCCCATCATCCCAGAGTATCCAGGCTTCCAAGACATTAAGGTCTGTATGCACAAACTGTCTTTGAAATGTATAGCATTTCAACTTACTACTCTTAGTAAGTCAATATGTGATGTGGTAATCAATTTCGGACTATGTTTTGATAGAGAAAGCTTAACTTTAAAGAGTTGTTCTCCAATACATTATCAAGTTGAGATTATTTAAACATACGTTTTAAGGTTTAATGTGGGAAGGAGAAACTCCATTTTAGTCAAGTTTTAGTGTTCTTTGGTTACCTAACTTGCTCCAGAAGTATAATCACTCCAGACAGGATCATTAATTCTTCTGGGTCTCTTCCAGAATGTGATGGAATAGTGAGAGATCAAAAACTTGATTGCCTGTTGGTTTACATGGCCTGTCCAACCCACTATTCCTGGTTCGAGCTTGATGTTTTCCATTCATCATTAGTAAGCAGCTTGCCAACTTGCTGATGATGGAGTGCCCTGCTGAGACACTGCTGGGCTCTGAAACCAGATTTGTGGCTGAACCCTTAGCAAGTATCTAGACTTAATTAGCGATTGTGAAAAGCTGCTTGAATGATCATTTCGTGATACCAAAGGCATTGTCAGGCATAATAAGTGAGTGCAAAATGTTCCATGGTCCAGCTGTGAAACATTACTGTCTACATACAGTGTAGTCTTTCTTTTTATTGATTTGAAAGAGTAATATAATGCAAAGCAGCTCTTCCATCAAGCTGAACAGCTAAGATTTTTGAAAGAAAACACCATGATCCAGCCTAATCTGGGGAGCCAAAACCAGCTGGTAGCTTAAGACAGACTGGGATGTCTTGGAGTATATGTGAGGAAGATGGAAATGGCAAAGCAGTAACTTTGAGAGCCCAGGGGGCATTTAACTCTGGACGTGGAAAGGCAATCTTCTACGTGGTGAATTTCTAGCAAATTGTTTTGGCACTCATTGATTTCCCTCACAGTCAATAAAAAGACTCAGAGCATGGGTGTTCCCTTGAAGTCAACAGAGAGACACCCACTGATGTCAATGGGAGTCGAATCAGGCCTTTGGCTATTCAAGTAGCCGAGGTATTAAAATGGTTGGCAGGGAGAAAGGCATCCTGTGATAGGAAAGGACAAGAAAACTCCATGCACGCCTATGATATACTGCAGGGTAATAACAATAAGCTTCATAGTTTTAGGACATAGAAATACATCACATGTGAAAATTGCTTTTCTGGTAATAAAATGCTGCAATTCACAGCAGAGTAAGGAAAGAAAGAAAAAAGAAGAGTTTCTTACAGTAGGAATACATTTTTATCATGGGACACTGCAGCTACAGGATAATGAGATTTGAAAAGGATAAGCCTGAAGTTGTCTTAATACAGACAGGTGAGAGATTCTTTCAGAAAATGAGGTTTCCAGAGAGGCTACACAAAATTGTAGCAGTACATCAGAGTCAGAGCTCTGCACTGTTTGACCTCAGACCAAAGCATTTATTTTCCAGAGATCAGGTTTAGAGTCCTCAGGGAATTTAGGTTAAGGACCTCAAACTTTCCCCAGCAGCCATTTACTGTGAGGAACCATAAGATCTTTTTCTACATAAACCAGCACATTTTAATTCAGATTCCCTTCACCCTTCTGCCCCATTCCTGCCTCTCCCCTTCCCCTTTTAAACAGTTATCAAGAAATGATGCAGAAACTCGAGCCTTCAACCGGCTTTTCTGGGATTTGGAAAGAGGAAAGAGCTCTTCCTCACACCTGAGCAGTTTTCCAAACTCAGCTTCGTTAGCCCATTGCCTGGAGGGCTCCTCAAGAGACTGCCTGAAAGGCCAACCGGCATGCTGCACTGGCTTCCATGACAAACCCTTGCAAGAGTACTTCAACGAGAGGCTGATGGAGCTCAGGAACTATGAAAGTAAGAGGTCCAATAGGAGGACCAAGGGATTTCCTGACAAGAGCCAGAACCCCTTCCTCACCTGCAGAGGATCTCGGCGCAGAAGTAGTTGCGGTGCTGTGGTAATGGTTGGGTATAGCAAGGAGACGGAAGAATCCTGCAGCTCAGCAAATCAGGAGAACAGAAAAGCGATAGAACACAGTGCTCAGAAGGGAACCCAGAATGTCCTGGACCTCTACAAGGGTGACTTTTTGGACCTTTTAACAATGCACATTGCTGCTCCTCTAGAAGCATTCGTGCAAAAAAAGTAATGCTGGAGCAGTTTACAGCCAGTCCTGCAGTCCTCCCGTGAATTGTTCCTGTTCAGTACTGTTGTGACTTAAGTAGTTTGTGTGTGTTAGTTCATTCTGATGCAGAAGTATGTTTGTGGGACAGTGTTCTTCATTGGCACGGCGTATCTTTCTTTCCAATTATTTTCCTCAAAGAATCAGTAAAAATGAGGGATTGTGTGGAATTACTGTACACACAGAGCACTGTTCTAAATGCACACATTACTTGAATTCTGAAGCTGCCTTAAAAAAGGGTGATTAGTTTCAGCAGAGCAGTGTGGTTTCCTATTGGTAGTGTATAGTTTCCATTAGCTAAGCTGAAGAAACAATACTGTTCTGCCAAGTTACTCTATTTAAGTCGTCTTGTTTTTTTTCACGCTTTGACCCATTCAATCTATGCTACATTTTGCATGGATGCAAAGCATTCCTTGATAAGAAATGACTGATTTTGTTTTGTTGCCACATGTTATAATCACCAGGAAGATCCTTGTCACAGTGTCTGACACCTGAAGAACACCGATGTGAGCTTCATTTTTAAATCTCATCAGCCACTGTGCTTTCATGTGCATACTCACAAACCTTTGACTTAAAAAGCACTGTAAGGGCAAAGAGGAAGGAATGCCACATTTAAGCGAGAATTAGGGAAGTAATTATGTAGGTAGGGTCTGTCCCGCTTTCCTTGCTGTAAATATGAGGTCAATATAGCAAATTCTTAATGCAATCTGAGCTTCAAATTGTTGCGCCTTTCTGTTTATAGTGGTCATCTAAGCATACAATGTCAGCTGCAGTGAGATTTTTCTATTACACAGAATGTCAGAGCACTGAATATCAGGCCCAAAGCTGGGCAACTATTTTAAGCTTCCAAAAAGCACTATTGCCTTTAGTGTTATTAACAATAAAGTCATCATTACAGTGCTAGTTTGAGCTGATGTTTCTCTCTCTGTTTTCAGATGTTTTTCAATGTGAGTTAACAAGTAAGAGGAGCTGGAGGAATTAGGTAATTAATGTATCAATTTGCTAATTCCTACTGGCAGAATGGAGCAACAGCAGGGCAGGCAACAGCAGCTTCCAGTCAAAATCCAACAACAAAACCCCCGTCAGTCCCTTCAGGAAACAACCAAGAGCTTTCACCCCAGAAAGGAAAGGAAACAGATCAGATTTATTCCACATCCCTTTCCCAGTCCCGGGATCAGTAGCATCTAAGTGAAGTGACACGGGATACTGAAAGCTGTAGGTCCTTTGTGCATGGCAAAAGGCGCTATATAGTGAGCCTAGATGACTTTTTCAGGATTCAGTTTGCCTTACCGCTGCAAGTGGCAGGGCGCAGCCAATAGGGTGAATCTTCTCCCTGAGGGAAAATATTTATTTTAGACTTAAATGAAAGTCTGACACATATGAAGTATTAGCAGATGCCATAGAGGGGATGCATCTGGCTTCCATTGTAAATCTACCAGAGGTTAGCTTCTCTTCTGGGAGTGTATGCATCATAATAACATACCATTATGTGAGGGCATAATAATAACAGTGCTTAAGAGAGCAATAGTAATGGGACGCAAGCAACCCTAATTCTTGCATTTCTTGAGTGCATGACTTTGCACCTTCGAATGTATGCTTCTGAAATGTAGTTTTGCAAGTCATTTCCCACCTGCAAAGTCCTTTAAAAAAGCAACCTGCCTTCCTCCCTGCTCCTCATATTTAATCTTTATCACACTGCAGTGACCCCAGATTAGCAGGTCTGGAGCGTCCTGAGTCTCTCTGCAGACCTCTGCCATATAAGCAAACAGAGGTACATGAAGCCCTGCGCCATTAGGATGTTAGTGAAGTTTGCTGGCAGTAGAGGAACACACTTTCCTTTAATTAAGAAATAATTTCACGGTTCTAAACTATATATATATCTATAAACTACATATACAGTTATATATATATATGTATATATACAATGAACATTTGGTAAGTAAGCATCTGTAAATGGGTTACTTCAGCTGCTCAGCCTCTGCAGCAGAGTTGCTCTTCTCTATTCATGACAAATGAGAGCTCTAATTGTTAATAGGCCCCATTTTCATTTTATTTTTTTTACTTTTATGGTATACTGAGTATGAAAAAGAATGACAAAATCCAGCAATTAGGACTCAGACTTGGCAGAAATGTGTATTGTCTCCTCTCCCAGGAGCACCCCCATAGACTTCAGATTGCAGAGCACGGTCCATTTATGGTATTTTTCATCTGTGAAAACCTCTGAGGGATTCACAAAGTCGACGTGGTTTTTCTAATTGGATTTCTTTCAAAATAATG
>JANHGO010000012.1:7917865-7933353 GCA_024606505.1 Aquila spilogaster
GGAAGAGCTTTGTAGGCGATGTGGACTAGCCATGGAGTTGGTTTCTCCAAGGAGAATAACAGAGCAAGCCCGCAGAGAGTCCGTCTCCACAAGGCCAGAGGAGCCCGGGGGTGGAATGGCGGGTGGGGAAGCCACATAAAAGCTCAGTGGAAGGGACACCTTGTCCTTGTAGGTCATTTTGGAGAGGAGCAAGTGTGGGAAAACAGAGGGATAACGGGATAAAAAAGGCTGGTCCCGCCTAAATCGTTGTCCTGTCGGAACGCTGGCCGTGCCCCCGTGCCCGGTCAGCACGGGTGGGCGGCCCTGCGTGTCTGCGGTGGCGGGAGCAGGCGAGAAGAGAGCGAGCGGACGTAAGCGCCAGCAACCGGGGTGGGACCGGGGGTGACGGGGGCCCGCGTGTCCGTGGAGCCGGCAGCTGGAGCGAGCGGCAGCGCGGGTCAAGCTGGCGAGTGGGTGACGTTGCCTTTGAGCCAAGGGCGCGTGTGAGTCTCTAAGGGCGAGCCGGCGGGAGAAGCTGGCTGTCCGAGGGACGAGGGGGGAGTCCCAGCCGCTGCCGGAGAGACCGTGGGGTCTGGGGATCTGTACGGCCAGCCACTTGCGTATTTTTTGTATGCGTACGTGTGCGCGTTCTGCGTATGTGTGCCCACTGGGAATACGCGCTCAGCCTTGCTCCCGGTTGGAGCTCGGGGCATGGAGCTGTGGCTTCTCCTGGGCTTTCGGATCTGGACCGATTTCCCCCAACCTGTAAACACCAAGTGGGGTGCCACATCCCTGCCTGCCTGCACAGGACTGCTCAGAGCACTGCTTGTCAGCCGTGGGGAATGGCTTGCTTAGCGCTGGCTGTCAGGAGATGATGCCTGAAAGCGCTTTTGGCCCTGGGAGTTGCAGGCAGAGCTTCACCTCTGGCTCACCGGGACAGTGGAGGGTCCGCAGAGGCTGCTTGTGAGGGGATTGGGATGTAGCTCAGGCATGCTGAAGCTCCGCTTTCTGCTTGAAGTAGGAAAAACCACCTTCCCCGTGCCCCCATTTCAAGGCCAGTAGCTGGTGGAAGGATCCCACAGTGCCAGCTGAGGTCGCAAGAGGCAAGGCAAGGTGACTTATCAGGGCAGGGGACGGCTGGAAGGAAAGCAGTACACCAAGACAGGGTGTTTCTGGAGGATTTTGCCTGTGTTCGGGTATCATCCATACAGTCTCACAGACCTCAAACAGAACAGAATCCACATGCATTTGAGGACCTGCCTGATTTTTAACACTCCTTTGCTAACTTCAAACTGCCTTTTTATTAAACCCTCTTTCCCAGATGATTCAGCACAGGGGATCTTCAACTTTCCATGGAAAAGTGTCTGGGGGGCTTAGGGTCTCCTGGGAAATGAAGAGAGATAACAGTCCTGAGGGTCTTCTCTGAAACTGCCCTCCTACCCACTAACAGAGGCGGCAGACATAATCCATACCTTCCTTCTCCAGCAGGAAGCAGTTGCAGCAACATTGTCCCAGCAATGACATTTTTTCTGGTCACCAAGGGAGCAGTCCTAGGGAAAGCAGCCTGGGCTTTCTAATCATGTTCTTGACTCTCATTCCCTGCCTGTGATATTTTTGGTAGCACTGACAAAAGTGGACATCGTGGATGGGCTTTTCATTGACTCGCAAATACTGTCCTGATACTGGAGATTGCCCTATATTAGCTTCTATCTGAAAAGAGATGGAGTTGCAGACAGAGCTGTTTCCAGAAAGTGCAGATGATCAGAATACCAGGCGCTCACTGCATGGGGCCAAAGGGCATCGCTTGTTAGCATATTGACCTGTTATCGCTGATGTGACTTACGTGTCAATACTTATCTCTCTTTGCTTTCCTCTTCATACAAGCAATTTCCACAGACAGCCATGCTGAGGTGGAGAGTTAAAGCTGAGCTCATGTACTGTCAACTTCTTTGCCACCATTTCTACAGGCATCTTGGCCAACTGTGGCGAAGGTGTACTAGATGGAGTGGTTGTGATAGCAGCAGAAACAGAGGTGGGGAGGCCGGTTTGTTTGTTTCTGTGTGAGGAGAGAGGAAATAGGAGGCAGGGTGCAGAGGGAAGATGGAGGAGAAGTGAATGGGAGCAGAGCTGCTGGGAGGAAGGAAGGTGATGTGTTCATATCTAGACTTGTTAGCAAGCGCAGCATGCAAGCGTCAGGAAAATATCAAGTAAACACGACCGAGAGAAAAAGCAGACAGGGAATCAGAACATGTGTGAGCAGGTGAGACAAGAAATCACCTGTGTTTTGGGGGTTATTATGCACTTCCCCAAAAGAGGAGAAATTACCCCAGCTGAAGATGCAGGGATCCCAGGAGGTATACCTTCCCCCCCTCCTTTCGCTCTGTATGGCTGATACCACTCGGTGCAGCTGATAAACCTCTCAAGTCTTCATTGCTCTCATGCTTTTGCAGCTCAGTTTGTCACCAAGAAGCAACATCTGATAAGGGTAGAAGGACAGAAATATGGTATTCCTGAGCCTGCTGAGGTACCCCAATGAGCGTGGGAAGGTCCCTTAGTGACACTGTGCTTCAGCAGGGTTAATCTGCGTACAGTTTCTAGCTCAACACAGTCCAGGTACCGAACGCAGACAAAATGAATGCATCTGGTGGAGCAGATTGGACCAGATCTGTATCTGTGACAAGCAGTTTATGACTTTTAATATGACTTTTGCCCTATTTTACCTCTACCCTGGATTTTACTCAGCTGTAGATTCGCTAATGCCTCCTTGTGCTTTAGAAGTTGCCATGGGATGAAGGTGGGTGGATGAGGCACATCATGGAATAAGCATATTAGGTTAATGCACCTGAAACGCCTGGCAGTGTCAGCACTGTCATTAAGTGTCCACCTTTAGTTTCCAGAATTAATCCCTCATGGAGGGAGAAGGCTGCTTCTATACCTTTCGGAGCGCTTCTCTTGAAGATGTGCAATGTTGTAAATGTGCTACAAAACTGCCACCAGGGTCAACAGATTCAGGTGAATTCATTCTTAACACAGACCAGCTGCAAGTGGAGACAAGGACGTCCCATGCTGAACATTGCTGGCCCAGAGGGATCAGCGCTTTCCCTGTGCTTTCAGTCACCCAACCAGGAAGCGCAGAAACCTGTATTCAAAAAACAGGAAAAGAAACAAAGAAAGAAAAGCCCCGAGAGCCTTGTTCTGGGGAACGCAGTGGCAAACCTCACAGCTTCACAGCTGCTTTATTCCGTAACACAAAGGGTTACACCTGTCTGCTCCACTTGAGACGCTCATGTGGGAAAGTTTGCGCAGAAGGATAGCGGAGTATAAATCAGAGTATTCATCACAAACACCCATAGCATTGCTCCCAAGTCAGCCTCACATGTACTGAGAAATGTGGGTCTTCTCCTCTTGTAGCTCTGCTCTTAGATTGCAATTCCCCTCCTAGGAGTGCAGGAGTTACATTTTTTATTCTTTTTCCATGTATTATTTAACATCCACTTCTAATACTTTACTTCCTGAACTCTAAGCATCCCTAATCCCTTTCCTGTACTCCAATCTACAGTCAATTTAAAAAAGAATCAGAAGCACTGAGAGATATAAATGTAATTGTGGCTCAGTCTAGTCAGTGAATGTTTGCTTCAGGTTTAAAGCTGGTGATTATGACAAAAATCTCGCTATCTGGGCCAGGAGTCTCTGGTGAAAATCCAATAGTAAACATGCCACGTGAGGCAAGCATTTGACATCTGCAAACGGGTGCCATCTGTTTCTTCTTTTAAGAGTATTAGCCATCTAAGAAAGGAAAAGAGATGCATGCAACTTAGTCTGAGGTCAAAAGAGTGCGAGTGAGATCAGGGTTTTGATTGCCAAGTAAAATAGTGTATAGATTCATCCCCCCGACACACAGTGCTTTCTTTTGCAAGTGGAGGGGAGATACTTGCAGTAGACACAAAGTCATACCACCCAGATTTGGGGGAAGTCTGGATGCAGAGGCAGCGATACAACCCAGGCTTCTTTTTAGGGCTAGACCAAAACCTTTTCTAAATAAGGAACTGAGCAACCTCAGAAGCCAAAAATTTTGACTCAACCTTTTGCAATTCTGCTTCTGCTCCCACCCCCAACCAGTCATCTCTGGGCAAGGAACAGCTCATTGCTTCTCTTTTCCTGACACACTTTGCTCCCAGAGTTACTAGTAGAGCCTGTTCATCTCCTTGGTCAGTAGGTGATGGAGCCGGCGTGCTCACCTCTTGTCTCTCCCACCTCCTGGCATTGCTTCAGGCCTCCAGGTTGCCACGGGAGCTTCGGCTCTGCCTTACCGAGGATTTGGGACTACCTTCCCTGTCTCCGTTCTTAAGCGTTACAAGCTAGCGCTTTTCACAGTTTAACAAAAACTCTTTCTGATTTAAAGGCTTTTACATCACGTAATACCGGAGCGCTCTTGGTGCAAGATCGATGGCCGTAGGGAAGCACCAGCCTGTTCGGTGGGCACTAACTACCAGCTTACGTGGCAGCTCGGAGAGGTTTTTCTGAGCTGTGGGCTGTTGCAGCAGGACTGTTGCTGGTCCTCAGGCAGACTCTGGCATGTTTGTAGTACAGGGCAGTGTGCTGTAGCGGTGACATCCCTTTAACAGCAAGGAAGAAGGGATTTGCTGTGCAATTCACTGTGCTCTCTTTGGGACTTTGCTTATGCTCACAGTCTTACAAGAGAGCATCTTTCTGGCTTTTGGTGCAGGTTGTAGCAGCTTTTAAAGCTGCAGCTCTTGGATTCAGGGAATTAAATGGAAACCTCAGGTTTCATTTAAAAATAAACAACAGCAAATGCCCCTTGATTGTGGTTAGCTCTAATAAACGAATTAAACCATCACAAAATGCATTCACTCATTTGGGATTTTTTTCAGACAAAGCAGCCCATGTTGGGAATGGCAGGTTGAAGAGTATGGCAACAGCCGTACTGGGCAGAGACAAACCAAGGCTGAGGCATGGGGGGAATGCCAGTGGTACTGAAATGTTAGTAACAATTTATACAATACAAGTGAAAATTAATCTCAACTTACTGGGAAATGTGGTCACAGATGGCAACATGGCTGCACTGACTATGGAGTGATGGAGTTAAGACCCAGAGGAACCCAGAGTGAGCAGCAGATTTAGGACTCTGACCATTAAGAGAAGGCAAACCATATTTGACCAGCCCAAGTGCCTTCTCTGACAAAATGACTGGTTATGTGGATGAAGGGATGTAACATACCTTGACTTCAGTAAGAGGTCAGCAGATTACAGTCACAGAAGTTACCCTAGTGTAGAAGGTAGAGAAGGAGCTGCTTCTTCTTTGTTGCATAAAACTATGTAACCTTCAAAGTGTTATAGCTTCATGAAGCTGATACTATGGGAATTAATCCATACTATTAGAATGCATGTTAGATAACTAGGAAATATTAATGACATTACATATGTGATAAAAATTATCATTAAATGAGCATAGCTTTTCTTTTTGCTGCAAAGAATTCAATAATTTATATAAAGAATGTGACACTATGTATTTATTACTTGGTTTTGGATCTGGTTTTGGACCCCACATCCAGTTTTGGATTTGGATTTCTATTAGCATCTATGTCATTCAGTGGTACTTTGAAAAACAAAACATTTCTGTTTTGCAATTTATGATTAATTGGGAATGTTATCAATCATTCATCTTACTTATGATACTTAAAGGTTGGGTATAAAAATGCACTCCTTCTTATTTGTTGAAGGGATAGCAGAGAAAATGTAAATGGTTAGCAATGGCAGGGCTTATAGAAACTTAAACAGTTCCTTGCATGATTTTTCTTTTGAGTGATTTACTCCTAAGGCAGAAGAACTGAGATTCGTGGCCATAACCTGTTCATGCAAACTGCTGTAAGCAATGCTGGCACACCCAACATGAGGAATGGTGTAATAATGTGACTCTCCATTTAAAAAAAAAAAGACCTTTTGAAAACAGCGTAAAGGTTAGGATATAAGGTGGGTAACTAATGAAACCTACACGCTGCTGGAAGTCATGTTTCTTTTCACTGGAGGATCAAAGGATAATGTAAAGTTTCATGTTAAACAGGATAGAGAGCTTTGCTGAAAAGAGAATTACCTTGGCCCCACTGTATGCAGTAATGATATGGTACAAGAAGGAACACGGGATTATAAAAGAACAGACTCCGTGAGCTCCAATTTTAGACTGCGGGAGTAGAATCAGAACCTCCCATTAAAACAGTAATGTGGGACTTCTTTTTTAAAGCTCCATGCAAGTCACATATTGTATGTAGCACTCACATATTCATTAAGCACAATGAGCAATTACAGATTAAAAGCTGCTGGTGTCTCACTTCAACCAGGCAAATGCTTTTGGGGAAGAAGAGGGAATGGATTTTCATAATAAGAGGTTTTCAGGCTGCAAGTTTAAATGGAAAGAGGGAACTCTTTACCGTGTCAACAATAACGGTACATCTGCAGGTCCCCTGCAAAGCCTCTACACTTACAATAGGTCACATCTCCTAGAGCAGCTGTGTCAGTGGCAGCTTTTTTGCACAGTTCTTATTTCTCTGAATCAAATGACAACTGTGGGCAGTACCGTGAATACCTTGATCTGTGAAATAATAAAGCTCTCTGTCGCCAGTGAAATTAGTTTGACTCCCGCTGTTGCTGTGGTTTTTTTCTCCTCCTCTGCAGTGTAAGGCATATTCTGCCACCAGTCAGATTGCACACTACTTGTCCCTGCACGGCTGAAGCAATTTAGACGTGGAGGTAGTGACTTGGCCTGAAGACTCACAGACAAGACCCACCTCCTGCCTGTCCACAGTGACTTGTTGGTCCAGGTTTGCCTGGAACAGATCCCCGAAACAACTGTGGCTCAGAGAATATCTGAAAGATCTGGGAAGGAGGAGTAATAAAAAAAAATAATATATTTTTTTCTGCTCAATGGGACCAGGAAAGTCTTTTAGGGGGAAATTTGGTGCCAAGAAGCCTTGTTAATGCTTTATTAATTTTTCTCAGGTACTCCTAGCAAGGCCACATTGTACTTATGTATTAAGGTACCATTATGTATACAACAACAGCGCAAATAATCAGGGCTGCATCAGGGATGACTCATAGTTCTATTACTTTGTGAGCACCGTGCCATCTCTACATGCAAATTGTTACCATCAGCCTCATACGTGAATTTGCGTGTGGTTCATACGGAGCTGTGGACACAGACCCTGATCTGTGATACACTGGTGTGGGTGTAGCTGAAATGGTCATTCATACTGAGAGTTTTGCTATCTGTGTGAGAATCATTTTACCCTCAAATAAAAAAATGCCAGAGCCAGAGCTGGTAGAAAGTGGCGTTGCACCTTTGCATTTGGATAGTGTAGGGCTGGACGTAACAGTTTGCGTGAGTTCTTTACTTACACCTGACCTGCTTTTGTCCAGCAGCCAGGTGGGTGTTGCTATTGAGGGTTCTGCCCTGAGCCTGCCAAGCTGCCATCTGCCAGATAGTCTGAAGCACTAACCTGAATCCAGCTGATGGTCTCATGGATAAGATCCAAAGCTCTTTACAGCTCACAGTCAGTGCTTTGAATACGTGCATGCGAGTGTTTATGGATACCCTGGATGGATATGGATTTCTAGCTCATCCAGGACATCCACAAATATTTGCATGCACGTATTCAGAGCGTGCAAATATTTATGGATACCTTGAATAAGCTAGAAGCCCTGGAGGTTGAGGGGATTGTAAATCCCCTCTGTCCTACCTTCCATAAGCACCAGTGAGCACAGTAATTACTCCATGGCATGTGATGGAGAAGAGGCTGTTCATCCCTCAGTGCCAATGCTCTGCGTGCAAACTGGCCACAGTGGGGCAGTGGATGGAGGTGCTGCCCTCCAAATGGCAGCAGATGTCCGCTGTCACTGTGGACAATAAGGAGCCCCTTGCTGCCAAATTTTATGATGTACCAACTATTGCAACTACATACATTTATCTGTTTCTAGCAGACGATACCACTAACGTATCTTCAAATCAAAACCGTGGAGCTGTTTCCCAGACTGCCCTTCATCTATGATATTTAGGTTGTAAGCTGTTCAGGGCAGCTATTGCTTCTCACTGTGAACATTTTCACGGCTTCGGCTGAAAGTAGTCTTGCCCTTACCATGGCCACTTGCCAAATCTGCACTGGTGCTGGGCTGTTTGAAGGCAATGCATCCCTCTCCGGACACGGCTACACAAACAGCAAGGCAGTTTGGATCTCCCCAGATCTTTGGGGCTGTAGCCCATCTCCAACTACACTGAGGAAGCCTCATGGCATAGGATTTCTTGGAAGGAATTTTTTATTACAGCTTTCTACACTGTCTTTCTTGACCTGTTGGTTAACTGTGTTGATTTACTCACCTTTTGCCTTGCTGAGCTAAAGCCCTTAATGTTTTGCTGCCAGGGATCCCTCGTCAGAAGGGCAGTGATCTGCCTGCTCCGATGTAAGCTGAGTGACAACAGCTCCTGCGTGTGGGCTGTTGATCTTCTCTAATTGCTGCCACGTCAGCAGTCACATTAGGCTGTCTGAGATGATGGCACGAGACTTTGTAATCCTTGCAAATTCCCTCCACACCTGAGCCCTTTGCGTTCATGGTTTGGATTTACCAACCTTCGGTGAAGAGCTTTCAGAGGATAAAAGTGGCATTAATTGTTTGAGGGTTCCAGACCTCAGTGAAGGCATCACTTGCCTATGATCTCTGCGGATCCAGTTTAGCAAGAGCCGTACTGCTCAGAGCTGTTAGACTGTCTGCTGTGCCTGCTGGCACTCAACGTTACAGATTGTCACGGAGCTCACTAGTATGAGATTATGCATTAGAGGAAAAAGAGAGAATTATTCCAGAATACAGATTGCTTCCAAACTCTTCTGAATCGTGCTGAAATGGAGGGACCTGCTGCAGTGATGTGCCTGAAAACTTGCTATATAAAAGACTGTAAACCACTCCATTTTGCTGAAAATCCATCTGAGCTGGGACAATCCCATCTCTCCAGGAACTGCAGTTGCTCTCGTAGGATGATGAAACAAAGGCGGTCAAACAGTATTAGCATGTGCACCTTGCCCATCATCCCAGAATATCCAGGCTTCCAGGACATTAAGGTTTGTATGCAAAAACTCTCTTTGCAGTATGTGATAAATACTACCCATTCTTCTGTTAGAATAATCCCCCTTCCTCCTGCTAAATTGATACTTGATATGATAGTAAGTTTTGGGCTGTGTTTTGGTATAGAAAAGCTTAACTTGAAAGACTTCTATTCTGCCACATTATTAAGTTGTTTATTAAGTCAATTATTACATTGATTATTCATTTTTAAACCATTTTTTAAGGTTTGAGGTAGGAAGGAGAGACTACTTTTTAGTCAAGTTTTAGTGTTCTTCAATTACCTATTATTCCAAAATACAATTATTCCAAAAGTACAACCACTCTAGGCAGGGTCATTAGATTTGCTGGGTCCCTTCCAGGATGAAGTGTGATGGAATAGTGAGAGATCAAAAACTTGATTACTTTTCAGTTTACATGGCATGTCCAACCCGCTATTTCTTGTTTGCACTCAATGTTTTTCATTCATTACCAGTAGGCAACATGCCAGATGCTGTTGATGGAGTGCCCTACTGAGACATTGCTGGGCTCTGAAACCAGATTTGTGGCTGGACCCTTAGCAAGTATCTAGACTTAATTAGCAATTGTCAAAAACTGCATGAATGATGGCTTTTTTTTATACCAAAGGCATTGTCAGGCATAATAAATGATTGCAAAATGTTCCATGATCCCGCTGTGGCTGTCATCTACATACAGTATAGTCTTTCTTTTTATTGATTTGAAACAGTAATATAATATAATATAAAACATTTCTTCCTTCAAGCTGAACTGCTAAGGTTTTTCAGAGAAAAAACCATGGTCCAATCTAACGTGGTGTACAGAAACCAGCTGTTGCTCATGGTAGCTTGAGACAGGCTGGCGTGTCTTGGAATAGCTGCGAGAAAGGTGGAAATGACAGAGCAGTAACTTTGAAAACCCAGGAGTCATTTAACTGTGGACACAGAAAGGCAATCTTTTGCATGGTGAATTTCTAGCAAACTTCTTTGGCACTCATTGACTTTCACAGTCAATAAAAGGACTCGCAGCATGGGTGTTCCCCTGAAATCAACATAAAGACACCCACTGATGTCAGTGGGAGCTGGATCAGGCCTTTGTTTGACTATTCAAGTAACTCAGGTATTAAATTGGTTGGTTAACAAGGAGCTGGGCATCCTACGATGGGAAAGGAGGAGAAGACTCCATGCACATCTACGATATGCTGTGGGGTAATAATAATAAACTTCATAGTTTTAAGATGTAGAAATGTACTGTATGTGAAAATTGCAATTCTTGTCATATTACACTGCAATTCAGAGCAGAGTTACCTGGGAGTAAGGAAAGGGAAAAAAAAGAACAAAATTTCTTACAAGTGGGATCTGGGTTTGCCATGGGAAACAGCAGCTGCAGGCTAATGAGATTTGACAAGGATAAACCTTAAGTTCTGTTAATACAGACAGGTGAGAGATTCTTTCAGAAAATTAGGTTTTCGGAGAGGCTACATGAAACTGTAGCAGTACATGAGAGTCAGTGGGAAGTACATATGCTCAGCATTGTTTAACCTCAGCCTAATGGACTCCTGTTCCAGAGAGGGATTGGTAGCAAACTCCTAGGTCTTCAGGGAACTTGGGTTAAGAACCTAAACCTTCCTCAACAGCTGTTTATTGTATGGAGCCATACACTTAAGATCCTTTTGCTACTTAAGCCAGCATATTTTAATTCAGATTTCCTTCTCCCTTCTGTCCCCAATCCTGCTTCTCCCTCCCCCCCTATTTTAAATAGTTATCAAGAAATTATTCGGAAACTCCAGCCTTCAACCGACTTTTCCAGCATTTGGAAAGGGGAAAGAGCTCCTCATCACAGCTGAACAATTTTCCAAATAGAGCTTCATTAGTCCATTGCTTGGGGGGCTCTTCAAGAGGCTACCTGAAAGGCCACCCGACAACCAGCAGTGGCTTCCGTGACAAACCATTGCAAGAGTATTTCAACGAGAGGCTAATGGAGCTCAGGAACTATGAAAGTAAGAGGTCTAATAGGAAGACAAAAGTATTTGCTGATAAGAACCAGAATGCCTTCCTCACCCGCAGAGGATGTCGGCGCAGAAGCAGCTGCAGTGCTGTGGTAATGATCGGGCACGGCAAGGAGAGTGAAGAGTCCTGCAGCGCAGCAAATCAAGACGAAGAAAAAGTGATCGAGCGTAACGATCAAGAGGAAACCCAGAACGTCCTGGACCTCTGCAAGGGTGACATCTTGGACATTTTGACGATGCACATCGCTGCTCCCCTAGAAGCATTTGTGCAAAAAAAATGACACCGGAGCTGGTTACAGCTTTTCATGCAGTCCTGAAAACCAGGAAGATTTGTTGCTGTTCGGCGCCGTTCTGACTTAAGTAGTTCATGTATGTCAGTGCACTCTGACACAGAAATGTGCTTGTTTGTGGGAGAAAATATTCTCTCATTTTGTGTTCTTGATTAACATTGCATATATTTGTTTTCAATTATTTTCTGCAAAGAATTAGTATAATTGAGACATAGTTGTGACTTATTATATACAGACAGCAGTGTTCTAAATATGTGCACATATTACTTGAATTCTTAAGTTGCCTTAAAAAAAGGTGATTAGTGTCAGAGGAGCAGCTGGGTTTCCTATTGTGCAGTTTGTATTAGCTAGTCTGAAGAAAGACTGTTGTGTTCTGCCTAGTTACTTTGCTTGTTTTAAGCCTGTTGGTTTTTATCATGTCACTTTGGCCCAACTCATTTATGGTGATGTTTTGCACAGATGCAAATAGTTGATGAGAAATGATTGATTTTCACTGGTTGCTACGTGTAATCGCAGGTGGATCACTGTGTTTGATGCATGAAGAAGCAAACACAGACGTAAGTTTTACTTTTAAATATGATTGGCCATTATGGTTTCATTTGCAGACTCAAAAACCTTTGACTTAAAAAGCACTACAAGGGCAAAGAGGAAAAAATGCTAGATTTAAGTGGGACTGATGGAATTAAGTATGAAAGAAGGCTCCTTCCCTCCTTCCTAATGCAAATGAGAACAACATAGCAAATTCCTAATGTAATCTGAACTTCAAATTGTTTATTGTATTTTAGTGCTTATCGTGGTCATCTAAGTATACAATGTCAGCTGCAGCTGAATCTTTTTATTATGTGAAATGTCAATGTTTAATTCCACAGTACTCTGACTGAACATCAGACCCAAAGCAGGGCAATTATTTTAAGCTTCCAGAAAGAACTACTGCTGCCTGTGGTACCATTGGCAATAAATTCCTCATTACAGTGTTGGTCTGAGTTGATGTTTCTCTCTTTGCTTTCAAACTTGTTTTAATGTGAGTTAACAAGTAAGCCATCCCCCTGGCTAGACCTCATCCCTTCCAGTGCTGGCTTCTCTCCATCTCCTTGTTCCTCCCATTTCTTCAGCCCTGGTGAAACTTGCCCCAAGGTGCGTCTTGTGCCTTCTACAGTTCATACTTTCCCTCTCCCCAGTACTCACCTATTTGCAGAAGTATTTCTTCTACTGCGCTGCCTCCTCAGCTCTTGGGCCTCTTATTTCAGGACATGGTTTAGTGGGCATGGTGGTGGTGGGTTGACGGTTGGACTCGATGATCTTAAAGGTCTTTTCCAACCTAAACGCTCGTATGATTCAATGATTTCTGTCTTTCAGCGCGTGTGAGTGAATATATGCAGAGAGGAGAGGGCAGATTAAGGAATCTCTCACATCCCTCCTGCCAGGCCCCTCAGGAAACAACCAAGAGTTCCCTCCCAAAAAGGGAAGGGAAACATAAGACTCATTCCACACCCCTTCCCCAATCCTGGGATCAATAGCATCTAAGGGAACCGAGATGGGATACTGAGAGCTCTCAGTCCTTTGTGTGTGGGAGAAAGCATTGTATACTTAGGCTAAATGAATTTTTCAGAATTCACAATTGCCTTACTGCTGTAAATGGAGGGGAACAGCCAATTAGGTGAGATTTTCCCTGAAGGAAAATATTTTTTTTAGATTTAAATGAAAGTCTGAAACACATAATGTATTAGCAGATGCCATAGAGGGGATGCATCTGGTTTTCATTGTAAATCTGCCAGAGGTTAGTTTCTCCTCTAGGAGCAAATGCATAATAATAACATAGTATTATGTGAGGGCATAATAATAACAGTGCATAAGGAGAAGGGAACAATATTAATGGAACACAGGCAACCTTAATTCTTTCTTTTCTTAATCGTGTGGCTTTGCACCCTTGAATGTGTGCTTTTGAAGTTTAGCTTTGCAAGTCACCTCCTACCTACAAGCTTTTTAAAAAAGACAAACTGCCTGCCTTCCTGCTCCTGATATTTTAATCATTATCACACTGCAATGACCCCAGCTTAGCAGGTCTGGAGCATCCTGAGCCTCTGCAGACCTCTGCCATATAAGCTAACAGAGGTACATGGAGCCTTGCACTGTTAGGGTGCTACTGATGTCTGCTGACAGCAGAGGAACAAACTTCCCTTCAATTAAGAAAAAATTTAGCAGTGATAAACTGCAACTAAAAATAAAAAATAGAAAATCAAGTAAAATTTACCCAAGCATCTGCAAATGGGCTATTCAAGTTGCTCAGCTTCTGCAGCAGAGTTATTCTTCTCCACTCAGGACAAGTCAAAGCACCAGTTTTTATTAGGCCCTATTTTAATTTTATTTTTTACTTTTACTGTATACCAAATATGAAATAGAATTACAAAACCCAACAAATTAGACACTGACTTGGCAGAAACTTGTATTGTCTCCTCCCCCAGAAGCACCCCATAGACCTGAAATTGCACAGTCAGGCCCATTTATGGTATTTTTTTCATCTGTAAAGCACCCTAAGGGATTAAAAAAGCTGCCATGTTTTTTTTTAATTGGATTTCCTTCAAAATAGTGTAATGACTTTCCTCTGAGAAGCTGCGCATCTCCCGCCAGAGATAGTGGAAAAGTCTAAGGAAGATTACATCTCCCAGGAGGGAACATATCTAGATGTTGCTGTACAGAAAGGACATCCAGTTACAGAAAGAACAAAACCACTAAGAACTGTTAGAGAAGGAATAAAATTTCATCTCACATCTTCTCAGGTTGTTAAAATCTTGTGAAAAATGGCTTGGGTTTGTTTGGAAAGTGATAATATGCATGACCTGAATTTATGTAGTCTATTACCTTACTGAGTTTAGCTGTTGGATGTAGCTGCTGCTTTCATGCAGATAATCTGTTTTCACAATGTTCTTTCATGAAACTTGATGCAAACACTGTTTGCCATTAGCAGTCTCATAAAAATATTCTTTATGCCCCTTTGAAAAATTCTTCTTTCTCCTCTTAAAGAAAAAGCACTGCACCACTTTCCTCCTGGTGATTTTGCAGCTACGTGTTAGCTTTGTTTTAGATTTTTCTGTACGGAATATTGAAGAGCACACTTGGTTGGTTGCTGTTATTTTCCATCTCTAAACATTTTCTCTCTGCCTAATTGGAGCTTAGGCAAAAAGTACTCTGTGGAGCCTCATAAATCAGACAGTGTTCAACTCAAAAAAAATAATTCATGTCTTCCGAAGCCTGTGTCCCTAGTAGTGATTTTGTCATCCTTTCCTTGAACTTATTTTTAAGGTCATAAAGAGTTGTGTTGCCTGACATTTTGCAGTGCAGAGGAAGGCTGAGGATGTGAGGATGGAAGGCAGAGGAAGGACCTCTCAGGGGAAAGACAACCTGCTTACAGATGAGAATCTGAACCTCCACAAAGTGAGATAAAACCTCACTTTGGTTTTCAGTTCCCTCAGTCTCTGTGAAGGTGTGATGGGACAGAAAATACAAAAGCCAGTAATATTAAAACATATGAAGTCACAAAGGCATCTAGCAAGATATGGGCTGCATCCCACTCTCACTGTAATCATCTTCAAGATCCCAAGGATGTGAGGAAGATCCATTTGATTACATGCCTCATTAAAGCAAAACGTATAGTTTTCATGTATTTAAATTAAGGAATTTATTAAAAAAAAACAAAGCCAAAAAAACAATCAAAACAGTGGTTTGATCTAGATACAGCAGCACTGTGACATTACTAGGACATTATGTACGAAGAATCCAAGCAGCCATAGAACACAGAAGCCTTTATCTTCAGTAACAATCTCAAAATGAAACTAGCTTCATCAAACAATGTTAAAGATCTCCCTGGAAAGAGAAACAAAACCAAACAGACCCTCCCCACCCCTAACCCTGTGGATACTAGAATGATTTTTTTTTTTGTACAATACCAACAGCCACTAGCTCTTCTAATTGAGAACACTTGCTTTAATTTATTACAAAAATGATCTGTTGAGTCAGTTATGAAAGACAACTTTTAACATTGCTTTAGAAGTGTCTGCTCCTCTTATAGACTACAGTATTAGAAGTGCTTAAAG
>JANHGO010000012.1:7933453-7969296 GCA_024606505.1 Aquila spilogaster
TTTTTCATCTGTGAAAACCTCTGAGGGATTCACAAAGTCGACGTGGTTTTTCTAATTGGATTTCTTTCAAAATAATGTAATGACTTTCCTCTGAGAAGCTGCACATCTCATGCCAGAGAAAGTGGAAAAGTCAGAGGAAGATTACATCTCTCAAGAGAGAGCATAGCTAGATGTTGCTGTACAGAAAGGACATCGGGATACGGAGAGAAAAGAACACCAAGAACTGCTAGAGAAGTAATCAGACTTCATCTGACATGCTCCCAGGTTTTTAAACTCTTGTGAAAAATGGCTTGGGTTCGTTTGGAAAGTGGTGATACGCATGACCTGAATTTATGTAGTCTGTTACCTCAGGTTTTAGTGAATACAGCTGTTGGGTGTAGCTGCTGCTTTCATGCAGATACGCAGATAATCTGTTTTCACGACGTTCTTTTGTGAAACTTGATGCCAGCACTGCTTGCCATTAGCAGGTTTGTAAAGATACTCTTTCTGCCTCTTTGAAAAATGTCTATCTTTTCTCATAAAGAAAAAGCACTGCACCACTTTCCTGCTAGTGATTTGCAGCTTTGTTTTAAATCCTTTATGTACAGAATGCTGAAGAGCACATTCTGATGGTTATTGCCATTTTCCTTCTCCAAACACTTTCTCTCAGACTAAATTGAAGCTTAAAAACATCCTTTATAGGCCCTCATAAACCAGACAGTGCTCAGCTTCAAAAAACAGTTGGTATCTTCTGAAGCCTCCATCCTCACTGGTGATGGTGTCATCCTTTCCTTGAACCTGTCTTTAAGGCCACAGAGTTGTGTTGGTGACACTTATATTGCAGAGGAAGGCAGGGGGTGTAAGGATGTAAAGCAGGGGAAGGAGACCTCAGGGAAAATTTTGCTTTCAGATAAGAATCTAAACTTCTGCAAAGTAATATGCACTCTCAAGTTTGGTTTTCAGTTCCCTCAATCTCCATGAAGATACAGTGAGATAGAAAATAAAAAGGATAGTATTACTGAAACGTATTCCATTCTCACTGAAGTCGTCTTCAAGACCCCAAGGAATTAAGGAAGGTGAATATATGCCTCATTAAAGCAATACATATAGTTTTCAAGTATTTAAATTAAAGAATTTATTTAAAAAAAAAGCCAAAAAAACAATCAAAACAGTGGTTTGATCTAGATACAGCAGCACTGTGACATTACTAGGACATTATGTACGAAGAACCCAAGCAGCCATAGAACACAGAAGCCTTTATCTTCAATAACAATCTCAAATGAAACTAGCTTCATCAAACAATGTTAAAGATCTCCCTGGAAAGAGAAATAAAACCAAACAGCCCCTCCCCACCCCTAACCCTCTGGATACTAGGATGAGTTTTTGTACAATACCAACAGCCACTAGCTCTTCTAGTTGAGAACACTTGCTTGAATTTATTACAAAAATGATCTGTTGACTCAGTTATGAAAGACAACTTTGAACATTGCTTTAGAAGTGTCTGCTCCTCTTATAGACTACAGTATTAGAAGTGCTTAAAAACATTTAATCCTGAATATGCTCTTGAAATTCCATCAGAAGGATATTCCGTGTGTGTTTATATATCAAATATGACTTCTAGTTTTTGAAGCAGGTGAAAAGACTAACCCTAGTATGAAACTGCAGATTTACAGTTTAATTATTAGTCAGATATGGGCAACCACATGGTAGTTCATGAAATCTGTAGGTCTATCTACATTGCTCAGAAACACAAAATAAAGTTTTTACAACTTTCACCTTCATAAGGCTGAAATGTTAAAGTCTTTCAGAAGAGTGTCCAGTGTTGAAAAGAAATTCAATTAAGGGAGACCGCAATCCATATGTCAGCTTGGTAATAAATGTATTTGGGGTGATGAGAAAGCAACACATATTTGTCATCCAGCCACTACCTGAAAAGTTCCTTTTCTGGGAGTTAATCTTCTGTCCGGGACCACTGATTTTCCGGAAAGCATGGAGGTCCCCATTGGAGTCAGCTGATCCCAGCAGTGTGGCCGCCTCTGCTTTCATGCCGGCAGTGAGCTGACCCAGTGTTTGCCGTGCATGCATCCTTGTGACTTCACACAGCATTTCATTTAACTGGTACCTACAAATTCATTTGCAGGCTTGGCCGAAAGAGAGAAAGATTGCGATGTTGAGCCAATGAAAGTAATTCTGTCCCCTTCCTCTTAACTTTGACTTTCCATTATAAAGAAGAGGAAGTGTTCACCTGAATGCTGCAACTACTAGCTAGCACTTAAATAAGGAATGAATACCTTAACATTTGAACTGGAATCTCGCCTTCTGCTGGAGATGGCTTTACAGAAGTGAAGTGCGTTCTTTTTCAATATCTCTAAGGAACTAAGACAAACCAGCAATAAAAAAGAGCCCTTATTTACAAGACTCATCTCCCATGCCGTGTAAATAAGAGCAGCTACATAAACCTGTTTCACTTAAATAATAATACGAAGAGTTGATACCGATCTGTTTTGTGCAGAGACTCCCAAGTGCTTTTTATTGATAGATAGAGAGCATCCCTCCATGTTTAAAAATGGGAAAGCAAAACTGCGAAGAGGCTTGTGCACGGCAGTGGTGTAAAACATGAGCACAGCAGGAACAAAATCCACCACTTCTGGCTCCAGGTACATAGAACAAGGAGAGTACTTTCGTACAAGCAGTGATATTCACTTTAGTAAATAGGCAACGATCTGTTTGAATTTGTTTCTTTCATAAAGCCCATTTGTCACCACGCTATCGAGGCTGATTCATCTGCAGCAGTTTGGATTTGTGTTATCAGAGGGAAGTTTGAGGGAGGTGAGCATATAATACTGCAGCACACTGTGGGTAGTTTTCCTAAAGAAAAAAATAATACTGCAACATTCTCTGGACCAGTTTCTTCGTCTTTTTCAGCTAAGGACAGAATGTTATTAGCAGCCAGGAGTATATAAGTAATACTATGTAGTATATCTAAAAGAGACTGTTTTCTGCCCAGCACGAGAAAGTGAGAAATGGTTTTAACCTTTCGCAGTCAGTCCTCAAGCTTTAGCATAAGGTTGTTACACATTATTACTCTTACCCTCAACAATGTTATAGTGTTTTAAATTGAAAGCCATATTTGTGGAAGGCTTGACAGAGAATTCTGGAATCTTCTGTTTTCCATGGAGGTACTGAACGAAGTCATTGAACAGATCCTCCCAAACTTCACTGCCAAATGCACCTCCTTGAAGCCTGAGACACACTTGGGACCATCTTCAGGCTGGAGAGCCTTTAAGCCTCTGGATCCCACTGCATTCACCACCAGATTTCTTTACTGCAGTGACAGACACGGAGTCCAAGTGGTGTTTATGTGAGGTTGGCACCTGCTACCTCAGAAGTACTGGAAGGGTGTGTGTAAGGGTACTGTGCATTTATTGCTCTTCCAGAAAAGTCTATTTAGGAAACTTCTGGCCGAGGCTCAGCCATGTGGGGATGCAGAGCTGTGCCATGGCTGTTCCCACAGGCTGAATGTGTACCTGCTTTTCTGCTCAAATTGTTATGTCAGTCCTCCTAGAGATGACACTGACTTCGAGCCATGGGCTCAAGCCTATATTTAATATGACTTTGTGTATGCAATTTCAAGGTTACTGAAAAAACTGTAAATAACATATGATAACAAGGAAGAATGTGCTGTGATGTGTGATGGTAACATTTGACACATGCTGAAGATACATACATAAAGGTGGTTTTCACACTGTACTCCAGAGCTCACACCCTCTGTCTTTCTTGTCTTGCTCATGGTTTTATTAATATTAAAGACTGATTTTCTGCTTTTCTTGTCAGCTGAGCCATCTCTACTGAGAAGTTGGATTTAAAATCTGAGGCTTTGACAGAGGAAGCAAAGAATTCAAGTTAGAACTTGAGTTCTACTTGAACAAAATTAAGAATGAATGTCTTAGAATCAGACACTTCACTGTGTCAGCAAAGAATGATTTCCAACTGCTGATGGCACCCTTTGCCATAGCTGCTGGTGGAAGGGATGACTGCAAAACAAGATGGGATCAAATTGTTCATATGGATAGCTGGCACTGCCCCCGAACTGCCAGTTAGCAGGCATCTCTAGTCATTGCAGTACTGAGTTCTGCCATTCAATAACATGCAGTCTGATCTGCAGTAACTGGTATGATTATCTTCACACCTTTACCAGCTTCACAAGCAGCTTCCTGTTCAGAAACAAGATCTAAGTCATATCCATTCTTGCAAAAATCTCTTTTCAGATAATCCAGATCAAGAGTGTGCATATAAGAGTTTATTATTTAGAGTTGTAGAATCTCAAGGTTGGAAAAGACTTTCAAGATACCTCATCCAACTGTCCACCTACCACCAATATTTCCCCACTAAACCATGCTCCTCAGCACCACATCTGCGTGTTTCTTGAATACCTCCAGCGACAGTGACTCAAGCTCCTCCCTGGGCAGCCTGTTCCAGTGCCTGACACTCCTTCAGAGAAGAAATTGTTCCTAATATCCCATCTGACCCTCCCCTGGAGCAACTTGAGGCCATTCTGTCTAATCCTATGGCTAAATTTGTACTTTTTACTTTCCCTTCATTACTCCTTTGTTTAAAAAAACCTTTCATACAACCAGAGAATGGGAAAAATTCTAGAAGACTTAATTCTTCTACAGAGACACTGTACAAAATGAATGCTCATCTGTATCAAAAAGCGTGTAAACTAATACGTGTTCATCAGATGACTTAGTAAAGATTGAAAAACAAAAAAGGTGCTTGCATAATTCAGGATTAGACTGCAAAAGATTTCTGAGTGTTAAAATGAGCTAAGTCTGCCCATCTGTCTACTTAAAACAAGCAGCTAGACCTGAACTTGGGCATTTTTGAAAGAAGATAGAAAATTAATCAGTATGGGAAGCTATTAAATAACTGCTCCTTCCTGCTCCTTTGCTATGTGCAAATCCACATCAAAAACTATTCACTTTGAATCAAAACAGTAAAAATCCCCCTATAAATGCTCTCCAAGGTTGTAAAATGAAGTAATAATTCTGTTCTTTCAGAGCTCCCAGTGTTTTGGATTTGGCTCAGAGGCAAATGACAGATGTCTCTGAAGCAGGGCACAGCTTCAGCCCTGAATTGTGTGCTCCCGTGGTCACACTATAGAAGTGAGAGGACTGTATTGTGTGTCTGATGAGTTGAACGATGATTTGAAAAATAACAATAATAGGAAATCAGCAATGAGAAGACAATCCTGCAGGCTTTGCTGCTGTAGGCAAACCCCAACTAGAAGATTCGTAGGACTGTTCATTACCACCAGTGATGTATGGTAATAATCACATCTTCCAGGGTTTGGATACTGAGAAAATTCTGGTGCTCAAGCATCATAACACTGCTTAAAGTTTGTCAGACAAGACAGCAACGGGGATGCAGCATGAAATCTCCCTCAGTTGCTCTTATTCTCTGTCTCTCTCCTTACCCACTGACTGCTTCCAAGGGGCTGGGATCCAGAAGGACTTAATCCCAGGCTTGACTCTTCAGGTGTGTGTAAGCATCCTTGTCCCATACCATCTTGAGGGTTCAGGATACCTAACTCTAGCATAATAAATTCCAAGTATCAAGACCCACTGAACGCGGCTTTTGTCATCCGAGGGCTTTGCATTGTCCTTATGTCTCCACTGTCGACTCCTGAACGCTGAGTAAGGAACAGTCCCAGCTGAAAGGAGAGCAGGAGAAGGCACATTTTCTGTCATTCCCTGTTGCCATATAAAAAAGTCATCCACCACTAGTTGAGGCTGATAGCATCTAAGAGCTATAAGGCCATCTACAATCTATGTTCAATTTGCTCACCATCTTTCATTAAAGGCTTTATTATTATCAGGATTTTATTTCCCAAATGGGAGATGGTAAATAAAAGAAAATTCAGTCTTCATGTGCCACATTGATAACACATAGGAAATGAAGCTCTTGGGACAACAGCTGCAATCTTAACAATTTTATGCCATGAAATATTAAGGGGCCAAGACTTCTCTCAGCTGTCATTCTTTCTTCCCCATGGTGGGATAAGTAGATATTATCAGCCACGTTTTTCTGATGAAGGAGTATACTTATCTGTTGCTGCAAAATGAGATGATGGGGTAAGTGGAAAAAAGAACTCAGGCTTTCACTCCAGTTCCCCATCCAGCAACCCTTTCCGTAGCATCAGTGCACAGGATGAAGCCAGCTGAGGGTGCACAAACTTCTAGTATACAATGCTACTAGAAAGCAATGTCTTAGAATGATAAAAACAGACTTGAGTTGCACAACCCTTGCAGCTTGCTAAGATCTTAGATGTGCATCTTGTTTCAGGTACACTGATATATATCCATGGTCTGGCTATGATATATTCCTCTACTTCTCACCTACATTTCTTCAAATCAGGTGAAATTCCATGTGTATTGAAGAAAGCCTGTGAAAATCTCTCAGAGCAAGTATATCTTCATTCAGAGAGTGCTAAGGTGACTGATCTCAATCTTGTTGACTCAGGTGGTTCTACATCAGCCTGTGAGAATGGAACTAGAGGTAACAAACCCCTCTGTGTACAGCTGCTTTCATTTCTACAGAATTCATTCCTTTCCTGTCCAGAAGCTGAAACCATGATATATTTAGTTTATAGCTGATCTAGAAAGTTACTCAAAATTCTCTTTGTTACTGTTTCTCTACAATCTTGTATCTTCTGTAAGATCTTCAATGCCATCATCTGACACAGGAGAGTGGCTGAATCTTTCCCTGAGCACCATCTACATGGGGAAAAGGGATTTCTCTGCCACACAGATCTGAAGGAAAAAGGAGAACATATTCTTGGTGATCTTACGATGATCTGCATATCTACTAGTGACCAGAGAAACTGGAGGATTTTGAAATGGTATGGACTTGCATCTTAATGCATTTTACTTCACAGAAAGGCACCAATGCCCCATCTCCCTTCCTTAACTTTTCCCTGTAGGCTGCTTTATGCAAATCCTGACCCTAACTCTCTCACTCATGTCTTCTGGTTGTTTTAACATCTAATTCCTATGACTACCACTCATAGCTTTGCCACTGCTAACATGCATTTTTTTTTAAGCTTTCTGCATTAGCCAGAGAGATAAAACATATAAATGAATAATCTGATGAACTTTGGCCATTTACTGGAACAGCACTTCCTGCGGTAACTGCAGTGCTAGCTAACAAGGCTTTAGACACACCAGGCTGAGCATCGGATGTTCCTCACTGACCCAAAGGTGAACTATCAGTCTACTCTAGTGAATATTGTAAGGCGCAAGGTGAAGAACCCTCTTTTGTAGAACATGGTGGGCTACAGAGACCTCATCTGCACATGGGGGCACAAAAGTTTTCCAGTTCCTGTTAAAGAGAAGGAACCATATTTTTGATCTAGCATTCTTAAGCGGCCTACTTGAGCATGATTCAGGTGCCTCAGGTACTGCTACTGATCCTGACTGATCCCGTTGGTAAGTAGGAGCAATGTCTTCAACAGTGGTTAAAGGATCCTGGGCAAAGAAAGAGGGAAGGAAAAGTGGGAGGTGTTATTTCACAACTTACATTTTGTAATGTAAGTCCCCTTACTCAAGGGAGCTGACATGAATCTCATGGTGCACAAGCCAGACTATTGCATTTCTCTCTTGCTACCTGTTTGATACGAGCAGTGGTGAAAAGGCCTTGGGCTTTTGTCTGCAGCACTGAGAACACTTTGCTCTCATCATAGTGGGTGCAGGATTCAAGCCCTTGAAAAACAAATGGACATTTGCTTTCCTGGTCACCTCTCACTCAGTTTTGTTCTTCAACAAAAGCAAGTGAAGAAGAAGGGTTTAAAATAGAGTACACTTTCTAACCAAAAAATATTATGATGATCTAACAATGTAAGTACAAATCTCAGCTGTGCTGGTCCATTGAGATCACAAACCTTAGGCATAGCAAGGAGTATTCTTGAATACATCAAAGCCTTGTCAGTATCTTTTAGCATTTAATGCAAGACATTACAAGTTAATGTAGAGGAGAAACGTGTGCAGTGTTGCTGTAAACCAAATATACAGACGTAAAATAATTAAGAATAAACTGTTCTGTAAAAATGCATGTCAATAAAACCCGGTCTGATAAAGTGATTTATGAATAGTTTGCTAGAATTACTAAAAAGAATGATTTCTCATTTGAGGCTCTGGAAGTCTTGAGTCACATTTTTTTTCTTTTAAAAAATGTCTTAAAACACATGGCTTTACAGCTGCTGCTTGGAAAATATACACCTCCAAAGTCTGACTTTCATTTAAATACAAATGTACAAAATGTAAACTGAGACAATAGAGAAATTTACAAAACTTTTCTTTAAAAATAATAAAGACAAAATTCAGTTCTAGTGTGATGCTATTTAAATACGTGCAAGTAGTCATGTTCATTGAATTTCTATTGCAATGTTCTAAACAGACAGATTTGATTCACACAGTCTTGAGTGCCACCTCCAGAAACAGACCTGAGTGGAAATTTCTTCTTAAAATGCGAGGCTCCACTGGAAGGAATGGGCAGAAAATCTCCATTCTGGGGAGATTCTTTTCTTTTTCACTCAACGGTGGATGCTCTCTCATCCATAGAAGCTTCATAGATTATAGTGGAAGGACGCAACGTTTCACAGAACCGAGTCAGAACTAGCTGCTTCCGGTGGAGTTTGAACTTACGTGATTTGAATTTATGTGGTGATTTAAATTGGCCTTCGAATTTGAAGAACTCTTTGAATTGTTCTGATGCTACAGAAAGATGAACAAAGTGACAATTAGTTTCTGTAAATGTGCCAGGCTTTTCATTTGATGGTGATAATGTACTGTCCTGCAAGATCTCTGTGTGAAGAACTCTGGATGTAAAACATTCTTTACTTTCTTACCTGCGTTCTCTCCAGGTCAGGAGGACCATGGGAGTTCTTGAGGATGCAGCAAAGAGACACGAACTCCAGGAGTAAAGTCAATTCATTGCAAAACGTCAGTATCTGCTGCATCTGACTGACTTAGAGAGGCTGCCTGCCAGTGACGAGGCACGGCTTTTACCCTACAGAAATACATCATTCTAGGAATGTCATCTGGATTTGCAAATGGTGCCATAGTGCCACGTCAAAGCTGTATGTCATGTACTCTCTGACTTCATAAAATCATTGAATCATTAAGGTCAGAAGAGAGCTCTAAGATCTTTTAGTCCAACTGTCTTGATCGGACTTTGCTCTCCTTTTTAGAGTCCTGGTTTAGAGCCTTGACTACCTCACTCAGCTTTTGAATTCTCTTCTTTAACACATACATAAAGGGTTTTTAAGGAACTTATTAAAAACCATTTCAAAAGGCATTTCAGCATACTACTAAAACATAGTTTGACTATGAGGTTTTCAGCCATTGGAAACAAAGCTGATGGAAAAAAAACAAAAGTTCTGGTCATTAAAGACAGTAACACAAGAGATAGGCAGGAACTTTGTTATTATGCGGCATTTGTCAGGAAGCTGCTAGGTAACTGTGACAGCCAGCCCTCTCTAAGATGTACTGTCTTTGTCACAGCAAAAATTCATGCCTGAATGTGTTTAAAATCTGTCTGGATGTGGTGCTCAGGGACGTGATTTAGCAATGGGCTCTTAGAGTTAGGGTAGTATGGTTTGATTGCAGTTGGACTTGATGATCTTGAAGGTGTTTTCCAACCTGAGCAATTCTATGATTCTGTGTTTCTGTGATTCTGTACCACTAGAACATGGACGTGACACTGGCCATCTAAACAAATATTTTAGTCATAAAAGATCTCACCTGTCGTTTAAATATTCTCTGTAGCAGTCCTTTCTTGGGTGGCTCTGGGGGATAGCTTTTATTTAGGTCTGGTGAAATAGTACCATTTGGTCCAAACACATTTAGTTCTTTAAAACACTCCGTTTCTATCATCTGGGATAATACAATAAGAAAGAAAGAAGTGATACATCTGCATTAAATATATTCCAGTAGTACCAGTTTGTTCAAAGTCAAGATCAGGATCACCAGCTGCCATCAACGGCTTGAGCAATATATTAGGACAGTTAACAGTAGAACTCCTGGTGGTGGCTACTGAAGGTAAATAGGTGGTATGAAAAAGAGAGGCTGAATCTGCTGTTTGTTTGCACATCAGTCTCATTAGCGACTGCCCCATATAACTTTCTATTATTTTCTTTACTACTATGGAGAATATTAGGTAAATTTAGGCATACTCACAAAATCCCCTTGGGCACCCCTCTGCCCAAGGGGATCTGCTGTTTGATGTAGAATTGGATTTACAAAATCAACTGTTCATTCTGTTTTCATATCAAACAAAGACTCAGATCTGGAAACCCTGGAATAATTCAAGACTCAGCTTGCAGATACTGCTGCAGCTTGGACCCACTGCAGGTACAAAGCAATAGGTGAGATGAGGATCGCAAATGGAGGAGCTTCCCATTAGGACTTCCATCCATCCTGTGGAAGTTCCTCTGAGCTGTTGTCAAAATACCTCAGTAGAAGTACAGAAGAAGGAAGTACAGTAGGATCCTTGCCAATTTACACAAATATGCACAGCCAACAGATACAGCCACCTGAACTTGAAATCTGTGGTACATTATAGATCTTGAAAGAGGCCATTTGTAACTCATGAAATCATTAGAGTCTGGCAAGTTATGCAGTAGCTATATATTACTGGAAATATACAGCTTCTCTTAAAACATCTGTTAGGGGTTTTATTGGAGTCATCTTGCTATGACACATCCTTACCTCATTTTGCCATGGAATAGACACGGATCCTGTGGAAAACTTGGAATAGAAATCATCATCTGTTTGGTCCAGGTTTACTCCTTTCACTGTGGAGAATTGCTCGATGTCTAACACATCCTTGCAGTACACTGCTCTGGGCTATTGCAGCGGAAGAATTAGAAAACAGCAAGAGAAAGAATATTTCCGAGTCTGACCATGTGCTTTTTTCCAGTTTCAGTCAGGTGAGAATGGCTCACAACCAGTGACTCTTTGCATCCTGCTTCTCTAGACTTGCTCTGCCCGCATGTTTATCATCAAAGGCTGAATTTGCTTTATGCATGTTAAGAGTCCCACTTTGAAGTCCTTAAAGCATCGGTGCAGCCAAAGTGGGTTTTAGTCATCCATATAACATATGGCAAAGAGGTGAGAGGAAAAGGACAGAAAGTGCAAGAAAATAAAAGTCAAATCCTTCAGTGTTTTCTTTTAGAGAAGAAACAACAGAAAACCAGAATACTGAGTGACCTACTGGAGGCAGCTCTGAAAAGGGACCTCAAATAGAAGTATCCTGCTCAGATAGCTGCAGGTTTTGCAGTTTAAAAATTTAAAGGAATGTATTCTAACTGCTAAAGAAAACAGAAGAGGTTTGGCATTTTTCCATTGTTTTTCTTAATAGCTCAGCTGCTGGAAGCTGTCCAGAATCACCTCTATTAACTCTTTGAACTTGGCTGCATTTCTTCAAATAAATAGCCAAATGGCTTCACCTTTTTCAACTACTTCATTTTCTGGGATTACAGGCAGTGACACTCTGCAGTAACGCTCTTTCAGCGTCAGCTCCATCAGTCAGCCACAAAAAAAAAACCAGAAAAAGCCATCACTGGCTACCTGACATAGTGCGATCATTACTACGCTTAGAGAGCTTCCATTAGCAACACAGAGCTGCCCTTTGACGCACAGGAATCATTGAGGGGTGGTTTGAGGGACTAGCCCAACTCACCAAAATCAAGCGCAGGTTGAACTGTACTGTCAACACAGGGTACAGTGACTGCAAGACCATTGAGCTGACTGCGCAGTATTTTATCTAGAGCTGAGAGCACCGTGTCCAAATAAATCAAACTAACTCCTGATGGAAGTCCTATCTGCTGGAGGCTGCATCCCTCTGCATTTCTGATGCCTGCAATCCACAGCAATTTTGTGGAGACACAGAAGTCTAAAGGAGGATGGAGAAATATGGGTTGGATTACAACCTCTGCCATTGGCTATGTAGCCTTGGGCGATTCAGCTGACTTCAGTAAAGACTTGGAAATCTACGGATGACGTGCCAAATAATTTAAATTAGGGCCAGCTCTTGAGTTCCCAATAAATAGCCATAAAAATTTATGTGCCCCGGCCTCAGCAAATATGTCTCTAAGAGGTGCCTTCTGGGCCTTACATGCCACAGTTAAGCTTTTAATACACTCTGGCGAATCCCAAATTTCAGCCCAGAATTTTCTAATTTTCTACATCAGAAAGAAATAGTAGCTTGTCTCCTATTTCTTCCCACTAAAGCAGGTCGTAACACCATGGGCTAATTGGCAGGAATAACTAGGCCACATAGTAAAATGTAAAGCAAAACCAGAGCAGCTAAAGTAAACTTTTGTAGCTTTTAAACCACTTTGGTTTGGTTGAGTTTGCAGCAATGTGAATGAGAGCTGCCAAGATGTTACTTTCCTTAATATGTTAAAATGGCAGTGTTTACTTAGAACCATATGGGAACTTTAAGGACAGGAGGCCTAGCTAGAAAGAGAGCCCTGCAGGAGGAAAATAATCAGATAACTCTGTGCGCTGGGGTAGAGAGCTATACCACAAAAGGGTGGAAAAAATTTTCTTATTGCCAGTGCAACAAAGAGTTTCAGTATGTGCAAGACTGGTATATAAACCTGGGTACGGATTCAGTGTTGGGTTCTACTCCCCACGAACACTAGCAAGTTCAGAACACTATCTGAGGTCCAAGCACTCTGCCTGAGGTGACACCTGATCTCTGAACCTGCTTCAAACCTTTTGTAACAAATGTCTTCTTTTTTATAAGAATCCAGAGCATTCCTCAGCTATTTAGAGCTCTGGACATTGTAATTCTGGTCTCACCTTTGCATATGTATCTATATACCTATATGTATTCATATGGCTTCCATTGGTGATTTTTCCTTGCACAGTCTGGTCCTGAGCGTATTCATTCTCACACTAATGCTACAGACAAGGGAACACAAAGGTTCCAAGTTTAAAGTTTGGGCAGTGAGGCATGAATACTACAAGTGGTGCCTCCAGTGTCATACAGGAAGACTGTAAAGTTAGTGGGAATGAAGCAAGACCCAGGTTAACACCCTTCATAGGGACTCAACCACCACGCATATATACCCATGTCTATGGAGCAGCTCTCCTCATCTTCCCAGCCTCCTCACTCCAGCGCTATTGCTTATCACATCTTCCTAGGTCTGGTACCATAGATACAGTGATGACATTTCTAAGAAAGAGAAGTTTTAGCAACAAATCTCTTGAAACAGGCCACTGGGTGTGCTGCCTACCGTACTTACATCAGGGACAAAGGGAGGATCCAGCATTCCTGCTTCTAACCGCTTGAAATTCATGCTTTTGAAGAAGGAGTGCCTCTTCACTTCCGTCGCACCTTCCCCTTGACAGCCCAGCCGCTGCTTCACGTCTTTGGTGAGGAGCTGAAATGTGCCGAGAGGATGGGTAAGAGTGTTAGAATAGCAAGAGCTCCTCAATAATATTTATATCTGCAGCCATTTTTGAATACGCCCAGAGGGAAGTGCAGAGGGGAACTGTAATTGCTGCTATTTAATGGCCATACTTAAATGGATAAGGATACCACTGTTCCAAGTGCTGGTCCAACCCTTTGAAAATTACCTGCTGTAAAGTGTTTGCAGTCAAAATAGAGATTGCTTCTTCTGCTTACTTTCAGCAAACACTTTCTAGACAAGGTCTGACATACTCTCATAACATATATAGATATATGTTCATAAATCCCATATGCCTTTTCTCTGTTCTTTCTTTTTTCTATATTCATTGCACTCTTGTAAGAATAATTTCCCCGTGTTGCTCAGACTGGGTTACCTCACTACCAAATCATATTCTCCTCCATGCACTGCAGAATACTCCAGTATGTCCTCACGGGCCCATCTGTGCTGAAGCCAAGGGCTGTTTGGCCACGACAGTACATGGCTGCACCCAGAAGATGGTTCAGTGCATCAGTACCAGTAACCACCCTCAGTTCAGCTTTGTTTGTTCTCAGAGAAGGGCAGTGCGCCACCAATTCCTGCTACAGCAAGTCCTGCCTGCTTCCTGGGTATTCATAATGGAGCAAAGAAGACTGACCAAACTCAGCCGCCTCAGTGTGTAAGATAAGCAGGTCCATATACACAAACACAGGGATGGCAGATCCTGGAGGACCTTGTATGGATGAAGTAGTTTAACTGCAAGAAAGCAGTTAAGTGGAAGAACACTTCTGGCGCATACTAGTTGGTGGATAAGAAGACAGAGTATACAGCCAATTCTTCAGCAGAATGCCTCCTCTTTCATATCAAGCAGGCTAAATTGGTGTCTTAGGAGAGCGTGTCTAACAGCTGAAGAGGGCACAAAGCTCAGCACGCGGATGACTGCTGCAAAAAGATGATCCCTTGTAACAAGGACCTTTCTCAGTGTACCACAGACTTCAGGCAATGCACTGAAAAGGGAAGGTTAACACATTCGGTTCCATTTATTCCTTCCATTCATCTTCGAGGAAGTCTGCATGGTACTCCCCTCGCTACAGCAGAGTGTAACTCAGAGCTCACTGCAATCTGCCCGGAGATTTCAGCTGCCTGTTAGAGAGATACATAACTCGTGCCTTAGTGCAACAGAAAACGATGTGTGTATTGAAGAAAGTTGTGTTTACAAAAGCTTCTAGATTAGTTCTGCTGGAGTCTCCACCGTGGGGGAAAGACTAAATCCATGCATGAGGGAAGAAAAACACCAGTCCATGTCCAGAGCAGGGTGTCTCCTGGAGACAGGCACGCAGCCAGGCTGACAGATATGCACACAGCGCTCAGCTCTTCTGATGCCCTGATTCCTAAATGACTGCTGGAGCTAGGGGCACAGGCATTAACCCAAGCCTGCAGGGCGGCCTCCGGGCCCATCACCGGCTGGCAAGGGAGGGGCGAGGGGCGGCAGCCACAGGGCCGGCGCGGCCCCGGCGGAGTGGAGCGCGACTGCCGGGAGAGCCGGCGGCCGCCGGGGGGCAGCAGAGGAAAGAGCAGCGCGGCGGAGCGCGGCCGCGGGCGGCGTGGTCTTCCGGAGCTCCGCAGACGGGTCCCGATAGGTGAACGGGCTCGGAGCTGTACCGCGGGCTCTTCTGCGGGGCCGGGGGTTCTCGTAGCGGGGTGCCCCGGGGGAGGAAGGGTTCACGTGTTGCCTCCTTTCCCGCATCGCGCTTTCCTGTTGCAGCGCTAGAGCTGCGGTGTAGCAATCTTCCCTCGTGCTTTCCCCATGTGGCTTGTGCAGACAGATGTCACTGAAATGATTAGCAAAACTCCCCGGTGTTGCTTGCCTAAGGGAGCCTGCTGCCGTGCAGAGGAGTGGTTTGGGTTTCCCAGGCATCTGACACTGCCATGGGACCGAGCCCTCGGGTGTTCTACTGGTGCTCTTACTACTCCGTGCATCTGAAAGCCAGGGCAGTCAGAGCTGTGCCTTGCAGCTCCTGGCAGGGCCTCACTTAGAGAGCAAGAGGCAAACGCTCTGGGAGGGCTGAAGAGAAGAAGCAGCGTTTTAGGAGGTCAGGTAGAGATTCAGCCCTGCTCTCCTTCTGGTTGGGAACCAGGAGCCAGGCAGCTTCCCTGCTTAAGGCAAGCTTGTCCAGAGATGTTGTTGATGACTGTAGGCTTTCAGGCTCTGGTCATCTCAATGAAAAGGAACCTTGAAAAGACTGATAGTTGCTAATGAGAGCTCACAAATCCTTCCTCCGGTATCTGGCTAGAATGGCTTCAGCAATATGAATGTGCCCCATGAACGCAGAGAGCATTCTCCATTCACTCCTGAGCAAGCTGTAATGGCAGAAGCTAAGCACCTGGAAGAGGTGGGTGGGACAGGGTAGGACACCTGAAAAAAAGAGTGTTCTGCTCAGCTCTTAGCAGCAGCAGTAACCAGAGAAGACTGTAAGGACTGAGGGATGGTGAGAAAGCCTGTCATTATGGCCACCTGGGCAGCTTCCAGCCTGCAAATACCAACATCCCTTTCTTCTTGCAGTTTCCTGTGCTTCTAGTGCTGCACCAGTCCCAAATGGTAGGCACTGAGACTGTCATCAAGACTGTCTGGATCACAGAGATGGAGGAAGATTTGAAGAAAACCCTCCATGACTTGCTGTCCTCTGAGCACACAGATTTGTGTGAAACAGCATCGTATTCATCTAGCTTATACGGGAAGATCTCAGGGCGCTTCTCTGGAGCTTGTATGAGACTGTGAGTTCTCATGGTGTTCAGGCAGGTTTTCTTTTTTTCTTAATTCTAACTGGTTTCTGGATTTAGTCTAAATGTTGCTTTGGAATTTCCAGTCGAAGGAAGGTTTGTTCTACTGTACCAGAGGAGTGGAGATGTAGGTTCTTTTAATTTTCATGCAGGGAGAACTTTCCTGACAGATGGAAAGAAGAACCTGAAGGCAGAAGAACCATTTTTACTACCCGTGGTTAAAATACTTCTGGAAATTATAGTTTGAGACTGTCAGGAGCAGTGCTGCCGAGGAGCAAGTGGCAGTAAGAAGGGGTGGGTTTGGTCTGTGGGTGAGAAAGGAGATCCCTGCAGTTTATTCTCTTGAAGTGATGTGAGAAGGGAAGAAGGGGGTTGCTGGCTGGCTATGCAGCCAGTAAATGTTCTGCCTCTGAACTAGGTGGGATGACTGAGTTAATCTGGGAATTTACCCTTCTCAGGCTGTAAATGCTAGAAGTTGTTTGGAGTGTGTGGTCAGAGGACAGAATGGCTGGGGACTGGAAAAGGCTGCCTGGGAAGTCCCAGGCTCCTCTGTGATGGGAGTATTCAGTAACCTTTGATGCAGGAGGGAAGTCTCTGGAGAATGAATGCGGTTGGTCATGGGTGGCTGGCCACTGTGGGCAGAAATACACATGAGCGATCAGGCTGCTGGGAATGGACTGAGACTGAAGTATAAGAGAAAGGGAAGGATTCCTCTGTGAAGCTCAGCTGCAGGGAAGCAGCTGCTTGTGTCTTGAGGAGAGCTTGTGGAGAGGCACAACAGAGAGAAAATAAGAAACTCAGGGGTTTTGGTAAGCTCTAGAAATGGCAGCTCTAGAAATGGCAGCAAATGAAACTAGATGCCTCTTGTGGATGCTAAGAGATAGGATGGACTGCAGTATCTTTAGGAAGGAAAACCCCTTCCTTTCTCCAAAGAATAATGAATCTTATAACATTTCCAGCGGCTCCAGGAGCATTCTGTAATTGTAAACCTGCCTGTGAGCCTGAAATGTGCATCCCACAGGTTGTTTTTTTTTACGATTCATTTTCAAAGGATGTGTTTAAAATGAAGAGAGCAGAATAAAAGCAACTACATCAGCCTGATGATAAGCCCTCCTAGGATGGCAATGCAGTGATCCGATCAAACACAGTTTCAGTGTAATTTTACAGCCAAAGCCTATGGAGAATTCACAGTGCTGTAGATTTGAAGATGGCTTAAGTCATGCAATCATGCACGAGGTTGATACCAAGCAGCAGAGCTTTATATCCTGGTAATAAAGGCTCCAGATGGCACTGGATATATATAAGAAGGGATTTAGTCTAGAGTTCAGACAAAGCTTGACTAGAATAGGTCTTTCAAAGAAAAGTCCTGAGTAGCTCTGGTGAAATTACATTAAAGTTCTTTTTCATGATGTAAAGAATTCTGGTGTGAGTCACATGAAAATATCAAAATCTCATCCCATCTGGGGATTCAAACTCTGAAATGTCTGAGACTTTTTCCAGGACCTTATTTTGTTCATAGGAGACTCCCTTGGAACAGAGGACCCAGTTTGCAGAGCAGATCCTTCTCACAGAGAAGTCTGCTGCCTCCATGGGGCCTGGGGAGGAAACAGTCTATGAGGTTCCTGGAGTGCGTGGGAGATGACTTCCTGGCACAGCTAGTAAGACAGCCTTCCAGGGGAGGCTCTCTCAAGACCTGCTGTTTACAGAGAAGGACTGGAGGGAATCACAGTGGTCAGAAGCCATCTTGGGCACAGCACCCACAAAGTGATAGAGCTCTCTATTCTTGGTGATGTCAGGAGGGGAGGTCAGCAAAACTGCGACCTTTGACTTCCAGAAGGCAGACTTTGAGCTGTTTAGGAAATTGGTTTGGAGAGTCCCTTAGGAGGCAGTCCTGAAGGGCAAAGGTGTCCAGGAAGATTCCTGAAGAAGGAACTCTCAAAGGTGCAGGAGTAGGCTGTCCCCACATGTGCTAAAATGAGCCAGTGTGGAAGAAGACCAGCCTGACTGAACAGGGAGCTTTCACAGAGACTGGGAAAAAAGAATTTACCACCTTTGGAAGAAGGAGCAGGCAACTTGAGAAGAGTACAGGGATGTTGCTAGGATGTGCAGTGAGAAAATTAGAACTTAATCTGGCCACCATTGCCAAAGATAACAAAAGGTGTTTTTACAGATGCATTAACAACAAAAGGAGGCCAAGGAGAATCATAGTCCAATGTAGCCCAGTGCAGAAGGGTCAAACCTCCCTCAAGCATGAGCGATAGTAAAGCTTATTGCAAAGGCTTACAATAGAAGATTTATTAATCATTACTGTCATCTTTCGCAATAGCAATAATAATCATTTGAAGAGTGAGAGTTATTCTGCCAAGAATTATTCTCAGGCAACACTAAAAAACTTTAAAGTGTGAAAATATGTGGATAAGTTGGTTTCCAGGGACAAAAGCAGAGAGGAGGGATGAAAGCAGACAGCAGTAGTTGCAGTACGATAACAGTGTTTCTGGTGGTATGTGAAGAATAGTAGAGATTGCTTTTATAAAAAAAAGAATCCATCCTCTTTCAGTTGCATGGGGAGGCACTTCAGGAAGGAAACAGAATTACAGAACTGCTGAGGTTTGGAAGGGACCTCTGGACATTGTCTAGGCCAACTCTGGTCCTTCTCAGAGTCACTAAGAGCAGACGCAAGGCCATGTCCAGTGTTGGCTGTCTTCAAATATGAAGACTCCACAGCCCCTTTTGGCAACCTGTTCCAGTGTTTGACTACCTCCACAGAGATAAAGCATTTCTTGATGTTCAGAGGGAGCCTCCTGTGTTTCAGTTTGTGCCCACTGCCTCTTGTCCTGTCACTGGGCACCACTGAGAACAGTCTGGCTCTGTTTTCTTTGCACCCTTTGGTCAGAGATCCCTTTTGTGGACTAAAGTGAGAACTGTAGGAGTAAGAAGTAAGAGAAAAGCTACTCGGCAGGAAACGCAGACAAAAGGACACTGTCAGAGTGAGAAAGGCAGAGCAATAAGGGCCATCCAATACCACTGACTTGAATGTGCTTCAAGTCACATCCTTGGATGCAAGACTGCACTTGTCAGGGGAAACATGCATGTACATCAGTGAAGTACAAGTCATAACAATGACAAACAGCGAACATTTCCTAGAAAGACTGGTTTTTTTCAGAGGAAAAAAAACCAACAAAACAAAACATGAAGAAGTTATGTTATATGGGAACTATGGGCTGGGGAGCTTCCCAGAAAGTCAGCTGCCCCTGTTCCTAATTATTTATTATTCATCTCTGTTTCAGTCCAAAATGAGGGCTGATTTATGGGAAATGACTTAGAAAATGAAATATGGAAATATTGGATGGATGATGATTAATGGAAGCTATGATATGTGCCTGCAAAAATGCAAAGGGCATAAATGTCCAGGAGAGGAAGGTTGACATGAGGTGACACTAAAGGGTTTTCATGAGTGAATGAATAAAGACGATATATTTCCTGATAGAAATGCTATCAGACCATAGAGTAAGCTCTGAAGAGATGGTGAAAAGCATGTTCCTCACTCTTGGCCTGAAAAGTCCACTAAAGAAAGCCTTTTGTTTTGGATCTTTGTGACATCCTAAGATGGATTTTTGTACTACAGTTTTATGCTTCATTTTGCAGCTATAATGGAAACTTAATTATGGCTTTTTTGTTTCTTTGATAAGTTGCTGATACAAAGCGGCAAAGTTCTGGTTTTCAGTATAAAGAGCAAAAAGAATTTGAGAAAATATATTTGAATCATGGATTGTTTAAGAATCACAAGAACAAAATGACTTTTGGATGGAAAACCTCGTGTTCCATCATGCTCAGTGTCAGAAGTAAGGCTCTTCCACTCTTAAGACACAGCAATTGTAAGCCATTAATACTCACAAAGAACAGCATTATCTTTGGATCCTTTGAGTTTGCACAAACTACCGAAAGTAACACGACAGGATTGGACAGGGAAGCAGCAATGACCAAGTTGTCAGGAGTGATTTACATACAGTTGGTGCCTTCCTGAGGCAAGGGAATGAAATAGGTGATTTTCTGAGGTTCCTTGAAACCATGGGTTTGTTCTATGGTGTGAAGATGAGAGTGACCATTACAACATATTGACTTTCATTGTCTGTTCCCCTGGGAGCAGTAAGTCATTTTTAGCACCTTCCCATCAATGCTACATTGAATTCTCACCTTTTAAGTTCTTATCAAATTGATCATTTCTCTGCAAAATATATTTTTATTCTGTTAAACCTCATGCCTGAAACTAACTACAGAACAAGGAATGAGAGTATCAATTTTTTCCTCATGGCATTTTCATTTCATGCCAATACTTGGAAATGCACAAACTCTGCCACTCCAGCAGACTCTGTGCTTCACCTCATATGAGCTGAGATGCTGCTAAAGAAAAGATGGCAGACTTCTGCAGCACATGAAGTGGTCCGCATGATCCTGTGGCTGTCTTAGATCCTTCCGCTCTAACTTCACTGGAGGCTCTGAACTGTGGGTTAAGGGCAGTGTATGGCCTGAAGTATCTATCAAGAGTGATGTCAGTAAATTGCTATCCTGGGGATTCAGCAATGTGTTGGTGCACTGTGAGTTAATGACTTCCAGGCACATAATACTTGGCAATGCTACCATTATTACTTTGCAAGGAGAATTCAGTGTCTTTTCATGAAGCCAGACAACCAGAATGTTGTTGATATGTTGTTTGCCTGCCTATTGCACAAGATATTGCTGCAACTCTCACTACCTATTTGTTGATCTTTCTTTCCCTTCATTCTTTCTCTACCAGTTTACATTGATATGTCACTGTCTCCAAAGGAGACATCACTCTTTAACAAACAAATCAAGAATAAGGCCACATCCCTTTCCAAGTTACAATTCAGCCTTCTAAAGATGGATGTCGACAAGACATTGATAAATTCAGACACAGCTTTGAGATTTCTCAGAGGGTTTGAGGATTTCCATTGTCAGACATGGCTATTGTGCTATGAAAATGACTCCCAGCTGAAAGGGTGAGAAAACATTTTAAAGGACAGCTCAACAGTATTAAAAAGAGCTGGATGCTTTGGCACCCTGGGGGAAAAGCTGCTAACAAAGTCAGTGAGATGGGGTGGGACAACATTTGAGTGTCACAATAATTTCATTGCATAATCTTTGTCCTGCTTACCCCCAGCTCTCACCAAACACAATGGAAGCATGGGGTTCTCAGTTCCTTGCAGAAGACACTGAAAGTCTTGCATCATCAAGTCCTTTTTATTTTTTCTGCAGGATTATAAAACACAGAAATGCATTCTTGACTACAAACTGATGTTCAAAGTCTCGTGAGAATAGATACCGCTCCCTTGGCCATAAAACTTTGGGGAGGACTCAAGATGACCGTGATGAATCTCATGGAGAAGTAATCTCAAATAAACACAATTTGAATGAACGAAGAATGCAGTCATCCCATCAACAGATGAGCTTGATTACTGCTTGTCTCTGCAGCCCCTCTACGGTACCACGTTACCTCTGAGACTATGTCAGATACAGCTTCCCAAGAAAGCTGCCACGCTGTGCCTTTAAGCCCCTTACCATTTTACAGATGGACTTGGCCTCCTCAGAAAACTTATGGGAGTACACCTCCTCTGTCTCCAGAACTCTTCTGTCCACTTCTTCCCTCTTCACCTTCTCTTTCCTCCCACGAAATGGTGATTGCCCAGCAATCATTTCATAAATGAGACAGCCCAGTCCCCAGTAGTCAGGGCTGAGTGTGTATCTCTGGTTGTTCAACACTTCTGGAGCTGTGGAAGAGAAAGATGTGTCTTATGACAATGTTTGATATTGGTGGGAAGAGAGAACAGGAGGTAGAATGTTATAATACCTCGTGATTTCTACTGACTGAATTACAGAAAATGCAGCATGTTACATGCCGTGTTCTTTTCTCAACATGTCATGCCACATGCCATGTTCACGCCACATGCCATGTTCACGCTTTCTTCTGAGTTCTCTACCAAGTCAGACCAATTTAGTAAAAAGGGGGGGGGTCAAACCTAAGAGTGTTTCCAGGCTTATCCATTTAGGAAAGAAATGACCTACAAGCACACATCCTGTAAATGACAGTGACATTTATCCAAAAGCAAATTCTGTCTTTTCACTCATTGTATAACTTATCATTCCCCCCTTTTAAAAACACATACATTTATTTTGTGTTGCAAACATCCAGTGTGTCTTGGGCATACAGTCACTTTCTTGCAGATGCCCTCACCTTCTGTACATAGTTACAAACAGACATACACAAGTGCTCGTGGGCAGAGTCTTAGTGTGTACACAGACTCACACTGAGATAACAAAACTTAGAAATGACAGCTGATATGCTTGCTTTCATTAAATTGATATGATATAACTGTGACTCAGAGCAGTTAGTTTCTGTTTAGTCAAATAAACATACACAAATGTTATTCCACAAAGTACGCTCACCCAGAGAATGCATGAAAATAATTACATTCATTTTCAAAAACAGATCAAGTTCAATTAGGGAGTGTGCTTTTGTTTTTTTTTAATTAATGCACAAATCTTTACTCCTTCGTGTAGCCTCCCCTGTCCAAACAGCAAAACAGATGCGGGAATTTACCAACTTCATCATAAACGTACGCATTTTAACTACTATGCAAAGGAGCAATGAGAAAGAAACATTTCCTTTCTTTCAAGCACATAACACTACTAAAAGAAATCTGTGCTAAAAACATTAGAACCCATGTTGCCTGTTCTTTCTATTTTCCTTGCTGGTTTAGGAATATAGACCAGTCTCTTGAAGAGCTGCTGTGCTCCAGCCTTTTCCTGACTCCCAGTTTCCTCTAGGATACTTCTGGGCGCTTGCTGCAGGGAACTGGACTCAGCTGAATGCCATTTTTTAAATTCCTTTTCTTAAGCCTCAATGGCAGAAAGATCTCCAAAGCTCCAGCAATCTCAGCGAAATGTCAGGAAGTTGAGCTCCTGAAGACTTACCCATATACCCTACTGTTCCTACCCTTCCACGGATCGATTCACCCTCAGGGATTTTAACAGCCAGACCCAAATCCGATATTCTAATATGGCCTGTAAGGGAAAAACAAAACAAAACAACACAGGAGCAGATATAATAATATGACTCCAAATTAGCTCAAAAACACAACTGTTGTCATTACAATACTCTTACAGTTTACTGTTATTTTAAGAAACAAACATACAAAAATTGGAGCAGTTTCATTGATAAATAAAAAAGGAATTACTGAATGTGATATAACGCAGTGAAATTTTAACAGTGAGGCTATAGACCAGAGTGGATTGCGTTATATACTTTAAAACAAACCAGGAACAGACAATGAGTAGCACACTGCAGGGAAGTATCTTGAACTGATCACCGTGGATGGATGGGCTGACATAGCTCTGAAACTCTTTGATGGCTAAAGGGGCTACATCTGGTCTATAATTCAGCATAAGATCTGATTATCGCTGCCCTCAGCAACAAATGGGTACCTGGCTTTGTGTAAGATGAGAGTTGGCTCAGTAAAGGATGACAGTACATTTGAAATGGAGTAGGGAGCATAGATTTAGAAATCACAGTGTCCTTTGTGTTATGTTAGCCTTGTAACAATAAGGATGGAAAAACAACGGAAGAAAGGCAGACACCACCAGTAAAGTCACACTCTCTAGCACACACCCTGCTTACAGCATGAATGCTTTGCTCCACCCAAGCAGTGAGTCCTAGCACTCTGCCCACCCCAAGACGCAGTATTAGTATATGCTGAGCCTCTTATCTACTTCAGAGCGTTATTTATCTCTGTGCAATATGTATCCTAAAACTAACAATTTATTTTACTGTGAAAGAATCTCTGTAAACCTCTGATACTTACCATAATCATCCAGCAGGATATTTTCTGGCTTCAAATCTCTGAAAATGAAAGATAGCAGTTATTTGGATGAAGCTGGTTTTGATAACATAAGCATACAGCAGTGTGTGAGTGCATTTATGACTAGTAATAAACCAATTGAGTGTCAACTCAAACAGTAAGGAACTCATGAAACCAATACAACTTTCTGCAACTCACTTCACAGATAGACTGAAACCATATGTCTTTTTCCAAGCTGGAGTTACATTTTTCCACTAAGCCAAGCTTTTAGTTCGCAACCCACTATAATGGAATCATCCATCTAGACCAGCAAACCCTGTAAACCAAGCCTTATAGTCCTGTGTGGTGTTAAATCTCTGTAATAATGCCTTTTATAAAATCTTTTTGTTAAAAATATTAAACATTTTTAAATACTTTATTTGCTCATGAGAATGGAAATAGGAATCCGTTGGACTGAATTTTCTGCGCCTGGCATCTGACTTAGGCCAACTGCGTGAATGTGTGTACATCCACTTGTGCACGTGTATAAGTTTCAGCCAGTTTGGAAAATGAGGGGCAGAGGGAAGTGCTGTGCCCAGATTAAAATTCTTCTTGCAAACATTTGTGAAACTCTGGTGCCTCTGTGGCTTGGAGCAGCACCATGAAAACTGGCCAGGTGGTCACTCTGATGTCAGAGATGTGCATTTACTGCTCCCGTGGAAAAAAAAATCCCAAATGCAGCCAAGTTAACAACTTCTGAAAAAAACCCTCTGTCTTCATGTACGTAGCAGAGCCTTGGCAGGTCATTCTTTCAAAGGGTTCGCCTGCATCAAGCCCATTCCACCTGCTGCTACTTCCAGACACTGCGCACGCCAGTCATGCTCCATCTCTGCTGCTCCTGGAAGCAAGGAGCCACTTCTGAAGTAGGAACCTGGCAGCTGCTTCCCGTGCTCCAACCCAGGCATGGCAGGGATGAAGCACAGCTGGGAACTGGAGGAGCCACAAGAAGGCACTGGTATGTCTGGGTAAGGCGTGGAGAAGCGTGTTGCTACAATTCATGACTTTCTGCCCCGTCTTTTACATGATTGACTCCTACCAGTATTAGCCTGGTCCAAATCCAAGAAGTGCTTGGTCTCATATTTTTTTAAGGCCTCCTTGCATTTGCAAAGCAGCTTGATTCTCTTAGCTTCCCAGCAAGATGCATTTCTTTTCAAAGAGCAAAGAGAGGCGGGTGTGCAAGAGAAACCCGCACGACAGGAGAGCTGTGCGATGTATGGAGGCTGGGCAGGGGTCCTCGCTGCCTTTCAAGCTGTGCTGCTTCAGTGCCTTGAGTTTTCCTCTAGTGGAGAGGGGTGTTTGATAGTTTTGACAATGCTGAAAGTGGCATTTCAGAACTGATCTTGTTCTTATTTATTTTTTCAAGCAAGAACACAGAATGCTGTGAACAGTTTCCTATCCATGCTATCTTCAGACCCTCTTGACCTTTAGAGATAAACTTCACTGGGTGCCCAATGGTATCAAGCTTACTTGCCAAGTAAACAATACTGAAACATGTGAAGGACAGCTGAATGCAGAGGAGAATCTGTGATTTTAACAATATCACTATGGACTTTCCCTGCCTATCAGCAGTTTTCCAGTACTGATGCAACACGGACAAGGGCATTTCCCAGTTACTTCCTAAAATGTATTCTGAAACCCTTCAGAACTATTTTCGTGAAGAACTTAGACTTCATCAGTTACTTCATCTTCTGCTCCAGCAGTTGTTAGTCCCACCTAAACCTGTAGCTAAATGAAAAGAATGCTGCATGCTAGTAAAGATATTTTGTTTGATTGAGAAAATGAGAGACTCCATGAAGACTCTGAGAACAGCAGTGCAGCCTTTACAGTCCTTTGTGATTTAGGGCAATTAAGGCAATCCTTCCTTTCCTCAAGACATCAGTTGTCACTTCTGTTTTCAGGTCTCCAGTTCTTCAGGATCAAGGACAGCTCCCTTAGCACGGCTAACTCTTGAAAGTGATTTTTGTACTGAAATGTCTAGAATTAAAACTCCTCTGTGGATACAGTTACGTGTAAGGATACTTCCCAATGGTACAGCTTCAGAAACCTAAGCCAGCCCTGTCTCAACATACTGAAACACAAACTGCTGGCACTGTGCCCATGCGGAAAGGCTATAGTACGTTGTTCTGCTCTGCAGGACAGCATAAACAATACAATTAATCATGGTGGACAAGGCTTTGCTGTATATTTGTGTAAAGCTAGGACAATATGATCTTGATGCAGATTGGAGCTTGCAGGCACTGCTATAGTATATATAGTTCTATATAAATAATTCGAGGAGAACCAGAAGGTTTTCTTGTCTGCTTTCCATGAAAAGTCAACCCATTGACCTTTACTAACATGATGCAGTTGAGAAATGTAATGTACGCTCCTCGTTTGGCAAGGGAATTCTGATTTTTTATCTGACTCTGATCCTGAAACCAGACCTGGTTGTTCTCTCGGGTCACATACACAGCGTGCGTCACTGGTCCAGGAGGTGGGGAGGTTATTTTGGAATGCTGTGATTTACTCAGAAGCATTTTGTTCACAGAAAATGAAATTAAGTCTGAGGAATAAGTGTTTTGCTATGAATTATTCACCTTGAGAAAGCTGTGGCATGTAGTTGCTAAATTTTTTTGACCTATATAGCACTTCTCACAGGTCCCAAAACACTTTGCAGTATTACAAATTAGGGGTCTCTGCAGATGCTCCTGAAATACTACCAGAAAATGTCACCCTCAAAGATATCTATCATTAATCACCAAAATGAATGTGCCATCTGAAGTGTGAAGTAGCAGCTCTTTTAAGAGTAATGTGAAACAACTGCTTAAGGAGGTAGGCTGCCATTTCTCTCAAAGCCCATGCTATTTTAGTAGATAAGGTATAATTTTGTTTATTAGATTCTAGTGGCATTAGCATGGCAGTTTACCAGATATGATTGTGATTTCTGTTGTAGTACTTCCTAAAACTTTTCTGAATGTGGTAGGGTGTATTTTAAAGAAAAAGAAGGCCAGACATGTCAGTTAAGATCAGTTTTTTTCAATTGACTTCAAACACTTAATTACATTTTGTTCCTTGAATTCTTCTGGGACAGTGCCAAATAAATCAGTGTATTATGTATGTCTGCTCTACCTGTGTGAGCTAGCAAGACCTGAGTCACAGCAAGGCAACAGAGTGACAACTTCTCAGAGAAATCCTCCAAAGAACAGCATCCTAATCTCTATATACAAGCATGTGCACAGTGCGTGTTATACATGGGCATATCAGTGATTTAAAGTGTGCCCTTGTTTTTCAAAAAAAACCCAAATCCCATACTATTATCTATTAATCATCGCCCTTGGATGCTCTCTCATCAATTTACAGTACCTCTTCTGGTGTGAGTGCTCGCTGCAATGATTTCACAAGCTAGGATAGCAAACACAAACATTAAATGATGTTTACAACTACACTCACTGTTGATTGAAGAAAACCATCCCTGTGGAGCCACAAGAACTCTCTCTGAAGTCATCCTTCACCCTAAAATGTCCTAAGATGCTCCCTCTTAGGAGAGGTGTTTTTTTCCACATCTGATGTGCCACAGCCCTTACGCAACATAATCTAACTGATTAAAACTTGTACATGGCTCTGGGAAATTTCGTCAAAGCACCGGGGTACCTGAACTCTATTGTACCACAACGGGTAGAGGGGAATGCACACAGTTCTTTTCTCCCTGGGAAGGTTTTCCTAAGACTACAAAAAATGCTCACCTGTATACTGTGTTTTCTCTGTGAAGATCTTCTAAGCCACAAAGAATCTCTGCAGCATAAAACAAAGCTCTTTCCTCCTCAAAACCTGGGTTTCCCATGTTGTAGATATGAAACTTCAGATCACCTCCGTTCATTATGGTCAGAACTAAACACAGTGCATCCTTTGTTTCATAGGCATAGGCTAAATTGACCTAGAAGAAAACATTTGTAAGATGGTTGTGACAGTTCATTTATCTGCTAAGGAGAAATCACTTAACTTTTCATTAACAATTTTCACTAGAAAAGGGGAAAAAAAAGTGTTTCCTGAAATTGATATGGACCTTATTATAATAGCAAACGCACATTTTAAAAGTATAGAAAAATTAGCTGTTAGGATTTCATGAATTAATCTGTTGAATCCAGCCAACTCATCAGCAGAAACCCCCAAGTTTAATGCTCAGATTCTTCAAGGTAACAGAAATCTTAACAGTCAAGGAAAGCTACACCTCCAGCTGCACTGCTTTGCTGGATAACTGTCAAAAAAACACAGTCTCACTAAGTTCCCAGGAAGGCCCAGTCCCGTGGTGGCTGATCTGACTGAAGCAGGAAGGTCTCCGTCACCCCTGTGAGGCTTTGGCGGTGCCCCAGAAATGATCAAACGAGCCAAAATCTACACATCACTTTTAAATATGCGCCATTGTCTTTGCTTCTGCCAGAGGTAAGCAAACATGATTACCTTTCCATCTGTTGTATTCACAGTGTTTCCTAAAATAAGTAAAAAGAACACAACAGATGCTGAGACAACGGCAGTCTTTTTATCTAAGGCAGTGTTTAGACACAAGAACTGGCCGAACTCAGGAAAGCCCCAAGTCGTGCCGACCACCTCCATGTCAATGGCTAGGTGCTGCTACTAGCCAGCCTATTCTGATCGACTTGGGTTGAATCTCCTTCGGTCTCTTCCAAGCTCCTCTCCCAGACACTGGGAATTCAGGTAGTCATGCAGGACAAAAATAGCTCAGCCTGATGCAAGTCAAAGCTGGAAAGAGCATCACATGGTAGAAACACGCACATTGTTTGGTGCGTTTCTCACAGATCACAGATAAAAGTGAGACTCTGGAAGTGTGCGTGGAGCACAGCTAAGGTGAAACGTGGAAGGATGGGCTCCCTACAGAAAATAGCACCTTTTCTGTACAAGGAGTTGGAAGAGGCATCAGATTCAACAAGAGACTGTGCTCAGCAGGTGAGCACAGAGCCGAGCGAGAGAGAGTTCAATACTCACTACAAACTGACTATTGACTTTTTCTAAAATCTGTTTTTCATTTAGTGCCATGGATTCGCCTTTCCTCTTTTTTATTCTCTTCTTCTCTAATCTTTTGCAGGCGTACATCTTCCCTGTTGCTCGAACCTGGCAAGCGCAGACCTGAGAATTAAAGAGAACAATTGCTGGGTAAGTTAAAGATAACACTTTTCCTGGGTTGCACTTTGCTCCTCTCACAATCTGATGTGATCTGATTTAGTCCTTTTAAGGTTAGAGACAGTGGAGCACTGAATAAGGCTTAGGCGGGGGCAGCTGGGGGACTGACTGCTGTTTCCAAACCTGCTGTGTAATATTGCTTTAATTATTTCACTTTCCTCCGCCTGCTTCCTATCCCACCTCCTTTTGTCTGTGTAGATGGTAATCTGCTCAGCAAAGGCCTGCCTCGGCCTCCTTGGACTCTGCTGCCTAGGCAGTGACCTCAAGCCATTAGTCAAATACAAATAAGGGCGTAACCCTAAATCTAATGTGAATGCAACAGTCAAATACAAAATAATTTTCAAGAGTGTTCTTTTGAGATTGCAGTGTCAGGAGAGGTTAACTAAAACTATCAGCAATTAATGAAAATCAGCCTCTGTCTCATCGAGATACTATGACTGTGGTGCCTGAGAAGCAATAAACACTCTGAACAGAAACTTTCAGAACCACTCACCTCCCCAAAGCCGCCTTTCCCTAGCACCCTGTACTGCCTAAACGTGTTTTTCGTTACTGGTTGCCTGGAAGAAAAGGAAAAAAAAAGATACACTACATTTAATGCACTCTCTGTGATTTATTTATTTCAGGGCATACTTTTGAAAAGCAAAATAGATAAATATTATATAATCAAATTATTTCAAGGTAATTATATAATATAATATAATATATAATTATGTAATTACATTACTTCAATGCTACGTATGGCTTGAACTTTTCAATTCCAACATATTAAGCTGTAATAAAATACAACACATTAGTGAGTCATCAGTATAATTTCAGCTAGCATCTTAGGACTGAGGAGGGTTCTGAATCTGCATTATATAGCTTTGGCCTTTGTTAAGCAGATACGAGGCCTGAGAGCTTGCAACAGCACATGAATTCCACAGATCATCTAATGATACATTTTTTTAAGGGCAGTGCTGGGCTAATGTCTAATTACTTTGCTTGTTCTTCAAGTTGAGAAAATGAGATCCAAGATTCAATCACTATGAAAATACTTATGTTTTCTTGACCTTAAGCAAAACAGGAAATCAATATGAAACAAGCAAAAAACAATCCCGGGAACTGGAGTGGAGGATTCAGATCCCATTCACAGGAGGGGTAGCAGCAGGAAGCAGGGCTCGGAGCCCTTCCGGCCCAACCGGAATTACCTGCCTCCTGGGACCAGACCACTGGGCGAAAAAGGAGGAAAAGCATCTCTTCCCTTTTGGGCATGTGAAACAGATTAGCTGAGACCATTCACCTGGCAGGAAAGTCTCCTGGTTCCATTTTTCAAGCAAATTAGCAGACTCTTTATTCCCTCCAGAGAGTTAAATTGTGTATATATTCTGTAGCAATTTAAAGGCCAAATTAAGGGTTAAATAAGTCTCTGTGAGAACACAGTGCTCTGTAATTGTACAAACACAGTCACTGTGAGACCCTACAGAAGTCCCACAAAACTGTGCTCTACCTAAAGGGCTGCAGCCCTAAATCTTACTTCCACCACATGTGCTATCATCAAAGTTTTACAGTGTGACAGAGAAAGTACTCCGGATTCTGAGACATTTGATTTTGTGTCCAGCAGTCCATCAGTGAAATTTTAAAATTACATTGGCTATCAGTGTGAATATTCATCAGAACCGCATAGAAGCATTGTTTTCCTTTGGCGGGCAGCCAGCCGGCAGAGGGAGCACAATAACGTGGCTGTTCTAGCAGCGGCAGTGATGGGGTTGATGACAATAAAAAAATAAACATTAAAGCGAATTGTTTCATTTATGTTCGCTATTGTTTTTTATAAGTAGGTGAAGAAAAGCATGCAAATGGCCAAAACTGAAAGAGGAGAAGATGCTATTTTCAGGCTTCTAAGAAGACACTGAGAATGCTGTTGGGGTTAAAAGCAACAATTAGCAGTGATAACTACGTGCTCAGCGATGTCCCTGGAGTAAATGGACTGTGTGACTCTCTGTTTGAGCCAGCAGATTCCAATGGGGCAGCAGATCACTAACATCTCGTTGCTAATCCTAAAAAAAACAGTTCTCTCCGCTTCTTAAGCTGGATAGGCACAGCCAATAGCTTCTCACATTTGTTGGGATAATGAAAAAAAAAAATAATCCTCAAAGCATTTGAGAAAATTCCTTATCCTAAGTGAGAAAATGGCTAGGAAATAGCCTGGCTAGAGATGAATCATATGATGTTTTTCAATTGAAATAGAAGGGTAAATTCTGGATTCAGTGGAGATGGCATGTGGAGCATGTCTTGGCATGAAACGGCTCTCCCCTCTGCCCACCACTTCCCTTCCCTCTTGTGCAGCAGCTTTGTAACTTTCCAGGGAGAGTAACTGGCACAGCTCCTGTAATCTCTGAGCCTTTATGCTTATACACACCACTCAAGGGTCTGGCCCTATCTGATCTGCCGTAATTAATTCCATTTGTGGAAACTGGGGCTTCTTTAAACTCAAGGTCACTATTACCCAGCAGTGTTCATCTGCTACAGCACTCTCCAGCATGGAAGAGGCAAAGGTCCCTTCCTTGCAAATTAATACCCACTAAGGCTGCTTGGTTATTAAATGTGTCCGTAGAAGTCTAGCCAATAAATATGGTGTGAGGACTTACAAGCTACATTCTTCTCTGTTTTACAGTGTTTTCATAATTGCGATAACTGGTTTAGACAGGTAGTCACCACACTCAGCTAAGCAGAAAGGCAAGAAATGTTGAACTTATTTTAAACATACCTAATATGCATATCATACTTAATATCATTAAATGGCAGAACACTATAGCTTTAGAAGCCAAAACAGGCTCCCTGGTGTTCTGGGAGGGATTTCTCTTTCATTATTTGCTTCCCTAGCAAGCAGCATCTGTTTCAGTCTTGCTTGGGCACAGTGTTTGCAAATGTAAAAGCCAGAGATTGGACGTGTAGCTTACATTTAGCAGTACAGATACATGAGGCTAGGCCATAAACAAGCGCAATGTGTCCTTTTGCTATGCCACAAATAGCTCACTCTGACAGAGCCCACAATGAAACTGGCCACAGAGGTGGCTTGGATTCCTGTTTTTTATGGACTGTAAGTTTTGTCCTATTCACCAGGCATGCACAAGCATACTGGGCAAAGAAGGTGCCCAAGCTGCTTGCAGGAGAATCACAGAATCATAGAATGGCTGGGGTTGGAAGGGACCTCAAGGATCATTAAGTTCCAACCCCCCTGCCACAGGCAGGGCTATCAACCACTAGATCAAGCACTAGATCAGCTTGCCTGGGGCCTCATCCAACTTGGTCTTAAACACCTCCAGGAACCTCCTCTAAGAGAGTGGTGTCCTTGAGGGAGAGGGGAACGGCTGAAGAGTATTTATGAGTGCAAGCACATTGATGGTGGTTTAAGGATTGCTATACATAACCCAGACACTAGTTGTACTTGTTGGATGATCACATCTTGAGACTCAGTTCGTGTTTAAATTGAATCCAACGCCAGCATAACAATGCCTTTTCTATGTGGCATCTTCCTGTGGCTAAAGCCATTACCTCTTCTTGAACCTTCTAACAGTGAACAGCTGCAAGCAAATGCTAAAATTAGAAAAGCCTTACTGGACCTCTCTGGGAGAATTTCCCCGGAGTATAGCTCAGGGGAACAGGGAATGAGTCTTGATGAATCTTTTCAAATGACAGCAGTGCAAAGAAGTAGAGAATTGCTGCACAGAGAAGGCCATAAATGGCAGATACTGGGAGGAGACACTCGTAATGCTGAAGGAAGGCCAAACTACTTACCTTGAAAGCAAAAGGAGTAAACAGGTACCACCTCAGCTGTTAGACTGAGATTATACTCTACAGGCTTTCTGTGGAAAATGAAATAAATATTTTGTATTCATATTTATTTAAAAAAAAATTGTGACACTTACCTTTCCAACCACTTCCACTGGAGAAACCTGTCGAAGTACATGCTGTTCAGGTATTCTTGGAATGGTTCCCCACTGAGGTGGTCAAGGACAGATCTATCTCAGATGAAAAGGATATATAAGCATTTTAAAATCCTGAACTTGGAGCAAAAGAGAAACAAAACAAGAGGAGAATATCCAGACTTCTTGAATGGTAGGGACCTCTGACTTCTACTTCATTGCTACTTTATTTTACTCATGGTTTCAACCTAGGAACCAAGTGATATGCTTAGTCTGTTTCATAACAGAAGGTCTTATACAAGCTGCATAGTAATATGTACTGGTTATGCTTGCAGAAAATTAACACAGATTCTCCCACTGGCTTAAATGGATTTTTACAAAGGCTGTTAGACACTAGCCAACAAGTATATTTGCTTTTCTTAGTAAACTAAGACTGTCTTAATACAACACCCACAGGAGTAGTGCTCCTAAACTTTAGGAGATGTTTACATCTGGGTTGAAAATTTCTGGATGAAGCCCATTTTTGTTCAAGAGAGAACATCAGGGGCATTATTTTGAGCAAAAAATAAAATCAGTCTCAACTCTTGCTATACAGAAGAACTGATAACTGTGATTAAAGTCAAAGGGTTTTTCCTAATAGCAACGTGCCTCATAGAGTAAAACAGAGGAAAGAGAGTCCGAATAGGGATCTGGATTTGTTTCTGGATCAATGAAAGAATTTGGGGGCTCACATTGTGACAGCAAAGTCTCTATGGAAAGGACAATCTGCAAATGTTACCAATAAATATGTTACTTATGGCAGGCAACAAGCAGCCAGAGACCAACAGACATTCCCTAAGGAAGGCCAAAGGTTTAGAGCTAAGAAAACAGAGGCTGAACTGAGAGAGCTGCTGAGATGGAGGTGGTCATGCTGCTCACTGGAGAATGCTGACCTGGTGGTTCTGGTTCTTACTTGGATTACCAGGGCTACTGCGTCTGCCTCTGCTGGCAGCAGTGCTGATACACAAGTGTATATAGGCACTTCTGTTGCTTTTGCTGGAGGATGAAATCCTCCCTGAACAAGTGCTGCAGTTTGCAAATTGATAAACTATGGCTCATCGCTGAGTGGTTCTAGACTTGGGCAAACAGTTCAGGAAGAATAACGCATCTCCTCAGCTCAGTTTCCCTCCATTGATGACACTGTTTCTCTGTTTTTGGAATTTCTCAGCTCTTTGAATTTTTTTAATAAAAATTTTTGCACCATACATTTGGAAGAGGCAAATTATTGCAAATATTCTGTTGTTTAAATTAGCTTTGATAGGACATAAATCATACAGGATGTTTCTTAAGGAGATATTTCTTTTAAGAAACTTCAAGTTTACAAATAAAAACAAAAATAAAACCCAGCCAGCCTTAATAAGCTTCAACAAATTTTCAAATTCAAACTGAAAATTACTGGGGAAATTGGGGGAAGGCAGGAGAAAAAAGTCAAAATACTGAAGGTCAAAACAGCACAGACAGCTATACGCACATTTCTTCTACAGACTGATCTTATCTAGAACGACTTGTCTGAAATTCATCCCTGTTCCTGCTCCAACAGGAGTAAGTTTCACATTTGTGTGCGTGCTCCCTTTTTCGGTCTGGCTGTGAACACTTCCAAAATTAACATTATTCTGTACGTTTAGTAAATACCAACACCAAGTTTTTAAAACTTCCTTTTGAGCTCATTTCAGTCCACTTAAAACAATCAGCATATTTATGTACAAAGTCTCAAAACTGGCTAATATATCTGTTTTGCTTCAGAAGAAGGAATGGCTGTTTGTGAATAAGAGCCCGAATGAAGTGGAGCTCAACTCTAGCCCATTTCATTCAGTTAATTAAAAGCTTCACGTATTTCAAAGAACAATAGCTGCCTTTCAGCACTTGTTTGCTTTTAGTTCCCCTCTTTGGCAACAACAAAGTGCATTTTACAGTAAACTGTCAGCTTTCAAATCGATTTCAGAAATGGAAACAGACATCAGGCTTTTCTATGTCAAGCACAGCTCTGCCTTTGTCATTGTGACTGGCACACACAACTGGTGCAAGTTATGCTAGCATCTCAACATGGTCACTGGGCCAATGCAAGTAAACTAGTTATGTTATAAGAGAAGGCCAGAAATAACCCACATCTCCTACCAATGCAAAGAATAACTGGAAACAGAAAAGGTCAATGAAATGAGTCAAAACAATGAATGACAGAAGAGCGAATTTTACAAATCCCCATTACATCATCCAGGGAAAACAAACTGTGCTCAGCCAGAAACCACACGGGCCAGCTTGTGATGATCCCTCCTTTTCATATTTCTATCGGTTTATGATCACTGGCATGAACATACTCAGGTCAGTATTTGCAAATGCAGATTGCATACCTGGAGCTTTAGCACATAATAGTGCAAATCGCCTCGCTGCTACAAAACCTGATAAGCCTTTTCCCAGACAAAGGATGAAATAATGCACGTTCGTTTGAACTCCACAGACAGACAGAAAGCATTAAAAAAGCCCCATTCTCCTGCTGAAGATTTTCTGGAAAAGCCACGCAGAGCAAGTTTGCACATTCCTCTGTCTAAATGGACTGTATAGCCACTTAATTTTTATTCACTTTGAAACAGAGATGTT
>JANHGO010000012.1:7969970-8031537 GCA_024606505.1 Aquila spilogaster
TATGCAGGACCCGCTCCTTGCCAATTCTTTGAACTGCTCCCTTGCATCCCATGAAAAATGTGCTGGCCTGAACTGTGCACAGGCCATTCTCTTAAACAAAAGAGAAGTTGCCCAGTGTTTTCACTTCATTGATGATTCATTGTGCTGTCTGAAAAATCCATCTTTTTCTTTTTAAACTAGCAAGATTTCAAAGAAGAACAAGAGCAGAGCATTTGTACTTATTGATTTTTATATAAATAATATAACAAGATGCATGCAAGTGTCTGAACGCTTTAATGCATCATTAGAAGGACAAAAATAATGCCAGTTTTAAAATAACCATATCAAAAAGGAGCTGTGTCATCCAAGCACATAAACTCTTTTCATCCTCTCCCCCCCTCAGAGAGATTGTACATTCCGCTCCTTCAAAAAGCCCTTACCAAAGAGAGGTCTTTTGCAGTATGCCTTGATGGTTAACCAGTTTAAGACCTTCGGGACTAATGATCTACAAAGACAGTTTTTAGGCAGCCCACATTCTTACTCATTAAAAGTATACTGTAATTATATTAAAAGGGTAAATGCCTGTACGTGAGAGAGAGAGTGTGTGTACAACTATTTATAGACATTTTCACATTGACATGAAAGCCCCTTTCTATAACCAATAGGATTTGGGAATTTTCAGTATATCCAGCCACAGATGAGCAAAACCCCTCTTGCAGAAGATGTAGCACTCGGTAAGGTTCCCCATCCGTGGCCATGACTACCAGATGTACTCAGTGGGTGGGTCATACAGCATCATCACTCATTCCTGGCCAGATGTTCTCATTAACTCACCCTTAGTTAGAGATATCTTGGCAAGCACTGAAATGCATTGCAGGGAGAGTTCAAAAACACTGGCAATGAAGACACAGGAAGGGGCAGAGGTATAACCGGATAAAATCTCCAACGTGGTGAAAGCTGAATTAAGTCTTTTATCTTTTCCTTCCCATTGCTGAAATGTGAATATGAGCCTGGTTGTGTCATGAAAAACTGTTTTTTCCACTTGAATGTTTTTTAAGGGGACCATGGTTTACAGAACTGTCTGTGCGTGTTGTTTAATGCAGTTTCACTATTTAGCCTTGAAAGACAATCTGCAGAGCATGTTGGATATCACCGACCTCACTCCAAAATTTCCTCATTTCCACCATATATTCCTCCATTTAATCAACAAAAGATACATAGGGAACATCCACTTTTAATCACAAAGTATCTTGCTAATAATTAAGGAGTCTCACAGTTTCTTGGGAAGTAGATGAGCCCCCGCATTCTGGGGCTGAGAATTGTAGAGCAGTCTCAGGACACTGGATAACTCACAGAAATTCCTAACTGTAGATAATTGAGACTAAATCTAAGTCCTAGTTTTAGCTCAAGGAGTAAGGAGAGGCAAGAGAGTGAAGCAGTGAAAGAAGCAGGAATAAAACCCAAACATCTTTGTTCCAGACCTACAGGACTCTGGATTGAAAATATGGGGAAAAATGCAGGAAAGGAAAAACAAAAACAAAGAAAAAGGGTTTTTAAGGAATATTCAGATAGGAACCAAAGCCCAGTGACCAGCAGCATTTCAGCTGATTTTGAACCATGAATTATCACTCCTTGTTTTACAGATTGCACAGTTAATGGGGTGTGCTATACAAGCTCAAATGCAACCTAGAGCTCATATGTGGCTGCATGAGCCTCTGCTCTGACACATGGTTATCTTGAACATCTCTGATTTATGGGGTACAGAAACACTGCTGAACTCCACAGTCTTTGTACTGCTGTGGATCAGGAGTATATTTTCTGATGTGAATCAGGAAAAATGATACTAGGGTTTCTAGATGAAATTACTGCCAGTAAAATCTAGGATTTGCTGTACATTTATAGGCAAACTGGGAACCAAAAGCTATGTATTAAACCCCCTAAACAAAGCCCTAAACTAAAATAATAAGACATTTAGACCAAGTGACTGGATTCCTACAGATGCTAGTCAACTTCATTTCTCATTGTCTTCACTGGGAAGAAATATGCCTTGGTAATGGTGTTGAAAACCGCACACAAATTTACCGCACGGTTCCTTACTTACATTGCCATCTCCTAAAGTCCTTAGAGCTTTGAAAAAGATCTTGTTTACGCTACTCCCAAATTACATAGAAAAGGTCCTTACTGTGGACAAACAGATTTGGAAGTTCTGCATGCCCCTTCCCCTTTTCCATATATCTGTATCCTCTTTGCTGCCAAAGTTACAGCAATAATTCAATCAAATTTTGTCTCAGATTAAAGAACATTTGAAAAAAAACCAAACATAAATTAATAAGTCTTTTTCATAGAGTTGAAATGAAATTCTCATAGAGAAAGAGGTGAAGAATGAATGAAAAAAAGCTGTAAGACAACGTGGAAAGTACTTTAAAAAGGCATGAACTGTGATTCCTCTCTCCACAAATGAGGTAATAAGTACAATTGCAACCCTGGGCTTCAGGAGAGCCAACTTTGACCTTTTCAAGGACTTACTTGGACGTATCCTGTGGGTTAGAGCAATGGAAGGTAAGGTGACACAGGAGAGTTGGTTGACATTTAAGCACCACTTTGTCCAAGCTCAAGATTAGTGCATCCCTAAGAGTGAGAAATCAGGCAAAGGTGGCAGGAGACCCACACGGATAAGCAAGGAGCTTGTGGAAAAACTCAAATGGAATAAGAACTTGCTTTAGCAGGGGCATGGACTAGAAGATCTCCAGAGACCCCTTCTAACCCCTCTCATTCTGTGATTTGTGGAAGACAGAGTCACCACGTGGTTTTTCAGAACCATCCATCTTTGACCTTTGAGTCTTTGCTTCCTCTGAACAAAGCACAAGCAAGCTAACAATATCAAGTAAAGACTCACAAAGACACTGACATTCTGTACATGGACAAGAGCATTACAGCACAGAGCAAATGCTGTGCTAAACCACTTCACTTTCTGTAACAGAAAACACTTTTTTCTCAAGCTGATCATTTCTGCCTACATCTGTAGGCGTAGCAGGAGGAATAGTGTTAGTATGCAGACCTTCATGTTTAGAACTGAGAGAGGCAGAGCCCCCACACATACAGGATACATATATACCTGACCTTGCCCAACCCTGCATAGTCCTATCGAGTCTGTGTATCACCCTTTCTCAGGTTTTCCTCAAGACTTCATAGTTCCCGCTGCTCCCATTAAATAATGATTTTCCTTGTTTGAGTACTGTGCATATCTACAGCCTTCAAATCTTAAACAAAACCAGAAACAATTGCAAACCCAAACCCAGCTCGTCAACCTACTTTTGCTTCTCTGGAGAACAATTGGGTGGCACGGGTTATGAATGTAAGCAAGCATTTGGATCCCAAGAGTGAAAACTTCCAAAGGTAACACTTCGGCCACTCACAGAAGAAAAAGTTGTGTCTTCCCTGGAGAGGTGCGAAAGGTTTCTGCAGCCCTAATGAAATGGTTATTAACTCTCTCCCATTGCATTATAGGTACTGACTGTAAAAGCAAACTTGGCTTTCGCCAGGGAACAGTCACCTTTCTGAGTGTATTAAATGTCCTGCAGCAGCTGGAAGATCCATGCACCATGATTAAGACCATTCCTTCTGAGCATGGGAGAAAGGATACTCTGCTAACTCTTCAGAAACACCTGCAGAAACCTGTGACATTCTCTTGTATTCCAAACAAAACACAGAGTAGTTTTAACAAATACAATTCTCTATTTTCCTTAATGACTATTCTGTTTCTCAAAGGTAAAGAAATTGATTTTGATCTCACTCACAGTAACGTAAATCAGATGCCAATCAAACCAACAAAGAAACACTGGGGTAAAGCTAATGGAACTGAACCCAGATTCATGGTCCAAGATTCTGGCAGTGCCAGAAGTGCTTAAACTGATTCAACAGCAACAATTTCTCTCATCAGATTACTTTTTTTTTTTAACCAGAGAGTCCAATAGAAGTCCAGAAGTTACTTTCACCAGGTTTCGACCAAAATCTCCCATCTCTTTTATCTCCACATTGATGTTCAGAAAATGAAAACATTATATGTATTTCAGTGACAAAGCAACAATTCAGTTCTATGATGCCCTCCTTTAATTTTTAAGAAAAAATGCACCTAGGAATTGGATTAGTGTTTATCTGGAAAACAGGAAATGGACACACAGTTACATTTGAGTGCCAGTAACATACTGAGAAAAACATGCACTTCTAAATCTTTTTTTTTTCTAATTTAAAAGACAAAAGACAGCCTCCGAGCTGCTCTCCCAGTTCCAGTAATGGCTTGAGAACAGCTGAGATGTCACACACTTCTTCAAAGTTAGTTATGGTTCTATCAACAAAAACTTGGAGTTTCTTCCAAATTGGGCCTGCAAGACAGTTTAAATGTTTTACTACGAGGTTCATTTCAGCTTCTCCCCATTCCTCTCCACAGGGATGTAATGACTGATAACAGCACGGCCACTAGGATTGCAGCTGCATGCCTTACCTACTATAAACGCCACCCATAAATATGAGTCTTGGTGGGTGCGGAGGGCACCACCATGACAACACAGTCTGTCTTTCCTGCATTGCCACAGTTGTCCCTGACAGTCTGAATGCAATGAGAACCATGCCACGCAGCTTTATGTGTGCTACATCTATAACTTTCCCCTACCACAGCCCTCAGCATCTCACCAAAGTACCAAAAAGAAGTAGAATCCGATTTAGACTCACATGAAAGCTTTCAGGCTGCATACCTCCCCATTATCTGTTATTTTTAGAGTCACGTTGTATCATGCTACTTTAAAATGTAAACTCTCTTTTTTTGACAGACTGTAAGTTTTGCCACAGGCAACTTCACTCAGCCCTTCAAGACACAACATTGCTGACCTTCACTGAACAGGACAGAAAACAAATACGCCTCCTCATAAGATCATGCCTGTACACTTGATGCAGTACTTACAGCATTTCTCTGATGGTGTTTCCCCTGTGACTGTGGGAAGGACACCCAGCCTGTGTCAATCTGCCAGCTAGGCAAGCTCGTTGTAAAACAAGCTGAAACACCACGGAAGGCATTCAGGAGACTGTTGCTTTGAATTTTCTTTTCCCTTAAAACATGTGATTTGTTGTACTTTTTCCTTAAGACAGAACTGCCGAATCTTTAAAATAGGTGAGATTGGTGCAGATGTAGATGACTACAAGTGTTGCCTCAAGATCCCTGGAAGCGAATGCAGGCAGGCAGGCAGCAGAGATTTGCAACTCAAATGAGTAACAGCATTTTCTTGATAACTCAATCAGTTGGGGTTTGCCTTTCTGAAACCAGGGTGGGGTGAGCAGCAGGTGTCTCCAATGATTTCCCATAGCTGTGTGGGGCCCACAACAGATGCATGGTGACACAAACCTACCTAAGTGTCTGTGTGCAGATTTGCTTTATTGCCTGTAAAGCTTCTGTTTCTGCAGACAAAGTGCTTGAATGACAAGAGGAACCTGACCCCCAGCTGGGACACCACAGTTTGAGAAAGCTAGAGAGAGCTGACCAGAGCAAGACTGTCTTGAGGGCTGAGAAACATTCCTGGAAGAAAATGCCAAAGGGAAGTATTGAGGAACTAGATTTGTTTAGTCTAGATAAGTAAGAGTGAAACATGAAAAGTGTATTTTAATGTATAAATGTTTTTAATAAAGAGAACAGGAAAACAGTTTTTCTGCACACTCTGGTCTGCACTGAGGGAATGATTTGAAAAAATCCACTAAATTGGATGTGAAGATTTTTGTCTGATTTTACACGTGAGTTACCACAAGAAGGTGCACACAAATACTGTGCAAACTGTTCTCAGAGGTGTGAATGTAGAAAGCAGAAAGGCATCTGTTGAGGATCTCAGTGTATTCAATGTGTTCTCGGTGTAAAAGGCTCTGGAGCCTCCTTCCAGTCCTCTGTAGCAATGCTTCTGCAAAACTCTGCTCTGAAGAACACTGGTGCATGCCATGGCCCTGAAAACATGTGTGTTTTTATGCTGAGTGCTCACCAAAAGAAACCTGCAGCTCTGAGCAAAGAACTTCTGCCTTATTATTTGATTCCTCCTTAGGAATAAGTATCTTCTTTGCAAATGAACAGCCCTGCTTCAAAGACATTCAGTCACCACTGTCTCCTACAAAAAATAAATAGCTTGCAGAACCACGGATTTCAGCTTACTCTTCAGATCAGAAGATCTGAAAACAAACAGAGTGGGTCTTTAGTCCAGAGAGATAATGGTAACGCTTTATCCTTACACGGTGCCTTTCTTCCAAGAACCTCAAAACTTTACAACTTTGTTGCACGATTAAGTTCTCATCCCATAGCTGACAGTCTCAGTGTTTTGAAGTACAGGATGGTGAAGAATTCTGTTTTGCAGAAGTGTTGATCATATTCACCTGTGACTGAAATCAAAGAAGTCTTACTGAGATAAATGAAAACCAGAGATGCTAAGAGTCCTCAAATCAGTTCGTTTGTAGCTTTTGCAATTAATCAAAAAGGAATAGAAACCTAGAAATATGGGTTTGTCTTTTTATAGCAACTCTTACCAGTGGATGAGTCATCATAGGATCTTAGAGCACAACTGTTCATAAGTACAGCAATGACATGGACAAGAAAGATACTGCACTTTTTAGAATGAATAGAGATCATACAAACTTTATGATTATAACTGCTCTCCTGGCAAGTTTCAGACACGCAGCCATGATGTAAGAGTTACTTTAAAAGTCACTTGCATACAACAAATAACATGCAGCATATGTTATGTCTCAGGTTATGAAAACATTCCACAACAAACTAACTTAAAACAGTTAAAAATGTTTCAGTCAATGGACAAAAGTTCAAACCATAACTTCTCTTGAGTTGTCTCTGGTTCCAAGCACATCTTACTGATATGTGTATTTTCAGATTTTGACAGCAATTTTCTACATAAAATCTACTTGCAGTCTCTACACAGATTTGCTGCTAGTGGAGAACTCAAAACTATTGAAGAAGCAGGCTAAAATGAACTTTACTGTGAGATGCTGACTGATGTGATGAGAAGAGTTGGTCCACAAAGACCTGGCAATAATGGTTTCATCCAGTTGTTGTGTTGCTGCATTTAATTTGCCGTCACACAGCTGTGACCCAAGAGACCAACAACAGAGGGCAACAGTTTGTGTCACGTACAGTGTCACATGCAATGCCATTTCTGCTGTTGCTCTGGCACATCACATCCTTCTAAAAGGAAGGCTTGTCTAGCAGGGGAAGTAGTTAACAGGGCAGTAGCAGTAGTGTGACTATCTATGGTGACTTTGAGGCCAACACTCATAAGGAGTCATAAGGAGGACTATAATTAAACTGGCTACTAGAAGAAGGGAGCATAGTTAGATGTATGTAAGTCATCTTGGCAGCTGCATAGTACATGCAAAATCTGGGAACGGCAAAGGTTATATGCTCAGGTTATACGTGTTTTCAAAGGGGAAAGGTCATAGAAGGCCAAACAGAAAACATGAGGTTGTGCCTCTTTGTGCTTCCAGGGCTTATCTGCTACCTGTGACCAGAGATTCACCGCAAGAACTGGCCCTTGGCATTTTCCTCAGGGCCTACGCAACAACCTGCATGGCAGGAGCATACCAACACAGGGCACAGTGTGGGCACAGCCTGTCCCACAGTGGGGACACCTCTTCTGCTCAGAGCAGGGCCAGACAAAGGCTGACCAAGGCTCAGCCTGTGCCATACGCTAGTGAACAGGCTATAAGCAGTGGCAAATGATGGAGGAGAACTGTGAAAGAACTGATAAGGAGAAATGCAGAGGAAAGTAGTGAGAGAGGAGATAGAGCAGACAGCCTTGGTGGCAGTTTGGTTTTAGGAAGTCCAGGTTAGGCATGTATTTCAACCTGGTGAGGCAAAGGTTGACAGCACTGTCACAGCACACACAGTCTCCTGACTCCTTTTGGTGTAAAGCCCAAAAATGTTGGAACGTTCTTTTTTCTTGCCCTGTATCTGATCTTGTCTGCTCAGATTTAGCAGTATTTGTTGTAAACAGCCAATTCTTCATCAGGAGCAGCTGCAACATTTTAAGTAATCAACTTCTGGATTTTCTTTTTATTTTTTGTCCTACCACAAAGTCATCTGGCTCTGTATGAGGCAAACCAGTAAAGCACAAGGCTCCATAATTCCAGGATATTTTCTTTGAGATGACAGATGTAGGAATTGGCAGTGAGGTAGATGGGGAACATGGAGAGCAGCTGTACTACCAGCAGCAATTTATCTATTAATACAGTGTGCAGACATTACCTGAGAAAGAAGGGGGACATACTGCACTGCATACACATCGTGAGAGCTAACCCTTCCAGTGCAAACCAGTTGCACTAGCCCTGGGAATGGGAAGATGTTAAATATCTCACCCAAGATTACAAAAGCAGTTCATTGAGACACTCTTATGAAAAACAGCCTGGTCCTGTGTCTCTGAAACAAATAGCAGTTTCAGTACTGAGAGCAAGATCACTTGCTGGTAGCTAAATGAAGCAAATCAGCAGTGCCTATTAACTGCAGAGTTTGTTTTGTAGCTGCAAACCGATCTGGAACCATGATGAATCTGTTTTCCCTCAAATTCTACTAAATTATCAAAAGATTTGTTGACACAGAAAAATACAACAACTGAAGGAAGACAATAGAGCCCTCAACAAACAGCTGAACATGTTCTTCTGCCTGGAGGGGCTGTACTAATCCATCACAAAATGCTAACAACCTCAGTTTATGAACTTATATATTATAGTAGACATGATCTAGTTTCAGGCTGACTTGCTTGTTCCAGACTCACTGGGCTGCCTGTTAGGCTTCGGCAAACGCGTAGGTAGGGAAAGAAATTTCTTCTCTGGGTTTCCAGCATCTTTCCTTTTTGGTGATTGGGCACAAGTTGCAGCCTTTGAACAATGTCATTCCTTGGACAACTTAGCAACCACTGTGGTGTCTCTTCTCACTAGGGCATGGAAAGCACATGAAGCATTTCTCATGCTCTCCTGTTAATCATCATCAGGCTCTGCTAACTGGACCTTGTTACGTCCATTCTCAGTAGACCTTTCTGTAGTTGCGACAACTGAAATGCTCTTTTCTAGAAACTCTATTTCTGCTCCTGATGGTGACAACTGCAAATAGTGTGAGTCAAAATGTTTCCCAAATAAAAACTTTCAATCCAAAGTGTGGTTTCATTGGAATGTTAAATTATTTAGTTCGGAGAAACTTCAAGGCATAACCACAACATTAATTACAGAGCAACAAAAGAAGGGAAAAGATTGCCTGGATCAAGGAGAAATTTCCTCCTGGCTCCTATAGGTGACCAGAGGAAATCTTTCAAAGCTCCATAGAAAGTAATTTTGAAATAACAGAATATCTCAGGGGACAAAATTTAGTTGTCTCATCAGCTTCTTTTGCAAGTCCTGTAAATCAGCTGCAGGCTTTACGCTCTTCAGAAAGATAGAACCACTCACCGCAATCCCAACCAGCTATGGAGTTTCTGGTACAGCTTAGATTAAAAACATAAACTGGTCACCACAGAAGCTCTGCTTTTGACTTGAATTAGTGAAGAACAGGGCTCCACAAGAAGCATGTAGCAAGATATTTTTCAGTGTCTTTAAACCCTACTGCTTCTCCACCCACACTGTTTCAATAAATCTTTGGAAACCTTCTTACAGAGGTTTCTTCACCTCTAAAAGAGCTTTTCCTTCTTTATGTAGACACAAAGGTTTAACGGTTTAGGGGTGCTTATACACTAGCCAGCTGAAATTGTTTTATGTAGACAGAAAGGGGAAGGGAAGTATGTTTGACTTGTTTTTGCCTTTTCCCCCTTTGAAAGCATTTTACAAACAGATTAAAGTATGAAAACAGATGAACTACTCAGTGCCAGTAGCTGTCAGTAGGATAAGTAGTTTAAGAAACAGAACAGAAAAGAAGACTAATACTGACCAAAGTTAGGCTACTCACGCAATCCTTGGAAGTGTCTTTGGTTCAGAAGGTAACCTTTTTTTAGCAACCTCAGCTGAACCACTGTCATAGTGTATTTCTACAAGCATTCAGATGTTCGATCATATTTTTGGAAACAAACAGTATTCTCCACATTAGTGGCAACAAAGATACAAAGATGACAGGGCAATTTTGACAGCTTCTGTTCTCAGATTTCTTCTCTGGCCACATGTGCTTGATATATTTGGATAGCATCCGGTGTCCAGTCTCGTATCAGAACCTTTCTACCTTCTAATGTCCTCCCTCTCTGACGGATAGCCTAAAAATTAGCAAGCAAACTTATGTTGCAATAGTCTCAGCTTGGCTTTCTCTGGTAAACCAAATGTCATTTGTTCCATTAAAAAAAATCTCTGAAACTATAAACATACATTTACAACCTCAACATTATTGAATGGCTTTCTTGCAGGAAAACAAGCAGATGCCTCTAGAATTCACTCCTCTGAAACGTAAGACTGTAAACATCAGTAACCCCTGCCTTGCAAGCCGTTCTCGCACTGAAGTCCATGAGCTGTTTGCTTTGAACAAAGGTAACTCGTGCATGAAGGCCTGATCCAGGTTGCACTTAAGCCTGTAGTGCTTTATCATTTTCAGTGGGGATTTTGCAGATTTTGCCTTCATCTTTTTTTACATAGGAGGTCAAAATCCTGGGGAAATATCTGAATGGGGAAACTAAAATCCAACAGAGAGTTTGGGAAGGCCTTGGAAAAGATTGGAAAGTGAAGTAAATAAACATCAGTCAGGAAACAGCGGGCTACTCACAGAAAGACTGGAAACACAGAATCATAGAATTGTTCAGGTTGGAAAAGACCTTCAAGATCATCAAGTCCAACCTCAACTAAACCATACTACCCTAACTCTAACAGCCCACCGCTAAATCATGTCCCTGAGCATGAAAATCACTATCTAGCACTGCTGGAAACAGGTCGTTCCCTAATCACCTGTGTCACCCAATCCATTAACAATCATATGGTAATTGCCTTCAGCAAATAATTGAGAGACATTTATTGTAGGAGATGACACACTGTTTGCAGTGGCATTTTCCACTCTTCCTCTGCTTTGCTTGTGGGACAAACAGCATCTGTGCTAGAATAATAATACTGCTATATGCTTAATTTTTTAAGTTAACATACAAGCTGAGGCTTAGCATGCAGGTTAAATGAGTTTTGTAAGTATAGTTGTATTACTGAAAACAACAACAACAAAATGAATAGTTTGAAGTGCCACATTTCCACAACTTGAATGTGTTGGTTTCTTTACAATCCACCTATAGTTCAAAAGATTTCTTTTAATAATTATTTTCCTATTCTTTATGCTTGTCTACAGGTATTTTAATGAATTTAAATACATTTATTTTCTGTGAAATTTAAAACATTCCTTTTGGTAGTGCTGCAGTTCTTGATTCCAAGTTACAATAATGGAAAATCATTAGCTTAGTGATTCTTCCAATTGCATCATACCAGCCAAAGATGTGAGTTTCAGGCATCTCATTTGAATTTGCTTGACCCATTCTTGTAAGGCTACTCAGTTGCTGAAGTTTCTAGCTGAAGAGGCTGTTTTTCCAGAACCCTAACTTCCTACTATTAGGCAAGCAGATGAATAAGAAGATATGTTTAACATTTTTTGATCATATGCTTCTTCATTCTCTTCCTTGTTGAGGTCAAGTCTATAGTTGCCTGCTACTACTTCTGAGTTTAGCTCAATGAATCTTAAGCCCAAAAGACATCTGTCCACCCATTTTGCTTTTAGGTTCAGAAAGCCAAAGCTGAAACAACCAGGAAATTTCCTGCAAGTTGCAATGGGTGCACTGAACAGCTGTGGAGGACAATCAAGCAAAGGTCTCCTGTACTGTTGAGAAACTGCGCACAGAAATCTGCGTGGATTTGCCATACAGTGTCATTTAAGGCACTCTGCATTGCATGTAAGAGTGGAATCCACCTCACTGCACTTTAATCATCTAAGAAATGAGTCACTCAAAGTCACCCTTGACTCCCTGTACTGGTAGTAGGAAGACAGAGGAACTTCATCTCTCCGGTCTAGATACCAACCTGTGTTTAGATAGGCCAAGCTTACAGTGCAAGCTTTGGGAGTGTAAGAGGCTGGACTCACTAAAGATCTATTTTAATATGTTTCATGTAAAAGTTGCCTCCTGCAGACTGCTCTGATATCTTGCAAGGCAGCACTTCAGACAGCTGAAAAAACTTGATTCCTTTTTCCCAAGTGGACACGTTTTTCAGACAGAACAGACTGTATCTGGAGAAGCTGAATGAACATTAAAGGCTTAGCATTAACTTCCCTGGCCATTAGGTAAGCCAAATGAACTGTATATAAGTGGTGAGAGGTATGCAGATGGGATAAGATAACTCTTTGAAAGGCCAACTGTATCCTGGACTGCATCAAAAGAAGGGTGGTCAGCAGGAAGAGGAAGGTTGTTGTCCCCCTCTACTCTGCCCTCATGGGGCACCATCTGGAGTACTGCATCCAGGCCTGCAGTCCACAGCACAAGAAAGATGTGGAGCTGATGGAGAGGGTTGAGAGGAGGGCCATGAAGATGAATAGAGGATTAGAGCACTTCTCCTACAAAGGAAGGCTGAGAGAGCCAGGCTTATACGGCTTGGAGAAGAGAAGGCTTTGGGAAGACCTCCTTGTGGCCTTCCAGTACTTGAAGGGAGCTTACAAGCAGGAGGGAGACCAACTTTTTACTCGGACTGATAATGACAGGACAAGGGGGAATGGCTTTATGCTAAAAGAGGAGAGATTTAGGTTAAATGTTAGGAAGAAATTCTTTACTCAGAGGGTAGTGAGACACTGGCACGGGCTGCCCAGAGAGGTTGTGGGTGCCCCATCCCTGGCGGCATTCAAGGCCAGGTTGGATGAGGCCTTGAGAAGCCTGATCTGGTGGGGGTCAACCAGCCCATGGCAGGGTGTTGGAACTGGATGATCTTTAAGGTCCCTTCCAACCTACGCCATTCTCTGATTCTATGTTAATGAGTATATTCATTAGCCAACAGCAGACAAGTACATCTTTCCAATTCTCAGATAATCCTGAGCAGGCTGCTCTTTATTTGCACAGTGTCCTCAGCCTTTTCAAATACCCTGGCTAGTCTCCAAGAGGAGTCATAGCAGCCTGGGGGGCTTGCCTTGCCTCAGCAGACAGCTGTGAGCCAGGTTTACATGTGTGGTTGACATGAATTAGCTGAAATAAGTTTCCATTTTCCAAAGGGTCAAGTCAGAGCATTTCCTGCAAATGTAGGGCAGCTAGAAGGCTTTTGCCCACTGAGCAAGTCATCCCAATGGTTTTCCTGACCACAAATGACAAACAGTTATGAAGCATCTCCTCTGCATGACAGCTGTGAACTTGGGAGGGTAACCTCTCAAAAATGACAAGGAAGGAAAAGCAAAACTTCAAATAATAACACTACCTAGGGTAAAACTAATATGGTTAATGGCCTTCAACCAATGTGAGCAAGTACACTGTACATGTACATGTAGCTCTCCTTAAATCAAAAGGACAAGGCACAAAGAACTGCCCAAGGACCTACTCTGGGGCAACACCACTGAGACGGAGCAGACTCCATGTTGTTTCTGTAGGCTCTTGTGCAGTTTGGCTTCACTGCAGGAGACAGAAATGCTCAGTAAGTGTTTAGTTAACTAACATTTGTATCATAAACAGTGGGTAAAGGATGAGGAAATAGGACTTGAGCAAACCATGAGAAAATGCATTTTAGTCTGAGACCACAGCAAAAGAACTGCTAATCAAGGCAACACTGATTTTTCAGATTCCTTTGATGCACTATATTACTGCCTGGCTGCAGTGCCGGAAGAATGCTTATTAAAACACATTCCAATTAAAAAGCATTAATTTGAGTAACAAGGTTGCCATACGGCTGCTCAGGTGTTTTCCCAGAATTAAACTTTGGAAAGGTGAGCTGAGAAGGGTACTTTCCCGGACTAAGACATAGTGATCAGCAGAGATATTGATTGTGTTATCTCTGGAACAATAACAGGAATTATATATTGATTTATCTGGAGACTGGATTATGCATTGATTATGCTAGCTGCAAAACAGGGGCCTAAGTAATGCTATAATCTCTGGCTAAAATGGTGCCTACAGAGAAGTGAAGTCAATAGAACAGGGAGATGAGAAATCCATTGAATCACAGGGTAAAGTCCCAGGGCAATTAATTAAATGGCAAAACTCTCTTTGGCTCAAGTAAGGCCAGGATTCCCACTTAAGTATTTAGCATCGTGCAAAGTCTACTAATGGGAACCCAAAGGACACAGTGAATAACATTTTGAGCAAGTAAATAATTCTAACCCGCCCTAAGTCCAAGTAACACATTGTGTTCAGACAGGCACTTCATTCATTTCTTATTTCAATTGGGTCCTTAATGAAATGCATAGGGTTTAGAAAAACTTGAAAACTAGCCTGGAAGATAGCTCTTGGACCAAGCCTTAAGGGACCATCCACAGTAGCCAGTGAAAAGCAATACTGTGTTGACCTTTTATCACCAAGATAACAAGCTTACAAAGGGGTAGAGATGACTTGCTGGATATAAGTGATATAAGCTGAGTTTGTACCAGAAATGTAACAATGTAGAAAAGAGTCCCAGAAGGCTCTCCTTGCAAAATGCTAAGCCCCGTCTCATATTTTACTCTGCAGGCTGCTTTACAGAAGCTTAATGTTTCTTTTTTTTTTTCCCTCTGAGTTTCACTTATAGTGACATTCAGCTTTTATTTTGACCACTCCAAAAACTAATTATAAAGTCTTCCTAGAAGGCATTTAGTAAAACTAAACAGTTAGAGGAAGAGATCTCAGCACTGGAATCCAATTCCTGGTATGACCTGCCCTTCCACAAATGGGATTCAGCCAGCACCATTAAGAAGTGATGCATGAAACTTTCCTTATGGGAGATGGAAGCCTTTAGTGATCAGAGAAGATGACTCACTCAGAAGCTAAGTGCCAAAGTTTGCATTTATTTTCATGGTGAAAATAGGAAGGGAAGAAATGTCAAGGAGAGAACAACATGAACAAAAAACTGCTCACCATCAAGATTAAAGCAATGGTGTGCAAAATGAAAACTCTGTGGCAACGTGCAGAGCTAAGAAAGGGTGTTTGTGAGTGTGAGCCTGGACTCAGCTGCATGACTCTTCCCAGCAGAAAGGCTCATAAATCATTTTAATTTCATCTCACCCATATTACATAAGTATTTTCTTCTGCAGAAAGAACTGATAGAAGAGAAGAGCACTTTTTAGCCAACAGACAAGTGGAAGGCCAGGCACTGCTGATCAGCCAGTTTCCCTTTCATAGGACTTTTCCCTCCCTTCCTTATCCTATAATTGTTCACATAAACAAAGACATATTTCCATTTAGCAAAATACTCATTGGTCTCCTTAGGCTGGAGTAAGGAGGGTACTGCTGCATACAGCTAACCTCTTGCAGCAAAGAAAGACAATGAAAATGTGGCCTTTATTCTGTGCATTTCCTGGAGGAGAGGCAACGAAACAGGAATGCAGATAAGAAAACAAACTTTTGCTGTTCTTCATATTCCGTGAAGTGTATTAATGGTGATAGTAATACACATCAGACATCCTATTCAGTAATGTTTTTAGGACCCAACTGGGTCCAAATATAAAATATAATGGCATATGGAGACTGTCTTAATAGCCATTTCAAATCAATTTAGTTTTATATAGTGTCTCCCAAAGTATCTCAAGGTGGTGGCTTTGCAGCAAAAAAGAAAATAATGGGCTAGTGATTTAGTAGTGTAAGGCATGATGGCTTTCAAAAAACAATGCTGCATTCAGATGCACTCTAATTTAAGAGTAGCACAAAGGTAAACATATCCCTTCGCTCTTGCAGTACCAGAAGAAGCCTGGTAATGAAGACACGCTGGGTTCAGTTAAACTGAACTGTTCCACGAAGCACTGAGAGCTTTTCTATTTGCAGACAGAACTGGAACCTAAATCTGAAACATTCCCACTCAACTGTTGAGACTAGGAAAAGCCAGGAAATAAATATTTGTGACCAATTCATTTTAGCAGTTTTACCATTATATTTCACAACCTCAGAAATTTTAGACTTCCTGTGGGTTGGACTTCTGCCCTACAGGCTTATTAAGTCAAAAGGCAGCTTGAAGTGCCTTTTTCATGGAAACTGTTAAAGCTTCTCTTGAAGAAGCAGGACTCCAGTCAAGAAATCTCGATGCTGTGGTGACCACTGTGCTGTTCCTGTGAAGTAAAGGTGGCCGGTAGGTGTGTCTCCCCTCAGATCACAGGATGGAAGTGGCACACAAATCGTGGGGCATAGGACTCCTGTTGATGAGGCCCTCTCACCCATGCCCATCCCCACAGGGCCCTTGAGAAGTGGCCAGTTCAAAGTGGGACCTCCTGGGAGAAGTAAGTTAATGCTTCTTCAGAGCATGTGTCAATGGCTGGCTGGTATCTTCACCCACCTCTACCACGGGTTTTCTGTCTCCTGTTCACCACTCAGGTCAATCTGCTCAGGAAGCCATGGAAAAGCTTCTATTTTAGCATTATTAGTGTGACAATCACATGTAGCTCTTACATTTCCCTCCCATCAAATATTTCAGAAGGGCCTGTTGGATATGGGTGTTTCAACATACTTTTGGCAAGAGAGATGTCATATTGATGTCTTCCTATGGAAGAAGTAGGGATTTACTTCCTCTTTTTCCCAGATGAGAATCAGAGTTCCTATGTGCCATTTCTCCTAGAGGCTTAAACCACCCATTCTCCCTTCCAGTTGCTAAGACACGCTCAGAATTTGTCATCGCTGTTGCCTGTAGGCCAGGGAGCCATGGAAGCCTGACCCACATATGCCATCCTTGGCCTGAGCCACAAAAGGCTGTTAGATCTCTTAGCTGCCTCAGTGAGCGCTCGGGCTGCTCAGGGTGTTAAAGCTGCACAGAGCCTGAATTGTGATTATTTGAAACAGTGTCTCCCCCCTCAGCCGTCTTGATGAGCTCTGAGCTTCTTTAGTTGCCTCAGGGCTGATGCTGAACGCTCACTAAAGCTCTCTGTGCAGGCATTCACTGCTCCCACATGCCCAAGTTTGCTAACTGCGGCGCAGTGTAGTAACATCTTACAGTGACTGTGTGAGTCACATGGGGTTGTAAGCACTGGTGTGATGTCTATTCATATGGGGAAATGTTTTCTTTTCCTTTCTGCTGTACAAGTATTATATGTTTTACTAAATAAAGTGCATGTTCCCTATTCAAATGAACGCAGTTTGGAATGAGGATATACTGACACATTATATGTTAAATATGCATGACATTTAAAAACCCAAGAGCTAAAAATCACTTATAAATATTAAAGAGCATGAAGTCTACTTTTTGTTTTGATTTTACTTCTGATCTTGCACTCTGAGAAAAATACTGCTTACATTATAAGACTGAATTATCTGTCCAAGAACCAAACCTATAATTTTATTCTATCAGTCAAGCTGTATGTCACACTATTTTTGTATCAAGACAATGAGGTCCTTTGAAGTACAGACACACACCTATTTAAGAGAAACATTCTGCTTCGAAAGCAGAAGGCTTTGGAATCAGTGGCTCTTTGTATCTTTTGAGGGACTGATATCTAAATGGAGAAATGCAGCAATGCAGCACATGAAAAGAGGGCTTCTTTGCTGCCCAGGACAATCTTCCATTAGGACACTGACTGCATGCTCCTAACCTGGCTTTGAATCATTTACCTTTAGTGGCTTGAAGTCCATCCTTTGGAGGTTCCTACTTCTCTTTCTATGCTAGAAAAGAGAGTAGGCCACCTCAACTCCTAATGTGAGTATCTTAGTTAGGTATCAACAGTGAAAAGAAGGAAATCCAGACTTCGCTCTAGATGTTGAAGTATTTGTTGTGGGGTAGACCTATGTTAGAAAAATTATCAGTCAGCCCATTGCTATGGCACAGCCAATCTTGCCTCTAGGAAGTGTTTTCTACTACCTGTAGAATGGCTCAAATGCTTCTCTAGGAAGAATTGTTTAAGAAAAAAATGTAGTGAGACCAATGCTGACATTAAAGCTTAACCAGCACAGATTACAACAGAAGGCGCATAGCTTTGTGTTTTCTTCTGCCCTAAGACCTTAACATAATTCACAGGCACCATAAGTTTCAGAACAGACCGCATCCATTTTACACGCTGACAAATCAGGTATGGAGGTCAAATATAAAGTGTACAGCATTGCAGAGAATGGAAACCCTAGCTCTGCAGTCCCAGTAATTTGCCTTCCTGCAACATCACATTTTTTTCTTGATGAAGACGAAACTGCTCTCAGCTGGGTCCTTGCTGACCTCACTAAACTATTCCATGTGCTTCCACTGCACTATGGGGTTGCAAGTAAAGTGACAGAGATGGCAGAGTGAAATGGGACATCAGTGAAGAGTTTTGGCATCTGGAACCCTGAACCAAGACCAGCTGCACTTAGCTGGAACTAAACAGCACTGTCCTCTCACTTCCCTGTTCCTTATACCAGCAAAATGCCTTTCTCTATTTCCAGATCAAGACTAGAGCAGTGGGAAATATTTTTGCTACATATTTGCCCCTCTTTCCTCTGTTAATAGGAATTTTAAGACAAACGGTCATCTCAGTGGATGGAAAACAGTGGAATTTCATGCCCTTAATGAATGGGCAGCAGGAACTCACCCTGGCAGTGCTAAATGGCTCATATGAAGCTAGCCAGGCTCAGGAAATGAAACCAGATCCCCAAATGCAGTCTGAGATAACTGAAACTATGTGCTGAAATTTATGGTAGGAAAATGACTGACTGGAAAAAAAAAAAAGGTCTGCTCTGCCCCTGCACCTCCAAAACATATTGTACCATTTAGATGCTTTAGAAGGACATCTGCCAAAAATGCAATTCATTTTCCTGAAGGTCAAATGTATTTCTCTTGTAAAAAAGTTGAAGTGGCAATTGTATGTCTTGGTTACCCTTATGAAAGCAACTTAGGAAAAATCCTAGGATTGTTCACATGTTTGAATTTTGATGTTTATTGCTTAGTGGCACTGACTTTAATGCAAAAGTTAAACGTGGCCAGCAAACGATGGAGCCCCCTGCTCAGAAGGGTTAGTCCCACTGCAGCCTCCCCAGTATTCCTGCAGCAATCTGTAGTTCTGTTCGGAGTGCCACCCTGTGGACACCGCTGCTACCATGAGCTCCTTTCCTTCTGACAGCCCAGAAGTGCAACAGTCAGGAGCAGACAGCAGTGGAAACCAGAAATGGTGGTGCCACCACTCAGCTCCAAAACACACTACAATTTCCATCTTGCTAGCTTTTTGGTTACCTAGGGGCAAATTTTTGCAGAAGGAATGGAAGTTTTTGTACCAACATACAACATCTGTTACCAGAACCCATCTTTGCTGGCACTTCCTCCTCAGCAGTATATGAAACACCACAAATTTGAACAGAATAGGAAATAACCGGTAGATAAAGTTGAGAAAGTGTCTTGCACTACAGCACGGATGCAGAGCTTTGCACAGAGACAAGGGAACAGAGAAGCCCCTTCTCATCCACAGATGACTTAAGCCTCTAGTAAGCACAAGTTCATCCTTAAAAGCCAATTTGTGGATTAAAATACAAATTTGTTTCTGTTTGTATAAGACTTGCACGTTTATACACTGGAGAATGGCATCATAAATTTTAGGGCTCTAAAATTATATTAGAAAGCCTATAACAACCTTGTTTAGCAAAGGTGTGCCTTGCAGCATTCTTTCAGTAATACCACTTTGGCTGCCCCTTACCTCTGGGGTTAGGTATTTCATCATGATTTCCTTTCCCTTCTCTCCCAGCTTTTCATCTGGAGCAATTTCATACTCTGCCTGGAACAGATACAAAGAAATTGTCAATATTTGCACTCATATTTCGCCATTATAACTTCACTTTGGATGTGGTCTTAACTGAACACTCTGTCTGAAGAATCTGGAGAATAAATACAATTTTTTGATGGAAGCAAAACCTGTACACACAAGCCGTCCAAAAATCTTCCGCAATATTCTGAACAAACCCTGGTGATGTGTTTTCCGAGATTATATCTCTTAATTAACACCAATACAATTTAATTCCTTTACATTTTACAGCCTTGCCAAGACAGTGTTCAGAAAGTAACCAGAGACAGTAACTGCCTGGATTTTGCTGCAAGAGAAAGTGGATACAAAAGGTAATTTTTTTCTCTCAGTAGTGGAGAAAGCAATTTTTTGTTAATTCTTGCCACAGTGTTATTTCAAGCACCAGGTGAACTCCTTCAATTGCCTGACTGATTGGAAGAATGGGTCTTTCCTATTTATTACATGCTCCCCTTGGTCTAGCATCCCTTCTACAATGCCAAAAGACTTGCCCATCACTTTTAGTGATCCTGGAGTCAGACTCTCCTGAAGGCAGATCTGAGAGCCATTTTCTTAGGCTGATTTCTCAGGATGCAGATAAAATGAGAGAAGACAACATAAGAAACAAAGAAGTATTACTGGTGCATTACTAAGACGTGAATCACTTCAGTTAAAGTTTTGGAATCATGGAAGGCATTCAAATTAAAAACATGCTGCATAGAGTCCCAGTTACTAAATGATAATGACAAATTCTTAGAGACATTCCAACTTGGCACTGCCCAGGGTACAAAGATTTAGCCTTAGGATCAAAAGATTTTCCAGGAAAAAAAGTCAGTCTAGCAGTCTTCATGACTGCTTGTATTAGAAAAAGGTTCCCAGATAATCCTGCCAAACCAATTAAGTAACCTGGTCCAATACAAGCTGTTTGAGATGATAAATGAGGAGGAAGTTAAAAAGAGAAGGTAAATCAGACTGAACTGGCAAACACTTGGAAGTACAAACTTCAGAACTATTGCCCACTCAGAGATGTATGTACTGCTCTGACTGTGATACAATAAATCTGAAGGAAGGAAGGCTGCAATGGATATCCAATCTAAGCAGACCTAGGAATGACATGAAAACCACAATGTAGTAATAATGCTACTACCCATCTATCCGGCCAGTGCTGATTTAGCTATTTCAGCTTAAGTCTATAGCTATGTACTTATGCATATACATAGCAGGTTGCTTGAACAGTCCAGAATTATGGTCTGATTTGGTTTGGGAAATGACAGTGACCGCAAAAAAAAACAGACAAATCTGTACTGCTGGTGACAAATGCACTGAAAGCTAAAATCCACAAGAGCAGTACTTCTCTTTTAGTGGCCATTTTGGGGATGAACCGATTATGTACTCATAAAACTTATTACAAGGGTTTAAAAATACATCTTTCATCCATTTTCCCATCCTTTTAGATGGTATCTAAATACAGGTTGTTTCAGCCCTGAAAGCATGGATAATCACAAATGTTTACAGCATCTTAACAGCAGTCTTCTCCACGATTCCTTGCTAGAGCGTAAAGCAATGACAAGGGTAACATAAGGAACAGTTTCTCAAATGTCAGAGTTGTGTCCTGTTTTGTCCCTTACAGTTTATGGTTAGGTTCACACACAGGCTAGGAGTTTTTTGTCTAAAAGAAAACCAAAATAATATATTTTAAGAGAAAATAATTCTACCTAAGCAAAACTTTTTGTGCAGAAGACTGCCAAACAAAGAACTCCTTGGCTCTGCCTTGTCATGGAAGTGTCTAGGAGAATTTCTAAGTCCTCAAATCAATGCTGCTTACAAATTAACTGATAATAACCACTTCTCTCTCCTTCAGTTGCTTTCAGATTCTGAATACTCTACCATACTTTTCTGAAAAGGCCAAAAGAAGTTGGGCAAACAAATTTCCTAATGGATCTGTCTCCGTTATCAAACATTGGCTATCACATCAGCTTGAGACTTGCAGGATGGTGATTTGGAATATCAAACATTCATGTATGCATGGTAAGTGCCTGGCAAGTATCAGTGTCTCCTTTTGGAGCTGGATTGGTGAAATAAAGAATGACCGTGCTTTGGAAGTTAAATATTAAGACACGTAAGCCAAGATCTTAGCTTATGTAAGTGGAGAAATGTGAATTTCTCAAACAGGTCATAAATTTGGATACTGTATCTCATGCATTTGGTCTATTCCATAATAGCTGTGTCCTCTTACTGATATAGGTGGAAGTGCTTCAGTAATCTCTTGACAGAATGTCCTGTTGAAGATGATGTTTGGCCATACAACTCTCTGACAACAACAAGGGTTTCATGTCAGAAATGCAAGTGGTATATCTAGTGCATTTTTCTACACCAGACAAAAGTAAATTTTCCACAAAGCTGCTAGCTTTCTCTTCATTACATCCAGTGGTGAATATACAGACTCCAGCAACGCAACAACTGATAGCAATCACAGTAGGTAGTTTGCCTGGGGATAGCGGATCCTGCTGATATATTAACTCCCTGGTAAATAAAAAACGGATTCAAAGTTGTCTTCTGCCACCTGAAATACATCATAGGTTTTCAGAAATTCAGTGTCCCCTCAGGACTATAAAACAGTAAGCAAATCGAGACAGCTGAAGAATGAATTTTTGCAGGAATGGGATCAGTGTTTTGAAATACACTTCCTGATGGGATTCAACATATGCAGAACTAAAAACACACACACATACACAGAGTACCTATCTCAAGACAGTTGGGAAGGGATAAAAAGAACATTTATTTATACTTGCATTTGGTATTCTCAGAAAATGCTATGGGATGGTGGTGAAGGTAGGAAGTGACAGACAAGTGAAAGTGTGAAAAGGAACTATAACTGTGAACAGTGTTGATTTCACTGTAGCTCAAGTACTACAAGCCTGCTTCATATTGTTTCTAAGTTCATTATTATTTCTCCCCTCAGTGCCACTTTTGAGCCATTCGGCATCACAAGACAGTGGTGCACTTTCAGCCACAGATAGCTACTGCAAGCAGAATTGCACACATGAAGAGAAAGAGTCACTTCCTCAAGTTCCCTCTGTTGCATGCCTGGGAAGCGTACCAATATCCTTGACTCCCAATCTTGTGCTTAAATCACAAGATACATTCCCTTCTTCCACAATACTCAAAAGCATGGCTAAAGCTTGCAAATGCCTAATTGCTAGAAATAACATTATTAGTTAAAATCCATGTGGAACAAAATATTTTCCATTATTCCTTTGATGAATCCAGGCATGAGTTTCAAGGCTCCTACTCTGAAGCCTAATAGCTTCTCCATGCCCTAGTTAGGTCAGACAGGGCCCTATTAACAGCTCATAAATGAGGGGAGGTTTTATGATCACCCTGACTACATGGGACAAGCCGCAGGGAAGGCTCTCTCTGCAGACAGGCATGGATCCTTCCATTGAAATAGCAAGAGGCTATGGGCTCACTGCCATTTGTTGCTAACTTGTCTTTTGGCTGCTGTTTCAAAGGTAGTTATTTACATGGCTCCTACTTCCCTAGAAGCAATCCTAGGTAAATAGACACATAGGTGTGCAATCCCTCTGCAGCAGCCATCCTCGGGATGAGCCACAAGAGATGGGATGGGGAAATGTGATGGTGGCCTTCTTTGTGATGAGGCCATGGCCTCAGGGATGACCAAGAAAGGGCTGGATAGTGACTGCAACCAATGGACAAGATTAAGCACTGAGCAAAAAAGAGCACTTTAGATGAAAGCTGGCTGAGTCACCAAGACCAGTGGGGGCTCACATGAGCAACCTTAATTCTGACATATCATCTTGACTTTCATCTTGAAGCTCCTGAAACTGTGTGGTTTAAAACTATGTGTAAAATGAAAAACAGAGCCTAAGGAATCACTCTGGATCCAGGTGGACACTGTCACTCACAGCAGGTATCTGCCAGTTTCCTGGTTGGGTAGGGCACAGCTGAGGGAGTTGGTCCCTTGTACCCATCAGGAGACAGACAATGGAAGGATGCTTCTCAAGAGTGGGTTCAGGTTTCTCAGTAGAAGTCAGGAGCAGTAGTCAGCTGCTGAGCATCAGCAGGAGATTTCCATGTTTTGGTCCCAATTTTATACCTTTACTTACTGCCAGCACCCTCCTCTGTTATCTTCAACTTCCTAACTGCTGCAGAGCCTGCTGTCTTCCACCTTGATCTCTGATTTCTGCCCTGTTATTGCTCCTGTGCTCTAACAATCATCCTTGCACTTGCCTCCACTGAGATTTAAAGTCTGTGACTGAAAATTGGAAAGCAAAAACCAAACAGCTGGGATTCATAATAACTCACATTTCTAAATGAAAAGTTAACTTGAAACCACATTTTTCATGTTAAAGCACAGGACAAAAAAGAGCCCCTTTGACTGTTTAAAAACACGTTTTGAGTTAATGAGTTTGTTGATATCAACAAACTGGCATTTCTGATGGAAAAAACCTTGAACAGCTTTAAGACACACATACACAGATGGTTTATATACCATGCAAGGGACTTAACCAAATGAAATCTCTCTAACAGAGTGACACATGTTTTACAAATGGCACTAAATGGATGCTCGTTCATCCTGTTACCCCAGATAAGCATAATGTCTAGTGAAGCATTCAGCTGAAAATTGCACCTGAAGTGATAGCGTCTCTCAGCCTCTGCCCCAGTGCCTGGATAACACAAGCAGAAACAACAGAGAGGCACCAAGGCTACTTTTCTCCTCATGTACTTTTATGTAAGTTTAGTGCAAAAAATGGCAACATACAGGTTAGAGAAAATAAAACTCCAGGTTATGTTCTCCTTGATCAGAATTAGCCATGTTCTGCTCCCAGCTCCCTCCAGTTGGTCTAAACCTGATCCATGTTAAAATGTTAAAAATCCTCCCCTGAGAATGAAAAAAGTTCAAAAATGATGAATGGGAGAAGATGAAACAGGAAAGTGACTCAAGAGACTTGCAGTGAAGTATTCAGTACAATAGCACAGCAAAATCAGAGAGGGAAACATCAGGAGCCAGCACCCCTTCTGAGGAGAGGACACCAGCAGGAGGTCCCTGCTGCAATGCCACCTCCTTGTGCTGGAGGCACAGGCTGGCTGGGAAGGAAACGTACATTGCTAACGGGTTAGCTGCTCACTGATCTGCCTTTCAGCACAGGAAATGTATCCCCCAGCACTTTATTTTAATGGCTGTCTTTCAACAGCTAGAAAGCTCTATGACGTTGTTAAAATATTTGTAAGCACAGCAAAGTGTGCTTTGGAGCTGTGTGTGAATTCTTTGTTAAGGGCTTATGGAGAGCTGATTTAATCATAAAACAGCTCCATGTAATGATAATAGTTTATGTTTGAACAGTTCCTTCATCTGAATGGCTACATAAGAGTTTGGTGAGCTACTCATGGGAGATCTTGGTGTTTATGTGCTCAGATAAGCGTGATGTGTGTAATCACACATGTTCAGAGGCACAAGCTGAACCCATTGGTTCTTTTTACTAGCTATTTTATCTATTGAAGTCATGAAATTGCACAATATCCATACTAAGATATAGCCCTCCGTCCTTACAGTCTCACTGTGTAGCCTAGGACCACTGTAGCCATTCACACTGACCCCACAGCACAAGCAGGAGCCTGATCACTTTCATCTTTTAATGTTGGGACCTACTGCCTGCGTATCATTGTAGCCTGTTTTACAACTGATAGGTTGTGGCTAATGACCAGGGAACTGTTCTCAGAAGACACGCAGAAACTTTGTGTTTCAGGGCACTTTAATCTCGGTTACTAGTTGAAAGTGGCCACGGTATTAATGAGTTTTAGAGGGAGCTAACAGATACACAGCTACACACATGCAGAATGCAAAGATACAGATCGTTTTTTCTTCAGAAAGCCAGCCTGAGTACCGCTTAACAGTACAGGAAAGAACCAACAACAAAACATTACAAAAACAGATGCTGCTAAAATTAGATTTGCAGGAGACTACATCAGACCAGGTTAGTTATTTCAACTGACAGCTGAAATAAATGTCCAGCAGAGAGGAGATTTTTTCCCACATGTACTCTGGTCTGCACGGTCTGGTTGATTTCACCAGCCTTTGGAAGCAAAGGGTTGGGAGAGTTCTTGCAAAACTTGGGTCACCCCTATGTAAGGAAACGGAGATTACTGGTAGGTTGCTGGGTGTCTGACTCACCTGGTTTCCTCCCAGGAGCCCCACTTACTGCTTTCCTTGCAGACAACTGAGTTCACAATTAAAAAAAAAAAAAACTATTAAAAATCAGGAGGGATCAGTGATGAGCTTCTGCCAGTGACTTATCGAGTGACCTGGTAAAGTCACCCAGTTGTGCTTTTAGCTTCACCTTCATTCTATAAAAGCCAGGTTCTTTTTTCTCAAATAACAAAAAGCTCTCTGAGCCTCTGATGAACTGCTGAACACATTTCTTCATTATTATTTTTCATGTGATATTACAAAAAAGCTAAGCGTTGCATCTCTCATTATAAAAGTAATTAAGCCAAAGAAAGCTTTGGCTTTTTCTGCTCAGAGCTTGTTACAGCAGGTGGCCTCCAAAGGTTTCACGGTCCTGGTGGTCCCAGAATAGGGCTTTAAAGTCAAACTTTTGGTTCCATTATGGGACTTTTTACCTAACATAGGCCTTGGCCTGAATCCCACTACTCACTCAACACAGTGTGACTCCACTGGGTGAATTTCAGTAGTCATCATTCAACTTAATGGCTGTGCTGCTAGACCTTAATGTTTGATAATACAGGGATTTTCACAGGCTGGGAGAAAACTTGTTTGGAATTTGAAATCGACAAAGGAGACTGCTGCTAATTAGCTTTAAAATGAACAAATATGCAGACCTCCACACAACTCAACATTTTGTTCATGAAATCAGTCCTTCATGAGGGCAGGCACCTCACTAGAAGATGCTGGTTGGGTGCAATAAGCAAATCTAGGGTACCTGAAGCATCCTCCTGCCTTTGTGCTTGCCTTGAGCACACCTGCACAGATCAGCTGTCAGCAGTAGATGTTTCATGACCCTTGATAGCAAAGCCTTTCCACTGAGGAAAATCATGCCCAGCACTAGGAATATAAGGTGAAAACTGTGATCATTCAAAACTTCTTAGAGAAACCTTTCCATGGACATGCTGATTTAAAGGTTGTCTTTTTTTAGCTTGCAAAAATCTGAGGGTAAATTCTTTGGTCTGTCATTTAAACAATACACTTTTAAACAATACACTTACTACTGAAGTGAGGAAATCCCTAACAAGGTGATGTTAGATATGTTCTCTGAGAAGGACTGTTTCCACTCATGCAAGTATTGTCTTCACCGTGAATTTTCTATGGGCCCCTCATATCTAACAGTCAAAGAGCACAGTGCTGCTATCAAGATAAGTGCCAGTGCATTTGGGAAAATGAACTCCTTTGGTTTACCTGCGAAGCTGATTGTGTACAGTCTTCTATCACTCAGTGCTAGGTAATTCTATACTCTGTTGAGCAGTAAGTGGAGTGTTTTTAACCTACTGCAGAAGGTATGTTGCTCTATCATTTGTAATTCTGGTAGCATAGAGATTCCTAGTGTCTACTGCAAGTAGCACTTTAAGCCAAATCCTGCTTCAGCACTGCTGTAAGCCATCTAAAGAAAAGGTCAGTTTTACAACGCATTGCTACATTTCAGAAGTCTGAGTGCGAAATCAAATTGCAAAATGAGTCTAATAAAAATGTACATCAAGAGCATTAGAATGTTTTAAGTTATGTTAATCAAGTAAAAAAGTTTACAGAAGTTCAAAGATGGTTTTATAAATTGGGATGGTACCAAATATGCCAATTAAAATTGATTATATGACTTTTTTCAGCACTTTCTGCAATGCAGATTTGTTGTAGTAACTATGGTACTAATAAAAACAGAGAAATTTCTCTCCCAAACTCTTACCTTTACAACAGTGCAACCTTCACATCTGCCTCTACTTCAAAATAGCTTAACCACAGTAGAAATTAAAAAAAATATATTCCTGTTGGTATGCATTGCTTTGTTTTTGACCAGCTTTTCTCTAGCTAGTACCAGCTAGAGAGCAAAGGCTCTTAGCAATGACAACTGGCAGCTCATCCACCTGCATGGTGGGATGTAGCCTTTTGGCTCATCTATGCCCTGCCCTTCAGGAGGCTCCCAGCAAGGAAGCCAGTGAGCGTCTTTAAACTGTGAGCAGCTTCTGCTGGCACTATACAGAGCCAAATGCTGCCAGACTGGGAACGAGCATCAGGTCCCCCCAGGGGTCTGGGGGCACAGCTCGGTGGCCGGGTTAGCTGAGATCGCACCGGGGTGGGAAATGGTGCTGGGTTTCAATAGCAGGCTTGTCACGCTTCTTGATGACTTCAATCAAGACACTTCTATACCTTGTACTTCTGTGTTCCTGTTTGAAAAACCAAGATATCAATCAGGATGTCCTTTGTAAATCACCCTGAAATCTACTGATGGAGACACTTGGTAAGAGTGAGGCATTATTACTATCACACTCCTCATCCCCTCTTGTCAGTCCATTCATCATCTTCCTTTTCTTCCTTTTCTTTGCCTTCTAGCGCTGCCGACTGCAATGATATCAGAAGACATTACTCAAAACAGCCCAGCTGCTTGAGCTGTGGCCTTAAGTGAGGCTCTGCCTGCACCAAGGAGGGCTGCCTGTCTCCCTCCCCTCCTGATGGCTTGTGTCCCTCAAGGCTGGTTCCAAACCTGGGTTCAGTACTGTCCCTCTACCTCCAGCAATGTCATGGAGCTGCTGGGGTCACCCCTGCCCACAGCTTGCTCAGGTCTGTGAAATGCAAACCCACATCCCATGAAAGCATGATTTCTTGAGATCAGAGCACTGTGCATGTCAAGGATGGAGCTACAGAACAGAACTACTCTGATCACACACATCTCTGTCAGGACAGGGTGCAGGTAGAGACCACTGTGCCTTCAGAACAAGGCTTCACTCCTCCTGTTCTGCCAGCAGCGTTCCTCAGCTAGCTGCTGAGGCATGGGGGTTGCAAAGCACTGCAGGATATCACAAGAAGTGACTTACCACCGAGTCAAGGAATCTAATGCAACACTCGAGCTCCGGACGAGTTTCACAGAACTGCCGAAAGAGAAGCCTTCCAATCGGCTGCTTTTCACATATGCTGCAGTAATCTCTCTCTAGAGGCAATAAAGAGAAGAGAAGCATGAAAATGAGAAGAGCTTTGCCTTTTGGGTTGGCTAGGAGTTTAAAACACAGCAAATGAGTGCAGAAAGATGATCCCAAATAGAAATGCCTTCTCCCCACCACGTTTCAGGTATGCAAGTACAAACATAATTAACGGTTTAAGTCTCAAACAAGACAGGCTCAGTTTTGCAGGGGTGATGTAGTTAAAAGCACCACAAAAGCCATTCAGCTATTATTCATGAATAATTTCACATTTTTCCATGGTGAAATTGCATGTACTCTGCAAAGGTACCACACAGACAGGCAGTATTTGTGGGAAATGTCAAGTCCCTGAAATGTGAGTCATACACTGAAGAGTGCAGGAGCATTACAGGAAAAGCTGGAAATTGTGGTGACCTTCCTGCTTCCTTCTCAGATACGCATTAAAGTGTCCCTAATCTCTGGAAATGTACAGTTCACTCTCTACTAAAAGTTTATTGCAAAATATGTACTTTCAAAGGTTTCAAAATTTTTCTTTACTTTCAGAGCACTTAGCTACAGTTGGAGTACACAGCATCTAGCTGACTCCAGTTTCACACTGTGCTCTGCTACAATAGTTTATTTCCCCATAAATAACAATTTTAAATGGTGTTCCCCTGTGCTGGGTCCTCCATGCACCCAGAACCAGCCTCTGCTGAAGCACAAGGTCCCTTACTGTGCAGGAAAACATGGGAGAGGGGCTGCTATCATGAACTGGGATTGCACCAGTACAAACGAGGTGGATGTTTTTGGCGAGAGCAGCAGATCCCTCAGCCTGTTTGGAGTTGCAGCACTCGCTGGAGACACGTTATTCCTTTAGAAGCACACACATGTCAAACAACATACTGTGTTTCCTTAAGCGTTCCTCTCACCACCCTCCTCGCTGCCATATGGCAGTTGCTGTTATTATGGAAACAACCAGCTTCTAAACACATAACATCACACTGCAAACAGACATACTAAACCCACACAAGTTGTCGGTGCCTTGGTTACTTCTTTCTCAGGCCTGGAGCTGCTTGCGCAATGGCTTTTATTCCCCCTTTGCTTTGTCCCCTCACCCTCCAGCTCCTATAAGGACAAATTCTGTGGGCACAAGTCTGTTTGTCACAGAGGCACTCAGCCGAAGGGCTCACTTAGCACAGGCTGCGCCCCAAGGACCATGCTCTGCAAAGCCAGGCCATCCCTCCAGAGAGGAAAATGGAGATGTTGGACTTGCTGGGCTGCATCTGGGTGGCAATCGGGTTTCACGTGGCATCCTGATGGCAGGAGCACCCCAAGTGCACTTCTTGTGAGGAAGGCCCATGTTGGCATCATGCCCTACTCACAGGCAAAGGAGACCTCTGAAGCACCCTCATGGTGTGTGGGGATACAGGCTGGGGTTAGCTGGATTTCACCTCAGCATGGCTCTGCTCAAGTTTTCTGAAGCAGCCTAGGACAACTCACCCACACCTTTTTGTGACTGGTCCTGCCAGCCCTCTTGGGATGAAGATTTCATTCAATCTAGCCAGAAGACTGCAATGTTTTGGCACTCACTGACAAATAACACTGCATCTAAATCGCTGTGTAAATCTTAACTCGACCTCTAGTCTATCTAGCCATCAGCAACAAGTCTGGGACACTGTTTGTTTGCAAGAGGAACAGCATAACACAGACACGCAGGGCCAGAGGCCCAGCATGACACTGAGCAGCCTTGGGCTGTCCTTGCAAGAGCTGCAAGTTCATGCTGCTGCTTGGCCAGGAGCTCTCTCAGTGAGAAGGTGAAGGAATATGTAGTTAGGCACAGCACTAAGGCAGGCAAAGGAGGGAGGGAAGTACTTGAGTGCATCAGAACGTCAGTTCTCAGTGTCCCAGAGATGGGCATGAAACTGGAACCCAGGTGAGGTGCACTGGGAGCTCGGGCGATGCAGTTACATCTATCTGATGCTGCTTTTTGCCATCTAATTCTTCTGAGGGTATGGAAAAAACCCACATCCTGATGCTAAATAAATGTGCAAACTGCACTTTGAATAACTGTATTTACTAACACATCAGGAAAAGAAAACAAGAAGACAAATACTATTACATATGTAAATAATCAAAACACAAAGACGATATGAGCACAGACGTACTTCGGCAGTATATGACTTGGCCAGCACATGGGAATGGTGACCCGTTTGTAATGAGGAAAAAGGAAATACCAGAAATAATCTCCAAAAACACAAGAGCCAGAGCAGTTCCCTGGAGCCATCCACTCCTTGGTAATGTTCATTTAAGTGCTGGATATAGCGATACAGACAATAAATACATGATGCAACTGTTTTCATTCCTTGTAGGTGACATACAGTATTTTCTTAGGCCCTGGTTTTGCACTGACCTCACCAAGTCAGCTCCAGGATCCTGCTCTCAGATCGTTCTTCGGATGCATGGGGTGTAGCATGGACTGAGAAACAAAAATACCTTTCTCAGCTCACGCAGCAAACAGAGTGGATAGCTTTATAGCACAAGGAGCGAAGCACAGCAGAGGTGTTGCTTCGAAGAGACCCAGCTGAGGCACCCAGAGCTGTGCCAAGAAGCTGCTGTCCACTGTCCAGGGGACGGACAGGGGTGCAGAGAACATGGATGGTGAATCCCTTGGGCTGGGGTCAAGCGCTGTGTCGTGCTCGGCCTGCCTGCCAGCAAAAATATCCCTCCAGTTTCAAAAGTTTAAAAAATAGAAAGAATGATTTCCTGAGGAAATGGAAATGTTAAATACTTGGAAGTGAAACCATATGCTTACGATGATGAAGTGTAATGAAAACAGCCCTGAGAGTGATATCTTTGGTAGTTGGACCCTCCTGTTTCAGCAGAATCCTGCTTAACACCTGCAAAGTCACCCAAAATGGGGGTGAGAAGCTGGGTAGGTTGAAGCAGACACTTCTCACTAATGCCAAGCCTTTTGTTTAGAAAATATAACCGGCAAATAACACGGGCATGGAAATGAATTATTTATCTTCCTGACAGCGTAACTAAGCAGATTATATAGATTAAACTGTTTAGAAAAATTTTTATATAAAATGCTATCATAATCATTCTAAAGATAAATATTTACTTTAAATTCTACCGACTCGTTTTTGCTATACTTTATAGCTAATGTATTAAAATACTGCTTTAAAGAGCACACAGAACATACCAAAATAGTTACCCCTGTACACAGATAATGCCATCAACATTCAAGGTCTGTGGCAATATCTGTTCCCTAACAGACATTTTGGTAAGGTCCTGAAAAATTCCTAAGCACACAGCTAGGAAGAACAGTCCTATCAGTACAATTTCATACTGGTTAAGGCATGCTGTTGATGAAGTGAAAACAGTAAAATGAGGTAAGAAAGAAAGCAGTTGCCAAGAAGTAGCTGACTTTCAAGTAAAAGGGGAAAAAGTTTGTACTTCAATTAGATATAAACCTCTCTGTGCCTTCTGAAGACTTTTTGTCTTAATTTGCTATTTATATACCTTGCTTTTTCAGAAGAATCAAAATATCACCTTAGCAATTTCAGACAGAAACAATGGTCTGTAGAGAGATCAGGTCCCTCCTCCTCTTTCACATTTGCCATGAGTGTGTGGGTTTTCATAAGGTTTAGCACTGAGCTTGAAAACTGGGTGACAGCCCTTGGCTGAAAAACAGTTTCTTCTGACATTATTTCATGTGGTGTAACCTGCAGGTGTCTAAGCGAGAAACCTTTCCTCAGACTGCTCTGGGAAGTTGTACTTCTGTTTCTGGACCGAAGCCCTGCTTTTGAAGGGCTGCTGATCCAACACCTGCTATCAGCTGGCAAGGCCTCCTCCTGCAAAATGCCTGAGAGGTGTGCTGTGCTTAGTTTAACCTCACTTCTTCACTTCTGAAGTGTACAAAGGCCAGGAACATCTTTTCAACTTTTTGGTCATTGCCGGTGTGCCTACGGATTGCACTTATGTACTATCTATCAAGTAGCATTTTACTTCCATTTTTAAAATACTGGAGTTCCAAGAGAAGATATTTCACAGAAATGCACGGGGAATCACCAAGAAGACATGTACCATGTAAATTTGTTCTTGGCTTCTGGATCTCTTCTCCCATTGGCACTAAATCAGCCTGGACTTAATTTGAGTAAGATCCAAATTCTGCTGCCTAAAAATAAAAACAAATCAAAACAAACAAGAATTCCTCCCAAGCACCTAGAAACCCAAAGAGAAGTGCAGTGAGAATTGTTCTTTATCCTGCTTATGCTTAAGTCTCTAAAGGACTCAAGACAAGAGCTCACCTTCCTTTTCCAATTCCTTTTTTCTGTAAGATGAATCAAAGTGATAATCTTTCAAGCAGATGCTCCAAGTCCAATACTCATGTGCTGCTCTCTGCCTCTAGGCTGCTTTAGTCCAGAACAACGAAAAACACACTAAAAACTCGGAGAAAAGATCCCAGGCTGGACAACAGGAAGCGGTAGCAAAGCCCAAACTGGCTACTAGACCCGGTGCGAGGCTGCTGGCACACTAAACATGAAATTTTCTTTTTCCACGCTGCTGAGGCCCATCAGAGTGATTCCACCAGCCATGGCATGGTATATACTTCAGTAGAGATGCCTCAAACTTGCAACATGACTGATGTCTCTGTCCTCATTCAAACCTAGGAGGAATTCTACTAAAGTAGATTCCAGCCACCCCAGCCCAAACCTCCAACCAGATCTGTTATTTTTTCGCACATCTCTGCTTTCTACATGTAAGCTCTCTTAAAGGGGCATTCAATGAAAAGGAGGACAAAAGCAAGAATGAAAGGCAAGATTAAAAAACATCCTGCATGACTGAACTCAACAGACTCTTACAGCCCATCGCACAGTGTGTGCTTTTAGCAGTTTGATTCTTTTTGTCAAAAAAAAAAAAAGACCAAAGCCGTTAAAGCATCCAGCAATATTTCGTGTCCAGCCAGAGTACTAATGGAAAACATTGTTCCTTTAAACAGCAAATAACTCCATCTAGAGCTATATTAATATAAATGTGTTTAAAATCAGGAAGTCTAATGCTAGGGCTTATATGTCTTACATGTCTTATAATTGTCTTATAATTTACTTCTGCTCTTCTCCAGCTGAAAGTGAAATTACCACTGCCTACATATAAACTTAATAAATAGCACATACTAAAGTGCCTAGTCTTTGAGGCTGATGAAAGTTGCTTCTTATCTAAAGCTCCTTTGTGCATGCTTTAAAAGGATTTAACTTGCTTTGATTGCATTATTAACAGTGTCTGTGTTGCTCTTGTATCTCAGAATAAGCTGGAAAGCTGGAACATTAGTTCTTACATTCAACAAAAGTCAGTTTGCTACCTATAATAAATATGCTTCAATACAAAAGATAATCCTTGTATTCAGAAGCAAGATATCAAGGCTGGACACATTAACACTTCTGCAAACCTAGTTATTACATCCAGATTTCTCTATGCTCTTCAGTACTGGAGATCTCACAGCCAGTCAGAACTTCATAAACTTTGCTGAGAACTCACATATTTCAGTGAGAAACATGTCAGGTTTCTTTCTTTGAGAAACTGAAAATTTGGGCCCATTTCTGAGGAAGAAACATGGAAACTGCTCTTTGAACTGCAGCACCTGGCCAGGTACACAGACAGTAACCCAGTGAAGGACCTCATTGTCAGTGTGACTGCACAGGAATGAGAGGAAGCAATGGAAATGAAGTTACTTGTCCTTTCTTCTGTGATTTTTTTCCTGTTTTCTGAGTTTTGTTGCTGTTGTTGCTGATTTGTTGTGTTTTGTTGTGTGCATAGAAACCTGTTGTTCGGATGCTGAGGACTCTCCGTTTGCCCTGTCTCCAGTGATGCATTTAAGAAGTGAGGCAAGCCAGATGGTTAGAGAATACAAGACAGGAATAAAAATGCCTCATTTTGCTTCATTCAAAAATTCCCAGGAACTATGGCAGTAAGTCATGTTATAAAAGCCTAATACAAGCAGCTAGACTCCTGTGGGAATTCAGTTACCAGTACAAATTATATTCTGCATACTGCAGACCTCAGCGGCATGCTGTATTTATAAAATGGGGCTAATAGCACCGCCCTACCTCAAAGCAGTGTGGCCAGAATAAGTATATTAAAGTGCGTGAGCACAGAGTGCTGCTGGATAGCCCTGTGGCTCTTTGCTATTTACGTGCAATGCAAACCCCCGGAGCGGAAAGTTAATCCAAGAGAACACAGCAGAGTCTTTTTATACGTTAACCGCTATACTGCTCCATAACTTCACCTGGCACTTCACAGAGATTAAAAATGACGATGCAGCCCCTGTCCTGGAGAGTGTTTGTCTTGGCAGGGCCAGCGCTGCACAGGTGCATGACAGCGATGCCGGAGCCAAGGCTGCGATGAAGCTGGCTTCCTGGTGGCAAAAGTGCGCTCCCTTGAACAATAAATATTCCACCTGCTTTCTCTATTTTTAATAAAATATGGAAATTGTCACACCTTGTGATAGGATAATGGTTTGACAGATTCCTTGTTTTAAAGAGCAGCTCTTCCCAGTCTGAGCTAAACCCAGCACTTCATAGCTGCAGACACTCTCCATGTAGCCTATTAAGCCCTGGGGAAAAACACGTTTTTTGGCCTTGGCTGCTTTTTTCCCCTTGAATTTCAGATTTTCTATAAGAAACTTGGAGACCCTCATCTATGCTATTGTAGTGAACGTTGCTTTGGCACTGACTATCCAAGTTTAATTAATTAAAAATACAAATGCAATCAAGCTTGTTTAAGACAATGGAATTACCCCAAACTGGTATTAAGCCCTGCCAACTTAATTTTCTCTGCTTGTAGGCTGTTTTTTTTTTTAAATAAACAAAATTTAATCTCCTGATCATTGAACATCTAATGTAATTATTCAGATTCAGACAGTGTTTGCTTTGTATAACTCTGCTTATTTCCACTCTTTTCATGGTACTAGGCTCCAGGGCTAAAGTCCACACATCACAGCAGCATTACACTGAAGATGGAATTAGTCCAAACCTTAGACTTGGACCAATATGGAAAAAATGTTTGGAGAATATTGTAAGAAATTCACAGCTAAATACACTTTGGTGATACATACGGATCTGCTCATTTGTTTTTGAAAGCAGCTGTATTGAAACTTTGCTCACGGAACTTTATTTGAAAGTCAAATTCTGCAAACAGTTGCATAAATATGTTTGCACGAGTATCTGAACCAGAATGCCTATGTGGCTTTGTTGATTTTGGACAAAGCTCTTGGCAGGACGGATAACAACCCACCCACCCTCTTTGCAGCAGCAGCAGGAGAGCCCCACAAGACACTGACCGCTCAGTGCAGTCACTGCACCCAAAACCAGGAGTGGGGTACAGAGCCTGGGAGGGCGGCAGTGGCTGGGGAGACATTTGGTAAGCCAGCCTTGCTCCAGGAGGGAGAGCAAATGCTCTGCTCTGACCCTAAGCAATTCTCCAGTGGAAGACAAGTTCTCATCCTAACAGAATCCATTCCCTCTGTGCTTGTCAGGAAAACATCCCCACCAGGGGCACATCATTCCAGCCCTCCTCTGAAAGTTCTGCATCATCTAAAACATTCTCATTCAGACAACTGCTTCATTCCCACGTGGCTCACTGAACAAGCCCTGAGTTCCAATGTAGCCTGCAGATGCTGCTGGGTCAGGAGCATGTTTACCTTTAGAAGATGGAGCTTGTCATTAGTACTGGAGCCACTTTAAATGACAGAAGAAAAAATTTATTTTTGCATGAAGTACTGGGTGCAGAGAAGATGATAAATAATTGTCACAAGTAATGAAGATGATGCTGGCGTGCTGGAGGGGATGGAAAGATTCCCATCAATTTCAGGGGGTCTTTCATCAAGCCTGGTACTCCCACCTCTGCCAAACACAATTTAAATGAATAAAACACTCAGTATGTCTCTCAGTTAACATGACAGTGGAAATGCATGCACCTTGATTAATGGCCAGGAAATCTGGATTGTGAATGTGCAATGTGAGTATTTTAACATCTTTTTTAAACTGAAATTATTGGGTATCATGTTCTTCAACACGTGCTTTATTTTGTATTTGGCATCCAGTTAGAATAACAGTGCACAGAAAAGGAACAGAAAGAAAAAAAGAACATGGAGACTAACTGATAGACAGGCGGACAGATATCTTACTCTTCTGCTAGTTAAAAACACTCAAATGACTAGTTAGATCTGGTTACTGTTCCCATAAGTTACACTTAAAAAGCATGTGCCCCTGGATCAATGCCTTTGATGAGGTTTCCTGAGCACAGTGTCTGAACTGTTGTCTTCAAGGCTGGTCACAACGCTATTCTGGGTGCGGTGGACTTGCAAACTTCTCCGTGTGGATCACAGAAGATGCACCATCACCAAGACTTCCCGGCACTTGAATGCGGCATTTGTTCTGCAGCCCCAGGGGAAGGGCTACTCACACCACCGCTGCAACTACTGTGCTGACCAGAAAGAGAGTTTGTCTTTATCTTCTTAAGCTACTTTCAACAATGTCTCTGCGGCAAGGCCAGAGGAATGGAAAAAATCCCTCAAAGAAATATGAAAGCTCACCTCAGAAGTGCCCTGGGAAACTTGGTGAACAAACACTTGGTTGTTCTCATTTTGTTCTACTTTGGATTGGGATGACAGAACTGGATGACTTGTCCTAAAAGAAGGTAGCTACTGAGATTTTTTTTATTTGAGACTTTTATGTCCAGTCTTAAAGATTTTGACCAAAATACCTCTTATTTTCTGTCTAGTGCTGCTACTTAGACTCCTTTCTGGTGATATTCTGAGTAATATGTGTTGAAAGAAAATTTCAGTAAAAGTTGTAATTTGAATGTTTAAGGTTATGAAATCTACAGAACTGTTGCTGTTGTACATAGCACAAAATAAACATCTCGATTCCAGGAAACTGAAGGAGACATCTTGTGAATCGCTTGCTTAAGACGAAAAGACTTCTGCAAAACTACTCTCCGACTTCTAAACGAGCCTGGGTAGAAACCGAAGCAGCCATCAAAACTAAACCTTTATCCAGCTCAATAAAATGGTAGAACATATATAGACACCAGCACAGTCACTCTGCAAATGCATATTTAAGCAGCACACCTTGCTTGCAAGCACATAATAAAGGTATTCAAAGGGGTTACTGGCTGTGCATGCCATTCAATAACCACTGCAAGTGCTAAACATCTCAGCCCTTTTATTAATGATTCCTTCAATAAAATGCTAGATGTTCTTAGTTGATACTTCATTGCTAAGTTTACTTTTTTTTTTTTCTGTCGCTATTCCTCATGATGTTTTGAAATACCAGACTTCAAGCGCAACAAAACTTCACAATCTTGAGCAGGCAAATTATATTTGGAAGTGGTTCTGAACCCCAAACTATAAAGAAGGAAAGTTATTGCATAATGAGCTCCACTGTTCTCCCAAATAATCAAAGGGACAATATACGGAAAAAAAATCAATCACTGACCAATGACAATGCTGCTAAGTTATTACTTAACAGGATCTTTGGCCTAACTACAGATGCTCTTCTTGCAATAATCCAGACACTGACTTTGACTTGTTTTGTATTCCCAGTATGAACTGACTGACTGCTAGGCGACAACCCTCTCTGAGTGGGTGTGAGGGAGCTGAGTTGCTGAGTAAAAGTGAAATGAATAGTGGAAAAGAGATTTTCAAGTCATTTAGAAACACCAAAAACACTAAGAGGAACCTGTGCAAGAGGGGATTGCCAATGGAAAATATTTTTTCTCCTTCTTAAGAGAAGTCTTCAGTACCAAGCATCTCTTTGAACTGTATTTCTCAGATGGATGGAGACAGCATGGCACCTGGTGTCCATGCCCAAGAACCGTGAACAATCTTATGCAGGTCTACAAAGAAAATGCAATTTTAGAGAGAGCTTCTGATTCATTTTTATTAACAAAACGGGTTGTCATTGGGAAACTAGGTGAGCATTTATGCAATATTAAAGATTATTCCAATATTTGTATTTTTTCAGTTTATCTCTGTTCAGTTTTTCTCTTCATTTTTTTTTTGTTCAGTTTCACAGAGTACTATGAATAATGTCATATCCTTAAGAAACGTTTTGGCTTTTTTTCCAAAACATTTTCACTCTAAATTTCAACATACAAACACAAACATTCTGCAACACAAAGTGTCGGTGTCCTCTGCACAACAAGAAGCCCAGACTATCATCTCTAGAGCTACTGAATGAATTTTGGTGAACAGAAGACAAAGTTAAGAAGAGCTCCAAAAAGGGATGCCCACTTTTATTTAGAAACTGCAAATATATTTAGAAATTTTACTTCCCAGATGGAAGATGATACTTCAATATCCCCTGTCCTGTAGGTCTGAAGAAATACATCACTGACTGAGGTTCTAACGTGTTCTCTAGCACTTAGAGCAAGCTGCCATTTTGCCAGCAATATTCTGTGGCCCATCTGCATCGCTACACTGCCACTTCATTAGCGAGCTTAGAGGAGTTCACAAATACAGAAGTCAAGGTTGTCACGTGAAATTACACCTCTAGAGATAGGTAGATTCTCCTATAAGGGCAAGCTATGGGAACACTATGAGAACCATCACTCTCAGCTAAGAGTTAACACCTACACTCCCAGGATTGGGGTGCACTGTCTTCTGAGACACTAAGTGAGCCCAGGAACTTTTCTGAAGGCAGAGATTTCCTCTTCAGCAGCCACATTAAATGTGCTTCTTCCGTGAAAGGAAAAGGGAAAAAGGGATGGAAAAGAAGAGCCACATGGCTGATCTGAAAGGAAAGCATGTTTGCGCCGACACTGAAACATTAGAGACATTGTTCGAGTGCAGTTCATCCTTGCAAAAATATTATCCTCACTGCGATGCCAAGGCTGGTGAAAGTATGGGCTTCCTGCCATGGAAGTGCTTGGTATTTATGCTAGACTTGTCATGGGGCTTATTTACTCTCTGCGCCCAACGTTTCAGACACACTCAAGTGTAGTGTTCATGTCTTGGCAAGAACTTCTCATTCATGCATTTTCTCTTGGTCCCCTTTGAGGAGTCTTCGTCCTCCAACATTGCAGTGGTTGAAATTTCATTGCTTGCTGAGAAAACCAACACTGATTAATTTCATCCTACTTGCATGGAAGAGGTAAAGTATGCAGGTCTCTAGCCAGGGACAAGGAAATCCCTGCTGCTTACATGCCACACTGAATAAGCAGCCCATGGTTGCAGCCATCAGACTTTAACAGTCTTCATTCCACCCGCAGGAAAAAAGCAATTAACCATAGCAACATGGGAAGCAAACAGGAAGTAATGCAACACATTAACTTTTGATTAGAGAAAAATTTTATAAGATATACTATGCCACAATGAAGAATTCAGCTGTAGCACTGCATTGACACTCCCCAAATCATTACAGGAACATGACTGAGGTTACAAATTTAAGCCTCAAAACCTAGGAAAAACCTAAATTAATGTGGCCCATGTAGCCTGAATGCCATTCCTCACTGTGCATGCATTCTGGTACAGTCTTTAATTACATCACTGCAAACTTTTTTCCCACAGGACCTTTGCCTCATTCAGCACACAGAACGGACAGTGCTTACTTAATGAGCAGCTATTCAGTATTTCGTTTTCTCCTCTGGTTCAATGTGTGGCCCTAGACTTTATTTACTGCACACTAGTCAGGCCTGCTCTGGAGACAGAATGATTCATTTCCCCGTGGACCTTTCTGCAGCATTCTCCACTGTAGACTTTGAATATTTTACAACCATTCATGGACCTATTTTCATATCTCCTCTAGGAGAAGATGTCATTAGTCCAATTTCACAGATAGGGAACTTATACATCTGAAGATTAAGGTTAGAAGTATTCACTGATTGGTGCAACTTGATTTTCCGTGTACTTAACCTTACACACAACTCACTCTGTTCAAAGCCAATCTTCCATTTGCTTCAGCTGCAGATGTTAGTATGGATACCCAAAAATCGCAAGGCAACTACTTAGAAAATGAAAACTGCACACTTAAAGGCCAACTGTGAAAAGCTCATTTAAGTTACTTGCCTGTCATCACTTAAGACCTAGTTTGACCAGAGCATATCCGTGTTCAGCTCCCCATTGTGTCACTCAACTGCTCTGCCCATTAAACAATTCCCTTTGCTGCTGCAATTCCCTGTTTACATTTATCACACCTATTACCTCATGCAGTGTATGAGGCAGTCATTATATCCTTCAGTTTCATCCCCAAACTAACTCAGTCTGTTAAGTGACTGAACTAGGGCTCCTGGGGAATACAAATTTTGTATCATATAACACGAGACAAGAATTTAAGCTGTATAGGCAACCTTAATATAAAATCCATCTCAGGTGCTAACCTAGAAATCTTAATGTTTTAATACATATTTCTATGTTTTATTTCCTAAGCTTTTAAGGAACTAGAAAATTGGGAAAAAAGAGTCATGGAGTAACAGAGACTTCCTTACTCACTAGGAACAGCTCACCCAAAAAGCTGGGAATGTTTGAATTGGTCATTTTAAAGATTTTTTTTATCACAGCTTTTTCTGAGCTCTTTTCTAAGGTTTTTTGGAAATGAAACTCCATCACATTGACACCCATAATATACCTGTATTAGCAGAGCTGAAAGAGGGATGTCACAGTGCCCACTTAGGCTGCTGGGAGCTGAAGGAGCTGATCATCCTCTGAGAGAGGTGAGTTTCATACCTCAACAGCGGCATTCATAGATACTGGCTGACTACTTATTCTCTTGTCTGTAGACAAGAGTCTGCCCTTAGATTCAGAGTTTTCTAGCCATTCTCCATCAATTTGTCATCTTCCTACAACATCCTCACCCTGCCACTCCCAGCCTCAGCTTTGCTGGCCAAGGAGCTCTAGCATTCCCCAGCCAGACAAACCCCCCCTCCGATCCTGCACCCAGCCTACTTACCCACCCACCCTTACTACCTTGGTCATCTTCTTCAGCTCCAGCCCGGCTCTTCTAACATGCTGTCTCCTGGCCTCACCAGCACCTTGTACATGCCTCTTGTGCCCAATTCCTCACTGGCATTTCCTACTGACAACGTATTTGCAATTCTTAACTTTTTGCTGGTGTTTCCCATTTTCTCCTTCCTCAGTGATTTTTTTTTCTAGAGTCTCTCTGGATCATGACTCCCCTTTATGGGATCTTTCACTGAAATATACCCTAGATGGCCTTTCTTTCCCTTTTGACTCAGAGGATGTGTAGGTGGATGAGTTGCAGCAAAATACAGTTAGATTTTGTGAAATCTTGAGTATTTAAAGGAATAGCTATGGTGGTATGATTTCACTTTCAAGACTACAGTGCTTGTTTTCTTGGTGGACTGATGACCTTTCTTTGTATTTCCCACTGCAGTTTTCAGCCTATTTCTACTAAGAAAAAAAACAAAATCAAAACCAACACCCCAAAATAAATCAAGTAACAACAAAACAAAGAACCAAAACCAAAAACCCAACCCTTAGCACAGAAAACATCTAGCATAAAATATTTCAGCCTACAGAATTCTGTCAATATCTTTATTTTATAATGTGCAACATTAGGCAACCTTTAAAATGGACCGTGCTACCCAGCCTCCAAGTAATAGCAATCCTTACTCACAAGTTTTGACTTTGGGAAGAACATATTTATTATTTATTACGTGTTACAGAGCCAGTTCTGTCCTGCATGATGATGTTTTAGGACCTTGTTCTGTGAGCAGTTCTACTGAATTCAGAAGACTCAACTGCAAAATTCAGTGATGCTATCTTTGAGGGTTATAAGGGAATCAAAATAAAAGTAGCTTCTTTTCCAGATAATTCTTTTTCAGACTAAATAAGCAAATATGAAACAGCAAAATTCAAGGAAGAAGAAGGACCTTACAAGATTTTGGAAATGTTTGGTACAATTTTATGTTTTGTAATAATTAAGTATCTCTATCTATTGGTCAGGGATTAATATTGCCTTACTTTCCTTGAATTCCATTTAGTCCTTACATTATTCATAATCCACATGAGCTCTCTCTTCTCTCAAAATTTCTGGCACAAATATGAACCTCTTTGGTAAGGACTCATACGGTTATGAATGTCTGGACAGCCTGAGTAATGAAAGGCCATTTGGGGCCGAACCATTGACCACAGATTTAACTTGCCAGGATGGATAAAACATAAAATGTAAATTAGGTACTAATAACCCATTTTCCTTCTAAATCCTCGGTACAGATATGCAGCAAGAAGTACAGATTATGTTTTGAGAGAGATTCTGGAATAATTTGCAGTTAAAAATATTGTATGGGACCTTGTCTTGTGGCCTCAGAAGAGACTGAATTGTGAGTTGCTACTGCTGCCCTTGAACCCACTTCAGTCAATGGAAAGTTTCATTGGCACCTGAATTTGTTGCTTTGGGTAGCTGCCTAGCTACCAGCAAAACCCAGCACATAATACTGTCATCAGGGGAAGAGGAATGTGCAGTCCAGCAAGCAAGACATGCATGGAAAAGTACGTTTCTCTCAGCATGTTTTGCAATCTCCATGCTACTCCCTCCCCATCTTCCTTTCCACTGATCTCATCTGTGGAGATGAAGTCAAGAAGAAACTGTAGGAAGTAGCACTTGCAGGGCAAAATCATTTAACTGCCTGTTGAGTTCTCGACATCAGCCTTAACTTAGCTTTGATATTTTTAATGGGGCCATCCCATTAGCAGAAACAGATGTTCAGATTTGTTCGTCACTCAGGGGATCCAAAGGTAACTTGAGGTTTTATCAGTTCACGCAATGGATTTCGTATCAAAGCTATGGTGTTGCCCTCTATTAGTGTGCACTAATCTCCTGGGAAGCAAGACTACATGTTATTCAAGTTCCAGTTCAGCATTTCTGTTGTGTTGTGTTCAGAGCACATAAAATACATGTTCTTCATGTGTGGACTCCAGTCTCCAGTGGCACTGTAAGAATGCTGAAGTCTTCAGCTCCCCTCCTCCCCCGAAAACCATTGTTCTTGCTCTTCTCACTGCAACCCAACTACGAGGAAATGACAAGTTTCCCTTTTCTCATATAGGTCCAGGACCATCTAAAAATAAAACCTGTGAAACTAGCCTCTTGAATTAATTATGTTCCAGGTAAAAATAAACCTGAAATTTAAAATGGAATGCCCATGCCCTCGTCCCTAATGAGATCTATAATTGCTTCTCCACCTCATGGCATGCCTCTCTTTTAAGTGAAACCCCAAATCTTGCTGCCATTCAATAGGTCAGTATGCCTGACATGGCTGTTCAACATTCAGCTCAGTAAGTTTTATCATTATTTGCACTTAGTAAATAAGATTATTTAATCAACAATTTTGAAAATGAAATAAACATTTGTTATTAGCCTGCAAAGAGGGAAGGTGTTAGCAAAGCAGACTCCATGGAGGAAGAACTCTGTAATTCATGAATGCACCAAAGCAGCAGGTCCCCCACTCAGCCTCTTTACAAGAGGAAGTTAGTGCTGCATAGCTGCTATGAAACTTACAGAGAACAGAGGAGTGGATCACTGCTCCATCAGTGCAGAACTGCCTTGCTGGAACAGAGATCTGCCTGACAAATCTCCCAGAGGACAGCAAAGCAGAAAAAGCAAAGCCCTGCCTATTCGTTCACTCTTCCTGTTATTAATTTGCACTATTATTACTAATAAAGATTATTTTACTGTGCTAATGCCTAACTGTGGCACAGAACCAAGAAGAGCATGGTGCTAGGTACTGAATAAACACAGAAAAACAAGGCAGTCCTGCTGCAGTGAATGGAAAGGTTTAGACAATATGAATAAATATCCATCCCTTTCGAAAGCCCGTTGGAGCCACCTTCCAAGTCATCTCAGGTTCAACCACTACTATTGATGCAGGAAAACAGAATCAAGATTTACACTGGTAAAGGAGGAGACTCCCTAAAAACACATATTCAAAAGCACAGCAAAACAGAAACAGACTAAATAAGCCTCTTGAAGAAACACATATTTGTGAAACTGCCCTGATTTAAAAGATATGTTTTCTGTCCTTCACCCATCACACAGACCCATGCTACGGTAACATGCTGAAGATACATCATGTGGTAATTCAGGGACACTCACTAACTGTGGAAATATCAGTGACAACACAAGAGTGAGCAAATAAACCTTGAGATTGTGAAGCAAAAAATAAATAAATAAATCCACCATGGTCTGGTCTGGTGCAGGCTATCACTATTAACATGAATTTAGGAGAGCTGATGTGCCTCCCCACAAAGCAGATCTTGGGGGCATATTCATTATTAGCAAAGTACGAGCTCAACAGTTTGCTTCCCTATAATGATCCAACAGTGACACTTAGGTGAGCAGCATATAAACATTCAGGCTGGAATTTGGTCAGGGCGGCAGACTGAACATCCTATACTTAATAAGAAATGCCATATAGGCTGCAATGTCCAAGCAGAGCAGAAATGAGCTTAATTAAAAGATCTCATATGAAAGTTCCCTACACAGCAAGCTACACAGACCAGCATTTACAGCCCTGGGAAACATCAAGTGTGGAGTTGACTCTGACTTCAATGCCAAATGTGGTATAGCACTTGGAGAACATTTACTGTGGATGAAAGCAAGCGAGTTTTGCCTTGGAGGGTCCCAGGTATGTCCCACAGGAAAAAAAATTGCAAAAGGTCTCTCTTCCTCCCTGCTCTGTTGGCCAGCTTCTCTTGTACATACCATCATGCTCACAAATGAACTCACTCATAATGTGACGACAACCTCCCCATTTTTTTGGATGCCAGACTTTAAATGAAAGGAAATTAGGGTGTTTGGAAGGTTGTCACTTTATCCTCTGCCAAAGACCTGGAGAATTTTCTTTCCTTTTTTTTTTTTAAAAAGGAGCAGCCAAACCACTTTTGAATCACATAGTCAACACAGTGAGTATGGCTGATTGACCTTAAAACAAAACTAAACACATTTACTTCATAATTGTCTATTCCTTTTTCTCTTCCTACCCATACTTTCTTTCTTCTATTGTTCTACTCACTTTACATGCCCAGGCTCTACTCGTTCTGGCCTTGTATATCTCCCTCTCCCTACCTTCACTTTTCCTGCACATTACTTTCTCCTCCTCTCTCCTAACCTAACCTAGCCTAGTCTAAGCTAACCTAATCTAGTCTAATCTAATCTCTCTTCTTTCTTCCTTTGCTCTTATTTCCTTTTCATATTTCCTGTTCAAACATTAAGTAGTTTGGCTACTTCCAACTTCAAACTTACGATTGTGTCTTACGGCAATTCACTAACAGAGATAACATGATATTTAAGATAAAAATGCCTGGCTTTGTCACGGCATTTACTTCAGTTTTGTTGGTCTAACTCCACTGAATTCAGCAGAGTTGTGATGAATGGAAAAACAAGATAAATGCAAAGGTGTTACTGCTTTTGCTTATTCTGTGTGACCTTCAGTATTGCAGACAGGACTCCATGGGCATTTGCATGCTAGTATAGACAAGCCTGTTGTTACTTGTATCATGATATTCCCATCCTGTTCTATCTAGAAATTCACAAGGACTCATTAAACTGTTTATTTTCCATTTATAACTGCTGGAAGTCTCTAACGTGAGCTCTACTACTATTCTAAATGCCACTATCTGAAATTAGCTGTAAATCTCTTGTGCTGCTTAAGCTCAAGGAAGTTCACTGATCTTGAAGTTTGGTATCTAGACAACAATCTTCTTTAAATAGCTCGCCCAGAGATATTAGCTAAACAGAAAGGTCATAGACTTGAAAAACCTTGAAGAAATAACTTCAAGACACTCTCCAGGCAAGGTCAGTAACTCTGCCTAACACTGACTTTCTCAATACTTTTCATTCTCAGAGGAATATTAAAATATTAATTATAACAATCACAGTGAGGTATTCAGTAAAAACAAGAGTTTTACTTCAGTCTCCCATAGCCCATAGCAATATCAGTAGCCAAACAGATGTAACTCCATATTGTACAAGGGAAGTTTCAATTTATCAGTGAAGTTGGAATGGAAAATATTAAGAGCATCTGGAGACACTATTCCACATCTGCTGAAGACAAAATACATAATTGTATCAAGTGGGGAAACTCATAGGAAATATAGGATTTTCTCTTAAATGTTAGTAATTTACATTTAAATCTGTTTAAAATCTCAGGCTATATAATTAATTCATTACTGTTGAGAGTAACACACGGTTTAGACTACATTGCTAAAATCACAGTCTTGACAGGGCCCGGTTATTGCAGGCTATCATTCTCAGACAACGCCTTCTAAGGAGAATTACCAAAAATTCTCAGTATGTTTCTCTAGTGAACACAATGAGATTGAACATCACTCTCATAGAGCATAGAACTGCTGAATGGCTTGTGTTGGAACGGACCTTGAAGGTGATCTAGTTCCAACCCACCCTCCTCTGAGGTTATCACAAAATACAGTGATTCACCAGAAACAGAGCCGTGCTCACAGCTGTGCAGATCTTGGCAATGTTCACTGAAAGTTTGCCTGTCTTGACAACATTGAACTGCTGCAAGCAAGTGCTTTCTTGTTCCTATACAGCTCTTCAGAAGTCACTGTATGGGGTTGTGCCAGACGGTAGGGCAGTGCAGAAGAACAAACTGTCCCTCTCCTCTGTAAGATCTGCAGCCTGCCATTAATGACTAAAACTACTATCACGGATCAGGCCATTTGTCCTACCTGGCATACAGGAGACACTGACTGGTATTTTAACTCAGCTGAAGCATTCAGCAGTAGCCATATGATGAATCGTCATCTTAATTCTCCTGTTTGCCTGATGGACTGCAAAGGCAAGGAAGCAGTGATGAATGTAGTGGCAGCAACAAGATGTAGCCACACAGATGAATTTTTTCCTCAACATTTATCAGCAAACCCAAGTGTTTACTACTTGCAACTCTCCTGTTCATCAGTTTAAATGAAATAAAATGTTAACGCATATTTACATGTTTTAATTATAGTTGAGTCTCCAACATTCTTTTGATTAGTTAGCAGTAGTCAGATAGGAAGCACTACTGAAGAATGTTTAGGAAATAGCCTCCACCACTCCACAACCCTTTTTTTGTCAGAGGCTCGTGTACTGGTTGAATATTATAGTTTGAGTCCTATCTTATAATTTTAACCTACTTATTTTTGTTCGAAAAGAAAAACAAAACTTAATGATGGCAAAATGTAAATGCTGTAGAATGCATCTATGTATGTCCTGAATGAACCCAGGATGCTAACCAGCATCTACCCCTATCCATTGTTGCTTTCTGTTTGCCCTACTACCACCCTTTTCAAATGTGTTTTGTTTGCTATTGCAATATATGACAGAAAAGAGTTGGAGTGTTGATAACACTTTAACTGTTCTTTTCACTTCCTAACACTCCTTTGCAAAAGCAATGCATCACACAGGAATGAAGCTATGAAGTGATTAACTTCCAAGTACGACAATTTGTCTTCCTTTCTCCAAGGACCAGTCCTTTGACATTAAGAGTGTTGCATACACATAATTTATTCCGATGTCTTCATTTTTTACTGAACAATTCAGCATGGAGCACCACAACATGATCATCTTCAGTTTGGGTGAAGTCCTTCAGAAACATAAGGTGCAACTGCTAGGTTTTAATAAGCCCATGCTGTCACCCTTTTCTGGCTGATACCATGCACATTGCATTAAACTACCTGCAATTACACCTTGTGAAGTGCCCTGGACAAATAGTTTCTGTTCTTTTCAGGGGAGCTTCCATCATTGCAAACCCAAAGTGCTTGTTATGGTGCTTGTTTTGCAATCCCTGCTTTGGGGTTTTTGATAGTGTTTCCATGATTGCCTTCATGCTTTATTACTCATCTCAGTCCCACACTGCCTAAGAAATTACAGTTTTTATGTGCACTTTGCGTTGCTTGAATTAGAGTACGATCTTCTACCATGGCAATAGTTCTGCGGTTCTCACACTCTTTGACCCAATCTGTTTGATTCTAGGTCTAAATATGATCCAGACACCACATTCCTTATGCTGACTGATAACCTCCCAGCCACAGATAACTATTTGTCCACTGCAGTCATTTCAGATAGGTCAGCTCTGTTTAGTACTGCACTGACCACATGGCCTTCCCCTTCTTCAGTGACAGGAGATGCAGAACAATGCCAAACGAAGATTCTCTGACCCCAGGGATTTCCATGGGGGATCCACACTGTTGCTAGCTCTCTTGCAAATTTAGAGTTTTGACAGGACAGAAAGTTCATCAGGACAAGATAGCATGAGAGGCAAAAATGATGGGGATGGTTTTGTCCCTCAGGTTCAGGGCTGAGTGGGATTTGCTGAGTGGCTTTCCATTTATGACTGATGAGAAAACTGCAGGCTTCACATCTGAATACAGACCTCTCTGGTGATTCATGTTTTTGCTGGCTTCCTGCACACTTTCTCCCCTTTCAAATGACTGACAAAAACACGATACTCTTGAATGGATTTTGCTTCCTGTGTGTCCTGTTCAAGACGTGCTGCATGAGGTCTCCGTGACTGCCATCAGTTAGCAGTTGAGTTCCACCTCAAGTGGAAAACACTGAGCCATAATAACCTAAATATCAGACATCTGCTGTCTCTGTGCCTCAGGCCATGTCACTTGCAATCATTTGAAGAGCTCAGTATCAGCACAGCGGCTTGGGCTGGAGAGCAGCCCGAGCTGCAGATACTCTTGGTGGAAGGGCTGTCTCTTCTGGAATGCACTTCTCCACTTCAGCTCTAACAGACTGGGTTTCATGACCCCCCAGGTCATCCTGTAGGGTCCATCTGCTTTCCCAGGCTTTGAAGGGGGAGGAGAAATTTGGGAAATTATAAAGCCACCATAGGAAATGGTTAGTAGCATCATGGCAGGAAGAGGCTATGCCTTGAGACATTGACTCAGTGGACAAAAATTGTACTGACACTGAGGAAATCTACCCAGAAAACAGAACTGTAACTATGCTAAAGAAATAAACACGTATTGACTTTATGGGATACAAGAGAGAGTATTTTTATAAACTGATAAATAAAATTGTTCTGATTAAGGTTTTAAAGTCTATAAATAAATTTTAAAAAAGAGAGAGAACAAATGAGTGGGAAATACAGATCTTAGAGTCCGAAAAGGAGGAGGGGAGATAATTCCATTAAGAGATTGTTCCAAGATATCATTTTAAACTTTTAGCACTGATCTCTTTGTCTTCTAGCTCCTCAGAAGAAATCACCTCTTGTATTATGCCATTCAAAATGAATTACGCTTTCAATTTTCCTTGTTTCCTGTTATATTCATATTAAACTACTACATTGTGCACAGGAAAGAATCCAGCAAAAACAACTAATCATACTGTATGCTAGGAATGGTTTTCTTCAGATGGCTTTAATGCTGAAGACAAAGGTCAGCAATTTACCACAAACAAAGAATGTAATATTTCCTCCACTTGTGAGCAGTATACTTCCATGGTGCTCACAGTATTCTTCTATTGCATTTCTACTGGAAAGGAGGGCTTAGAAAACTTTCTATAAAGGCAGCTCTTTTTTTTTTTCTTTTTCTGTAGGACTTAAGTTGTGAATGCTGTATGAGGGAGCTACCAAATTAACTGTAAAGGTCCTCTACCACACAATTACTTAATTAACACATTTCATAAGCATTACACATGACCACGTTGATGCATGAGGGCAGGGACGGTTCGTATCGAACTTTGCACCTCCCAGCCAGCTTTGCTTTGCATACTGACTGAGCAGCCTGGAAATCTGTCTCAGAGCAATAAGGGGAATGGACAAGTTGTGCTTTGAAACTGGAAGGAAGAGAAAGACAGCTGTAAATGTGCATTATTTAAAATGCTGTACGATGAGAAACAGATGCTGGCATGGCATTTGTGGAGTTGCAAGTTACACAGCTTACGCTGGCAGTTGGCAAGCGAAACTGGTATCAAATCCACAGCTATGCAAAATCCACTGCCACAACTGGCATCCAGGATGGCAGAGCTGGCCAAAACTGACTGATTGTGAGTGTGGAAATTTTCCTCTCTGCTCTGATCCCTCCCAGGGCGGAGGTGCAATGGCAAGTCAGGTAGGGGAAATCACACTGCACCTGTCTGTGAGATAAACACAGCATTTCTCTTTCAAGGGTTGGCTGTGTATTTATTGCCTGTCAGCAGGACTTAAGTTCACTTAAATGAAGAAAAAAAGGGAGGAAGAAAAGCAAAGTGGTGTATTTGCTCTCAGATTCAAGTTCTGATGATCCATATCTCACAATCAGAGCTTCAAGCTGAACTGCCAGTGTCTTTTCTGCTCTGAAGCATTCAAAGGAAGAAGTTTCTGATCCCTCCCCAGTGCACATCGTAAGTGGGTGAGTTGGCAGCATGCTACAGTTCCCTTCCTTATTGCTGCCTACCAAGGAGGGAAACCCTGGAAAACTGCCAGATCTGGGTTCTTGTTAGGGAAACACTATTTTCCTGATCAGAGGACAAGAAAGGAAGAGGCAGAATTCCACATAATTTTGTCAGCTAAAACATTGTTTTGACTTCCATCAGTAAAAAGAAGCTAGCAGCTAATTTATGCACACAATAAAGGCTTTTTTTGAGGAGACATAATTCAGTATCATCACTCCTCAGCAACTACTGAGACAGAAGGTTAAGATCACTGGGGCTTAGGAAATAACCATAATCTCTCCTCGGACTGATGGGCGAGTTCCCAACTGGTCTCATACTGTGTGAGAAAAGGTAAAGGAATATCTTATCTGCACAGTGAGTTAGAGTGAGCATTTATGGACCTTTTTATAGATTTCAGGTAGTCTATAGATGCTTACTAGTTGTAACTGATTGTGAGTGATGGCTGCTTTCCACACAATTCAACAGTGCTATTGAGAATAAAATCCTATCCCTTCTTTTCAACCAGGATGGCAGGTCTCCATCAAGGCTCCTTTAGGATTTGGAAAACAGATCAGTGCCAGAAAACTTGTGAAAACCACAGGGCTACAGGGTGGATCCATGTCTCCCTTCTCTCTGTGCTGGCCCTGTCATAATCCCAGGCTGTACTAATGCATGAGGCCCGTTGCAGCACTCAGTGGGAGTAACCACAACCTTGTGTGACCTTTGCGTTGGCAGTTCCTCCAGAGTTTGTAACTCTGCATTGCTGCCTTCCAGTCCTTAAGACCTTACCTAAAGAAGTTGATCTGTAACTCATAAGAAAGGCTCTGGCCCCCAAGAAGACTTTGAAGTAGACTCTAAAAAGGACATTAGCCCTACTCATAGGACAAGGGGTTGTCAGTGGCAAAGAACAGTGAGGAAAGGCTGTAATTCTCCTCACAGCTCTGACCAGTGATTCATAGTCACACTGGCATAGGCAATACTGGCATAGACAATATTTTTAGAAGGTTTTTTTTTTTTTTTTCCATGGAAGATAATGATGTTACGGTGCTCCACTGACATCCACAGTCTCCTGGGCAGGGATGAAAGCAGCCTCAGAAGGAAGGAGGCTCCACCTTCAAGGAAGAAACCCATAGTGGAGCTAAGGATGGTCATGAGGTCCACTCCAAGCACAAGGGTTGCTTAATAGCTGCTCTTTTCACTTTGGCTTTTTTCTCCTCTCCCAAGCAGTAAAACCTCAGGAATATTCCCACTGACTATGCAAAAGGGACATCCACTTCTTTACTGACAGGTCTCCCCTCAGCTCACCCACACTCCCGTCTTCCATTCTCCCTCCTTCTTGGGCCCAGCCCTGGCGCCTGCAGAGGCCTCCAGAAGCTCACAGTGCTACACATTCCCACCCCAGGGCAGTTAGCCCACATCCATGGTCAGAGTGAATATGTCATAGTTCGCTACATTAAATCAAATGCTCCATGCTATTCAGTAAGTTCCGCACCATAGGTTTCTCTCTTCTGTGCTTTAGAGTCAATGCTGTACCTCTGCAGTGTGTCCTTACATGAGGCTGTGTGTGTTGAAGTTACCATTCAGGATACATATGCCAAAAGGTCCAACACTATGAATGCAATACCCAAGTGCTGAATGTTGTTTGGACTGATCAGAATATTTCTGAAGTGACTGATACCAAATTCTTCCCATGCTCAAAACCATTTTTCTCCACAAACCATGTTTACAAATGCAAAAAACGATTTGAACCAGGTGTTACAGAAGCCTGAAAGCAATTCAGGGCTGCTTCAATATTGCAAACACTTACGTGTAGCTGAGCCCAATTCTGTTGGTGTCGAGAACAGCCTTACACCAATTAGTTAACACTGCTTCTTGTAGCTTGTCTATGTGATGCAAACAGACACTCAAGGTGCCACTGTGCAAATATAAGACTGGTGCAGGGTAAGAGGATGGTGAATCTGGCAGCTAGAAAGAAATTCGCAACTAATTACAGAGATTATATTCTTATGGGTCATATGAAAACACTGAGATTTCCCATATTTTGAAATTAATTATTCTTCTGGAAAGGGAAGAACTTCCACATTTTTCTTAATATACTACACTTAGATTTGACTTCAATGACTTGGTCCTCAATGCATTTTTATGGAATACAGGATTTCAGATTTTTTGTTTCAGTTTTTGTGCTGAACTTTACCAATTCCAGAATAACAAGGAGCTCTTCAGCAAAACCAAATACCAACCTACCTTCCTCCCCAAACCCAGCAGATTTTTCAGAGTTTGCATTATTCCATCTTGCTCTACAGTGTCACTTCCCCTTGCTGCACTTAACTTTCACTCATCCTTGCTGTTACATCATCCAGGAGACAGCAATTTAGGGTAGAGAATATTTTTATTTCACTTACATTAGAATTTCCTGGCATTGAATTCATATGGTAAAAATGTGATTAGTAAGTAAATAAAAGTAGTGGCATAACCAAGAACTCTATTCAGAAATGGTCTCAACTCTTGCTTCTACCCTGCTGAGCAAGAGTTCGATTTTAATATCAACATTTAGCAGAATTCACGGTCATGCTTCAATTTATGATCTACAGAGCACAAAGAAACAATTCCAATTATCACCTCTAATGTGTTTTCAAAGCAGCATATAGTGATTACCTGGGAAGTAAAGAGAATCTCTCAGTGACTCCAGGGATTCAGCCAAACAGCCAACAATCTAGTTTTTAACACTCCCCAAATGATTTCCCACACATTATGTGCTGAAAACAGAATTGAAAGTTATGTGTGGGACTACCCCAGGAGTTCTCAACCTCTCTCTTCCTCAGAAGCCAGAAACTAGAAGCAGTAGGGTAATAATGGGCCAGCTTTCCACTAAGGTACTTTATCTGGGTCTTGTGTCAGACATGGGCTTAGAAGGAGTCTGAATACTGATCCTGTTAACCCATGAACTAATTTGCAGTGACATATTTAAAACTGAAATACTGTATTTACAGTGTTCTATTGTCCATTTGCACTGTCAGGAAAAAAACAACGGAATGAGTGGGACTAAAGCGCATGGATCAAGGACCTTCACGAAGAAGTACACATTGTGCTTTGTGGCAAAGACTGTTTCAGTAAAAGAAGTGTCACACAAATAGACATAAAGTTGGGGGGAAAAAAGTGCAAGACTGCTTTTAAATATTGCAGATATTCAGTAGAACATATATAAAAAAATGTGAATTTTGATCCACTGAGAATATTTTCTAGCAAAGCCTAGAATGAAACTCAGCCATAATAAACTTAGAGGCCTCTGTAACAACTAGAAGAAACCAAATCAAAATACTGCTTCCTCTACTACCTACCCAAATTAGTTATTTTTCTTGACAAACATTAGCTAAGGTTAATTGCATCCCTCCCTGAGAACGTGAATGCATCCCCAAAAACAAGGATTTCAGGCTGCTCATCACATGAGTGCACTTCACAGCATCCCTATGATCTAAGTCCGGTAAATCTTTTCACTCTCTTTTTCCTCTGTACAGTTCTCTGCTTTCATTATAAGAGAACTCCTGTACAATTTAATTTAAGGGAAACATTCTCAATGACTTAGCAGAGCTGAACAGAGTCAGCAAAACCAGAGGCTTTCTTTGCCCTGCCACGTTCTTTCCATTAATATCAGTAGCAAAGTTACAAGTGAGTTCAATGGGAAGGAGTAAGATTTTATCCTAAATGTAGTCCTACCTCTCATTCCCCATATACAGCAGATGTTAACTTGGTTTTGAAATAAATTTCCTTAACAACCAAGTACTACTATTTAACAGGACCCATGAGCACTTCTATAGCATTTTACAATTCCAAATCACTGCATAAGTATTAATTAGCCTTAATGACTCATATTACCTAATAAGATAATGAAAAGCCCCGCAGCTCACAATATCTACTTCTATTTTCACTAAGAGATGAAATGATCTCTTTAAAAGGATATGTTCTCTTTTAACTCTTTTTCTGCATATCTCTGTCGTAACCTCTGGAAATAACTCAGAGTGTATTGTGGTATTTTTTTCTTCATTTGTGAAGACTACTTTATTGTTGCAGTCTTTGCCACAAAATAAAAATACAGAGGTTTAAGGACAATATTTATACCTTAGGAGGCTTTCTGTTGAATGACTATTCATTGAGTGTGGACTCAATGCTGGGTAAGGAGATGTGGATTTGCTGCTTGTTCTTTACAGAGAATAGCAATGTCTTTCTTGGTTTCTTTCTGGGTTGCCACTGCCAAGGTAATGCTTAATGGATTAAGTCTTGTGAAATAAATTCTCTAAATAGAATGCGGGCTGAGATCATTTCAACTCATTTCCCCTGCGTTCCCTTCCCGTCCTGGAAGATGTCAAGTACAAGCAGCCTGCAAGCAGCCTGTTCTCCCAGTGTTAGTCTTGAGTCTCACTAGATGTATAAAACAGTTTGTTTTTTGCATACTTTCTGTGATGGCATTAAGAAAACTGGAAAGAGAAAAATAGCTTCTCAATTCCACCTATTGCTATAAACTGGATACAGCTAATCTTGCAAGGGCACCAAACATTGCTCTATTTGTTCATCACGAGAGCACTAGAAACCTATGTTTATGATAGAATGATAGTTGAATGTGAAGGATTTTAAAGAAAAGAACTGAACCAACTGTGGGTTTGTAAACAAACAAAATGGTTTTGACGTCAGTCGTATAATTTCATGGGCTGGAACAGCATCACACAGCCTGTTCTTGCCCCTGAAGAGTTTCTAATTTAATTTAGATACATTCATGACACAGGACAGCACATCAAATCCAAGAAACTTCACGGTAACGCTGAAGGCCAGATCTATGCTGCAAAGGTTGTGTAAGCCATGCTTTGAAGGAGTAACAGAGACCTTCTGGCTCAAGGAGAGGGGACAGTTGTGTCTAAGAAGACGGACAGACAGAAAGACAAACAGAAATGTGAGAAGGAGGGAGAGAGAGAGGAAGGCAGGAAGGCAAGGCAGGGAGGCAGGAAGGCAAGGCAGGGAGGCAGGAAGGAGAAAAAGAGAAAAATAAGAAAAAGAGGGGGGAACAGAAGCATTCAGAGCAGAGAGTGTCAAAGGGAAGGACTTTGTTTCTTCATTAGAAATAAATCAGTTTTAGGATTTTTTTCTCCATTGATGCTATCCAGAAAATCTGCATAACTTTTTCCAGAGCAATAAATCCTACCCACAGCTTTCAACAGTTCCTCCAGTTTTGTTCTCAGTCCTTCTTGGGTTCCTCTCCCTCTGTGCTCCTTCCATAGAGAACAACTCATGCAGAGAGAGCTTCTGCTCCACACCACACGAGCATGGTTGGGCTGCCCCAAGTGCAGGTGCACGAAGTGCAGTTCACACAGAGCCATGCAGAGCAGCCAAGGAGCCTTGCTTTGTCTCCTAGCCATAGGCACACACATTCATCAGGAGCTTCCACTTGGATGATGCAAAAACACCAGCAAGTTACCACTTCACTGTTGCTGAAAGCAACTGAAATATGTCTTATGCTGCAGTTAGCTAAGGGTATTAGTGTGGGAAAATGTATTCCCATACAGAGCACAGTTCTGACCACTGTAAGAAAAAAAACATCTGGTATCAACTGAATTTAAAGGGACTCCCTGTGTGGATAAAAATTGTTTGTGAGTACGTGCTCATCAGCTTGGACCTTAAATGATACAAAGAAGAGTTGCTTGAATTTCTCTGGAAACATATTTCAATGAATAGTAGAGCCATGATACATCATGCTGGTTTTTGGTTTTATTTACTAGATAGTATTTTCTACTCCACTGATTCCAGTTGCCCTAGGGTGTGTGAGAACTTGGGGCAGCATGCACACACCACCATCATCATCCCAACACAGCCAGCCGTCTGCCTACATGTTTGGAGGGAGGACAAGAGACACCTCCCCTTTCTGCTATTTCACTCCACAGAATCCTAACTACTTGTTGAATAATTGCTTCCAATAAAAATGTAAGGGATTTTTTTTGTGATTTTTTTTCTTTTTTTTTTTCCCAAGGAAAGCCGATACTTTCGACAAAAACATATTTCTCAAAAACTCAACCTCTAGTTTTGGCCAAAAAAATGTGACCAGCCTTTGGTGCAGTATTCGGACAGATATTATCACAGAAGTTATAAGTTAGTTATATAATTACTTGTGGAGTTATTTACAGCAGAAGGAAAGTTTCAGTTCCTTCCCTTGATCTATCTGTGGGCTTCAGGACCTTCCAAACCTTGCTTTTTAATCACTGTAAACATCGGGACTGAAGAGTTTGGTGGAGGGAGAATTGGCCATTTCTTTGTGCTCTGATCAAACCGGGCTTTTGATGCCCTAGAATTGTGGTGCAGAGCAGAGGTGCAGAAGCTACTGTACATGAGACAACAGGGGTATAGTAGCAGTCTTTCTGCCACAGGATGGAGCTCAGTGCAGGCTGCAAAACATTTCTAGGAGGCTGGATAAATAGTCAAGCATTTCTCTGTTACTGATGGCCATACTGCTGCTTGCTGCTTGCTACACGAACCTATGCTGGCTACCTGGAAAAGCTCAGCTGGGCAGATCTAAACTCCAATGCAGTGCCAGCAGTACTGATGGGCCTCTAGGGAGATCAAAAGTGACTAGAAAAGATCATACAGGTGAAGGTCTTGATTGAAAAAGTTCAACACAAAAAAGAGAGGGGAAAAAAAGAGCCAGCTTTTGTAAAAAGTGAGCATGTAAGCTTTGTGTCTTCAATTTTGCCCCACTTACTCAGTTCACCATCTCTTCAAAGCATTTCTCACACAGATGGGTATTTTTAACAACACTGAAAAGAACCCAGCAGAAGTAGAAGCTCAAATTCCTTTTACCCTGAATAAATGGGATACAAACATCACATAAGAGGTTAAATTACACTGGGATGATTTTTTTTCCCCTTTTTTAAACCAAATGTGGCAAAATTTGGAAGTGATCTTTCTGACTGTAAAATGCTACTGAACAATTTAGCAAAAAATATAATCAGGCTTATCCCTCTACCAGAGTACAGCGCATAACCAGAACCTCCCTGACTGAAGGAGTTAAGCTTTTCTGCAATAATGCAACAAATCACTCCCTGCAACAAACAGAAGACACATTCTAAGGCAGTTTCCCCACAAACTTCAATCTATGGGAAAAAAAATCTTGATTTATTATATAGCATCTGGACAGTTACGAATGAAAATTTGCCAAAGATCAGAATAATCGAGTCTTTCAGCCAAGCAGTTCTTTATGAAAGAAAAAAAGCACAGAATGGGTCTGAGCAAAATAAATAAAAATTCCACACTTTTAACCAACAGAACCTTTTGCATCATTCAGAAATATTCACAGACATCTAGAATCTTTTATCATCGAAAAAACACTCTGGCCTTTAAAATCACGACTTCTTGATTTTTGTTTATTGATGGCCTTTAAACTAGTGGGTGTCACTAACTTGTAGCATCTGGTCATGCCACGTTTGTCAAATGAAAGAACTTTTAAGGCTGCACTTTGATATTTTTTCCCTTCCCTTGAAATGTCTCTTTCGCAAAGCTATCATCTGTGAATTTTAAAGGTAGAAGCAAATCATTTACTAACAGTATTCATTGATACCGATACCAATGATAACACTGATTCATTGCCATTAATGTCAGACAGACAGAATCACAGAATGGTAGGGCTTGGAAGGGATCCCCAGAGATCACCGAGTCCAACTCCCTGCTAAAGCAGGCTCCCTACAACAGGTCACAACAGGTAGGGGTCCAGACAGGTCTTGCATATCTCCAGAGAAGGAGACTCCACAACCTCTCTGGGCAGCCTGTTCCAGTGCTCTGCCGCCCTTACCATAAAGAAGTTCTTCTGCATGTTTGCTTGGAACTTCCTATGTTCAAGTTTTGGGCCATAGCTCCTTCTCCTATCATTATGCACCACCAAGAAGAGCCTGGCCTCATTCATTTGCCTCCCACCTCTCTTTAGATGTTTATTAACATTAATCAGATCCCCCCTTCCTCTCCTCAGGTTGAACAGACCTAGGTCATCTAGTCTTTCCTCACATGGGAGAAGCTCCAGGCCCTTTATCGTCTTTGTGGCCCTCTGCTGGACTCCTTCTAGGAGATCCCTCTCTTTTCTGAACTAGGGAGCCCAGAACTGGACACAGTAGTCTAAATGTGGCCTCACCAGGGTAGAGTAGAGGGAGGCTCACCTCCCTTGACCTGCTGGCCATTCCCTTTTTAATGCACCCCAGGATACCATTGGCCTTCTTGACCACAAGGGCACACCGCTGGCTGATGGCCAAACTGTTGTCCACCAGCACACCTAGGTCTTTCTTTGCAAAGCTCCTCTCCAGCAGGTCATCCCCCAACCTGTACTGAGTTTTCATTGATTGAAAGGACTACTGACACTCAGGTTATCCTGGAAAAGGTTACCTGTTTTTGTGCAGTTTGCCTTTGGAGCCGGGAGGGGGGCTGCAAGCAGAGCCATATGCAGCAAATAGCTGAGCCTCTCTCAGAGGCCAGGCAAGGCATTCATGTGGTATCCTTCTGAACGCTTGCCCTGCTGTGCCACTTGCCCACTAATTAGCACACAATGGAAGCCACAGAATTTCCCTGCAAAGGGTGCTGTGAGCTTTGGACACAAAAGAAAGTAGAAAAGCTCCTTGGCTGTATGACATTTTTAGTAAAGATGTTTCCAGTTTTTGTTTATTTTTCAAAAGACACTGTTACTCTTGGTTGTTTTGATTTTTGTTTCTGTGCACAAGAAAGAGGGGGAAAAAGGATTTTATTAAGTGAGTCTTTCAGTAAGACACCAGATGATGGATAGTCAAACACAGAGTCTCCTGTAAACACAGAGGGAACCAAAAGGTATGAACTGACTCATAATTGTGTCAACACAGGTTGCAGACCCTTGGTTTATTTCAGCCTTCCTGTTTTTCACAGATTTCTTTTCACACCACGCTATTTTTTTTAGGACACAGGCTCTTTTCAGAACATCTTGGTGGGGTGCAAAACACGCATGTCTTTACACCAGAATACGAGCATTTACACACACACACGTAGGCTCTATTCCACAATTACAACAGCAGCGTTTTCTACCCATGGCTTATGTCTACATTAAATTAAGCAGAGCCTCTCTGCACAGCAGTTAATGCTAGCTCTAATCAAAAGGGAGAAAAGGTTCAGTCCAACCCATTCCCACTCTGAGCTTTTACATGGAGGCTTTTGGGAAGTATCCAGAACAAAACCTCAGCAGCCTAATCCTCTGGTTCATGCAGCGTGCTTTTTTCTATCGTGTGGCAAAGTGGCAAGACTGTCTGACCAGGAGTGCTGCAAGGCTAACACACAGCAAAGAGTTGTATGGTGAGCAGAACCTACCAATATTTATCTTGATCCCTAAACACACTGAATTGAGGTTGTGTCCTTTTCCTTGTATAAAATCATTCTTCTCTGTTGGTTGCCAATTTTCTTAGAGATTGGTGAAACAAGTCTCTCTGTGGTCTCTGTTTTGTCATCAAATTAGGTTGGCACTGACCAGCAGACTCAGAAGTTGTCAGGGAAGGGGTTGATGGCAGACACACCATGCAGCTGGATTCACTGCAAGTCATACAGTAGTTCAGCTAGCAGGTGACTCAAGGAGGATGGTTCAACATATTCCCTCATAATATCACCTGTGAAGATACCCTGTCACCTGAAGTCCTGAGATCCTGTTAAAGGACTTGCAGAAAATAGCACATGAAGGTGTGTCAAAGCCAAGAGAGTTGCTGTGCAAGATAATCTTCCCCCACACATCACCCTGAGTGCCTTGGATCAACCACACATGTAAATGACTCAGTGCTATAGACCCAGAGGAGGATTTGGGTCACCTGAGATGTGTCAGACCTAACTGTATGAACAAGGGGAAGTTTATAAACAGCATCTGTTGGTCTGAGATGCTTCAACCTTGGCCAGATTCCCAGACAAGAGGTAGCACCGGCAAGGGTGGATAACCTGATACAGGCTGAGCAGCACTGCATTTCTGTGTAATCACACCCAACTCTGTGGGAAAGCTGCTCAAGTAAGCCAGAGTCAAAGAACAAGGATTGGGACCTGTTGTGTAAAAATCAGTTGCTGCAATTCCCAATCAGCAGGTAATCATTGCAGTGAAGCCATATCCACCAAGAGCATCTCACAGGCTTTTGATCCGCTACTTCTTCAACTCATTCATTCATTCATTCATTCATTCATTCATTCATTCATTCATTCATTCATT
>JANHGO010000012.1:8031637-8129980 GCA_024606505.1 Aquila spilogaster
ATGGGGCTTTGAGCAACCTGGTCTGGTGGAAGGTGTCCCTGCCCATGGCAGGGGGTTGGAACTAGATGATCTTTAAGATCCCAAGCCAAACCATTCTATGATTCTATATGATTCTATGGGTTGCTCGACCTTAATATTGCCTAATACAGGGATTTTCATGGGCTGGGAGCAAGCCTGTACAGAATTTGAAATCAATAAACACAGGAGACTGCTGTTAATTAGCATTAAAAAGAAGAGAGAAAGAGTAAATATTCAGATCTTCACACAGCCAGGGATTTTGTCCGTGAAATCCTCATACTGCCAGTCTGAGCCTAACTGGGAAGAGATTCCTGGCCCAGTAAAGCTATGCAGGGCAGCTCCAGCCTGCAAAAGCAACCTGGGAATGGGTGCAAAGCACACCCTTGCAAAAGGATTTGGGGATATCTGTCCGGGATTGCTCAGAGAGTGAGATTTAAAACAATGCCCCAGTCCCACCACAAGCTTTCGCAGGACCCGTGTCGCCTATGCTGCAGGGATGGTGGGAGGACACGGAGTTTCAGCGCTTGGCACCACTCCACGGGTCTTCGGGAGAATGAAGTGACACAGTGCCCTCAATTCCCGCAGCCGGAGGTGGGCCGGGCAGCTGGTGCTGCTGGGAGAAGCTGGAAGAGGCTCCGGGCAGTGCCGCAGCGAAGGTTATCCCGCCGTGCTCTGGGGCTGGTGGCACTGGGGACACACACGGTGGGGACAGTAATTTTGCCTTTTGCCCAGATGTTACGACCGCTGTCAGCTGAACGGGTACTGCCAGGCGTGTGCAGGGTTCGCACGATGTGGGCTTGTTCTCTGCAGCCCCTGGGCACCGCTGGAACCAAAATGGGATGCCTGCCACTGCGAGGAGGTGTGAGAAAAGAACAGAGCCTCACTAACCCTCCCCAAGCTGAGGACGGCTCTGTCTCTTCTGTCTGAAATTAAAACCACTTGGACGCAGACCTTTTGTGGCTGTGTCCCGAAGGATCTCCTCAGGGCTGCGGGCGTCACGTCTTACGTGGCATTTCTGTGGGGATGCCTCCCCCCAGACGAGTGCCTGATGTTTCATCAGAGGCAGACACCTCACTAGACAATGCCGGTTCGGTGCAGGACAAACACATCCAGGGGACCCGAAATGTCCTCCTGCCCGACGGCCTTGAGCACAGCTGCACAGAGCGTTTGTCAGGTATAGCAGTTTCATGTACCTCGATGCCTAAACCTTCCACTGGGGAAAAAACACGACCAGTGCCAGGAATATCAGGTAGAAGTTGTGACCAGCTAAAACTGATTTGAGTAGGACTTTATCCAACACTTTCTGTGATGCTGTAGATTTGCTGTAGATATGGCAGTACTAACATAAACTTTAAGTGACCACGTGTCCTCTCCCAGACTCTTACTTTAACAACTTCAGTGCAATCCTCACATCTCCCTATACTTCAGAATAGCTTCACCATGGTACAAACAGAAGAAATTTATTCCTGTTAGTATGCATCATTTTGCTTTTGACTGTCAGCGTTAGCCAGAGAGCGAAGCCCCCCAGACACTCACACTCAGCAGTGACAAGTTCATCTTCCTCTCTGGTATGATTTAGCCTTTTGGCTCATCAACACCCGACCATTCCACGGGCTTCCAGAAATAAACCCACTGAGAGACTTTTCCACCGTGAACAGCTTCTCCTGCTGGCACTACACAGGGCCAAGTGCTGCCAGACTGGGAAAGAGCGTCAGGTCCCCCTGGGGCTGGGGGGTATTGCTCAGTGGCCGGCTTAACCGATAGCTCACTGGGATGGAAAATGGAGCAGATTTTTTTCTTGATGACCTTAACCAAGTCACTTCTAAACCTTGCGCCTCTGTTCTATTTGAAAGACCAGGATAACAATCAGGATGTCCTTTGTAAATCACCCTGAAGCCTACCGACGAAAAGGCTTGGTAAGAGATAGATATTAGCATTATCGTACTCCTCATCCTCTCTTGTCAGTCCATTCATCATCTTCCCTTTCCTCCCAGTGCCTCCCAGCATCGCAGGCTTCACCCACATTAAAAGACATCGCTCGGCGCAGCTCAGCTGCTTGGGCATTGACACGGAGGGAGGCTATGCCAGCACCGTGCCGGGGCGCCTGTCCTTCTCCCGCGCCGGTGGCTCGTGCTCCCCCAGGCTGGTACCGAGCCCGCGTGCAGCGCTGCCCCTCGACCGCCGCCGATGCTGGGACGCTGACGGGGTCAGCCCTGTCTGCTGTTTGCTCAGGTGCTAAAGACACACAATCGCGTCCCACGAAACAGCGATTGCTTGGGGTCGGGGGAGTCTCCTCCGGCAGGAGAGCGCTGCGAAGCACCTCAAAATATCACAAGAATTGACTTACCACCGAGTCAAGGAACCTAATGCAGCACTCGAGCTCAGGTCGAGTTTCACAGAACTGCCGAAAGAGAAGCCTTCCGATCGGCTGCTTTTCACATATGCTGCAGTAATCTCTCTCTAGAGGCAATAAAGAGAAGAAGAGAAGCATGAAAATGAGAAGAGCTATGCCGTTTGGGTTGGTTAGGAGTTTCAAGCATTGCAAGTGAGTGCAGAACTACAACCCCAGATCAGAACTGCCGCCTTCTCCCCACCACCATGTTTCAGGTATCCAAATACTAAGACTCAAACGAGAGAGGCTCGATTTTATAGAGCTGATGTTGGTAAAAGTCCCGCAAAAGCCATTCAGCTATTATGAAAAAATAATTTCACATTTTTCTGTGGTGGAAATATATGCACTCTGCAAAGGTACCGCTCAGACTGGTGGTGTTTGTGGGCATGTGGGGAGCAAATTACAAGTCCTTGAAACATGAGTCACACATTAAAGGGTAGGAAAAGCTGGAATTTGTGGAGACCTTCCTGGATGCTTCCTAGATATGCACTAAAGTGCCCCTAATCTCTGGAAATACTCAACCCACTCTCTACTAAACAATTATTGCGAACTATGTATTTTCGAAGGTTTCAAAATTTCTGCTTTTTACTCGCTGAGCATTAACGAATAGATGGAGCATATGGCATCTAGCTGGTTTCAGTTTCACACAGCACTCCTTTACAGAACTCTATTTCCCCTTAAACACCATGTTTAAATGCCGTTCCCCTGTGCTGGTGCATCCAGAACCATCATGCACAGTAAAGCGAAAGGTCCTTTACCCATCACAGGGACAATCTGCAGGAAAACATGGGAGAAGGGCAGGCACCATTAACTGGCATTGCACCAGTACAAATGCCAAGGGCTTTGGATATTTTTCCGGTGAGAGCAGCAAATCCCCCAGCCTGTTTGGAGCAGCAGTACTTGCTCGAGACACATTCCTCTAGAAGCACACACATGTCAAACAACATACTGTGTTTCCTTGAGCGTTCCTCTCACCACCCTCCTCGCTGCCATATGGCACTTGCTGTTATTATGGAAACAACCAGCTTCTAAACACATAACATAGCACTGCAAACAGACATACGAAACCCACACAAGTTGTCAGTGCCTCGGTTACTTCTCTCTCAGGCCTGGAGTCGCTCCTGCAATGTCTTTTATTCCCCCTTTGCTTTGGCCTCCTGCACCCTTCGGCTCCATCCACCCCAAGGAGAACATCTGCAGGCACACGGCCGTGACGGGAGCTCGCCTTTGCCACGCAGGCACCCAGCCGAAGGGCTCGCTCATCACGGGTCGCACCCTGGGGACCATGTTCTGCAAAACCAGGACGCCCCTCCTGAATGGAAAATGCTGTATGAGACGCCGGACTTGCTGACCTGTCTGCTGGGTGGGCAGGAGCACCCAAGGGTGCCTCTTGTAAGAGGAAGGAGGGTGGCTGTACTGCAGGAACTGGCCCCTGAAGCACCTACGGGGTGGTCGCTGGAGATATGGGTTGGGGCTAGCTGGACTGTAATAGCTGCTTTTAATTCAGTATGGTCCTGCTCTGGTCTGGTCTTCTGAAGCAGTCTGGAACAACGTCCCAGCACCACTTTGTGGCTGGCATTGCCTGTCCATTTTGGATCGGGATAACACTGAATCTATCCAGAAGATTGGAATGTTTTGATACCCTCCCGCAAATAAAACTGGATTGAAATCACTGTGTAAATCCTACCCTGACCTCCGGTCTACCTAATTATCAGCAGCAAGCCCATGGCACTGGTTTGTTTGCATGAGCTGGAGCCTCCAGCGTGGAACATCACGACACAGACGCGTACGGCGAGAAAGCCAGCGGGCTTGCTTGGACGCTGAGCAGCCTTGGGACCGTCCTTGTGAGAGGTACAAGTTTGTGCTGCTTGACTGAGTAGCTTTTTTAGCGAGAAGGTAATTGCTGAAGGGATGTGCAGACACGCACAGGGCTAAGGTAAGCAAAGGAGCTAGGAAAGAGCCTGAGTGGATCAAAACAGCAACTCACAATGTGCCAGAGGCCGGCATGAAGCCAGAGGCTGAGCGGCTCACGGAGGTCTGCAGGTTGAACTACACCTGTCTGACGCTGTTTTCTGCTACCTTGACTAATTCACTCTTCTGAGGGTATGAATAAAATATACATCCTGAATATCGGTACCACACAGCCCACCTGATGGCAGGACTCAAACCCTCCAGAAGCCCAAACCCACAGCAAGCTTCCTCATGTTAAACAGGCAGTGAAAAAAATGCGACTGTCTGAATTTGTAACAGAATGAACCACAAAGGAACAAATACACTAATCAGCTAGTTTGCCCTATATTTTCTCTTGCACGGTGCTATTTGATGCACGGTGACAACTCTTGTTGTACAAAATGCAGTTAGTTTATCAAAGTTGTTATGATATGGTGACATTCGCTGTTGGAGAGGATGCTTTTCTAACAAAAGGGCTAGTGATACCAGCTAAATAAGTGTGCAAATTGCACATCCAATAACTGTACTTTATAGCATAACAGGAAAAGAAAACAAGCAGCTAAACACTATTACATGTGTGCATAAATGAAACATAAAGAAAAGACGAGCACAGACTTCCTCCTATGGTACATAACTTGGCCAACACGTGAGAAGGGTGACCCGTTCATAATGAGGAAAAAGGAAATACCAGAAATAATCTCTGAAAACACAAGAGTTCCCTGGAGCCATCCAGTCCTCGGTCATGTTCGTTTAAGTGCTGGATATACCAATACAGACAATAAATACATGATGCAACTGCTTTCATTCCTTGTAGGTGACACAAAATATTTTCTTAGGCCCTGACCTTGCCATTGGCCTCACTAAGTCCGCTAAAGAAGTCTGCTCGCAACTCCTGCTTGGGATGCACGGGCCCTGGAGTGGCCTAAGAAAGAAAAACACCTCTCTCAGCGAAAGCGGAAAAAAAGGAGTGGATAGTTTTATTACAGTAAGGAAAGCAGAAGTGTTTTAACAGTGTGCTGCACCCCGGAGACCCGGCTGAAGCCCCCCGAGCTGTGCTCACGAGCTGCTGCGTGAGCGGAGGGGATGGAGAGCCAGGCGGGTACCGCAGCCAGGGACTCCCTTGGGCTGGGGCTAATCGTCGTGTCGCTCTGGGTCCGCCTGCCAGTAAAAATATCCATCCAGTTTCAAAAGTTTAAAAAATAGAAAGAATGATTTCCTGAGGAAATGGAAATGTTAAACACTTGGAAGTGAAACCATATGCTTATGATGATGAAATGTAACTAAAACGGCTCTGAGAGCGATATCTTTGGTAGTCAGACTCTCCTGCTTCAGCGCAGTCCTGTTTAACACCTGCAAAATCACCCAAGACGGGGGTGAAAAGCTGGGTGGGTCAAAGCCCCAGGAAAGCAGTCACCTCTCACTGATGCCAAACTCTATTTAGAAAATATCCCTGGCAAATAACGTGCACATGCAAGTGAATTCTTTATCTTCCTAACAGAGTAACGACACAGATTAATATAGAAAAGGTATTACATAAAATGCGATCATAAACATTCATAAGATAAACAAAGATAAATAACATTTATTCTAAATTCTACTGACTCTTTTTTTTCCCTTTATTATGTAGCTTACGTATTGAAATACTTCTTTAAAAGAGCACCCAGCACAGAGAACGTACCAAAACAGTTACACCTGCATACAGATAACACCATCACCATTCAAAGTCTATGGCCTAATTTTTTCCCCAACAGATACTCTGGTAAGGTTCTGAAAAAGATATAAGCACATGCCTAGGAAAAATAGTCCTATTAATAAAATTTCATACTGATCAAAACATGCCATTGATGAAGTGAAAAACACAAAACAAGGTGATAAAGAAAGCTGATGATGATAAAATCCCTGACTTTCAAGAAAAAGGGGAAGAAAATCTAATATTTTAATTTGATAAAAACCTCCCTGTGCCTTGTGAAGATTTTTTGCTCTTAATTTCCCATTTAAATACCTAGCATTTTTTTGCTGGCTCCAAATACCACCTTAGCAATTTTGGAGAGAAACAGTGGTCTGCAGAGAGACCGAGTCCCTCCTCCTCTTTCACATTTGCAATATATCTGTGGGTTTTGATGGGTTAGTGGTGAGCTACAAAACTGGGTGATGACTCTTGGCTGAAAACCAGTCTTTTCTGATATTGTTTCATTCAGTGCAAACTGCAGGTGTCTAAGTGAGACTGCTATGGAAAGTTGTACTTCTGTTTCTGGGCAGAAGTCTTCATTTCGAAGGGCTACTAATCCAACACCTGCAATCAGGTGGTGAGACTTCCTCCTGTAGATGTCTGTGGGGAGGGATGAACTCAGTTTAAATCTCACTTTTCACGTCTGCAAAAGCCAGGAACAACTTTTTGGCTTTTTGGTCATTACTGGTGTGGCCAATGATTGCACTTACATACTATCTATTGAGTAGCATTTTATTTTCCAACATACTGGAATCCCAAGAGAAGATATTTCAAAGAAATGCATGGATAATCACCAAGAAGACATGCACCGTGCTGCTGCATGGGAAAGTTTGGACTTGGCCTCTGGATCTCTGCTCTCCTTGGCATTATATCAGCCTGGATTAAAACCGAGTAAGATCCAAATTCAATGTAATTCTGCTGCCTAAAAAAACCTGCACGCCTCCCCCCCCCCAAACCCAAGCCAAAAAAACCTTTCTTAACACCTGGAAACCCCAAAGTGGATGTAGGAAGAATTAATTGTTCTTTTCCTGCTCATGCTCAATGACTCAAGATGAGAACTCATCTTCCTTTCCCAATTTTTTTTTCCTTAAGGTGAACCAAAATCTTTCAAACAGACATTGTTCCAAGTCTATTATTTGTCTGCTGCTCTCTTCCTCTAGCCTGCTTTAGTCCAGAACAACAAAAAGCACAACAAACTCATGGAAGAAAGCATTCGAATACGAGGGAACCCTCAGTCGCTACGCCCAAGCTGGACAATACAGAGTAGCATCAGAGCCAGAAGGAGCTAGCAGTCAGTTCGTTAAGACTGTTCGCACACCAAAAGTAAAACTTTCTTTTTCCAAGGGGCTGAGTCCTGTCAAAGATTCCCACCAGCCCTGGGATGGATGGAAACTTCAGCTAGAGATGTCCCGAAATCACACGCCTCCCTCCTCATTCAAACTCGAGGGGGATGCTGCTAAAAGAGATCCTAACCACCCCAGCCCAAACGTAAAACCACTTGGTTTTTTTGCCCATCTCTGCTTTCTACGTGTAAGCTCTCTTACAGGGGCACACAATGAAAAGGAGGACAAAAGCAGGAACTAAAAGCAGGATTAAAAAACATGCAGCACGACTGAACTAAACAGACTCTCACAGCCCATCGTACAGCATGTGCACTTGGAGCAATTTCCTTCTTTTTGTCAAAAAAAGAAGACCAAAGCCTTTAAAGTTTACAGAATTGTTTTGTGTTCAGTCAGGGTACTAATGGAAAACAAATTGAGTCTTTATACACTGAATAACCCCATTTAGAGCTATATTAATATACATACATTTTTCATTTTAAACCAGCAAGTCTAACACTAGTGCTTATATCTTGTAATTTACGGCTGCTCTTCTCCAGCCGCAAGTGGAATTACCACTGTCTATGTACAAACTTAATAAACAGTACATACTAAACTGCCTAGTCTTTGAGGCTGATGAAAGTTGCTTCTTATCAAAGGATCCTTTGTGGATGCTTTAAAAGGATTTAAATTGCTTTGATTGCATTATTAACAGTGTCTGTGTTGCTCTTGTATTTCAGTATAATCTGGAAAGCTGGAACATCAGCTCTTGCATTCTACAAAAGACGGTTTTCCATCTCTAATAAATATGCTTCAATACAAAAGATAATCCTTGTGTTCAAAAGCAAGATCCCAAGGTGGGCCATGTTAACACTTCTGCAGACCCACTTATTACCTTCTGATTTTTTGATGGCCTTCAGTACTGGAGATGTCACGGCCAGTCAGAACTTCATAAACTTTGCTGGGAACCCATATACTTGCAGTGAAAAACACACCAGGTTTCTTTCTTTGAGAAACTGAAAATATGGGCCCATTTCTGATGAAGAAACATAGATATTGCTGTTTAAACTGTAGAACCTGGCCAAGTACATGTACAGTAAGGTAGTGAGGGATCTCCTTTTCATGGGAATGTTGCAGGAATGGGAGGAAGCAGCAGAAGGGAACTTTCTTGTCCTTTTTGTCCATTTTTTCTGGGTTTTGGGGGTTGTTTGGTTTGGATTTTTGTTGGAGGTTTTTGTGGTTTTTTTCAATATGGAAACCTGTTGTTGAGATGCTGAGGACTCTCCATTTGCCCTGTCTCCAGCAATGCATTTAAAAAAGTGAGGCAAGCCAGATGGTTAGAGAATACAAGACAGGAATAAAAAGGCCTCATTTCAGTTCATTCAAAAACTCCCAGGAACTGCGGCAGTAAGTCATGTTATGAAAGCCTAACACAAGCATCTAGGCTCCCGTGGGAATTCAGTTACCAGTACAACTAATATTCTGCGTCCTGCAGACCTCGGTGGCGTGCTGTATTTATAAAACGGGGCTAATAGCACTGCCCTACCTCACAGCAGCATGGCCAGAAAAAGTATATTAAAGTGTGTAAGCCCAGAGTGCTACTGGATAGCCCTGTGGCTCCTCGCTATTTACTTGCAATGCAAACTCCCGGGGCGGAAATTTAGTCCAAGAGAGCACAGCAGAGTCTTTTTATACATTAACCGCTATACTGCTCCATAACTTCACCTGGCACTTCACAGAGATTAAAAATGACGACGTAGCCCCTGTCTTGGAGAGTGTTTATCTTGGCAGGGCCTGAGCTGCGCAGGTGCAGGACCGAAACTCTGAAGCCAAGAGCCGTGATGAAGTTCTCTTGCTGGTGGGAAAAGCACACTCCCTCTAACAATAAATATTTCATCTGTTTTCTTTATTTTTAATAAAATATGGAAATTGTTACAACTTATGACAGGATAATGGCTTGATAGATTCCTTATTTTAAACAGCAGCTCGTCTCGGTCTGCAGTTAAAACCAGCACTTCATCGCTGTAGAAGGCTCTAGACCTTACATATGAAGCCCCAGGGAAGAACACATTTTTTGGCCTTGGTTGATTTTTTCCCCTTTAATTCAGGATTTTCTACAAAAAACTTGGAGACCCTCATCTATGCTGTTACAACAAGCATTGCTTTGGCACTGGCTATCCAAGTTTAATTAATTAAAAATACAAATGCAATCGAGCTTACTTGAGACAATGGAATTACCTCAAACTGGTTTTAAGTCCTGCCAACTTAATTTTCTCTGCTTGTCAGCTGTCTTTTTTAAAACAAACAAAATTTAATCTCCTGATCATCAAACATCTGATGTAATTATTCAGATGCAGACAGTGTTTGCTTTGTATAACTTTCCTTATTTCCACTCTTTTCATGGTATTAGGCTACAGGGATAAACTCCACACATCACAGCAGCATTACACTGAAGATGGAAACAGTCCAAACCTTAGAGTTGGACCAATACGGAAAAAATGTTTGGAGAATATTGTAACAAATTCGCAGTTAAATACACTTCGGTGATATATATATGGATCTTCTCACTTGTTTTTTTGAAAGCAGCTGTATTGAAGCTTTGCTCATGGAATTTTATTTGAAAGTCAAATCCCACAAACAGTTGCATAAATATGTTTGCACGAGTACTTGAACCAGAACACGTATGTGGCTTTGTTGATTTTGGACAAAGATTTTGGCAGGCGGGATAACAACCTACCCACCCTTTCTGTAGCAGCAGCAGGAGGATCAAACGAGATCCTGTGAGCTCAATATAGTCACCGCAGAGAAAAACACGAGTGGGGTCCAGAGCCCGGGGAGGGACCCTCAGCTGCCCCAGGGGAGACGTTTGGTCACCCCTCCTTGTGCCAGGAGCACAGTCAAATGGCGAGGAGCGAATGCTCTGCCCTGAGACCAGGCTACTCGCCAGTGGAAGACAAATTCTCTTCCTAACAAAATCTGAGTTACTCTGCCGAGTTATTCCAGCCCTCCTCCAACACTTCTGGTATCTTCTAAATGTTATTCATTCAGGCAACAGCATCCTTTCCACGTGGGTCAGTAAACAAGCCCTGAGTTGAAAAGCAGACTGCAGATACTTCAGGGTCAAGAGTAGGTTTAGCTGGAGAAGATGGAGCTTGCCATTAATGTTTGAGCCTCTTCAAATCATAGAAGGAAAAAAATATATTGTTGCATGAAGCATGGGGTGCAGGGAAAGATGACAAATAATTGTTACAAATAATGAAGGCGCTCTTTAAGCCTGCTGAAATGGATGGCAAGATTGACATCAACTCCAGCGGGTCTTTGATCAAGCCTAGTTTTCCCACTTCTGTTAAGCACAATTTACATGAATAAAACAGTCAGTCTGTCTCTCAGCTCCACAGTCAACATCAGCATGACAGTGGAAATGCATGCACCATGACTAATCGTCAGGAAATCTGGATTGTGAATGTGCAACGGGAATATTTTAAAATCTTTTTTTACCTGAAATAATTAGGTACCGTGTTCTTAAACACATCCTTTCTTTTGCATTTGGCCACCAGTTAGAATAACAGTGCACAGAAAGGGAACAAAAACCAAAAAAGAGCAGGGAGACAGACTGACTGACTGATAGACAGACAGATGGACAGGTATGTTACACTTCTAGTTAAAAAATTCAAATGACTAGTAGTAAGCTGGTTACCATTCCCATAAATTACACTTGAAAAGCACATGCCCCTGGATCAATGCCTTTGATGAAGTTTTCTGAGCACAGTGTTTGAACTGTTGTCTTCATGGCTGGTCAAAAAGCTGTTCAGGGCACAGTGGACTTCCAAGCTACTTCACATTGATCACAGAAGATGCACCATCACCAAAATTGCCCACCACTTGAATGTGGTGTTGCTTCTGCAGCCCCAGGGGAAGGGCTGCCCACACCAGAGCTCTGACCACCACCCTGACTAGAAAAGGAGTTGCCCTTTTTCTTAAATGACTTTCAACAATGTCTCTGCAGCAAGGCCACAGAAAGGGAAAAAAGCCCTCAAAGAAATATGAAAGCTCACCTCAGAAGCACTCTGGGAAATTCTGGGAACAAACACTTGGTTGTTCTCATTTTGTTCTGCTTTGGATCGAGATGACAGAACTGGATGATTTGTCCTCATAGAAGGTAGCTACTGACATTTTTTTGTTTGTGACTTTTATGACCAGTCTTAAAGATTTTAACTGAAATACCGAACTTATTTTCTGTCTAGTGCTGTTATTTAGACTCCTGCCTGGTGATATTCTGAGTAATACGTGCTGAAAGAAAATTTCAGTAAAAGTTGTAATTTGAATGTTTAAGGTTATGAAATCTACAGAACTGTTGCTGTTGTACATAGCACAAAATAAACATCTCGATTCCAGGAAACCAAAGGAGACATCTTGTGAATCGCTTTCTTAAGACGAAAAGACTTCTGCAAAACTACTCTTTGCCTTCTAAACTAGCTTGGGTAGAAACTGAAGCAGCCGTTAAGACTAAACTTTTAGCAGGTCAATAAAATGGCAGAACGCATATAGCCACCAGCACAGTCACTCTGCGAATGCATATTTAAGCAGCATACGTTGCTGACAGGCACATAATAAAACTATTCATGGGGATTACTAACTCTGCATGCCACTCAATAGTCACTGCAAGTTCTAAACATCTCAGCCATTTTATTAGTGATCCCTTTAACAGAATACTAGATGCTATTAGTTGTTACTTCATTGCTAAATTTACTTTTTTTTTCCTTTCTGTTTTTCTCCTGATGTTTTGAAACCCCAAGCTTCAAGTACAACAAAAGTCCACAATCTTACACTGGTAAGTTATTTTTCTAAATGTCAATCCCAATGTTTAAAAAAATTGCAGAATAAGCTCAATCATCAACCTAAATAATCAAAGGGACAATAATACACTGAAAAAAAAAAATGATCCTCAACAGTTTTAAGGGGTATCACTGCCCTTTGACAACACTGCTAAATTACCACTTAACTGGAGCTTTTGCCCAAGTACAAGCGGTCCACTTGCAATAATACAGACACTGACTTTGACTTGGTTTATATTCACAGGCTGATTTGACTGCCTGCTGAGTGACAGCCCCCTCTGAGTGGGTGTGATGGAGCTGAGCTGCTGAGTAAAATTGATATGAAAAGAGAGTGGAAAAGAGATTTTGAAGTCATTTGGAAACCCCAAATACACTAAAAGGAACTTGTGCAAAAGGGCGATTGCCAACAGAAAGTATTTTTTTCTCCTTCTTGACAAAAGTCTGCAGTACCAAGGATCAATTCATACCAAATCATTGAGATGGATGTAGAGAGCATGGCAGCTGGTGTCCAGACACAAGAACCATGAACAGTCTTACTCAGGTCTACAAAAAAACCCCATGCAATTTTAGAGAGAACTTCCTTTTCATTATTATGAAAACTGGGTTGTCATAGGGAAACTAAGTGACAACTTTTGTAATCTTAAAGGTTATTCTAATACTTGTAATTTTTTAAGTTTATCTCTTTTCATTTTTTCTGTCATTTCTTGGTTTAGTTTCACACTGTAATATGAAAAATGTCTTATCCTTATAAAGTGTTTTTTCCCCATAACGTTTTGTTTCCTAAATTTCAACATAGAACCACAAATGTTCAGCAACACAAAATAATGGTGTTCAGATCTGCAAAACAAGCCCAGACTATCACCTCCAAAGCTACTGAAAGAATTTCAGCGAACAGAAGACAAAATTAACAAGAACTTCAGCTAGGGTTGCCTACCTCATAATTAGTGCTATGGTGTTTAGATGCTGAAAACATATTTAGACATCTAACTTCTCGCTTGGAAGATGATACTTGAACATTCCTTTGCACTACATGTTAGATCTGAAGAAATACATCAATAACTGAGATCCTAATGCATATATGAAGTGTTCTCCAGCAGCCTTCCAGCCAGCTGCTGAGCCACTCAGGCACTGCTTCACTCAAGGATATCAACAGGAGGTCTGCACACACTGCTTGGTAAAATAAGCAAAGTATTAGAAAAACCCACTGAAATCTAATCCGGTTATCTCATAAACTTCTATACTAGACTGACGCATGGCAAGGAATAGTACTGGTGTGGTAAGAGCAGCATCACAACGAGATGTCATCAGTCCTTTGAGAAACCTTTCCCAAGTTATTCTGGTCAAGAACTTATGGGGAGGTGGGGTGGATCAGGTTAGAAGTAAGCATGGGCTTATTTCCACCTGTGGGAACTCTGCAACAGCTCATGCTGCCTTTTATCAGTTGGGTGACACTACTACCTTCTCTCTGTGTGAAGCACCAGCTCTGTGTCCATAAAGGTGAAGTGATGCTCAGAGATAAAGTGCTCTCAGGACCCTTTTCCTGGGCAAAAGCATCACTTCCAGGGGAGACACTTAGATTCTGGTTGCCCTTTCAATTCTGCCACCAAAAAGAGTACCCTCTTGTGCTTGTAACTTCATGCTGACCTCCAGAATGGGTACAGTAGATGCTGTAGATGGCTTTTTGGTGCTCAGATGTTTAAAGCAAGTTGTTGCTTCACCAGCAATATTCTGTGGCCCACCTGCATAGCTAGACTGCTCCTGTTACTTCAGTTAGTGAGTGCAACGGTTTCTGGGAGGAGTTCACAAAATATGGAAGTCAAGATTGCCGTGTGAAATTATACCCTTAGAGTTACGCAGATTCTCCTATGAGAGTGAGATACGGGAACACTAAGTACAGTGAGCTAGGCTGGGAGAGACCCATCAGCTAAGGGTTAAGACCTCCATTCCCAGGACTGAGGTGCACTGTCTTCTGAGTCCTCAGGTAAGCCCAGGAATTGCACAGAAGACAGGGATTTCCTCTTCAGCAGACACATAAAATGTACTTCTATGAAAGAAAAAGGGAAAAAAGGGATGGAAAAGAAGAGCCACATGGCTGATCTGAAAGGAAAGCATGTTTGCAACGACATTGAAACATTAGAGACATTGTTTGAGTGCAGTTCATCCTTGCAAAAATATTATCCTCGTCATGATGCCAAGGTCGGTGAAAGTATGGGCTACTTGCCATGGAAGTGCCGGGTATTTAGGCTAGACCTGTCATGGGGCTTATTTACTCTCTGCGCCCAACATTTCAGACACACTCAAGTGTAGTGTTCATGTCTTGGCAGGAACTTCTCATTCATGCATTTTCTCCTGGTCCCCTTTGAGGAGTCTTCCGCCTCCGACATTGCAGCGGTTGAAATTTCATTGCTTGCTGAGAAAACCAACACTGATTAATTTCATCCTACTTGCATGGAAGAGGTAAAGTATGCAGGTCTGTAGCCAGGGACAAGGAAATCCCTGCTGCTTACATGCCACATTGAATAAGCAGCCCACGGTTGAGGCCATTGGACTTCAACAGTCTTCATTCCACCCGCAGGAAAGAAGCAATTAACCGTAGCAGCATGGGAAGCAAACAGGAAGTAATGCAACACATTCACTTTTGATTAGAGAATATTTTCTTTTATAAGACATAATATTCCATAAGGAAGAATTCAGCTGTAGTGTTACATTGACACACCCCAAATTATTAAAGGAACGTGACTGAGGTTGCAAAGTTAAGCCTCAAAACCTAGGAAAAACCTAAATTAAAGTTGCTTGTGCAGCCTGAATGCCATTCCTCACTGTGCGTGCGTTCTGGTACAGTCTTTAATTACATCACTGCAAACTGTTTTTCCCACAGGACCTTCGCCTCATTCAACGCACAGAACGGACAGTGCTTACTTAATGAGCAGCTATTCAGTATTTAATTTTCTCCTCTGGTTCAGTGTGTGGCCCTAGACTTTATTTACTGCACACCAGTCAGGCCTGCTCTGAAGACAGAGTGATTCATTTCCCCACGGACCTTTCTGTGGCATTCTCCACTGTAGCCTTTGAATACTTCACACATATTCATGGATCTATTTTCACACCACCTCTGGGAGACGAAAAGGATGTCATTAGTCCAATTTTACAGATGGGGAACTTAAACATATGAAGATTAAGGTAAAAAGGATCCACTGATTCGTGCAACTTGATTTTCTGTGTATTTAACTTTATAAGCTATTCTCTCTGTTCAAAGCCAATCTTCCATTTGCTTCAGTTGCAGATGTTAGTACTGAGACCCCAAAATCTCAAGGCAGCTACTCAGAAAATGAAAAATGCATAATTAGAGGCCAACTGTGAAAAACTTATTCTAAAAGTGACTTGACTGTCATCATGTAAGACCTATCCCTGTCCAGTTCCCTAGTGTGCTATTCAATTGCTTTGGCCATGAGACCATTTCCTTTGATGCTGCAAATCCCTATTTGAATTTATCAGACACCTTTTACCTCATGCAATAAATGAGTCAGTCATTCTATCCTCCTTTATTAGACAACCCAGTTTCATCCGCAGACTAACTCAGTCTTTTGAACTAACTGCATTAGGGCTCCTGGGGAAGAAAATTAAGCATGTGATATATACAGAGATATGAATTTAAGCTGCACAGGCAGCCTTAATTAAAAATCCATTTTAGGTGCTCATCATTTTAACACGTATTTTTGCATGTTTAATTTCCTAAGCTTTTAAGGAAGTGGAAAACTGGAGAAAAAAGATTGCCGTGGATCAACAGAGAAGCCCTTGCTCATTAGGAAGAGCTCGCACAAAAGGCTGGGAACTTTCGACTTGGCAACTCAAAGAACGTCCTTTTATCACAGCTCTTCCTGAGCTCTTTCCTAAGTTTTCTTTGAAACAGAAACTCCATCATGTTGACACCCATACTGACACCCATACCAGCAGAGCTGAAACAGGAATGTCACTGTATCCCCTTGTGCTGCTGGGAGCTGGGAAAGGAGCTGTAAATTGTGTTAGCTGATCATCCTCAGTTCTAGGGTCTCTCTGGACCATGATTCCCCATTTTTTTCTTTCATCTTCCCTCCCTAACTTCTTGCCATCTTTCCCAGCAGCACTGCTTCTCCATTGTAGTTCCCCTAAGATGAGCAAGTTCCCTCCAATTCTATGTTCAATCTCAATCTTTCTAATCCCCCACCCGTCTGATCCCAGGACTTGTCCTACACCAGCAAGATAGTAGGCAGCAGTACAAGTGGGATATGAATTTACTGCATACTGGCAGCTCTGCAACAGCTTTCCAAGTGAATATCCTTTGGGCGACATCTGCTAAGACTTTGCATCTCAGTCTGAAGTGGCTAGTGTCTTTCACTGGAAGGAAAAGCATTCAGAGATCCTCAAGATGGGATCCTGCCCTGAAATGCACCCTAGATGGCCTCTTTCCTTTTTGACTAAGAGGATGTATAGATAGATGAGTTGCAGCAAAATACAGTCAACCTTTGTGAACTCCCTCAGCAATATGCAATGTAACTAACCTCATCTGAAAGTGGAATAAACTGTCTTGCACTTAGCCTGACTATTTAAGGGAATAGCTATAGTGGTGTTAATTCACCACTGCTCATTCCCTCAGTGGACTGATACTGCTTCTTTGTCTTTCTGATCAATCCTGGCTCCTACTTTCAGCCTGTTGCTTTTAATCAAAAAGAAAAAAAAAAAAAAAAAAAAAAAAGGCAAAAAAAAAAACCAGCATTAAAAATTTAAGTCTACATAACTCTGGCAAAATCTTAATCTTATAACGTGCAATATTAGGCAACCTTAATAATGGATGGTGCTACCCAGCCCACTAATAGCAGCAACCCTTACTCAGAAGGTTTGGCTTTGGGAGGAGCGTGCCTTTATTATTTGTTGTGTGATACAGGGCCAGTTCTGTCCTGACTGCTGATGTTTTAGGACCTTGACCGGCGAGTATTCTCACTGAATTCAGAAGGCTTGACTGCAAAATTCAAAGAGGATGCTATCTTTGAGGGTTAAATGGGAATCAAAACACAAGCACCTTCTTTTTCAGAGATTTTTTTCAGCCTAAACAGATAAACATAAACCAGCAGAATATGAGGAAAAAGAAGAGAGACTTCATAACATTTTTGCAATGTTTTGTATAATTTTATGATCTGTAATAATTAAGCATCTCTATCTGCTTATCAGGGACTAATATTACCTTACTTTCCTTGAATTCCATTTAGTTCTCACACTATGCATATTCCACATGAGCGCTCTCTTCTCTCAAAATTTCTGGCACAAATATGAGCCTCTTTGGTAAGGACTCATAGCGTTATGAATGTCTGGACAGCCTGAGTAATGCAAGGCCATTTGGGGCCGAACCATTGACCACAGCTTTAACTTGCCAGGAAGGATAAAACACAAAATGTAAATTAGGTACTAATAACCCATTTTCCTTCTAAATCCTTGGTACAGATATGCAGCATGAAGAACAGATTATGTTTTGAGAGAGATTTTGGAATAATTTGCAGTTAAAAATATTGTATGGGACCTTGTGTTGTGGCCTCAGAAAAGACTGAATTGTGAGTTGTTACTGCTGCCCTTGAACCCACTTCAGTCAATGGAAAGTTTCATTGGCACCTGGATTTGTTGCTTTGGGTAGCTGCCTAGCTACCAGCAAAACCCAGCACATAATACTGTCATCAGGGAAAGAGGAATGTGCAGTCCAGCAAGCAGGACATGCATGGAAAAGTACATTTCTCCCAGCATGTTTTGCAATCTCCATGCTATTCCCTCCCCATCTTCCTTTCCACTGATCTCATCTGTGGAGATGAAGTCAAGAAGAAAATGTAGGAAGTAGCACTTGCAGGGCAAGATCATTCTACTGCCTCTTGCATGACCAACATCAGCCTTAACGTAGCTTTGACCCTCTTAATGGGGGCATCCCCCTGTGAAAAACCAGACATTCAGCTCCACTGTTTGTCAGTCAAGGGATCCGAAAGCAACTTGACGTTGGTTGGGTGTGTTTAGTTCACACAATGAATTTGCTATTAAAGCTATGGTGTTGCATTCTGCTAGTAGCTGTTGGGAAAGAGAGTTACATGTTAAGCAAGTTACAACACAATATTTCTGTTGTGTTGTTTTCAGAACACATATAAAGACATGTTCTTCATGTGTGAACTCCAGCCTCCAATTACATTATGTAAGAAGGCTCGAGTCTTCAGTTCCCCCCCTTAGAAACTATTGTTCTTGTTCTGTTCGCTGCAACCCAACTATGAGGAAATGAGGAGTTTTCCTCTTCTCAGCTGGGCCCAGGACTATCTAAAAATATAACCTGTGGAACTAGCTTCTGGATTTAATTATGTTCCAGGTAAAAATAAACCTGAAATATAAAACGGCACGCCCAGGTACTTGGCCTTAATGAGATTTATAACTGCTTCTCCACCCCATGGCACACATCTCTTTGATGTGAAACCCAGAATCTTGCCACCTTTCAATAGGTCAGTATGCCTGACATGGTCAATTCAAGCCACTGTTCTACAGCTCAATAATTTCTATCATTCTTTGCACTTAGAAAATAAGATAATTCAATCAATAGTTTTAAAAATGAAATAAATACCTGGGTTTGGCCTGCAAAGAGGAAAAAGTGTTAGCAAAGCAGACTCTGTGGAGGAAGAACTCTGTAATTCATCAAGGTATGATTTGGGTTATCTATCGGCCTTAAGTGGAAAACTCCAGTGGGAATACTCAAGCACTCCTACATACGCATTTTAATATTGAAAGCAGTGTGAGCGGTGGGTACAGCATACCGGGTACCCCACTCAGCCTCTTCACAATGGGAAATCAGTGGCTACTTTGCTGATACGAGCCTTAAAGAGAAGATAGGAGTAGATCTCTGCTCCATCCTTGCAGAATTGCCTTGCTGGAATAGAGATCTCCCTGAGAAATCTCCCAAAGGAGCAAAGCAGGGAAAGTGAAGTCCTGCCTCCTCGTTCACTCTTCCTGTTATTAATTTGTAACATTATTACTAATAAGGATTATTTTACTAATGCTAATGCCTAATCGTGGCACAGGACCAAGATCATATGGAGGGGAGCACGGTGCTAGGCACTGAATAAACACAGAAAAACAAGGCAATCCTGCCCTGGTGAGTGGAAAGGTTTAGAGAATATGAATAAATATTCATTGCTTTGGATGCCTGTCGAAAACACCTTCCAAGTCTTTTCAGGTTCAACCACTACTATTGATGTAGCAAAAGGGAATCATGATTTATTCGGGTAAAGGAGGAGACTCCCTAAAAACACACATTCTGGCAAAACAGAAACAGACTAAACAAGCCTCTTGAAGAAATACGTATTTGAGAAACTACCCTGATTTAAAAGATCTGTTTTTTATCCTTCACCCATTACGTGGACCTGTGGTACAGCAGCATGCTGGAGATACATCATGTGATAATTCAGGGACACTAAAGCTGTAGAAAAATCAACGATACTGCAAGAATAAGCAAATAAACCTTGAGATTACAGAGAAAAAAAGAAAAAAAAAATCCACAAGGTCTGGTCTGGTGCATGCTATCATTATTAACGTGAATCATGACTTCATGGTCCTCAGAGGAGAGCTGATGTGCCTGCCCATAAAGCAGGTCTAAGGGGCATATTCGTTACTAGCAAAGGACAAGCACCACAGTTTGCTCTCATATAATGATCCAACAGCAGCATTTAAGTGAGCAGAATATAAACACCCAGGCTGGAATTTGGCCAGGACACCACATTTAACATCCTACTCTTCGTAAGAAATGCCGAATAGGCTGCAATGTCCAAGCAGAGCAGCCACAAGCTTAATTAAAAGATCTCATCTGATAGTCCCCCACACAACAAACTACGTAGACCAGAATTTACAGTTCTGGGCAACATCAAGCGTTGAGTTGACCGTGGCTGCAACTGCCAAATGTGGTATACCACTTGGGGAACATTTGTTGTGGATGAAAGCAAGTGTATTTTGCCTTGGAGGGTCCCAGGTATGTCCCACAGGAAAAAAAACCTGTCTGCAAAAGGCCTCTCTTCCTCCTTGTTCTGTTGGCCAGCTTCCCTCGTGTGCACCATCGTGCTCTCAAATGAACTCACTCATAATGTGACGACAGCCTCCCCATTTTTTGGATACCAGACTTTAAATGAAAGGAAATTAGGGTGTTTGGAAGGTTGTCACCTTATCCTCTGCCAAAGACCAGGAGAATTTTCTTTCCTTTTTTTTTAGGAGCAGCCAAACCACTTTTGAATCACATAGTCAACATGGTGAGTATGGCTGACTTGCCTCATTTTCCCCAGGATCAATCTACACAGTTCAATGAGAACAGTTTGTGCAAATACAGGCAGCAGGTCAGCAAAGATATGACAGAAGGAAGACATAAAATTTCTAGCACACTTAAGAAAACTGGTTTTGGTTACTCTCATCAATCAAGACTGATTAGATCAGTAAGGGAGGCAAGACCTGGCTCTAGTATAGATTAATCTGCCTGTGTCTCTCACAAATGGTATTTTCACTGAACAGACCCAAGACAGTATTCACTTTGCCTTAGGTCCATGTGTTGACACAGTCTGATTTCATCCATTCTGTCACCTGGTCCTACCCTTGGCACAACCTCACTGAAGGTACTGCAATTTCTCTTACTGCAATTTTTCACATTTCTCTATTCAGATAATGCCCCTCTGCATCCATCACTGTGAAAAGTTTTACAAATATTGCAAGATACTCCAAGAATTCATACAATGTCCATTGATTTCATTGGGAACTGTGATACTGTGGAGTTCTCCAGATTTGACAATTCACCTAATTCAAATAGTTTGCTTCTCTTTTTTCACAATTAAGCATTCTTGTGTAGCATTTAAACTTGTGTTCTTTCTCAGTTTCCTATCAGATTTTCCTGTATTGTTCACTCCAGCCTTCACATAATTTTCTGATTAAATAACTGAAATCACCTGAAATAGAACATGTCTTTCAGCCTGTACTCAGAGGGGCCCAAAGACTTTGAAAAGCTCAGTTAGGAAGGCCACGGCCTTGCTTACTAAGCTTTAAATTTCCCTTGTAGATATCCACATTTCAGTTGGAAAATATTTGGGTTCCTCAAATCAAGGGAAGGTAAGAATTCACTGATTAACAAACTCTGAGTTTGTTACTGCGCACGGCTAAGACAGAGACCACTTTTTACTTCTCGTGTCCGGTATCACATCATAGCTGCACAGCTCTACATCAGTCCAGCTATATTGAAGGCATTGACTTCATTTTTGGATCCCACGATTCTTGGTATCTATGAGTAGTTGGCAGCTGAGTTCTGGGTAAGGGGAGTGGTTTCAAAGAGCTACAGTAAAGTCATTAATAAGAAATGCCTGAAATGAAGCCTTAAAAGAGCCTTTCTCCAAAATTAATAGGGGCATAAGTTTTACTTGCTGCAAATGAGAGCCCAGGAGGTCCAAGTAAGATCTACTTTGTAAGCGCTCTATTTAAGTAGAATAGATCAACACCATGAAACGACAGTGCATGTACACTTTGAGAAGGCAAATGGTGGCATTAATGTTTTACTACTCATCTCAGCCTCATGCTGCCTGAGAGATTACAGTTTTTGTATGCACTTTCCATTGCCTTGAATTAGAGCATGATCTTTTACCATGACCATAGACAGCTCTGTCATTCTCAGACTCTTTAACCCCAGTCTGTTTGATTCTGGGTCTGAATATGACCCAGAGGACACATTCCTTGTGTTGACTGATCACCTCCCTCAGGCCACGGATAACTGTTTGTGCACAGCAGCTCTTTCAGATAGGCCAGCTATATTTATTACAGCACGCTGACCACATGGCCTTCCCCTTCTTCAGTGACAGAAGCTGCAGAGCAGTGTCAAGCACCGATTCTCTGACCCCAGGGACTTCCATGGGAGATCCACGTCATTCCTAGCTCTATCTCACGTTTAGAGCTTTGATGGGAAAGAAGGTTCATCACATCTGGACAGCACTGGATATGCTCTAGGGCAGCTGAGTGACAGGCCAGTCTAGCATGATTCAGGGACATAACAGGAGCTTATAAGCTTGGGGTGAGAAATAAAACTGATTTACTTAAACATAATGAAAAAGCCAGCATGTATGAGAGGTCAAATTGAAGGGGGCTGTTTTGTCACCCAGGTTCAGGGCTGGGTTGGATTTGCCAAGTGGTTTTCTCTTTATGACTGATGAGAAAACTGTGGGCTTGACATTTGATTATGGACCTCTCTACGGTGATTCATGCCTCTGCCGCCTTCCTGCACACCGTCTCCCCTTTCGAATGACTGAGAGCAGCACGACGCTTTTCAATAAATTTTTCTTTTCAATGGATTTTCCCGGGTGCCCTGTTTGAGACGTGCGCTGCTGAGTCCCCGTGACTGTCATTAGCTAGCAGTTGAGTTCCAGCTCGAGTGGAAAACACCGAGCTGTAACAACCTAAATACCAGACATCTGCTGTCTCTGTGCCCCAGGCCATGTCACTTGCAATCACTTGAAGAGCTCAGTATCAGCTCAGCGGTGTGGGCTGGAGAGCAGCCGGAGCTGCAAACACTCCTGGTGGAAGGGTTGTCTCCTTTGGAATGCAATTCCCCACTTCAGCTCTAACAGCCTGGATTTCATGACCTCCAGGTCATCCTGTAGGGTCCATCTGCTTTCCCAGGGTCTGAAGGGGGAGGAGAAATTTGGGAAATTATAAGGATACTATAGGAAATGCTTAGTCGTAGCACGGCAGGAAGAGGTTGTGCCTTGAGACGTTGACTCAGTGGGTAGAAATTGTACTGATCCTGAGTAAATCTGCCCAGAAAGCAGAATGGGGAACTGTTACTGAGCTGAAGAAACGCTTATTGACTCTGTGGGACAGAAGATAGAGGATTTTTATAACCTGATAAGTAAAATTATTCTGATTAAGGTTTTAAAGTATGTAAATAAAAAAAGAGAACTAGCAGGAAACATAGATCTTACAGTCATAAAAGGGGGGCAGGGGGGCAGAGAGAAAAAATTCCATTAGGAGATTGTTCCAAGAGCCCACTTAAAATATTTAACACTGATCCCTTTGCCTTCTAGCTCCTTAAAAGAAAGCACCTCTTACATCATGCCATTCAAAATGAATTATGCTTTCAATTTTCCTTGTTTCCTGCTATATTCATATCAAACTATTACACTGTATGCAGGAAAGAGTCCAGCAAAAGCAACTCATCTTGCTGTATGCTAGGAATGGTTTTCTTCAGATGGCTTTAATGCTGAAGACAAAGGTCAGCAATTTACCCCAAACAAAGCACTGGAATTTAATCTTTCCTCTGCTTGTGAGCAGCACGCTTCCAGGGCCTTCACAGCGTTCTTCAATTACACTCCTACTGGCAAGTAGGGCTTTAAAAAACCCTCTATAAAGGCTGTTCAGTTTTTTCCTGAGAGACTTGAAGCTGTGAATACTGTATTAGGGAGCTGCCAAGTTATCTGCAGAGGTCCTCTACCATTCTACCTCTTCCAGTGACGCTTGTTTAATTAATGCATTCCACAAGCTGTAGGACTCCTCGCAGCTCAGGATTTCTTCTGCTTCAACACACAACCGTGCTGGAGGATGAGGGCACGGACAGTTCATGTCAAATCTTGCAGCCCCCTGACCAGCTTTGCCTTGCATACAGACTGCGTAGCCTGGAAATGCATCTCAGAGCATTAGGTGAAACCAACAAACGGTGCTTTGAAATTGGGAAGGAAGGGGAAGACAGCTGGAAATGTGCATTATTTAAAATGCTGTAGGATGAGAAACAGATGCTGGCATGGCATTTGTGGAGTTGCAAGTTACACAGCTTATGCTGGCAGTTGGCAAGTTACACAGCTTACGCTGGCAGTTGGCAAGCTAAACTGGTATCAAACCCACAGCTATGCAAAACCCACCACCACAACTGGCATCCAGGCTGGCAGAGCCAGCCAACAGCGAGCAATCATGGGCGCTGAAATATTCTCTCTCTTGCCATTGTACCTCCACCCTGGAAGGGACCAGAGCAGAGAGAGGGAAATCAGACTGCACCTGTCTGGGAGATAAACACAACATTGCCCTTTCAAGGGCTACCTGTGCATTACCTGTCATCAGGACTTAAATTCACTTAAAGGAAGGGAAAAGAGGGAGGAAGAAAAGCAAAGGGGTGCATGTGCTCTCTAATTCAAGTCTTGATGATCCATATCTTACCGGCAGAGCCTCCACATGAACTCCCAGGGCCTTCCCTGCTCTGAGGCAGTCGAAGGAAAGGGTTTCTGATCCCTCCCCAATGCATGTTGTAAGTGGGTGAGTTGGCAGCAAGAAGAGAGTCCCTTCCTTATTGCTGCCTACCAAAAAGGGAAACCCTGGAAAACTGCCAGATCTGGGGACTTGTTAGGGAAATACTCGTTTGCTGATGGGCGGAAAAAAACAGATGAGGCAGAATTCCACATAATTCTGCCAGCTAAAACATTGTTTTGACTTGCATCAGTAGAAGGAAGCTATCAGCTAATTTACACAAAGGATAAAGGCTTTTTGGGAGACATGATTGAGCATCATCACTCCCCAGCAACTAGTGAGAAAGGCGGCTAAAATCACTGGGGCTTAGGAAAAAACCCATAATCTCTCCTTGGGGATGGAGAAAGACAAGTTTTCAATTGGTTTCATATCATATGAGAAAAGAGAAAATAAAGGAATATCCTACCTACGCTATGAGTTACAGTGAGCACTTAGGGAGCTCTTTATAGATTTCAAGCAGTCTATAGGTACTTACTAGTGATTGACTGTGGGTGATGGCTACTTTCCATGTCGTTCAACGGTGCTATTGAGAATAAAATCCTATCCCTTTTTTTGAACCAGGATGGAAGGTCTCCATCAGAGCTCCTTTAGGATTTGGAACAGAGGCCAGTGCCAGAAAACTTGCGAAAACCACAGGGCTACAGGGTGGATCTATGTCTTCCCTCTCTCTGTGCTGGCCCTGTTGTAATCCCGGTCTGCACTAATGCACGAAGCCCATTGCAGCACGCAGCGGGAGTAACCACAACCTTGTGTGACCTTTGCGTTGGCAGCTCCTCTGCAGAGTTTGAAACTTTGCATTGCCGCCTTCCACTCCTTAAGATCTTACCTAAACAAGGTGATTTTTAACTCATAAGAAAGGCTCTGGCCCCTGAGGAGACTTTGAAGTAGATTCTAAAATAGCCATTAGTCCTAGTTACAGGACCAGGGGTTGTCCATGGCAAAGAAAAGGGAGAAAAGGCTGTAATTCTCCCTCGCAGCTCTGACCACTGATTCACAGTCACAGTGGCATAGACAATGCTGGCATCGACGATATTTTTAGAAGGGTTTTGGTGTTTTTTTTTTCCATAGAAGATAATGAGGTTATGGTGCCCAGGGACACCCACAGTCTCCTGGGCAGGGATGAAAGCAGTCTCAGAAGGGAAGAGTCGCTACCTTGGAGGAAGAAAGCCTCCGTGGAGCTAAGGACAGTCATGAGGTCCATGCCCAACACAAGGGCTGCTTAATAGCTGCTCTTTTCATGCTGGCTTTTTTCTCCTCTCCCAAGCAGTACAAGCCTCAGGAATACTCCCACTGACTATGCAATGGGGACGTACTCTTATTTACCTACAGTTGTCGCCCCCAGCCCACCCGCTCTCCTGTCTTCCATCCTCTATCCTCCTTGGGCACAGACCTGGGGCACACAGAGGCCTCCAGGAGCCAAGAGTGCTGGCCCGTGCCCACCCCAGGGACAGGTTAGCTCCCTCCCATGTGGGACCCAACCTGTCACCAGCATGGAGGTCTTTCCCAAAGATATCCCACCTAGATGCTCATGCTCAGGTCTAGCAGGTCCAGCCAAAGAGATCTGAAAAGGATCTTGCTTGAAGTGGCATGGCTACCAGTTGGCTTTGGCTGTTGGAGAGCTGATCAGCATGAATACGTCATACTTTGCTACATTAAATCAAATATTCCATGCTATTCCCTACCATAGATTTCTCTCTTTTGTGTTTTAGAGTCAGTGTTGTACCTTTGCAGGGTGTCCTCACTTCTGAGACCTCACTTAGACACAGACAGCGTGTTGAAGTCGCTGCTCGTGAGACAAACTATACCTATGCCGAAAGGTCAAATGCGATGAAAGAGATACTCAGGGGCTGAATATGGTTTGTTTGGACCGATCAGAATATTTCTGAAGTGACTTACACCAAATTCTTCCTGTGCTCAAAACCATTTTCTCCATAAACTGTGTTTACAAATGCCAAAAATATTTTGAACCAGGAGTTATGAAAGCCTGAAAGCACTTACTTATAGAGGGCTGTTTCAACACTGCAAATACTTATGCGTAGTTGAGTCAGGTCCTGCTGCTCATGAGAACAGCCTTCACCAATCTGTCAACACTGCCTTGTCCTAACTTGTCCAAGCGAGAGCTCAGAAAATCAATGTGACGTGAAGAGACCCTCAAGGTGCCACTGTGCAAATATAATGCTGGTGCAGAGCAGAAGGATGGTGAATCTGGCAGGTACAAAGAAGTTTTTAACTATTCGCAGAGATAATATTTTTGTGGGTCATTTAATACCATGGAAAATTCCCATCTTTTGGAATTAATCAATTATTTTTCTGGAAAGGTAAAAACCTTCACATTTTCCTTAATACACTAAATTTAAATGTGACCTAAATGTATTGGTCCGTCACATATTTTTTAAGGTTTGTAAGAGTTCAGACTTTTTGTTGAGCCATTTTTGCACTGAACTTTACCAATTCCAGGACAACAGGGAGTTGTTCAACAAAATCAAATACCAGTCTACCTTCCTCCCCAAACTCGGGAGATTTTTCATAGTTTGCATTATACCATCTTGCTGTGTAATTTTGTTTCCCTTCCCTACATTAGACTTTCACTCATCCTTTCCATTACTTCAGCTAAGAGACAGCAGTTTAGGGTAGAGAATATTTTATTTTTCTTGTCTTAGAATTCCCTGGCCTTGGCTTAGCATGGTAAAAATGTGATTAATAAGTAAATAAAAGTACTGGCATAACCAGGAACTCTATGCAGAAATGGTCTCATAACTCCTGCTTTGACCCTGCCAAGTGGGGGTTCTCTTTTAATATCAGTATTTAGCAGAATTCATGACCATGCCAAAATTTCTGATCTACAGAGCACAGAGAAATGTTTCCAATTATCACCTCCAAAGTGTTTTCAAAGCAGGATATAGTGATTACCTGAAAAATAAATGGAATCTCTCAATGACTTCAGGGATTCAGCCAAACCACCAAAAAATCAGGCTTTTAACATTCCCCACGTGAATTCCCCCGCACTATGTCTTAAAACCAGAATTAAAAGTTATGTGTGGAATTATCCTAAAAACTCTCAACCTCTCTTTTCCTTGAAAGCCAGAAATCAGGAGCACTAGGATAATAATGGGCCAGATTTGCACTAAGGCACTTTATCTGGGGTCTTGCCTCAGACATGGATTTACAGGGAGTATGAATCCCAACCCTGTTAACCCATAAAATAATTTGCAGTGCCTTATATTATATTTAAAACTGAAATATTGTATTTATATTCAATTTATTGTCCATTTGCACTGTCAGGAAAAGATAACTAAACCAGTGGAACTGAAGTGCACAGATCAAGGACCTTCACGACGAAGGAAGAAGTACACCTCGTGCTGCAGAAGTACAATTTGTGACAAAGAGTACTTCAGTAAAAGAGTGCTACAAAGATAGAAATAAAATTGAAAAAATAAGTACGAGATTGCTTTTATATTTTGCAGGTATTCAAAATAGCATATATATATATATAAAGTGACTTTTGCTTCACTCAAAAGTATTTTATGGACTTCGGGTGACTTTCATATGAATTAAGACTACCACTTATTTTCTGGTTTTAAGTAAAGAATAGGATGTTTCTTTTTCTCCTGCCCCTCTTCCAAAAAGAAGTGCATGGAAGGAGGAAATAAAAGAGAAAAATGTTTGGTTTCAGAATAATAACTCCACTTTGCTACTACACACATTTCATTCAGAAAGCTGCTTTTTGTTACAAAATGTTTCAACCAAGGGCTCAGTCTCTGATGTTCACCTACACTGACCTGCAGCATTTCAGCGCGCCATACTTCTAGCATGACCGTTCCTAGCAAAGCCCAAAACGAAGCCCAGCCATGATCCTAGAGGCCTCCGTAATAACTAGCAGAAGCCAAGTCAAAATAATGCTTCCTCTACCAACTACTCCAAATGAGTTATTTTCTTCGAGAAGCATTAACGTAGGTTAATCCCATCCCTCCCTAAAAGCCTGAACGTACCCCCAAACGTGAGGATTTCAGGCTGCTCATCCCATGAGCGCACTTCACAGCATCCCTATGATGTAGGTCTGGTAGATCTTTTCTCTCCCTTTTCCCTCCCCACATTCCCCTCTTTTGAGGGCTCCTGTACAATTTAATTTAAGGGAAACTTTCTCGCTGACTGCAGCAGAGCTGAACAGAGTCAAACCAGAGGCTTGCTTTGCCTTGCCACCTTCTTCTCATCACTACCAGTAGCAAAGTCACAAGTGAGTTCAGCAGGGAGAAGAGTAAGTTTTTTATCACAAATGTAGCCCTACCTCTCATTCCCCATATCCAGCAAACGCTAAATTGCTTTTAAAATAAATTTCCTTAACAACCAAGTACTACTATTTAACAGGACCCGTGAGCACTTCTTTAGCATTTTACAATTCCAAATCACTGCATAAGTATTAATTAGACTTAATGACTCATATTACCTAATAAGATAATGAAAAACCCTGCAGCTCACAATATCTACTTCTATTTTCGGTGAGAGATGAAATGGATCTTTTAAAAGGATATATTCTCTTCTAATTCCTTTTCTGCATATCCCTGTAATAACTTCTGGAAATAATTCAAAGTGTGTCGTGGCATTTTTTTTTCTTCTTCATTTGCAAAGACTAATTTATTGCAGCAAATACAGTCTTTGCCACAAAATAAAAATACAGAGGTTTAGTGATAATATTTGTTCCCTAGGAGGCTTTCTGTTGAATGACGACTGGTGTGGACTCACTGTTTGGTAAGGAGATGTGGATGTGCTGCCTGTTCTTTATGGAGAATAGCAACATCTTTCTTGGTTTCTTTCTGGGTTGCCACTGCCAAGGTAATACTTTATGGATTAAGTCTTGTGAAATAAATTCTGTAAATAGAATGTGGGCTGAGATCATTTCAACTCATTTCCCCTGCGTCCCCTTCCCGTCCTGGAAGCTGTCAAGTACAAGCAGCCTGCAAGCAGCCTGTTCTCCCAGTGTTAGTCTTGAGTCTCACTAGATGCATAAAACAGCTTGTTTTTCACATACTTTCTGTGATGGCATTAAAAAAAATATTGCAAGAAAAAAACAACCCTTCTCAATTCCAGCTATCGCTTATAAACTGGATACAGCTAATCTTGCAAGGGCACCAACCGTTGCTCTGTTTATCCGTCATTAGAGCACTAGAAACCTATGTTTATGATAGAATTATAGTTGAATCTGAAGGATTTTAAAGAAAGGAGCTGAACCAACTGTGGGTTTGTAAACAAACAATATGGTTTTGACGTCAGCCATATCATTTCATGTGCTGGAACAGTTTCTATCATGTGGCCAGTTCCTGCCCCTGAAGAGTATCTAATTTAATTTAGATGTATTCATGATATGGGACAGCACGTCAAATCCATGAAACTACAGGGTACTGCTGAAGGCAAGATCTGTGCTGGAAAGATTGCATAAGCTGTACTTCGAGGGAGCAACAGAGACCTGGTGGCTCAAGAAAGAGAGGGGAAAGTTGTGCCTACTGTAGAAGAAAGAAAAAAGAAAGTGAGGGGGAAGGGAAGTGTACGGAATGGGGACCGTCAAGGGGAAGGACTTTGTTTCTTCTTTAGAAATAAATCAGTTCGAGGGTTTTTTTCTGCATTAATGTTATCCAAAAAAATCTGCATAACTTTTTCCAGAGCAATAAATCCTACCCGCAGCTTTCGGCCGTTCTTCCAATTTTGCTTTCAGTCCTTCTTGGGTTCCCCTCTCTCTGTGCTCTTTCTGTACTTGCCCCGCAGACAACCACCACGGAGGACAACTCACTTGGGTGATGCAAGAACACCAGCAAGATATCACTCTGCTGTTGTTGATAGTGACTGGAATATATCTTATACTGCTGTTATCTAAGGGCACCGATGTGGGAAAATTTATTTTCATACAGAGCACAATTCTGATTGCTGAAAAAACCCCCCACCTGGTGTCAACTGAATTTAAAGGGACTCCATGTGTGGATAAAAAATTATTTGTGAGCCTATGTGTTTATCAGCTTGGGCTCCAAATGATATGAATGTCTCTGGAAACATATTTCAATGAACAGTATAACAATGATACAGTATGATGTCTTTTTTCTTTTTTTTTTGTTACTAGATAGTATTTTCTACTCCACCAACTCCAGTTCCCCCGGTCTGCAGAAAACCTAGTGCCTCCCAGAGGTGTTGTAGAGCTCCGTGCTGGGTACTTAGCTCTGGCTGTATGCACACACACACCAGCATCTTCCCAACACAGCCACCCATATGCTTACGCATTTGGAAAGAAAATAGGAGACAATTCCCCTTGCTGTTATTTCATGCCACAGAATCCTGACTACTTGTTGAAAAACTATTTCCAATTAAAATGTTAAGTTTTTTTCCCCAGGAAAGCTGATGCTTTCTACAAAAAAAAAAAAAAAAAAATTTTTCAAAAGCTCAAACTTTAGTTTTAGCCAAAAACATGAGACCAGCCTCAGGTGTAGTATTCAGGCCAACACTATAAGACAATCACAGAAGTTAGAACCAGTTGTGCTTGGTTATTTACAGTGGAAGGCAAGCTGCGATTCTCTCCTTTGATCTATTTGTTGGCTTCAGGAATACTTTTCTAAACCTTGCTTTTTAATCACTGTAAACATCAGAGCTGAAGAATTTGGTGGAGAGAAAATTGGCTACTTCTCTGTGGTTTTGATCAGACCGGGCTTTTGATGCCTTCTCTTTCCCAGCTTCAGTGCCTGAGCTTTAGGAGCGACACCACCACGTAGTCTCAGATTCTGGGATGGGCACGTGCACTGTGTTTCTTTGCCTACATCTCCGTCCCCCGAGCAGATACACCCCCCCAGGTCTGACGCCGTCCCCAGCCGAAGCGGGGCAAGGTGCCGCACAGACACGTTATCCCGAGATGACCTTCGATATGCCATGTTGTCAGTCGATCTCTCAGAGCCAGCTTTCCCTGCGAGTAAACCTGGAAACTCACGCTTTTATTTACAAAGAGCCCTCACCCACGTGTTCATCATCTCTGCAGCGCTGGCAAACCTCTGAAGCCAAGGAACCCAAGAACAGCTGGTGGGAATTCACGAAGGATGCCCCAGCACCGCGGAGCAGAGGTGCCCAAGCTACCTTTAAACGAGATAACCGGGGTATAGTAGCAGTCTTTCTGCCACAGGATGGAGCTCAGTGCAGGCTGCAAAGCATTTCTAGGAAGCTGGATAAATACTCAAGCATCTCACTGTCACTGATGTCCATACCGCTGCTGCTTGATTGCTATCAGCGCCCACGCTGGCGGCTTAAAAAAACCTCGTTTAGGTAGGTCTGAATCCCATTGCAGAGCCTGCACCATCGACATGCCTCCAGGTAGAAAAATTCCAAAGCGACTGAAAAAAAATATCATGTAGGTGAAGGTCTTGATCATGTCTGAAAAAGTACACTACAAAAAAAGTGGGGGGAAAAAAGAGCCAGCTTTTGTAAAAAGCGAGCATGTGAACTCTGTGGTTTCGATTTGTCCCACTTACTCTGTTCACCATCTCTACAAAGTGTTTCTCACACAGAACTGTATTTTTAACAACGCTGAAAAGAACCTGCCAGAATTGGAAGCTCAAGCTATTTTTACCCTGGATAAATGGGACGCAAATGTCACGTAAGAGGTTAAATGGCACAGGGAGGATTTTTTTTCTCTTTTTAAACCAACCATGGCAAAACTAGTATTAACAGGGCTGATCTTTCTGACTGTGAAATCTCACTGAATATAAATATTTAACAAGAGAAATCATCAGAGTTCTCCTTCTACCTCAGTACAATGCACAATCAGAAACTGCTTTACTGAAGGAGTTAATGTTTCCTGCAATAATGCAACAAATCACTCTATGCAACAAACAGCAGACACATTCTGTGGCAGTTTCCCCACAAACTTCAATCTATGGGCAAAAAAAAAATCTTGATTTATTATATAGCATTTGGACAGTGGCGAAAGAAAATTTGCCAAAGATCAGAATAATCAACTCTTTCACCCAAGCAGTTTTTTTACGGAAGAAAAAAGCACAGAATGGGTCTGAGCAAAATAAATAAAAATTCCACACTTTTAACCAACAGAACCTTTTGCGTCATTCAGAAATATTTACAGACATCCAGAATCTTTTATCATCAAAAAGACATTCTGGCCTTTAAAATTACAACTTTTTCTTATATTTTTGTTTACTGATGGCCCTTAAACTAGTGGGTATCCCTAACTTGTGGCATCTCTTCATGCCGTGTTCATCAAATGCAGGAATTTTTAAAGCTGCGCCTTGCTACTTTTTCCCTTCCCTTGAAACACCTCTCTTTTGCTAAGCTATCATCTGTGAATTTTAAAGATAGCAGAACACCATCGACTAGCAGCATCCATCACATGAGTCATTGTCACTAGTGTCTCAAACACTGGTTTTCATCGATTGAAATGGCCGCTAATGCCAACATTAACCTGGAAAGGGCTAGCTGTTTTAATACAATTAAATACAGCTGGGAAGAGGGCTGCAAATAGAAACATACATTAGCCATTCATCGTATACAAGTATACATATACAAGCCTCTCTCAGAGCCCAGCAAAGGTATTAGCATAGCATCCCTGTTTCACTTGCCTATTTAATTAGCACACAATGAAGGCCACTGAATTGCCCTGCAAAAGGTGTTGCGTACTTTGGACAAAAAAGAAAGGAGAAAAGAAGTTGCTTTTAAGTGCAATCCAAAAAAATAGCTCCTTGGCTAAATGGCACTTTTAATAAAGATGTTTCCAGTGTTTGTTTATTTATCGAAAAGCAGTGTTTCTCTCGGGTGTTTTGATTTTTGTTTCTGTGCACAAGAAGGAGGGGAAAAAAGGGGTTACTAAGCAAGTCTTTCAGTAAGACACCAGATGATGGATAGTCAAACACAGAGTCTCCTGTAAACACAGAGGGAACCAAAAGGTATGAACTGACTCATAATTGTGTCAACACAGGTCGCAGACCCTTGGTTTATTCCAGCCTTCCTGTTTTTCACAGATTTCTTTTCACACTACACTATTTTTTTTAAGACACAGACTCTTTTCAGTACACCTTAGTGGGGTGCAAAAGCACACACGTTTTTACACCAAAATGTGGGCACCTACACACACACGTAGGCTGTATTGCCACAATTACAACAGCAGCATTTTCTATCCGTGGCTTACGGCTGCATTAAACTAAGCCGTGCCTTTCGTCACAGCAGTCCATGCCCACTCTAAATCAAAAGGTCCATCCCATCCCTGCCTCCAGCTTTTCCACGGAGGCTCTTGGGAAGCATCCAGAAAAGAGGAGTACAACAAAACCTCAACAGCTTAGTCCTCCAGTTGATGCAACCCTCTAAGACTCGGCGTGATTCTTTTTTTTTAACATGTGGCAAAGTGGCAAGACTGTGTCTGACCAGAAGTACTGGGAGGCTGACACACAGCAAAGACGTCTGTGATGAGCAGAACCCACCAGTATTTGTCTTGATCTCTAAACACATTGAACTGAGGCTGTAGCCTTTTCCTTGTATAAAAAGTTGTTCGTCTCTGCTGGTTGCCTATTTCCATAGAGATTGGAGGAAAAAGCCTCTCTGGGGTCTCTATTTCATGATAAAATTTGATTGGCACTGACCGGTGGGCTAAGAAGTTGTTAGGGGAGGGACTGATGGGCAGACACACCGAGCAGCTGGATCCCCTGCAAGTCATAGAGCAGTGCAGCTGATGGTTCAAGAAAGGGGTTTCTGTACATTCCCCCACAAAATCACCTGTGGAGACACCTTGTCGCCTGAAATCCTGAGATCCTTTTAAAGGACTTGCAGAAAATAGCAAATGGGAATGCGTTAAAGCCAAGGGAGTTGTTCTCCCTCGGCAGAGACGGTAAAAGAAGCGGTGTAAGGCCAGACTGCAATGACTGATAATTGTCCCTGGATGTCCATGAGCCACACGGAGCCCAGTGCAATGGATCTGCACATGCAACAGATCCATCCTGAGCACCTCAGCTCAACCACACGGGTGCAAACAACTTCATGCTATAGATCCAGAGAGTCTGGCTCATCCAAGACGTGTCAGATCCCCTGTATGAGCAAGGAGTTTATAAACAGCGACTGTTTGTCTGGGATGTTTCAGTCTCAGCTAGATTAACAGGAAAATGGTAGAGCCAGCAAGGACAGATGACCGTACGCAGGCTGAGCAGTGCCTCACTCCTTGTGTAATCACATCCAGCTCAGCGGGAAAGCTACTCAGTAAAAATCAAAGTCACAGAACAAGGATTTGGACCTTATTCCCCATTGTGTAAAAGTCAGTTGCTAAAACTCCCAGTCAACAGGTAATCTTTGCGGTGAAGCCAAATCCACCAAGAGCATCACAAGGGCTCTGGCCCTGTTACTTCACCAATTCAGTCACAAAAAAAAATGCAAAACAAATTACATTTAGGACAAAGCTGACACCAAAAAAATGCCAGAAACAGCATTTCAGAAACAGAAATCATTAGCAGACTTATTTTTTTAAGACTACTCATTTTAGGATATTACACCTTTGTAAAGAGCAAGCATTTTATCTGGTGCCATTTTCCCCTGCAGGAACCACGGTTGACGGAACAACGGAGAGAATTCCCTATGCAAATTACAATATATTAAGTCAGATTTGCTTCCAGCAGGTTCTATACCATCAGAAATTGTTCCAGTGTTTGTGTATTTGTCGAGTGGCCATAAACTGCGAAAACCTACCCTCTTTTCTCCTGTCCCCCCCTCTTTTCTTTGCCTCCTTTTAGCTCTACAGCAGAAGATGAGGGAAGCAAAGTTTATTGAAGGAGACCATGAAAAGAGTTTCAAAACATTCCACATATTTTCTCTGCATAAACACTCTGTGAATTTTGAATGTGAGTAGTGCCAGGGCACTGTCACTCAGACCCCAGGGGTTCACCCAAGTCAGACAAATTATGCTGCCCCTTATCTCAGTTGTTACAGTTTCTTGCCTTTCATTCATTCACTGCCAGTGGCTGGATTTTATGGCAGTGTAGGGGAGAAAAGGAGCCTCAACGGCTGAAGTTAACCTCTTGTGGTGAGACCAGTAATACTGGGCTTTCCAGTAGAGGATGCACAAGGAGATGGCTGCTAGCCTTGTTTGCCAAGGCAGCAGTCAAAAGAATGCTGAAATTTGGCAGGTATGAGCAGGAGAAATGCTGTGTTATGGAAATGGCCACTGCAAGCTCCCTTCCAAATCTGTTTGGCCCACGTCGATAAAACAAAGTAATTTAAAAAAAAATTTGTACATGTCCTATAAAAAACTAGATAAAGTAGTGTTGTGGTTGTGGTTTGAATAGAGGATGGTACTGCTGAGCAAACGTTCCTGGCAGAGGGCAGTGGCTGTTGCTTCAAACATCATATCCAGACTATAATTAATATTAACCTCCAACGACAGCAACAATCTCTCTGCTTTCATCAAGTCTCATTTCCTCCCTGATAAACAGCTACTTATTACAAGGGAATGCAGGATGCGATGAGGGGATTCATTTCTGAAAGTCCTTTTGCAGCCACGTTGGTCCGGGTAGGTACCGAGTCAAACCACCTGTCCCATATGCCAGGTATTGTCCAACTGTAAAGTCCCTTTGGCTCCTAGAGCCTGTGCTTGCACAGCAAAGGGCCTGGCTGCTGCCAGCCCCAAACCCTGCCTTGCAAGTCCATTATGCCAGTCTCTCCTGCCAGATCCACAGTGCCTTGTTAGGAACCAGAAAATGTTGAGTTTGCATGGCAGCATCGTGGGAGATATGTGCATTGCATGCCCATCTCTAAACTGATTCCATTTAATGATGAGTACCTTTAATGCTGTTCTGCTGAACCAGTTTTAAGAGCATGTTTTATTTATGCAATACTTCCAAAGAAGGGAAAAGCTCTTACCTATTGTTCTTCGGAGATCTTCACACTGGCTAATGTGAGGGAATTTCAAGATTTCCTTCCACTTTTTGCTTTTGCCTTTGCGTTTCCCTCCACCCCCTGCAGAGAAAGAAATATCAGGATTAGATTGCTTTGGGGGCATAGCCCCATCCAGAGTTTAGCAGCCCAGTCACAGTTCTTATGGATATCATTAATAATTAAAGCTGAGACACTGTGGGTCTCAGATCAAGTCTAAGCTTGTCTGGGCTGAAACAGGCAGCGGAGGCAGCATCTGGCAGAAGATCGGCTCACTAAAATTTGGGAGCTCAGGCTTGTGGCCCACCAGGTCCAGTTCAGATAACAGTGCTGAACTGAGCATCTCCAACATCATCTCTGCCCCAACTGACAGCCACGTCACACAAGTCAAATAATCTTGTAAAATAACAGCTCACATCTTTTCAACCTAGATCTCTCCCTTCTAGATTTGGGATGAGCCTTGATTCCATCCCAAAAGAAGTGCTGGAAACGGAAGACCAAAATTTAATTCTTGTCACCCCCCACACACACGTTACATATACTGCCAACATGGCAGTACCGCTGATGTTACACGCTCTTGTCACTACTGCTTCCACAGGAGAAAAACAGTGCGAGAAAATTAATATAATATCTTCATGAGTTGAAAATCTCATTTTGGCTCTTTTTTCTCCTTCTCACTCTTGCCCGAGATTTCTTGAACTGGCCTGTCCTCAAGGTGAATGACCTAGCTGGCTTCCCCCCAGCGCTGGCTGAACGAGGTCCAAGACTCTCAGCCTTCCATGCTGATCAATCTCCCTCATCCATGTCCCTTCATAAACACCTCGCTGCAGGCATCCCTGGCATCTCTAGGCGCCACATCTGAGCTTGCAAGGGGGATGCCTTCTGCACTGGGCTCTGACCAGTAAAGGCAGCGTTTCCAGCACACCTCACTTTGCTCCTTGTTGGGATCACTAGACGACACACTGCCTACGGGGTTCGGCTCCCTCAGCCCAGGCAAGCCTAATGCAGGCTGACGTGCTGCGTGTGCTCTTCCCCAGCGTCTGCTAGATGGGCGCTCAGATCTGAAGCAGCTCAGCCTAGGAGGACATTTTTAGATTTTTTCTTGTCTCTTTTTTTTTCCTTTTTTTTTTACTGTCATTGGGCACTTTTTTACTCCAACCCTCACCTAGGTTTCTCTTTTATGCCCCCACGTTTTTTATGCTGCCATATCAGCACTGCTGCAGAGGGCAGGAGGTGCGGTGCGGTGCTGGGGGTTTCATTCCCGGCTCGTTTGTGTGCCTGTCCTGCTCGGAGAGGCTGTGCAGCCAACGGCGAAAGAGTATCCCTCCGGACATGGAAGCCCAGATGCAGACTGAGATTCTCTGAATCGCTGTATTTACTGCAATTCAGTCCCTGCACACAAAATCTGATTCACTTGAGTCTATTTTACATGCGCTGGCACGTCGAATGACTAATTCAGAGCTGAGTTAATTCTGTAGAGGGGCTGGTAGAGTCACAATTGCAGATTGAGGGTGTGCTGGGTACTACATGATATTGCAGGCTAAATTAGGAGAGCATTGACTCAAAAGGTAGCAGACCATTACAGAGAAAACAAGAGCCTTGCAAAAAATTGTGAAGTATTGCTCTCTGTGGGGCGTTTCTGATCACACCTTTGGCGCAGGAGTGCTGCTTCTGCATTTCACCTTTTTCCTTTGCTTTTGGTGACCAATGGTTTTGTCATTGCAGAGCTGGCCTTGAATTATTTTAAACTCTTTATTGACACGAATTTATTGTATGTCTACATTATGCAATGTAGTGCAGAGATATCTGCGCTAGCCATGAAGGAGCTAGCTTGTTTAGACTATTAGGAGTACAGCTATGCTACCCTTTCCAGGAATTAGTCTCCGGCAAAGCACAGAGAGCTGCGACTGCCTCCACACTATGCTGTATTATGCAATGCAGATGTACCCTTTGGGTCTATAATAAACTGTTCTTCAACCTCCCCTCTTCAGTGCATCCCAAACACTGCTGCTAAAGTAATTTCCTCTCCTGTCCCTCCAGCCACAGTATCGGAGGGGCTGTCTTGATCTCTTCTTGCAGCGTATGACGCTTGGTCTTGCACGCTGAAGGTCTTAGGTATGCTACAAGGCGCTGAGAAGCATTTTGTAAGCTGGGGTGGGCACCGTGATGGTCCATTCACCATCCCTCCTGCTCACCAGCGACTGCAGGGGTTGGATTCAGCAACCCGAAGGGTCCTCCACTGGCTTTCGCCTCCCTGAAAGCCCACTCCTGCAATCCTGCACAGCCGCTCCTGCTTGCCACGCTGCCACTTCTTGGTGCTCCTGACCTTACGCCTCGTCACACCGTACTTACACTTCTCTGCCCCCTCCCTTCACACGCTCCTCTGGGGAACGATCCTGCGGGAATTCGTGTTTCCTTCTCTTCACCAGTCATTCTCTTTGGCTGCATTTTCTTCCCTGAACTATTGCTTCATGTTTTTCATCACACTCATTTATCTTGTAAACTTTGAGTTCTGTGCCTTGATGTCAAACCTCCATGGGAATCAAATGAATTAAGTATATATTTATTAGCACTGGGGGAGGGATAGGAAGGAAGGGGAGGGGAAGGAGGGAGGGGAACAGCTGGGCTGGTGTCACAGCAGAATGATCCCCCTTTGAGTCCCACAGGGTTTGAATGTGGATTTCTGGATCCCTTCCTCGGGCTGCCAGCTCCCAGAGCAGCTCATCCCACCTCCACGTACAAACATGTGCCTCTCATTTCTGCCTGCTGCCTCTCCCGCTGCGGAGACCCACTCTGCTCTTACCAAGGGATGGACGGAGCGGGGTGCTGGAAGGGGGCAGGCAGCAGCTCTCTGCTTAAGGTATGAGCAGGCACTGGAGGCAGCACAAGACGTATGCAGCTGCTTGGGCAGTGGTGCCTGCTAGAAAAGGATTTCCAATCATTGCTGGACACAGGAGGCAGCGGGAGTAAGCCAGCTGAAAGCATCCTTGAGGCTGCATCTGCTCAACACCGGTACATCTTCACCCATTGAAGGTCTACCCTCTAGGCCAAAGCGCTGGAGATTTCAGAGCACGCCTGCTTTGCCAGCCGCCTTTACAGAAGTGCTCACAAAAAGGTTGTATCTTTAGCAGCATTGAGCTGTGCAAAGCATTGCAAAATAGCCCTTTCCTCTACATGACAGCTCTGAGATTTGTGCAGAGACGAAATGATTCTGCTAACCTGGGCCAGAATGTTTTTAAAATCCATTCAATGTAAAATATATATTGATATATTTACATTGGATGATGTATTTCTGACATTAAATTTCCATCAAAACTGGAGAAGGGCTCTGCGGTCCCCTGTTTCAACCGCGATCGATACAGCCAACGTGTTCTCTTCTCTTTCGTGGCCATCCTCCAAAAATAAGCAGCCTTGCCTGATGAATCATTTGCTCTTAGCTGAGCGTGAAGTAGCGTTACTGTTTTGCCTGTGACGTCTTTATGTTAAAGATTCTGATCAAGTGCTTTAATCGACCTGACCTTTCCGCTCTCAGCTTTTCTTGTGGAGCCAGCAAACACTGCTGGCTCCAAACATTAATTCTAGGGGGTTTGAAGGACGTAATGCAGTGAGACAGCTGAGACAGGGTAAATTGTCTAGCAGAGTGAAAAGCTAAAAGGGGAGGTTTCTCTGAATAGGTCACTAATTGTGCAGGTTGCAAAGGGAAGCTTTCCACACATTGTCTTGATTACTGCCTTTGCACGGTCTCTCCTGGACGGGAGGATTTGCAATCTTCAAGGCAGCTTCTCAGGGCAAGACTAGACAGACATGCCATGTTTTAGATGTGAGTTCCATCAGGTGGTGTTGGAGGGTCTGACTGCTTTAAAATCTTGGTTTGCTGATGATAACAAAAGGTGAGCTCCCAGCAACAGCATGAAATCTCAGCTCCGCTTCCCTGCATGCACTTAACAAGTCACCATTTGCAAACCAAGGATTGAAGCTAATTCTCTAACATGTCAACCAGTCCTACAGGAAACAAAAGCACTTGCTCTACATCCTACCTCGTGAAAAATACATGGCATTTTTCATATCATCTTGTGATGTCGGATGGCAAATCTAGCTCTGATCTCTGCCTGTAAGGAGAGAGATATAACCAGAGGCACACTTGTAAAACACTTGTGAGCAGCACCTACCCTTAGCCTAAGGTGCCTACTTTTTTTGCCTCCATTATTCAGGATATACTTACTCTCCTAACACTGAGAGGAGGTAGGAAAGTACTTGCACACTGTTAAGCCAGTGAGATATTAAGTGGCTTGTCCAAAATGACATGAGAAATCAGAGACAGAGCAAGGAGCTGAAGCCAAGGCCTTGAGCCTGTTAATCCTGCTAACGACAGGATCAAGCCATGCTCCTGCTCAGCCGATTAAAGATATTTCATAACACCGAGTTAGACATAATTATGGGTAAATTCATTCCAGTGTCATGCCTGTAGCATATTCCATTCGTCCCTCACGCCACCATGCAAGGTGGTTTTTAAGCATAGCTAACTTGGCTTCATACTTTTGCCCTGTTCTTGCCCAAGCTCAGAAGCCTGCATCACACCCCATGCTGCCAGGCCTAGCTAAGCCAAGACGGCCAAACATTTCATTGCCTTCAACTGTATTATCTGCAATCTAGATAATCCACAATTTAGGTAAACTATCCACAGATCACTGAAGGACAACTACAGTTTGTGTCTTCCATTTCGCAACAGTAGCTAGGCTCCCATCCAAGACCTTCCCAACAAGAGTACAGAGCTCTGTACGCTCTGATTGCAAGGCCTTGATTACACAGCTTGTGAAAGCAGTGAAACAAACTCAAAAAAATATTAAAAGTCCAAAAATCATGGTTAGTGTCCTATTTCCACTCAAAAGAAGTTTACAATACTTCTCCTCTTCCTCTTGCCAGCCTTCCTTTACTCACTCTCTCCCATCAAAGTGTATGCAGCTATACGGTAGATATGGAATTAACGATTCCGTATCGTTAACGAATTAAACGAATGGTCCGTCTAGTACAGGACGGACTGCAGGCAGCTTCAGAGGAACATCTTAGAAAGCTGTTTCTAAAGTACTTGGAAAGCAGGAACTTTCTTCTATGCCCTATTAATTAGATATGGGTAACAAAACATGAAGGTATATTGCTTCCAAAAATTTCTTCTTCTTTTTTAGAATCTATGCTACTTAAATTCAGGCTGTTCTCATGCTCCTGGTAAATGCCCTGGACTGTTGAATGCCCTTTTGCCTCACATGGGTGTGAGTCCCAGAGATTAACCATGTATTTGTGAGGGAAAGGAATACCAATTTTAAACTGCTTATTTTCCTGGAGTGTCTCTTCTCAGTGAGACAGCATAAATAAAACTTATCCACCCATCATTTACCCCTAAGAATTTTTCATATCTAACACATCTAGCCTCTAAGGCAAACAGTTCCACCCTTCTTAGACCTGCTTCACGTGGAAGGTCACCCAGGTTCACCATTCTTCTTTCATATTAGTCCCACCTACGCTCAGCTGTACTACCAAATAAAACCGGTTTGTTTTCAAAGAATGAAAGACACTGCTTGCTCTCTGCCCTTCATCCTGCCCTTCTCATCTGGGAAAGCAGAAAAAAACCCAGGAACCCTGTTTTATCCTTACAAGATCTCAGATGATACTCCCGACTAACCTGTGCTTAAAACAAGCACTTGAAAGAGCATTAGGAACCTCTTTATGAATCCCCGTCTATGTCACCCCAAGGAAAAGGAGAAGAGTATGAGGGCTGGATTTTCAAAAACAGGCAGGTGTCCACCATCCACTGGGACACAATGCCTCTGCAAACCAGTCTTTAGAGGCTCTCGTTTATAAGACGCAACAAAAAGTCCACAACATGCCCTCAAAAGAGAATCACGTCACATAGCTCCTCTTATCGATGCTAATCTGTCTTTATCTCCTGCAGCCTTTTTTGATGAATGTGACTCTGAATAGTCACAGACCATGATAACGGTTTTGCGCCCATCTTCCCTGCTGTCATGGCATGTTTGTACATAAATCATCTGCATGTTGCTACGGACACATAAGCCTTACAACCACTGTGTAAAACATCCCATTGCTTTTTGGAAATGAACAGCAGATGTGTTTCATGTTTCAGCCTTCAGAACCACAGAGATGGGAATTTCATAAGCAAAAATGCAAGCTTCTCCCCAACAGAGTCAGGCTGGCTTTGCAATCTGGTTACCAGAGGACCAGAGGGCAAAACATTTTGTATACAACTGGCATCTAAAGTGCTATTCACATTGGCTTGCAGAAGTCACTGTTCATAAACAAATATTTATTGCAGGAATATCTACCTATTATTTAAATAAGAGGTCAAGGAGTACTGTAAATACTGATGAGTGGCTGAAACATTACTTTAATAACACATTTTATATGTTAATAATAATGTGTATGTTAATAATATGCTTTAATAACATCCACTGCCCTGAAGGGACAGAGGAAGCTAAGGGATTAGTCTTTGAAGACTGATCCTCAGGGCTTGACTATCATATGTCAAGGCCATTTTGGTACTACTCTAGGAATATAAAGAAGGCTTTACATAAGCTACCTTTATGTCTAGTCAGAGCACATTGAAAGGATCTTAACTAAACTGAAAAAACACGCCTTTAATTTTTTCTGTTGGTCTTGAGTGGGCATCTCAAACTGTGGCACTCTCCATACAAGTCTGCCTACATCCTCCACTGGGTATTTTTAATGCACATTTGAGATGATTTCAACAAGTTGTCTGTGGGTTTTGTGTGCCAGTTCACATATGCTGGGCGTATGTTTTGCTGCTACACATGTTAACAGGGAGCTGTTTGGTGATGTGATTTCCCTAGATGCAGTTTAATTTTCCCTTACGTAAGCACCTTTAGTTTGTTTATTATGGCATCTCCCTCTTTTATGTCTTGTATTTTAACTGTATTGTGTTCATCTGCAGCTGATGAATAAGCAAAAAGGGATCACTGGCTTTTATGCCACAAACAAAAATAATCCCAAAGTTACAAAGTATACTGAAGATTTACAATCTTTAAAAAAAACAAACAAACAAACAGTAAATCTTATAAAAATAAAACCTGCTATCTTCTAAAATAGTAAAATTAAGCACAGCCCCAAATTTTAACTTCTTATTCTTGACCTCAAAGTAAACTAGGCCACTGGCACAAATCCAGGGAGTTTAGTCATGTTATGTGGAATGCATTACCATGTATTGGGTGGTTCGACAGGCTGTTGAGATGAACTGAGTTGATGGCTTGAAATTTAAAGGTGCCTGGATAGTATTTGACATCGTAGTTGGCAACAAGAGCAGAACAGACAATGCAACAAGTGAATCTGGAGCCACCGTGCTCCTTTGGAAGCTGTTTCTGGGCCTGTAAGGTCTCTTGGAGGAACATGCAAAGGCTATGATGTCTGAACCTAGGGAGTATTAAGAGATTTTGTCCATCAGTGGTGTAGGTAACAGAACACATTTGTCTGTAACACTTCAGTATCGATGATTACTATCGGAGACCAACCTTTTGAACAGAGCTGTTGAGAATCAAGGTTATCACCCTGCTACAAATGCTAAATATGTCAGTGGAGTTTTCCTCCAAACTGGAGCTGAGAGTCAGTATTTCAAAGTTCTAGAAAATTCTGATTTAAAGACATTAAACCATTTCATTTTGATAACGTTTGAGTCATCTCAGTTCTCTAACGTCAAAACATTATCATAGAACATATCAAATAGAGAATTAAGATGTATTATATCATTGGAACAAAACGGGTATGGTAAATTGACATTCTTTACTTTGTTAAAATGATGTTTCTATATTGTCAAAAAGAAGGTAGAAAAAGCAAACCCTTTTTTAAGTAGACATTTTCCTGCAAACCCTTTCATTTTTGACAAAACTTCATTCTCAGAAAGGAAGATTCTTTTGTCAGAAATGTTCTCAACCATCACATGTTTTGAAGCACACAAGAATTAAGCAAGGAATGTGGCCTCCCCATATCTGAATGTTCAAGTGAATCTAAATTCCCACATTCCTTACTGGTTCCCTTAACTTAATTTGCAGAGCTGCGATTTACATTGACTGTAGGAGACCTGCTTCCCATTCTTCCAAAGAGAGGATGCAAATCCCTGCTCCAGAAATCCTGCCTGAATAGGGCTTGATAACATCTTTCCAGGAAGGAACTCCTCTTTAAGCAAAGGCTCTTTAAACTTATGACCTGTTCTATGTATTTATTACCCTGTTTTAGTAACACGCATGCAAGCTGCTAACCAGTTCCTCCAAACCCAAACCTACAAATGCAAGTCATCACCCACATATAGTCCATGTAGGTTGCCCAGGAGCACGTATAGTGCTCCTGGATTCAGTGGTGTTCCTCAGACAACCCACATGCTCTTAGGGCTGGCCCCTAAAGCCAAAATAACCTTGAAGGGACTTGTGGGTCCTAGTCAGACACTGAGAGAAATGCCTAGAAGTCTAAGAAGGCTCTGCCGATTTGCTGCTCCACATTGTGCAGTTCTGATGTTTAGTAACACAACGGCACGACACAGGCAGAAGGAACACACAAGTGAAACCTGGCCCTGGAACAGGCAAATACATGGGGCTCGGCTCTTCTGAAAACTCTGGTGCCAGTTTGGAGTGAGAATATGCAAAAACCCAGCCCTGAGCCGGGAACGATATGCGTTCTGTCTGTCCCTGTCAAAGAGCTGTGTGGGCTTTTTCTCCTGCAAATAGTTCTGCAGTCTCTAAAAAAAGAACTTAGCCTCTGCGTTCCTGACATTTGAGTTTTATAAGGAGTATTTCTGAACTGTGGGGAGGAGATCCAGCTGGATGGGAGGTGAGAATTCAAGTGTGTTCCTATCAACAGTCTGTAGCCAAGCTCTGAGAATTATGTTCTTTTCTGGTTTTTTGCCCTCACCTAAACAAACTTACCAACACGGCTAAAGAAAAGAATTTTAGTAGACATCATGAAAAATTAATGATTTGAGACAGGCTGTTTTATTAGGCCTGACTGATTTATTAGTTCCACTTAATTGGTAGAATCAGCAAAGCTTTGAGACGCTCTGATAAGGACCCAGAAATCCAGATGTGGTTTGCTTTCCGTACATAAATAACAGCACACTTTTTCAGTTTAGATGGTTTACGTCTGAGCCGGGAAAACAGCTACCAGAAAAGCAAGACAGAAACAGCGTAGAGTCTCCATGAAGGAAACAGAAGGGCAAGTCTCTCAAGCATCTAGATAGCCCACCTGAGTACTCAGTCCCGCTCTCCGGCACGCAGACTGGCAGACCCCAAATATTTAGAGATGTAACACACAGGTCTCAGCTATACAGAGCCTGATGCATAGTGACTCTGCAGCCCCTTTGGGCTGCTGATGCATGCAAATACTCTTCCGAATCGCTGCGTTACCACAGTCTCTCCTCCCACGTTTAATCCCACCAGAGATACTAGCCCAGCAAAGGTGCTGATATGGACACTTGAGTAGGAAGGCACTGAGGAAGTGTTATCAGGTGCCCAGTATGTTTTTATCTTGTGGTGTTTCTGTATTTTTGCAGTGGTCTAGAGGACCATTAAATCAGCCTCACGGTGCAGAGAGATAGCCCAACAGCCATAAGAAGTGTCCTTTAATGATGCCTGGCTGGATTCACCCTTCTCTCTCAACACTTTTAGTTGATGTAAACAAGCTAAAAATTGTAAAAAATAGGCTGTGAACCTCCTGAGAACATGTGTATGTATCTATACTGCCAGAATTGTTTGAGAGGAACATCTCTTCTGTGACACTTCAGCCCTTTTGCTTCCAGAGTCAAGCCAGGAAGAAAAGTACAGCATTATAACGTGTCTTAAATTGGGTCGCTTTCTGTTTGAGGTCAGGATCGGCCACATATTTCTTCACCACAAAAGCAGATAATGACCCTGTCCATCTCCCCAGCTCTCCTGGGTCAAATAACACGTCAGTTTCTCAGCTACAGACGTACGTATAAAGCATAAATTAAACCCTAGATATATGACAAGCCTTCACACGCTCTGTAGAGGAAATGTGGAGAGGGGGATGAAACCACCCTGAAATGCCTGGTTACAGCGAGCATTTGCCAGTTGCAGCGACTGGCTGGCAGATGGGAAAAGCTGCTGGCATACACTTTGGCTTTGGAGGAAAGAGGTACTACGCGGATGGCAGGGCGAGGGTGGAAGGGGGTGCACGGGGCTAATGCAAATGGGCATGGTCAGCTTTAGGGGAGACTTCCCCCTTACTTAGCTACAAAGCCTGCCTTTGGCCCCATCATCTCTTCCAGCAACAAGGTACCAACAACGCCTTTCTGTGGATCTCGCCGTCACGCCCCGCCAAATCACCCCTGAAATCATAGAAAACGTTGCCCTCAAAAATCACTGACAGCCCAAGACATGATGGTAACACAATTGTATGCGTCAGCATTTAGGATCATTATTGTAAAAGGTTACAGAAGGGATTCAGGTTAATGGAGGTAATCTGTGATTATCTGATGTAACAGATTGCTCTGCCAGTGACTCATTCCTTCTGCCACAATATATTGTGGGTTGCAGCTGCAAATAGTGAGCAGGATGGAGCTGGCTCCCAAGCTAAGACTGTCCCTGTTGTTCGGAGAAACCCCCATAAGAGAGGGTGCCAAGCCACTGCAGGCATGTGAAAGCCCGGCAGAGCTTTACCGAGGGGAGCGGGTCGCGGCGGTGTACTACAGTCACTCATTCACGGGTGTTACTATAGCTACCACTTGAAGGACTCAACAAGAAAAGCAGAAATAAAAAGAGAAAATTAGGAGGTAGAAGACAAAAAAAGAGGAAACTTGTCGGAAAGCAAAGGCAGAGGGTTCCTCTGATTAGCTAATGAAGTGCTTCAAAAGCAGCGACTGAAAAATAAGGCTTGAAGGTTGCATGGCGTAAGCGTCAGGTGATCCAAGCAGCTGGTCCGCTCTTGTCTCGCCTCTCCCACCCACCCACCCCAAGAGCTGGTGGTGGTAAGGACCATCTTAATCAAAACAAAACAGCAGCTTTGTGCCAGGGATGGATTAACTATTTCCTCATTGCTCACAAAGTCTTGCACTTCCACTTGCTCTCCCTGCAGCCCTGGGGCCAGAATTAAAACGAGGTATTGATTTAGGCCAACGGCACCCCGGGAGCAGCGTGGAAACAGGCCACGATGAACGATGGTCCTACCACCGGGGACTCCAGGAGGGAGCAAGTCCTAGGTACTGTCATAGCCTGGAAGATGAAGGAAGAAGAAGAAAACATCTGCAAAGACCTTGACTCTGGTTCAGAGCGGTGCCGGATGCCCAAGCTAGCCCAATGCACCAAAAGCAGCTGCAGCCAGGGACAGACACTTCTAATATGTACATAAATCTAAATAAATGTATAATTCCCGCTCACATGCTTTCCTGACAGCCAGCTGTTCCCTTTGCTTGCTGTTATCCTCGCTCGGAGATTAATGTCACTGTCTGGGACAGTTTGTTAGCAATTTTTATTACAAAGCATATACATTTGGCTGGTGGTGGGCAAAAGCTAAGCCTTTGAGCAAATAAAATACTAGGGCAGCTCACGGGGAATGACACAGAACAGATATCTGTGGGGTCTCTACCCTGGCTCTGAAAGCCAATAATGGCAGGAGGTCAGAGATCACGGGCTTAATTGTCCGATGAATTAATGGTGACGAACGTCTGTTTCCCCTCTTGTTAAAATTGACACCAGATATTTCAGAGAAAGCAGAAGGGCACTTGCCCACAAAGGAATGTTTTGATGGCTGAAGCTGAGATTGTTGCCAGCCCCAGCCCATCAGAGCAGTGCAGGTCAAACGAAGTCATTGTAGGAAAATGCTGCTGACTCCAGCACAAAACAGAACCTTCTGGGCCCAGTCGAGCAGCCGTGGATTATCCTGCTTGCTTTGGAAAGAAAGACTGTTTTCTTATATTTAAAAAAAAAATCAGATCCAGATCTTTGAATATAACAAGTATATAAAAAAAAATTAAATCGGAGGAGTGCAAGTTGCACCATAAAAATCAGTCTGAGTTTGTTTCTTCCTGTTTTGAAGAAAAATTGAGAGCAACAGAAAAAAAACAAACCCAAAACTTATTACAAAAATCAAAATTATTCTTTACATTTTCCCTCTCCATAAAAAGTTCCTCTTTCACTCCTATATAACCCTGGTTCAGCAATGCATTTTTGAGTGGAAAGTGTCATCGTGGGAGCAGTAACAAAACCGGGAAATACTAGGGGACCATTTTTATCCAGTTAGTGACATTTTGTGAAGCTGGCTAACACTTTTCTATTGAAACAACTTCTTCCGCAGTTAAGAATGAGGTCTACTTACTTATTTTCTTCTTGTTGCTCAATCTCATTTTAATTCAGATTTTCATGTGGAGTTGTAGGAACAAGGATGAAAGCTTCCCTTTGTTTTACGGTGGTTATGTTAGTTTCGAGCTGTTGTGAAACATCTTTCCCGTTCATCCGAATATATGTGAACCCCTCTGGTGTTTCATTTAAGCTACGTAAACAAGGAACAAGCACTTTCTGAATTTTAAAAAATACAGTATCAGCCTACAAGTCAGTTTCTGAGATCTGTAAAGTGACTTCTTAAGTCGTAAGTCATTCCCCTCATTATGGTACATGCTGATACCTTTAATTAATAGCAGTAATATGTAACACTGTCAACAAGGATGTGTAACATTGAATTAGGTGACTAAAGTCTAAATATTCTTTCAGCACTGTATTTCCACAGAGGTCATGTCGACCAGGGAACAGACACACTGGTTTTCAAGTAAATCTATGTGCTCAGTCTCTGACTGAGCTAATTATAATGGTGCCTTTAGCATTGCTGTCTTTAAGTGTCTGCCAGCATGTCCCTAACAAACCACCAGGTTCGTGTTTTTCTAGCCCAGATGGAAAAGTCTGATTATCAGGTCAGAGTCAATTCTAGCTCCGAGGCCGCTAGACTTATATCCCACGTTAACCCAGCTTGCTGAGCTTCGACTAACAACAGAGAAGTTAGTGACAAGCCATCATCGAACGGTATATTTGCTTGCTTCTCGCTTCTGCCGCTCATCAGTACCCGAGGGAGGAAGGCTGCTGGGTCTATAGGGCTGAAGAGTCTCCCCGAAGACTTAAACATGCTCCTGAAGGGCTGAGGGACGGTATTCTGCTTTAGATGGTATTCTGATTTTTAAACTCACGAGAGCAAAACCCCGAGCAACTACACAGAAAATCCAAGCCTCCTTATCTCATTCAGCTCCCCCGGTGACGCAGCACGCTCCGCACTGTGCAAAGCAACACAGCCGCAAACACTGATCTTCGTGTCTAAGCATCTAAGCCCAAGTGGCACATGTGCTATTTTAGCACCTCGTGGGACCGCCCTGGGAGATAATATAATTAATATTATCTTGGTGACGGCTATTTACCACATCCCACTGGGAAACGGCAGTCTGTGCTTATGGAACTTGAACCCAATTAATACTCACTTCCTACCAGCTTCAGGTGTCTCCTGATTTAAAGCTACGTTTACAGACAAAACAGGTCAGTAACTCTTCCCAGTGAGCCAAACAGTATCTTAATCACTTGTGTTTAATAGGAAACAAATGACTGAGCACTGATAAAGTTTGCCATTATGCTTTTGAGGAAAAGAAAAGTGACTACAGAACAATCTGATAACGAGAGAATTTTCTTCCTGTGTAACTCGATATTTATAAACCTTCTCAGTAAGGGGGCAAAAAGGAAATAATTTCAGCTGGCTGAAGTTAACATTACAAATTACATTTTAAAACGACAACAAAAACAGGACCCCGGCTGAAAACAGTGCTTATGGGAAAGACACGCAGAAACAACACGAGGGAGGAAGCCTCCAGTTCAGGCTGCCCTTAGCTCCCACGGCACGGGCTCTCCTGCCGCCTGCGGACACGCGCCGCTCCGTGCACGGCACGGATCCACGCTCGGCCTCTCCCACTGCACCCGGGGACGTGGGGTGTCAGGGGGAGAAGGTGGAAGCAGGATCGTCTTGGTTGCGTTTTCTGCCTTCAATGGAATGACTGAATTTAATAGCCTCCCTCCGCCTCCAGTAAACATATAGGTGGCTCATAGGCATGAAGACACGGGATTTTTTTTCAAGCTAAGGGCTAGACTTTCAGCCTTACCATACTAGGAATTTCAGTTATTTTTCCATGGTTTTGTATGTTTAATCCTCTTGAAATGCAGGCAATGATTGCCCTACAGCCTGACTAGGGTCTCAAGAGCAGAACTAGTTCTCAACCATAATAGCCTCAAGCCCAGCTATGTCAAGCACCTAGGACTCCAGCCGATTTCATCGGGAGCCACGCATGCCAGCAAGCCCTTAAACAAGCCACTCGAGAGAGGGAGAGATAAGGATCCTAACCGAGGAGTTCCCTCTGCACAAAATTATAAGCGCAGATTGTTTCTGGAGTAAGTGCTGGTTTCTAAGGCTTCCTGGTATGGAAGTTTTTCATGGGAGAATAACGTGGGAGATGTGGAAGAGTGCTTACAGTGATAGTAAAAATAAATATAAATTATTTGTATTTTAGGCCTAAAAAGGCAGTGTTCTCAATTATTAGAAAAAGAAATGCTTATCTCCCAGAAGCAGAGAAGCAAAGACAGGGGAAAAAAAGTAGAGGGTGCATCTACTTTGTTTCCCATTTTCCATGCTAGTAAATGACAAAGTGGTTTGCACTTTGCTGCCTTGGCTTCAGGTATCAAGTAACATATTTCTGAGTTGCTTTTAAAGTATATTAATAAAAATAATAAAACCAACACATCCCTTGGCTTTTCAGCAGTGCCCTCTACTTAAGGACCCAAAAGCATTTTGCAAACAAAAATAGCAAAAGCTTTTCCAGCTTAAAGATGAATTTTGCCCTCACATAAATTAACATGACTTTTACAGTCCTGTTGAGACACTCCACATGTACAACTGGGAAAAGAAATTATCACAGACAGTTTAAATACACAGCTTTAATTAGAAAAAACCAAAATAAAACCAGACCGATTCTTCTTGAAAAGTTTTCCAGTTGATATTGTCAGAGGACCTCAGATAACTAGGACTGCTAGACGCTAGAGGGAAAAGCATTCTTTATTTTCTATCTACTCCACTTGTGTTAATCAGCCCAGCTTTGCAGAGAAAAAGCACAGGGTGCTGCTGCGTGCGCTGTGCACGCAGAGGTGTGGGTCCCTTCCACCAACTCCAAACTGTTGGTCACTTGTCAAGGGGGTTGCACACCACCTTCCTACTGCCGGGAGGAGAACGAGCAGCTGGAGAGAGCAAAAAGACCTGCTGAGAAAAAGGCTGACACCCACCCTTTACCAGACACCAGAGAATCCAATGGCGCCGATGTTTCATTACTTCCACTGCTCACAGGACAACTTGTTTAACATTTGCTTTTTTGCAGTGCCTGGAGGCCAACAAATTCAGGACTTTTTTGTACAAGGCAACGCATGAACACAGATCCCATCCCCAAAGAGTTTCCAGCTGACAGTACAGCAGCCAAAAGCACTCCCCGTGACATCCTGAGCCCGTTGCTGTCACTGGGGATGCTGCCTTTGCTTTCAGCGAGGGCTAAGATTTCATCCCCTGTGGCTCCAGAGGGTCACAATTTTCCCACTCATCAACACAACTGCTTTCTGAGGAAGACCCATTTTTCAAAACGGGGTGGTATTACTGAAAAACCATAAAAAGTCTCTGGGAAAAATCAAGGACTGTAAATGTGCTGTTGTCCAGAGCTGACTACATTTCAAATAGATTTAATAAAAACATGAAGATGGAAAGAACATTGGAGTAAGGGCGAATCAGACCAGTTGTTTTCATTCACTTTCACCCTGTGATCTCTTGTCTTTCTGTCTTCCCCAGTTCTGTCCATTGCTATCATATCAAGCATTAACTACTGATTTCTATTTTCCAGATTTGTCCTCTTTTCACCTCAAAATTCTTGTTGACTATCAACATCCACCAGCCTTTGATGCCACCTTCTGTCTCTGACCTGTTGCAAGCTGAGCTGCCACCCCTCTACATCCTTCCAACTCTTGAAAGCAACCCCGGGAATAAGGGCCTGGAGCCTCTTGCTCTTCTCTTCCCTTATTTCAGGGAAATGCCTCCAGGAGTGGGCTGCAAAGTCTTGTTCCCTCTCACTTGTTCTCTCTTTCTCTGGTGCATGAACCCTAAATTCTCTTCTGCATATTTGCACATCTTCAGCAAGCAGGAGACCCTCACTACCAGCACCACCAGCCTAACCAGCCGTAGGGTGTCTAGGACATGTAGGGTGTCTAGGACATGTAGGGTGTCTAGGACATGTAGGGCTTCCCATCAGGATGAGGCAATGTCTCACGTTTCCTGCATGCAGGGTCCAACAACTAGGATACGTAAGGATGGGGTTTTGGAAAGAGCTCCTGGACTGTATCAAACAGTCCCTGCACCAAGTTGTGCCTAGGCCCTATATGGACCTGGTGTAGACCAAAAGTGCGCCAAAAAATGCCCTAACAATAAACAGCGGGGACAACTGCGTGCCAGCGCTCAACCCTCCTCCCACAGCTATATTTAGTTCACTAGGATGGCGTCCTCTGAGATATACAGAAGAAATCCTTTGTTGGTTGACTTGATCCTGGCCAAAGTTTCACCATAAGCTGCCACCAGGACTTGGCTTTGGCCAGAACCTCCAGCTCACTCTGGTGAACCCAGTCATATTTGGATGTCTTTCACCCAATGCTGACCCAGGCATGGATCCATCTCAGAAGAATGAAATATAAGGGATGCAGCCTGGCATTTGAAATCACTGGCCACAGGCCTGTTCATCCTCTTCAAGAGCTGACACATTGAGAACACTGAATAGAAGGAATTCATGGCAATTTGCTCACACAAAAGAAGCCAAGAATAGGACCTTAGTCTTGTCCTGAAATCCAAGAGAGATACAACAGCAGATGTCTTTCATCTATATGACCTTTTCCACTAAGACAAAAAGGAGACAGGATATTAAATCACAGTTTAAGATTTTTATGACTCTTGGCAAGCATTTATTTATTATGGGTTTGTTTGTTTTGGGGCTTTGTTTTTAGGCAAAGGAGTGTTATTTTTTGCACTTTTCATGGAACTTCAGCTGAAATACCATAAAAATGTCTAAGACAAATTTTTTTCGGGTGATTTGCACATTTTCAGAGTCACAAGTTGACTCCCCTTCTAACTCAATTGCTCAAAGCAGTGTGTTTAAACCAGGAGAACCACGTGACACAAAGACAGCACTTCATTTTTTCACAAAGTCATGGAAAACCTTGATGGCACGTGCAGTTACATTAGGGGAACAGCAAATCCTTTAACGGGCAAATCTAGATCGGGAAACATACTTAAAGGCTGTAGCGTGTCGGATGCAAACCCCTCACTGACTAGTGGAGAACACAGTGACAGCAGGACACAGCACAAGGAATGTGGGAGAAAGCACAGATTAACTGCATTTGTCTCCTTAATTTGCTTATACCCTTCGCTAAAGAAGAGCTCTCCCTAGCCTGCACAGCTTACCTTACAGATGACGAAGCAGATGGGAGGATAGGAATGCTACTAGGAAAGATGATCCAGAGGAAAGGACGTTAACCTCGGACCCAGGGAGGATTAGTTTTAAGTCCTTCCTCTAGCGCAGATTTCTCACGTGATTTTAGGCGAAGAGTTAGGCTATGTAAATACTTTGTGAAACTTATGGGCTCCGGCTCATGATCACAGATGGACTCAGGTGAGATGGCTGAAGCAGACAGAGGTCTGTTCGCCCAGCCCCTCTGCCAGGGGCTATTACTCTGCGAGAGCATAAGATTTAATGGGCTGCGCCCCTAATTCACAGCTGCTGAAACTCACATTATCACGCCAGGCTATAAACTGTGACTGCAGGTACACATCCTAGCTAAAGCTACCTGTGATCTCAAGTCAGAGCCCTTCATCTTGCCCTCAATCAGTTCCTAGCGCATGACATGAACTGAGAGTATTTCCTAAGCCTCCTTTTGATATTGACATGTGTAAATACGCTAAAGACTGAGAAACCCTAAAACCAGATGGAAATTTTCAGTGGAATATTCTTCCCTCAGAAAATACCAGCCGTAAGTAAATGGTTCAGAGATTTGTCAATTCTAATACTATTTTATTTTTAAAAGAAGAAAATTTAAAAGGTTTTCAATAAGGTTAAAATAGAGTGTTTTAACTTTTGATTCCAAACTATTTTTACCCCTTTTAAAATACTGCATTATATCATAGTGAACAAAATAAAATTTTTGTTATCGTTTATTACCAAACAAAACAAATAGGGGGAGTTCAAACATTTTTTCTCAGATTTATTTTTCACAGCAAATTAGAAATATTTGCATTTTTTTTGTCTTAGAACAGAAATATGTTTTCTTGAAATTTGTAAAGAAAAACAAACAAACAAGCAAAACCCCCAAACAGAACAACAGCAAAACTTTTGGCCCTCAGAACCTCCCTAAGGCCCTCAGCTCTCGCATTGCGAGGGCAGGTGAGGACAGGCTGGAACCCCACGTGTTCTTACTGAGTGACTAAAACACGACATGGGCCAAATGCAACCACACGATACTTCCAAAATGAGAACACATATGGCTGAGCATTTCTGAAAAGTCAAAATCTGCTCGTGCTGAAATCAATGGGTGTTTTACTCTTGACTTCTGTGGAAGCAGGGTTAAGTCAACACTGGGTAAGATGGGAAAATCCCAATCTGAGATCAAGCACAGCGTTCCTCCTAAAGATTATTCATGAAGTGTGTGTAGACGTCACAAGAAAACAGAAGGTGCTACAGAGCTGTTATTTTTAAGCTGAGGGTGAGAAAACAAGCAGTGAAGCGTAGCGCATAACTTCTTATGTTGCTTTGTCACCATTCTTGTTAAGGAGCACAGGGAAATTATTTTAAAGAGAAAAAATTTGTAGTTATCTCTGTTTCTTCAGTTCAGAATAGACTTATTTTTTTATTTTTTGTGAATTTTTACAGTTTTTTTAATAGCTCTGAATTTTCTGAAACTATTTCTTTCTAAATACTGTTTTTCTAAGACCCGTCCAATTTCCAGAACTGCCAAAACCACCCAATAATACTTCTTTAAACTATCTAGAAGACATCAGAAGATACGTTCTCCAGCCACCGTCTTAAACAGAATTTAAATCAGGTCCTAGCTGCCTGCAATGCTTTTGCAGAATTGGATACTGTGTCTACTTTCTTTTGCAAAGAGCAATCAATTCGGAAAAGCCAAGGCAGACACTGAAGTGGATCACAGAGAGCATCTGCGCACAAAGACGGAGACCAGTTCTAATCATCAGCATCGCAGGACTGTAATCCTCAAATCCAGGCATAAGCAATTATCAGTATAAGAGCATAATTTATTCCTTGTAGTCAGACACAAGATGGATATCCCATTGGGCACCAGTTAGATTGTTATACTCATTTTAGAAAGCTTAGCAAGACCACTTATCATGTATGAAACAGTACTAATAGCAGGCAGTCTGAGCCATCAGATGAGTTTAATAAAGGGCTTCACTAAAGTTAGCAAGGTGCTTTCATTATGCATGGGGTCAAAAATGCTGGCATGTAAATGAAAATATAGCAGCTTCTCGGACTTCTGATACTAAAACTTTCATATGCTTCAAATCTCTCACCCAACATATATATACCCTCATGCATGCAAACTTTTAGAGCATGTCACTTAATTCACCACAGAAAAGAAAACACAAACAATAAAAATGTAGGATTTCAACACAAGGACCTTAGATTAATATTTAATCTAACTGATGGCACTCAGGAGTAGTCCTGTCTCAATTCTTCTTAATAATTCCCATGACTCACCTGTCGTGACAATTAACAAGGAAAAAACCCAGAAACATCTGTCTGTATCTCACACTCAGAATTATAGCCACCGTTTCAATAAATGCACTAGCTTTTTACAGTTTGTGAGCAACAGAGCCCGATCCAATAGCTGGGACCTTCATTTGCTATCCGCTCGGGGTGATGCTCTCCAAGCACCATCCCATCCTTCCCTGCTGCTGCTTTTTCCATCCAGAGCTGACCAGCCTCAGCTGCCCGGTTTGTGAAGCTGGACAAAAGCAGCCACTCAGTGTGGCTTGGCCAAGATGTAAAATATATGAGAAAGGAATTTGGGTTTTGCTTAGCCCAGCAGTTCCAAGCGCAACTGTGACACCCGCAATAAGGGCTTGCAGAGAACACACATCGTTACAGCTTCACCCTTGGGCATTCACCGAAAGAGAGATTTGCTTTTCTAATTGGCTCAATATTTTGAGAAGGTAAATGGTGAATAATAACAGCCTCGGCAGCAACATGACCCAGGATGAAAGCAATACAAACTACCCGTTTACGCTCTAGGCTTCACGGCGTGAGCCCCACGCCGACTGACGTCCAGCCCCAGGAGGAAACGGTCCTGCAGAAGGCATCCTCCCGCGGGGAGCACCCAGGGACACCTCTTTTGGCTTCGGTCACCTCATTTGGCTTTTGGCCTCGGCAAACTACGGTATAGTTCTATACAACTACAAACCTCATTTGCAGAGCGGTAAGTTTCCCGCAGAGTCAGGAACTCACTTCCTTTATTGCAAAGAAGAAATAAACAGTTCTTTGAGAGAAATGGCAGTATTTCATTTTCATGAGCTGGATGCTATTCCAAAGTTTATGCTAGGTAAAATGGTAATTTCTGCAAAGCACTTCCTCAACAAAAGCAGCTTTATAAATGGAATTTGGTAATAACAACAAATCTAATATTTTCTTCAGAGAATCTTAAACCTGTATACTTGGTCCTCTCAAATACAAGGGGAAAAAAATCAAAACAGCAACATCCATCATTAGGTTAAATACAATTGGTCACATTTAACCTCTGATAATCTAACCATGCAGAGTACCTTTTACTCATAAAAGCTGCAGTAAACATAATGCAATCTATAAATATCACCGAGGCCACCGATGGCTGAGCTGCGGAGTTTGACCTCTAGGTTTCTGATTTAAATGTCCTGGGTTATGAGCACAGCATGCTGCAGCCATTGACTGCTGTTCGGGTTCAGCGCTGACAGATGTCCCTTTCTAGATCTGTAAGGGGGAATGAATGAAAAGCCTCCACACCATTCACGGGTGCCAAACAGCACATTTTTAAATGCAACTGAGAGTTGCACCCTTCTACAGCCTGCTGATACAACTCCTAATATCTCTCCTGCAAGCAGTCTACCTTTTTATTTTTCTACGCATGCCATTGTTTCAAGTCTTTTTGCTTTTGTGCAAAAGCGTAGAGCTTTCTTGCCTCAACGCCAGGGACATAATTCTCCTGTTTGCAGGGCGGAGTGTGACCTCAGTCTTCTGCTCTCCCCGAAAGAGTCTATCTTCCATTGACGTCAAGGGCTCTGCACACAGAGGGAGGGAGATAAGCATATTGGAGGCAAGATCTGCTCCGTGAATGAGAATGGAGAATTTTGCTGTAGGAATTTACAAGCCTCTCGCGGTCTCCTCTCTTGATTAAAGCCGGTGGGATTATTACACAAATTCAGCTGCTGAGTCCTGGCTGTCAGAAAGCTGCCTCACGCAGGGCGCTCTGCTGTTAACCCATCCCGATTGTTTGGGCAAGACAAAAACCACCATTAGCTGAAAAAAGCAGGTCAGATGTAAAAAGGGTTGTGTCGGAGGGGAGTCGCTGACAGCTCTCTGTACGGCACGTCACACCTGCGAGCTCTGGGGAGCTCTTAGAAAACCTACATCCTGCTTGTGGTGCAGATTTTAAGCAATAGGGACCTGTGGGTTAAGTTAGGCGGGGTTTATACCCAGTCTTATCCATTGCTTTCCTGAAAGAAAAACCAGGGATGTCGACGGGGCTCAGCGTAGTGCTGCAGATGAGCTCTTTCCGAGCCAGTAACCTAAGCGCGTAGCGCAGCACGGGGCAGAGCAGGCACACTGCGAGGGCTCCCCAGGAGCCGAGCTGCACTAGCCAAGAGCCCCCGTTAATTAGCCGGGGCACAATGCCACCCTGACGTGGCACTGCCGTTTATACGTCTGCAGCAGACCTGGTCCATGCGGGGTCAGGGATCTTTGCATCGTGCTCTGCTCCGCGTGCAGACGTGCCCGGAGTCAGCAAAGGGACGACAGCCTCGCCTGCCAGCATGTCCCCCCTCTGCAGCGGAGCTTCTCAGCCTCAGTTTGTCTGCTCCTGGTTCCTCTGGGACCCAAGAACTGGGAGGTGACCTTGAGTTGCCCAGTTTAGACATATCCAAGCACTCTCAGAAACGCACCCAGAGAATACAGCACTCAGCACAAACACCAGCCTTTTGAGAAAAGCTGCTTATTACAAATATCATTACAGCAACAACAGACCAACGACACGATCTCATTACACTACGGTGTACATTTAATAAGGATTATCTAAAGTTAAGTTTGTGTACAAGCTTTCCTGTACTCTCACGCGCAATGCTATTCCACACTTTTGTGCTGCTTTGCAGCATATTCGTCGGGTATGTTTTATCTTCACTTTATCGTGTGCCACCTTTACAGGCGTTGTAGCTGTGAAGTAATAACGGCTGCACATCACTAGCGAGTTTTGGTCGCAAGCAAGAGGCAACATAGGTTTGAAAAGATGCATGTGTAACAGCTAAATGCCAGTTTTCTGTAGCAAAATCTGGAGGGAAGGGAATGCTGTCAGTACGCCAGCAAGTACAGCCAGTGATTTTCATGACTGCTATACCTGGTGGAACGTGGTACTAGAAACTTCTGTACACAAGGCCTAGGTAGGACCCCTGAAGAAAGAGATGCCCGTCTGTGTAGATGCTGTATCACATTAGAGAATTTAAGAAATATTAATGACTGTACACTTAAAGCCTGAGTCAGGAGGCATAGACAAAAGGTGAATCTTCAGTCTGACCTCTTGGACTTTCTGATGTTACGAACCGGCACAGCTAACCTCGCATATGCTGTCAAAGGCAGTAAGGACCAGGAGTAAGGCCGGTTTAGGGGCTCACGGATGACTTATATTCCACAAAGTCCAAATTATTATATTGACTTATATTCCAAAAGCAAAAAAACCCTTGCTTAGACAAAAGGTAAACATTGTAAATGAAGTATGAATGGGCAGAAATTTATAAAGGCCCTTAGCAGCTTAGCCTACTTCAGGGTCAAAGCTCATTCATAAATATTTTGGCATTGCAAAGGAAGGAACAAGATACTCATTTACAGCCCAGAGCCCCCTCCTTTCCCGTTTTCCTCCAGCGTAGACAGACTGGGGCAGGTGTGTTAGAACAATATAGTAAATGATCAGCTTTGATATACATAAGACAATGCCGATGCGGTCTTCAGATGATCCACATACCCCGCTGCAACGTATCGGTTAAGGCTTCTCAGCCTCGATCACAACATTAGTTCATTGCTTCTGCTTGATACTTCAGAAAACAGCGTTTGAAAATGCCTACTGAAGTGTTTAATATGAAGCTGGGAAAGAGACAAATGATAGATCATATCCCGAAGTATAAAATCTCATTTTCATTTTCTTACTCCTCCTACACAAACCCACAAACTTTATAAATCGTAATAGTACCAAGGTTTTTCAAAATCTTCCTACAAAAATGACTCCCTGCCAAAAAGCTGCAGCAGTGAGTTCCCCGGGTTGACTGCTCTTACGTATTTTTTTTTTTTCAACCATTAAGTATCACTTTGATCTTTTCAGCATATTGGAATATGTTTAGAAGGCTGAAACAACAAGGAGAAATGTGATGCTAAAGCTTCAGTATGATTTTACGCAGTATTTTCTCTATTCTCTAGTTACCTCTTTTTTAAAAAAAGGGCACATACAAATTTCCAAAATATCCCAATCAATTAAATTAAGGCATTTCCTCCAGTTCTCCTTTTTTTTCCCTCCCCTTAGGATTTCACATAAATTGCTGGTTGTCTAGATGCCAGGGGAAATCAAGAATTAAAATACAGAGCCATCCAAAACATCCTCAAGACCGTAGTCTGACACTGTGGTTTCTGTCAGCGACCACACTTTCATCTTATTGGGATGCCCTTGAAAAAAACTACTGCTGTCGGAAGCAAAACCTGTGCCCAATTCATGGAATACATGAATGCAATATAAACCCTCGCAGGCCAAGAAATTCCACAGACACCACACGGATTAGCTGTGATAACATCTTTTCCCATAATATTGAACGGCGACAGAAATAAAAGATGAATGTTTTTAACATTTAAAAATCTGGGGCCAGCCCAGCCCCTGAAGTAGGGCAGTGTGTGTACCGCTGCACGGGAAGAAGCTGCCCAAAATTTGGCTTGCCTCATAGTGGAAAAATCTACCTCAGGTACGGACATCTTAGGAGGGCACAGAGCCTTCACAGCAGCACAGCATCATCTCTTCTTGCCCCTCGGCCATTAGAGACCTACGCTTCAGGCACACCTTGGCAGAGCAGCCCTTGGGCTTCTCTAATTTATTTCTCAGGACAGGACCAACATAGTGCAGATCCAGGGAGGGGAAGCTTTGAATCCACGTTGTACCCATCTCCACATTCTCCTTCTGCTTTAAAAAGCCATAGGTGAGATCCTGTTTCTCAAGAACATGACAGATGCAGACAGTGATAGCTGGAGGGACGGGGTGTCAAATGGGTTCCTCGTTGATTTAAAGAAATCCCGCAAGTAACTTGATTCACCAGGTTACACTTTTCATATTCCAGTTCTCTGGTCTTTGCACTGCAACTCTTGGCAGTGTAGGACATTCCTCATAGGGCTTCCTTAGCTTCTCTCCTGACACATTGGTCGGTGCCGTGAGATGTGCTCGCTGCAGAGCGAAGGCCGTGTTTGAACAGCTGCTACACAGAAGAAAAAGTTTCAAAGAGCAGAGCTGGCCACCCCACCCTGGTCAGGGGCTAGCAGGTACTGGATCATGAAACTCCTTTCTGTGAATCACACAAATTTCTCAGGCCTTCAGAAGCCAGATGTTTCAATTCAGACTCATTCTCTTCTGTTGCTATAAATCAAAGAGTGAAGTGTAGCGCTGTGCAGCCAAGAAATAACTGTCTCAGAAAGTGGGAGTTACAGCACTTCAAGATGTACCTGTCTACAGAATCAAATATGCGTGTATTGGGTATTTCCAAGCATTCTCTTAACCCACCTTGACCGGGACACCCTGAGAAGCGTGACCCTTCAAATACTACCAAGAAGGTGGGACACAACCATTGGGGTGGCCTCCAAAGCACCTCACTGCAGCATGGCTGTGAGTGTGACGGTCAAGAAGGCAAAGGGAGATAACGTATTTGAGGTGGTGACTTTGCTGGAAAGCACAGCTCAAAGCAAAAGATGGTCTATCAGTTGCTCCCTGTCCAAGGGCTTGCTTTCCAGAAGGCAGTGCCCCTTCCACAACCTTCGGGCTTGCTTCAGGGGGCAACGCCTGACGGACCAGTGCAGAGGTGTACGTCTAAAACCCCTCAGCTGTGATACCTTTCCCTAGTCACACAAGTACGCTTCTCATAGCTTGTTTATGTGAAATCCTGCAGGGCAACATAATTGCGCTCCTGTTAATTTCCTGTTCATCATTTATTAGCGTCTTGCGTCCCGTAGAGAGCTCTTCGTATCCCGTAGGCAGGATGTTGGTCAGTGAAGTGAGGAAGCTTGCAGGCTGCCATAATCTATCTCTGGCTGAGGCTCTCCTGAATGCCCTGACGCAAACCCAAGGAGGGCTATTTCAAGAACTTGTGTGGTCTTATTTGTTATTGAATGTGGAGATGACACTAGGCATCATATTCATCTCCGGTGCCGCTCTCACCTCGGACGAGTGACAGTCAGGGTGGATTCATCCCCAGCCTGTCCTCATCTGGGTGTGGGTACCACACCCAGACAATAGAGAAGCTGAAAGCTCTTTGGGGCTTTTTCACACTTTATGTTAAGCAGCGGTGTCCCATCCTCTCCCAGAAGCTCTCTGGGGTTTTCTATACTCTGTTGATCTCTTCACACCACATTCAGCCAGGCCGGAGCAGCTCACTGCAGCCAGATGCAAGGGAGACTTCCCACAGCTTCACCTCCAAGAGGAGGTGAAGAATTTATGACAGCTCCCCCCTGAGCCCAGATAAACCAGGAGGGAGAAGCGACTCGCACAGCCGCTGCTGGATGGCAGCAAGTTCAAACAGACACGTGATGGGCCACAGCCACAAAAGACTGGGAAGGAGAGCCGGGTTTCTAGCCCCAGGTGTGAGCTCTTTCCCCAGAAAACAGATTTCACGCTCCTCAGCGGTTTTTTGGCAGACTGCGCCGAGGCCCGCTGGCGAGAACAGCAAGGTGCCTGGTCAGGAGCTGGCTCCAGGCCTGTCCCCGGCCAGGCGTGCCAAGTCGGATCCGACTGCTCGTCTCAGACAGTTCCTCGGCCACGGTACGGCCACGGCTCTTCCTCCACACGTATGCAGCAAACGTACATCGTTCCATGGAAAGATGTGTCTTCGGACCTCCCAGGCTGCGACAGATTTGGCGAGAGGTGGTTTTCAAATACGGGACTCAAAAAACCAGTAAAGTCTCAGGTCTGAAATGGCAGGCGGGATGAATGCAGGTGGACCTTCCTTGGGGAGGTTTCAGGCTGATTATGAAGAAGTGGAACCCGTGGAGCGAAGAAGGACCAGCTCAACCTGCTAAAATTGCCCAGGGATTTGTCTCTTCAGGCAGGACAATGAGGTTACCCCGCAGAGGTTACAGGGGTTGTTTTGAAAGGAAATGCTGTTGGTATACAAAGGATCCCAGACACGAGACTGGAGACGACAGGCCGTTCGGCTGTTCCTCAACAGTCGTCTTGGGGAAGGGACACCACTTCTGCCGATTTGGCAAGTCTAAGGAACAGAGCGGTGCTTCCACGTGAAAAGTTCAAGTGTGACAAGCTGCACCTAGTGCCCCAGCTCCCTCCAGGTCTGTTTTCATCCCTGGGCCTGAGGGGGAAAACGGGTGCTTTGTGCTGTGTTGAACCAGCTCAACCTCTGCTGGCAGAGTCAGCACTTCAAGGAGATCGTTTGGCTGCTGGTCCCCCATTTAGCTGTACGGCAGCAGGAACAGGTCCCAGACGAAGGAAACGTTTTTCCTACGGTGCTGCCTTCAACACCTGCTGAGATTTCAGCATCACGTTCCTGAACCGAAGGCACACGCCTTAGGAGAGCCCCCGCACCATAACGAATACGCAGTCACAGGGAAAGGGCAACAAGCACTTCATACGCCGTGACTTGCGTAGTACAGTCACCGTGTGTGGTGACTTTGGCACTTCGAAGTTTAAATCTCGGTGACAAGGAGGGGATGCGGGCTCTCTGCCTACGGAGGCACTTTGGAAATGTTGCCCAAAGCCTCAAAGATTATTCTTAAGAGGATTGGATGAGTCAGGGCCACCAGTGCTGACACACAACATCTTCACCAGTATAAAGCCAGTTCAGACTGGCAGACCATCGTTTTAATGCAGAGAGCCTCCTGCTATTGTCTCAGTGTCATTTAGAAAACCGAGGTGCTAACTTCAGCACTCATAAAAGCCTTATTCAATGACCAAAGGTGTTATTTTGAAATAAACGGGAGACATCATGAAGATGCTACATAGAAAACACCCGAAACAGGCTTTAAGAATAGGATTACCTATTGAAACAGGCTAGGTGGTATTTGTGGTGCTCCTGGTGTGTCACTCTTGGCCCTGCTCTGGTCTCGCCAGGACCACCGCTACCCTTGATGAGCCCACTCATGCAGTAGAAAGGGGATGGGGGTTTTATCATTAAACTTCTAGTTAAGATTTACACAGAATGACTGAAATAAAGAGAAAATTCACACTCACCAACTGATAAAGCACTCAATAAACTGTGATGTGCCAGTGGTAGGAATTAAGAGCGGCTGAAGAGAAAGAAAACATCTAAAAGGCAGGGAACAGCACTAGGGGAAGGAGACAGATCCTCTACAAAGACAGCGGCAGGCAAATTAGAGAAAGAACACAGAGGCGGATGTTAGAAAAATATAATGTTCCTGTGGGTGTATCACTTATCAGCCATTCTTGCACATAAAACACATTTTTTCAACATTTAGAAAAGAAAAAGAATGACTGATCTGTAATTAACAGAAATAAAGGCCTGGCCCAGATCCTAGGCTAGAATCACATTGTTGCAAAAGTGAATTTTGCTGAAATATCCGCATTAGACGGGGCAGGGCTGCTGCAGGAAGAGGGCAAATCCACAATAATTGGACCAGTCTGCCCACTAAGAGCCACCCAGCTGGGGACCCCATTTAATAAGCCATTTAAATCCTATTTAACAAGCCATTTAACAACAATATGACCCCACTGAAGGGAAATCCTGGGGGAACAATTTTGCATATTTGATACGGGCACCTTTTGCATATCCTGCTGCCAATGTTTCCCTCTACGTCCTCCTTCCTGGGGCTCGCTACGGAAAGAAATCCCACAGCATAGCCACAGACACGGTTTGGAGTTTAAACGGGAATTGCCTTGACAGTCTCCCTTGTCCTCCTCTCTCACTGGCACGAACCCACACTCCATAGGAAGAAGATATCTAACTTTATAGTTCCTCTGTCTCTCTCAGCAGCCTGCAGCCTCACAGGCCTATTTGTTTTGACGGTCATCAGCTTATGTCAAGCCAAGTCTTTCCTACCATTAATCTGCCCCCGAATCTGCTGATTCTGAACGACAAACTGCGACTCTAAGCACTCATGGCTCTAGATGACACCGTCGTCAGAGCAGCACCCTGTCAACAGCACGTCTTTAATTACCGTGCCAACTTTACCTCTACTACATGGTCTTCTACCTCCTCCTCCTGTCTCAGCCTCCTCTTTTCATCCCCAAACAGTGTCAGCCGATGGAAAGCCAGGAACGCGGGCAAAGCTACCACCCCCTTATAGTGGGTTGATTCTTCAAAGCGACTAGAACAACAAAAGGTAGCAATTTATCAAGAAAATATCAGCTGTCAAGAAAAGCAAACGCAAATCATTTCTCTGCTGACTGTTCTTTTCAGGACTGCTGTGCAATTGTCTTGTTGATTCCCACAGCTGGATGCTGAGCTTTCTCCTTGGCATATGTAATTGAAAGTGACGCTAGAACAACTTGAGTAAATTGAAATTGATTTCATCAACTGTGTATGTGTGTGTCAATGACACATGTGTCCTTTTTTCCTCCCCTCCCATTGTCCACTAGCATGTTCGCCAGCCCAGCAGCTGTTGACATTTTGTTTGATGGCACATTTTCCCACTGGGAAACGATGCTTCCGTTAAACCCAAGTGTTCCATGAGAAGGTACACAATTTGTCAATATTTTCACTAAAAATGATCAAAACAATTCAGACTTGACTGGTCTGGAATACTGCAATTTGATAAGGTCAAGATGCATCATCTTAGCCCCATCATTTAGGTTTCTACATTATTATAAAGTCATATAACTGAACACCAGCTGATACAGGTGGAAAGCTAAATCTCTCAGTCTCATCAAAGTATTTCACTGAAATACTAACCAAGGACAAAATGTGAGAGAGGAGAAACTTTTTCTAAAAAGAAATTGCACAATTTGTGTCCATGGGAAATTTCACAGCTTTCAGTATTTGTTCTAACTGGAATTTCATTTGCTTCAATACTGCCCATGGAATAGGATTTCCGTGTCCCAACCAGATCACAGCAGCCTGCAGTCCCAAGCATGGGATTACTAGACAGGGACATTTGCAAAATGGATTGCTGAAGAAACTTTTCTCTTGTTGCCCTCACACATAGACACAAATCTTCATTGCTTCAAGGCAAAAGAAGAATGGATGGACTCTGTCAGTGGTTCTGGGCTTTGCTGCAACCAACTTGCCTGGTGCCTCGCTGCTCTCATCCTTCTTTTGCCTCCTCACCCATCTCCTCCTCCATCCTTCCCTTTCCTGTCCTAGAAGCCACAGTCTCTACTTGATTGTTTTGCTCTTTCCCAGTTCAGAAGTGGGCTGGGGGTCTTGCAACAGGGTTTGCGGTTGCGCCGTCTTTGTCTTAACGCACGCAAGGAGAAGTATGTCGCGCAGCCACGTGCTTGGCTAGCCATGCCTCAGGCTCAATGAGAGCCATGCATTTAACTGCACCCTTCTTTCATCAGCTTTCACTTCTAATTTCACCTTTCTACATCCATTTTGGAAATTCTCTACATCTTCAGAGGACACTCTCTGACCCCCCCAGAAGATATTTGCACTTTCTCTAACAGTTTTTGCAAAAGTTTAAAGAATTTTCATTTAAAATAGATTTATAGCACCTACCTCCTGCTCCATTAACCCTTAGTGCCTCCCTTTTTTTCACCGTGTTTTGTGAGTGCACGCGTTGGTCCGGGCAAATGAAAGCAAAGCATCTCTGTACCTGGGGGCTTCTCATATGGCAGTGTCAAGAGTCTAACTACCTAGGAGGGTCCTTCAAGAAATTTGTCTCTTACGAAAATTTTTCTTACAACTGATGTTTTAACATGTAATAGCTGTATTTAAAATAACAAGTAAACAAAACACCAATTGTTTTGGTGCACCTGAGCAAACAACTGAAGTTTAACCTAGACCAAAAATTTTTAATTATGGTGTTAAAAAAGGCATTATCAACTAAATACAGCAACTAGAGAAATTACAGCGCATGAATATGCAAATTACCTGACAAAACCTTTCTGTAAATGCTTCAGTAATTTTCAGAGATAAACCTCGAACAAGCTGCCTCTTTCATTTGCAGTTTTATTTGTTGATACATATCCAGTGCTCTCTACCTTATTTTTAGGAAATATTTTTAATGCAGTCATCAATTTAAAAGCTCTTCTTGTAGATGAAATGCATTAAATGTACCTGAGGTTCTCCTCCTGCATTAAAGGGCATTTTGAAGCCTGAAGTACAAGAATCTTTATTTCCTTTTAACGTTCAATATAGTAAGTGAAGACGAGTCACTTCAGTCCTCAACATCTGGCAGTCCACAATGTAGGAGAAGTCATAAAACCAAATAAAATCAAACATCGAAATTTTATGGCCATCTAGGACAAAACTTGGGCAGATAAAGACCTCAGGGAATTTTAAGAAGCTGCGCTGACGTTGCCCCACAGACTACAGCGGCAGCTTCACCTTTCTGCTCAACTGAAAGAGTGGGAGGAACTGAAGATGAGGATATCCAGTGTCACACGTCTGCTCAAACCCTTTGCTAAGGCACTTCGGATTGCCCTGAAGATGAGCCTCAGGCTGCTCTCGGCAAGGAGGGGTGCTTTGAAGATGTCAGATGACTGTGTACTGAAGTCAACGGGAACCTTTCAGTTGCTTTGAAAGGAGACTGGTTCCTACCTGACCTGCTCGCCCTGAGAGTCCCAGCACTGTGGTCAAGTGCCGTACGTCCTATTCTGCTATCTAAGAGGATGCAGATAGTCTCCCCAAGATCAAATGTATGAGATGGCATCTCCCCTCCCTCACCCATGACTATAATCATCTCTGCTGTTGACACAAGATTCATTAGAGAAGGAATTAGAAAAATGTGACCAACTCACATGTGTTCCGAAGAGAGCTTGCTTTGCAATCGCTCATCTTCATTTAAGAAGGTACTGAGCCGATCCCCACCTGCCCGCAGCATGGAAACCCGGTGCTGCTGAAGGAGAACCACTTCTTGCCTCCCAGCCCGAGCCGCTTTCTTTTTAGCTGCAGGAGCCTTGGTGGGGAAGTGAGAACAGCCAGGGTCTGACTCATGGCAAGAGCCGTGGAGAGCGAGCGTGGATCTGATCTTGATTTCACAACACGCCTATTTTTGATGGCCGTGCGTGCTTCCACAGCATCGGCAGAGCTCCCTCACCTCCTGTGTCCCACCTGCCCTTTTAACAGACTAGCCCTTGGGCTGGGCTTCGCTATGCGGGGAATATTTAATCCACCTGGTATGAAAATACAAGCGGATTGCCTAGCTCTCGCCTACTAGCGGACTACCCTGGTTTTTCTTCTGATCACCATAAGCAAGAAAACTTTAACATATCACCTAGATCTCCCTTGGGGAAAAGGAGCTTTAGCAGAGTTAGTTTGCCTTAGCACAGGGACTTCCCTAACGCGGTCCCAGGGCCTCCTTGGAAGCCGCTCAAGAGTCTTTTGTTTTCACGCTTCCTCCACTGCACCCCAAACAGCCGTCACATACGTAATCCCAGCCTGAGACCCAACATGAGTATTCACATCCAAGGGTCCCAAGGGCAGCCAAGGCCAGGCTGAAGGGCGTGTGAATTATTTAGGTGGGATGTGTGTGATACTAGACTGGGGACCTTTATCGTCTCTGGGCTGTAAGCCTACAGCCCGAGCCTTAAATTGCAAGGTCATGTCACATGATGATTGATTATTCTGTTACACTCAAAGTCTTGTTTTATCAGTAAAGAGGAAGCGCACCATATATATAAATGAATGTATATATATTCATATATATACACAAAAGGCCAAGTATTTATTGTTAGAATAACTGAAGTCTTAAGACCCTCATCAATATTAGCCCAGATCTATTTTTTATTTCATTTACAGAGAAAGAATTAATATTAGCATGGTGAGAACGGTTATACACACACACTTAGTTTCTACCCTGTTTCCTGGTGCTATCCTCTCCCTTTCCCAGTCTCTCTGAGTCCCAAAGCCAGAGGTTTCATTCTGGCATTTGGGGGTGAGGGGATGTTCCAGTGAATCCCCACCACCTACAGTCCTCCCCAGCAGGAATATGATATTCATGTTGATGTTTTTTTCTTCCTCACACTGGGATCCACTTGGGGTCATTTTTGTATGTTTGCTAACATGCTTTTACACCTTCACTCTTTCTTCATTGGTCTGCAGCTCTACATTACATGTGCATTTACTATATATGATGGCTTTTATGTGTGCTAGATACCATTTCTTTGTTACCCCTAAACCCAGTTTTGTCCAGCTCCAGGTCTGCCTTTCTTTAACTGACCATAGGTGAGTTGTTAATGGCTGCGGGGTCTCCAGTGCCACCTCTGTGCCCTGCCGCTTATCATCCCCTGCCCGTACTCCTCTACAACACATCCTCTGTCTCCGCTTCCCAAGGCTCCTGTTATCGTACCAGGCCTGTATTTCTCTATACTATGTCATTATGGCAGCGTCATAAAACCACGGTGGTATCATACAAAGATAAACAAAAGTAAAACAGATTAGCCATAGACATGTGGCCCATTAGAAAAATTGCTGTTAAAACTAAAATAAGTAGAAGAAAGCTGCGGGCAGGTCAAGAAAACTTCAAACGGAGCAAGCCTGGCAAGCCTTCGTCCTGAGCCCTTGCAAACTCAGTGCAGAGGACGTGCATTTATTAGGCCACGTCAAGGCATTAGAGGGAACCAGAAGAGGTTCTGCATAATATGAGGAGCCACAGGAACTGTAAGAACATAGAAAAGGGACAAAACCCAAGGACTTCAAAATGCAATTGAAATCCCTCTACCTAGGGACTGCTCTTCTGCAAGCAGGTATCAGGTACTAGCCGCAGTTATAATGTATTTCATTTCACGAACCATATTTTTGCACAGAGATTTTCCACCATTTCCTCCAGCATTCCCTCTCACGGAGTCCACCTCACCCCATCGCCTCCAACAAATGCATCAGTAAAAGCATCAGTGCAGCCAGAAAATATCACCAACAACCCCCACAAACCTACAGCTTTGTCAAAGAGCTGCTGGGTTACGCTGTTGTGGAGCTGAGGCACATAGGAAAGGATCCCAGGTAAATTACCCTGATTTCTGGAAACCTGTGTCTTCCTTAGGTGTATTTCTATATGCAACTATTGTGCATATCAGAAGCTTCAAACATGTTTGTTCAAGCTGCTGTTTTACAGCTTGACCACAGCCTCGCTCTTTACAAGAGGAAGCAAAGCTTCAGAAGGTGGCAATTAGCTCTGTAGCCCCAAGACACACGTGGCTTTGGTAATTTTGTAGAAGCTCTCCATGATCTGGAAATGCCTGCAGCCTGTACTGGGGGGATGCAGTTCCAGCCCCCGTTTGGTGGGTAGGGAGGGAAAGGAAGAAACTCTGGTCTAAAACAAGAATGGTAAGGAACGCTTTGGGATTTGAAAAGAAGAGAGGACAACGTCTCACCTTGCCCTGCTATGGTTTCAAGCCATTGGATGATGAGGACATTAGAAAATTTAAAAACAAACAAAAAAAAATGGAAAAAGGCAATATTTACAATGCATCTGTTCCTCCTCTATGCAAACAAAGCACGCACATATGCACATAATGCACAGACATATGGGTGCTTGAACAGATCCTATCCCTCTCCTCTACCTGTTATTTTTTTTATTGCCTCAGACCGCAAACTATTTGGTCATAAACAGTTTATTCCTATGTTTTTCCACAGCAGCAGGATGGCAGGGCTCCAGTTTTGTTTAGGTCTTGGACTGACAGCTATGATGAACACACTACACAAAATAAAAACCTGCATCATTTAGTAACGTGGCACTTATGTAGACACACATGTGAGATCCAGAGGAGACGCAGGCAGAGCCTGTGATACTCGTATCACCGGAAAACGAGAATATCCTGACTATGTGCAGTTTCTCAAGAAAAGAATGTGTGTGTAATTGTCATGCTGCCCGGTAAACTTATTTGTTCATTTTCTACCTCTGAAGTAGGATGTGCATTTCCCACCTCACAGAGATGGAAAAAACCCCCAGTGACTTTCTTTTCCGGCTCTGACTGCCAGGCGACTGTCAGATCAAGGGATTAAGATACATTTTCCTCAAGATCCAGCCAATCTCATCTGGCTTTGCACACAGTTATTTGTAATTACTTTTCTTTCCCTTAAAGACAACATAGCTTTCCCCTAGAATTAGAGTCAGTTATGCATCTTAACGCAGAAAGCAAATGTTTGTTAACGTAAAGTTCATTCTGCTCTTAAAAATAATTTTCAGCACTGAAGGGAGAACAAAGGACTTCATATCAGAGCGATAACATAACAGAAAAGGACTACAGTGCTGAGGCAAAGGTCCTGAGCAACAAATAGAACACCAGAGTTGATTTTTTACATTCCATTTCAATGTTTAGCATTTTAAGGCAGCACTTGGTACACGTCTTGAGAGGTATGCTAAACTTAGGAGGACTTAAAGATCTGGCTGTAAGTGGCACTGGCATGAAGGAGAATATCCCGAGCACTCCCTGTCTCCCGGGGAAGAGAAATGACTTTTCAGCCATCTTTCCAGTAAAGCCGTCCCAGCCTGGCCCACGCACGTGACTTTCTATCAGTGCAATGAGTATGTGGCGGCTGAAATGCAGAGACATTGATGGGTAATTTTATGAGTGCTTCTGCCAATAGATGCTTCTACGACGCATTTGATGGAGGGAGTGCTGAGCAATGCCGACCATCTGCAACACTCCGTCAATTTACTGGGATGAAAAAGCACTCAGGACCTCTCAGGATGTGTCCTCACAGACAAAGAGTGAAATGCCCTTTTCAGCTTGCTGGGAAGAAAAATAATAAAAGGCAAAAGCAATCTCCCCAACAGGGTAAGGTTCAGAGAATGGCTGTAAGACTGTGCAGTTAAAAGTCGTAATTAGCAGACAAGTCCTTGGCATCCACAAGCTCTGACTCCCTCTGATTGGAGACAGTGTTGTCACTTACTCGTGACTCATTTCCTAATAGGGAAAAATAAATAACACCGGAATCCCCAAATATCTATTTTCAGCCTTCTGATTAAACTGAGGATGTGGAAGAAGAAACGTCTCCTCTCTCGAAAGATGACAACAAAGGAATGAAATGCTCAAATATCTAATACAGATCAGTTCTTCCAAAAAAAAATTGAAAGCTCAATATTAAACAGGTCCAGCTGGCCCTGTCCCAAGCAGTGGGGATCTGCTATGCTCCAGAACAGCCTGAAGATCTATTTCTGCAAGCAGAAGATTTTTTTTTTTATAGCTTTCCTAAAATCCTAAAACACTCCTGGATGGAAGGACAATGTGAGCGCTACTGATATTACTGTGCTTGCGGGGATGGAGAGGGGAAGCGTCAGCAGAAATTGGGGGTCTCTGCATGCCCAGACTCAAGGGCAAAGCGATGCACCAGCCTGTAGAAGATGTGTCCACCCCGGTGACTGCACTGTGGTTCCTTCGTAGAGCAACAGATAACACCACATCAGCCGACTAACACTGATGCAGGAAACGGCAGGTCTCTCCCTACATATACGCACTCCAGTTTGGGGGAGGAGGGGTGTTGGGAGGAGGCAGGGTGAGTTTCCTGATGTACATAGGCTTAGCAAATTAAGATTATTCAAGCAAAATTTGGATTCCGATTTCGAACGCCGGATCTCAGCGCTGACCTAAATGAAAGGCATCCAAGCCTTTAAATTCACCTATTGCTGGATACAACATTGCCTTCAGGTCTTTTAAAAAAGGCTCTACCACAAAGCAGGGAAATGGAAAACACTAAAAAAAAAAAAAAAAAAAATAATAAAAAGTCTGCAGATGTTCTAAATTACTCATTACCGACACATATAACCCTCCCCACTCAATCTGCGGGCACCATAATTTTCGTCCTCCTTCTCCCCCTCGGGTTATATAATGCTTCGCGTATTTACTTTCATTGAAGTCTGGTAGCAATAGAATTAACCCTGGGCCAGACGACCTTTACGTAATGTGGGGCTGGTGGTGGCCAAGCCGCTTGCACCTAGCAGCTTAACTGCAGGCAGAACCACACTCTATCCGGTCCCTCGCAGCCACGCGCTTGAGCACAGGGCTGCTGGGTGCTCGCACAAAGGCGTTGCCGCTAAACAACGCTTTTCTCTCCTCCGCCCTCGCATTCTCGCTTTCCAGCGGTAACACAGAAGAAAGCACAAATAAGCGTTTAATACTGTCAGTTCAGCCTCACTCTGCAGAACTTGAATATCTTCCTCCCACTCTTTTTTTTTTTTTTTTTTTTTTTTTTTTTTTTCAATAATACTGAAATGTCCCTACCAGCCAGAGCTGGAAGGGTGAATTCATGAAGCGCTACCAAGCCCTCACCCAGCGCAGCAAGGGAAGCCTGGTGAGTAGCTCACAAAAAGGAGCTGGGCATTTTGTTTCCAGTCTGGAGAAAGAATATGAGCCTGGATTGCGAGGCAGCTTGGTGTAAGGGAACTCTGGCTACAGAGACCTGGGCAGAGACAAACAACGGGGTGCACTCGGTTTTTATAATGTACAAATGCATAAAAGCACTCCTGTAGGTACAGCCTGAATCCCACCGGCAACGGCAGCCACAGAATAAACATGACAACTAGGACCTGACATTACGCACAAGCGAATATTTCTAATGTTATAAAGCAGTATCAGAGAGCAGCCGGACTGAGCTCAATCAGCACATACCACAAAGTACATACACACACCGTGCACTCACAGGGTACGGCACAGCCTGCACCTAAAATATGGGCCATTCAGCTGAAAGGTTTTCGAGGGGCTGCAGATAATGAGAGAAAGGAGTTTAATGTGGCAGATGCTAGTTTGGGTCCCTGAACAGCTGTAAGTGTGAAGATACCCGCTCGGATGCCGGCGGAGATCGCGGGTATGGGAGCACAGCCTCCTGTGAAGGCTCAGGAAAGGTCCCTGGGGAAGCATCCCAGGACCATCGATGGGGAACGTAGAGCAGCAGAGGCACTGGTCACTGGAAAGCTGAGCTGGCAGGAAGGGGATTTCTGCAAGCAAAGGTGAGTCAACAGCTCAGGGCTTTAAAATGCCAAGCTCTCCGTTACAGAAGTGGCAAGGAGGAAGGATTTATTGCAGCTGGCATTTCTAGAGGAAAATAATTTACCTTAGCCTTTTAGTGTTAAGCAATGCATACAGAGCTTGCTAAAAAAAACCACCCCAAAATGACGTGAAATATCATGCTGTTATCTTTAGGAGAAGATTAGCTGACTGAGCCTTTGCTGTTTTGTTCAGACCGTAAGGTCTGGATGATGCATTAGGAAGCACGCTTTTGAAATCATATTTTCCTCAGGCACGACACGTAAAGGTACGTCTAGAATGTATGCCTATGGATGCCTACCACCTCACATTATCAACACAATGTACCAAACTCCGTTTTTTCCTTATTTTTACCTTTTTTTTTGTTCCACTGGTGATAACGTCAAGGAACTGGTTCAGCATTACAAGAAGCCCTAACCACGGTCTCTCTGAGCTGATCCTACTTCCTCCTGACAGGCCTCTAAAGCTAATACAGATATGAACCTCACCGAAATAAAGAACACGGAGAGCATCCTAAGCCCAAAATTGAGCTATGGATCCCCTCCAGGCTCAGGAATGTTTTGCGTTTCTTCCAGTGACCCGGGCCAGGTCTTCAGCTGCTGCAAACGAGCAGCGGTGGGGCTGCTGTGCCCGAGCTCCCGTTCCCCGTCCTCTCCCGAGGAAAAGGCACGGAGCCAGGTCCCGCCGCGGGTCAGGTCCAGCCCACAAGCCGCCAGCTGCAGCTCCGCGGTCTCTCCTGACCACGGAGCATTTGCAAGACTCTCTGCCGAGTTCCCTGCCATCCCAGCGGGGACGACCGGGGAGGCAGCCGGGCTGCCGAGGCGCCCGCAGAGCCGCGCCAGCCCCGTCCCCGCGGCTCCGAGGAGGTACGGCGAAGGGGACGACGCCGAAACTCAAGGTACGCGGCGGCCGGGCACGGCTTTGCCCGCCGAGAGGCTGAGGAGGAGGCTCTCAGCGGGGAGAAAGGGAGAGCCCACGAGCCGTGCTGCAGAGCCAGGCAGGAGAGAGGAAAATCAGCTCAACGTTTCTTCGCCTGCGCCAGCCCCGCGCGTCCCGGAGACGCGTAAGCACGTTCCGCCTTCCCCTCGCGCAGATCCAGTCGCTGTGGTCCTCAAAGGACTTAAACGTCAACTTCCCGGGGAGGTCTCTTTAATCTTTGTTTATAAAGGGGGTAAACAGAAAGGTTAAGAGAAATGCCTGTGAGCTGACTTTTTGGAAAGGCAGAAGTTAGTTGCTGCAGAGGAGCGCTGAAAATGCTCGCGCTCTTCTCAAAAATAAACAACCGGGAAAATTAGGCGGTCATCTGTCAAGGAACAAACTAGTATCAAAACAAAAAAGTTCAACACTGGGCCCTCAAGTCCTCCTCTAGCTATCTGGTAGCATTTAACGTTTTCCTTAAACACTGCACATACACTAGGGACTTCTCTGTAACACAGAGTCTGGCATGCAATGGGCCTTGTGTATCAAAGATTCAATAGCACACAAGTCTCCAAAGGGAAAGCATTAGATGGACACTTAAGATGTTTAGCTTCAGATGTCAGACCAATTTAAAATTAAAACCATATCACCAGTTATTTTTTCCAAGAATGGCATATAAAAGTATGCATCTTTCTCCGCAGCACAAAACAAAACAAAAAAAGACTTGAAGACTATAAACAAACATTAAGTCTACAACTGCATTAATTCTTCATCTCACTACAGAGGTGAAAACCAAAAATCAAAGGGGAAAATATCAGCTTCCCCTGTATTAGAACTCTATGAATCTAATCCACATATGTGAAAGGATCTGGGAAAAAAAAATCTGTAGAGAAACCTGACTTGCATTTGCAAAGTCCTAAGAAGGGTTGCAAACAATGGAGATGAAAAAAAATGAAACTCCTTCAAAAGAAAGTAAAGCTTTTGACTCTAAAGGACTTTTAATCCCAGGCACGTTCAGTTTCATTTCATTCAGAGCTTGAGCCAAACCACAAAATTTGGGTCTGACCATTTCCCAAAGTTCAGAGCATTTTGAATCCAAAGATTTTGGTTTGGACCCAGTGCTAATGCTGTTATTGTATGGGTCAAATATCTTATTATAAAGATAGTAAACAGCAAGAGAAAGCTCTCCAACTGGCCAGGGCTCCCTCTGCCAGTTAATCACAGAAAATGTTCACAGCAGTGGAATGAAGGATGATGCTGTGGATACCAGAACTGGCCACAAACACTGGAGCACTTACGCAGCAGATCAGTGAAGTAGTATCTGTATCCTACGTTAAGCAAATGCAAAGACTGAAGCAAAAATGCCTATTAACTACTGTTATTGAGGTGTCAAAAAGAGCCTTCAAGCTATTGTATTCAAACCTACTCCTGACCCCATCACTTTTGGCCACCTGCTTTCAGAAATTTCCATTCATATGTCTATGCAGACGAAGACATCTTCCATTCACCTCGCACTGCCTTACCAATACTGAGTGGAAGGAAGCAAAGAGCATGCACAATTGAACTGAATTTGAATTAAACCACATATAAACTCTAGGGTGAATGGAATGACTGTCAAACGTGGAACGGCCCTGTTTCCTGCAAGGACATAAAAAGGAGAAACAACTACAAGCAGGGACTGCCGTAAAAAGCGTGAGAGGTACACAAAGCTGAAGAATGTACCACAGCAACAACCACATACAGAAGTAAATACTTTTTATTCTTCTGTAGAAGCCTAAGCTTTCCTATGAAGATCTTAAAACACTCCTAAAATGCCTTACGATGCATCAATCCTGGTGGGAAACTGGGTTCGTTGTCATTTTATCGACAGGGAAACAGAAGCAAAGGTGACAAGATGCCTTGCTACAGGCTCAGCAGGGCACGGATGGAGTTTGCGCATGAAACACAACTGGACCTCTCCCCAGCCCCTTCACTACACACTAACACTTGCCTAGATGAGACGTAGCTATAATATAGATAAACCACAAAAATGTCAGTTGCCTGAAAACTTCCCTCATCACTAAGCCCAGCCCATGACTTCTAAAGCCTAATCACTTGGCTTTTAATTTAATTTTTATGCATTAGCAGGACTGCAATTTTTTAATCCTGCTTTAACTTGCGAAGCTCCCCCTGCAATAAGCTGATTCAGCGGAGGGTCTCTGCCCGCACGCAAATGAAGAGCTTGACCTGGCGAGTACAAATGAGCCCAGGCTTTGTCTGCAGGAACAAGTTGTTATGGTTCATTTTAAAACCCTGAAGGAGGCCCAGGATGTCTAAGGAAAACACACTGTAGGGCTGAATGAATGGGGCATCAATTTCATTGACAGAGATGTCCTGCCTGGCTGCTTTGCTCTTCTTGTATTTTTGATACACAGTTTGGTGCCTTCATTCTGTGATAGTGGGACCTCTGCCAGGTGTTGTTACAGACATTCATAGTGAATGGTTGCAAGTGTGAAATCAACCCAGTTTTCTCTTTTTACAGAGTAGGGAACTCTCTTTGTGATCCAAATAAACCTTGAAGAAGGCTTCAAGCCAACTTCGTCACTGTTTGTTCTTACGTAACTAGACCAGGAACACTCAGTACCCAGAAGTAACAACAATTCTTCTATATACCTAAAAAACTACATTTACTTTGAACTTATCAGCAGCAAAAGCCTGTCATCTTTGGACATCATCCACCAGAACTGCCCAAGACAACTTATCTATTATTTTTGGGTGCCAACAACAATGGACTTGATATTGTCTGCATTTATCAGAACGGATTTGTTACCCAAGATGCAGATAATAAGAAACAATTCCTTGCCTAGTGGGTCCAAATATTATTCTGCTGAACTAAAGTGACTTTTTATATTATATCCACACGAAATCCGTGGCTTTAGGAATCCAAAGCAATAATCCTCTGCATTCATTGTTCAGGGCCCACATGAGCACAGCCAAAACCTGTCCACGGGGATCAGCTCCCGCCTTTGCTTATGGTTAGAGCAAACAATGCAGAAGCCACAGCCGCCTCTCGTCTCCACAGTGATGTCCTTTCAGGTGGCACTACATCCTAAATAGCTGTGTTACCCCCAGCACCAGAATCGCACCCCATTTGCAGCGGGAGCACCTGAAGATTTCAAGCTCAAGCACTACGGGACTGAGGTCCTCCCGACGGAGTTCCAGAGCGATGGATCTTGCCAACATCAGCCCCAGCCCAGACAGTGCTCCCACTGAGGGACTCCCACAGCCAAATCCCCTCCTGTGCCTGCCAAGGTCATCCCGACCACTACAGGCTTAGCCTAAATCCTGGTTGGCATCCACTGCTAAAAAATATAGGAGAAAATTAAAAAAAAAAAAAAAATAATTGCCACCCATGTTGTGGAGTTATCCCTGGAGAGTTATCTCCGCAGGGAAGGAGGGGAGCAGAGGCGGCAGGTCTCCCTGCTCTGACAGCATTGCTCCCCCCCACCCGGCCAAAGGGAGGTGGGCAGAAATGGGCTCGGGCAGCCCAGGGGAGGCTTCGCACCACCTGATTTAAGCCTCTGACTTTGGGGTCATTGGAAACACAGCCGAGTGAACAAGCTGTATTCCCGTCAGGGAGTTCCCGGTACACGAGTCCCCCGTGGGGTGGGGTGGGTGCCTGCAAATGGGTGCTTCAAAAGACCTCAACGGGCGCCCGCAGAGCCCCCAGCAGACCGAGTGCCCTGCAGCGAAGCAGCCCTGATTTCAGACAACAGAGAGCAGCTGCTTGCCAGGTATTGCAGTTGCTCTTAAATTGCAGGTTTGTTTTTTTTTTCCTTAGCGGCTTACAAAAATCTGACGAGCATCTGTAAGCGGCTGCCATCCCGAGCCAGCAAAGGCACTGCAGGGCGACCCTCGAGCACGGGCTGCTTCTGGGCAAGCTGCGAAGCCAGGCTCTCCTCCTGAAGCTGTTAACAAATTTATAACTGCTCCAGACCAGGCACAGAGGGAGAACTGTAACACGTACTCACCGCCGGGTTACGCACACACGGCCGAAACTGCTGGGTGACAGTCAAGCACAAGTCCCAGAATGTCTAACCTGCATAAAGGGCTTTAAGTTTCAAATGAAATGAAATAAAAACAGCATTTAACTGCACATACAGCTTGCTACCACCTCTGGTGGCCAAGCCAAAAGTATTAGGTAGAGTTAACTTTGGCTGACACCACAGCATTTACTGTTTAATTTCCTGATACTTAAAAAATAATTTTTTAAAAATATCTGTATCTTGAATATATCTGTGTTACTGGGAACAGCTCCTTATTTCTTTAACAACAGCTGTGTTTTTGAATTCACATTTCACGGATATTTTCCTCCTTCTAAACTCAACTCCATACAGCAGCACCCACAGCATCTTGGCAAAAACCTCCCTCCCTTGGACAAATATGTCACCAGACATTTCTGGCAGGCTGTCCTCTCACAGATAACTAGCATGCCGAGCTAAGAATAGGATTAGCTGCTTCTCTAGCTACTTTGTCCAGGTGCCTGCAGAAGGTCTCTTGGTGTAGCAGTTCAGCTTCTCAGAGAAAGAACGCAGGACTGGGCTGTATCTCTAGCAAATTATTAGGAAGCATGTGGAAGCACGTGTGGGTGTTTGGGTCAAACACATCAAAAATCAGTGCTAAGAGTCAGACTTCAGCTGTCCGGTGACCCCCAGCTACTGTGATAAAAAAACCTTCCCAAATATTTTATTACGGGACAGTCAAAGCATTGTGGCTTCCTCTGAGCCTCCTGGCTCTAGCTGTTGTCACAAAAAAATATATCCAGATTATAGAGATCAGTAGTACAGTCCAAGACGTGACTTCTTTTTAGGCACAATCACCTACAATTTCTATGTGCCTAATACAATACACAAACAGTCCAGATTATATATATAATTAAAAAGTAAAACACTTCAGGCAAACAAGTTAAGCCTTCACTGGAGAGCCAGATGTAGTGCAGGTGTGCTCAGAAGACTCCTGAGTAGTATTTATCATAAAACATTTACAACAGGTCCTAAAGCTTTGTGGTCTTTTGTAGTATTCTGCAAAACATCACTTTTTTTTTTTTTTTAATTGTGAACGTATCAAGTGGCAGGAGATAAAAGAGGTCACACTCCTTGAAGAGATGCCTGTGGGGAAATAAGGAGAGAGGGGTTTTGTACAGGAATCAAGTGTTACAAAAGGCACAAAGCAAAGAAGAAGGTTACGTACACGTCAGGCTGTACCGTGAGGCAGACGAGAGGCAATGGCACTGGGAGAAGAGCTCGTGGACCTTGAGCTAGAGAAGTAAGAACCGGAGTTTACCGCAGTGAGGCCAGTGGAGAGCCCTGAGAAAGGCTGCAGCGAAGGAAGAGGAATCACAGCTGGGAAAAAACTATCGGTGTCTCCCCCAGGAATTTCAAGAGGTTTCAGCCAGTAGTGCAAGGGGACTAATTCTCTGCAACTATCTGTTACATAGGTGACTGCATATTTCTCTGTGTGTGTGTGTACGTATGTATAACACACGTGTCATACAGAGACAGTATGGAAATACAGTTATTCAGCGATTAGCCATTTTGATTCCTTTCTGTACCTTTACTTCTTCTGACTACTTTTAGAGACCTGCAGTCTCTCTGCCAATACGCAATGGCAACACTGGAAGAAAATAACCGCATGCAAAAAATATCCACTTTGTCAAGTGGAGGCTTCCTCTCTCTGTGTGCGTGCGAGTACGTCATTCCCCTCCCATTGTGTCCCGGGGACATCGATTGTCCCCCAGAACAGCCGACTGGCCAGCCTCTGATTAGGCTCCAGCCACCTTATCAGCTTGCCAAGCATGCACAATTAAGATCTCAACACCAGCCTACGTCCTCGTCTTATCCCCGATCCAATATTTCCCTGATGTTTTTTTCTTACGTGACTGCCTGCTGCGCTTCAGGTCCAAAGTTTTGGTGGGGACACGAGCCCGCGTAAAGAGAGAAAACAAAGCAAAAGCTCCCTGCACCTTGGCCCCGCTCCCAGCAAGATAAGGCTCCCCGAGCTGCGCGGGGATCGAGGCACCCACGATTGCCCTCACGGTATTACTATCTGCTGCGGCCAGCGACGCTTTCCTTGCTGCTGCTGCTGGGCTGCACACCGTGGCTGCTCCCGACTTCACGATAAATATGTGGCAACAGCTGTTTCCACGTACACAAAGGAACCACGGGCTACGATAAGAGACTGAAATTCTCCACGCCAAAAGGGAGATGCAGACAGAAAAGCTTGAGGGGGGCACCACTTCAGATGGCCAAACACACACAGTTGAACAACTGTTTCCGACAGGTAGGAGGAAGGGATAGAAAAGTGACCTTTCCCATTAAGAATTACATATTTGTTTTGTTTCCCTGCAAGTTAATTTTGCTGGCATCGTGACACATAAAACATTTTGAACTTTCTAAGGAAACTGCTATTAAAGCACTGAACATTACTGCGAGGGTGCATTTGAAAAACAGAAGAATTAGGCATTACAAAGTTTATCTAACTTAGTCCCCAGTACCTTTCAGATTTGTCACCGCAAAACGCAGACAGTTTGGGGGCCAGTTTAATGATTCCTGTATACGATACCCTTGCCTATAGGAAGAAGAGACCTCTCGAAAATTTATCATTGTCTATAAGCTACCCTCCACCTCCCTGCTGCAGTCTATTAGTGCACATCCTGGAAAAGGAAGGCTTTCCGAGACAAGGGCGTTTTGTTTAAGCCTCAAGAGCCCAAACCTTTAGGGACTCACTGAGAGCAGCTCTGCGGAGCTGGGGGTCCAGCAGCCCCACGTATGCACACAGAGCCACAATGCTGGCAAAGCGACAGCAGAAACCGAGTCTCACGGGGAATGACGCGATGTTATGTTCTTTACTTTCATTATAATTCACCATTTCAGCTCGACTACTACCAAGTTCCCCAGAAAAATTTTGCAGAGCCACTGCCAACGTTTAAGGCTCTCCAAAAATTCAGCCAGACAGAAGAGGAAATTCCACGCAGCGTGCAGAAAGTCTGAAGGAGGGGTTTCTGCTAGATAACGGGAAAGATGCGGCTGAGCTTGCGCTAGCACTTCCCTAACCACTTGCGTGAATTTCTCAAAGGTGCTCAAATAGGAGGTTTCCTATTGATGCCAAGGGACTGCCTGAACAGAAAGATAATTGCTAAAAAAGTACAGAAGAATTAGAAAGGAAACATGTTTCACTAAACGAGAAAATTACTGTCTTCTGAGTTGCTCCACGAGAACAGTAATGGGGAATTCATTAGCTTGTTCCTACTGGGAGGGTATTAAAGGGTAGGATTCTGCCACATTTCAAGCAGTCTATGTAAGCCAGTCCATCCTGTCTTATCTGGAGCCAGATCACCTTAACCTCTTTTAAAATAAAATGCAGAAAGTCTATTTGAATTTTATTCAAGGTCTTGAAGAGCACAGGGCGCCACGGTGAAGATCCCGCTATGCCTGGAACGTGAGGCATCTCTGACCAGAAACACGATGGAGGCACAGAGATAAATGCCACGACGGCATTGCATTGCTTATTAGTTTCTCAAACCAGTAAACTCGAGAGTAACCGTAGGTGACGAAAGGACAGAGGACGTGATGGCATTTGTCACAGAGAAGCAGAAGAGAAACAGAACCGACGTGACTGCCAATGGCCCAGACCTGGTGTACAGCCAGGTCTGCAAGTGGGTGGCTGTTTCAGCTTGAGAAAGAGAGAGACGCAGGTGCCGCGGAGGAGCGCGCGGGCGATAGCACGGTGCCGAAAGGCACTGCTCCGAGCCTGCCAACCCTCTCGTGCAATGCCGGTTTTAGGAACTGAAGCGAGAAGCTAAAATGACGGGGGGAGATAACAGCAAAAGAAGCTGGGACGTAGCTTTGATCTTAGGGATGGAAAGTCGCGAGTCGTGGACGGAGGCTCCACGGCTGCCGGGAGGAAGGGGAGCTTTGGTTCCAGAACAAGGGGAGGTTGCTGGAAGCAGAGCACACCGGAGACGTGGCCCGAAATCCGCGGGAGGAGAAGGAGGCTTGGCACGCCGAGGCGCTGCAGCTGCCTGTTGGAGCACCTGCACAAAGAAAGGTTCCTCCTGGAGTTTTTGGGTGGAAAAAAGTCATTTCGCTCCCAGCGTACAGTACTTTCAGATAGACGATAAAATTCAGTTCGTTATCTGGCAGCCAGGCGAGTCACAGCACTTTTTCGGCAGCCCGTCTGACGGGCCGGGCTGCGTCGCCGCTCGGCAGGCAGCGGAGCTCCGCCGGGTTCAGCGCAGCCCTGCCGTCGAGCGGTGGGTTGTGCACCAATTCGGCCAGTGGTCCAGCCCCCAGTGGCGGTCCAGCCCCCGCGAGGAGCCAGCGTTACCGGTGCTGGCTCTTTTAAGCGCCATTTGCGGGCACGGGAATGAATTACCTCCCGAAACGACCCGGAGGCAATCGATTCATCTCACAACGATGAGTTCAGGATTTCCCTGATAACGTCAGGCAAATACCGGATCCGATGCCTCCGACTGAGGTTTGAGAAGGCTCAGGTTAGGGTTTTATGACCGTAGCTGCCTAGAAACAGGAACTTCAATGCAAGCTTTCCAGCAAGTAATGTGGCTACAGAAATCCAGAAATGGGATCCCATCTCCCAACAGGTTTAAACAAACGCGTAAAACAAAAAAACCCAAGAAACCCATGGAGACACCGCACCATGTATGGAACCACAAAGGGCTTTAGAGCACAAAATCCAAACTGGGAACCCAAATAACTAGGATTTCCAAAGAATCCTGTTGCTTTCATTCCCATTCAATGCTAAAAGTCTTCTCCATACAGGAAAAGGATCTATTTATGTTTCATTAGTGCCAGTTTTGTATATACCAATAGACTGTGTGTATATAGGAGAGAGGGGAGTACGCTACGCAGCTGTGAGCTTTCTTGGCTAATTACTTGTTTTCTCTTTCTGAGCAAAATAAATACAACAACAAAATTCAACAGGGCATAACAGCACATCTATTAAGGCTGTACATTTTCCATCAGACTCCGCTAGTATTTGTCTTAGCCACCCTTAGGCTGAGAAACCCAGTCTATGGTATCATTCATAAACAAGAGGTGCAATGACCTGCACAGATTCATACAGTAAACCAAATAAAATAATACTCTGACTTGACATGAAGCAATGTAAGGTAGTGATGCCAGAATGCCAGTTAAAGAGACGTTAAAGTATTTAAGAAAGAATTGCCTCTTCAGCATCAGCAGCATCAAAACATTTTGTCCTAAGTCTGGAAGCCTGTTACATCCCCCCAACTTGAAAGGTTTTACAGAAAACTATAGTCTGAGCTGGGTTACGTACTTTTTAAAAAACAAAACAAAACAAACCTGTTTATTTCAGCATCAGTTTTGGTAATGAGAAATGTTCCATGTTCTGAGAATGCTTTTGGAGTTCAAAACACCTAAACCCCATTAAAACTGTGACTTTAAAACAAAACCATTGCAGCACTTAATACCCTCAAGCTTAACAACACTCTGGGCAGCAGCCGAATTACAAAGTTTTACAAGATGAAACAAAAGAAAGTTTTCAGAAATGATTTGCAAACACTAACCTTCTAAATCACAGACTGTAGCATGGTGTACTTGCACTAAGAAGTAACAGATATTTCGGGTCCCGGGCTGCCGACTGGCAAAACCTACTGGTGTTCATATACTTTGGAAACAGGTCCCAGACTAGTCCTTAAAGCAGACTGACTTGTGGATGATTGCCTCATGGAACAACGATTTAACATGAATTCCTGACACTCTTACAGATTTTGCTTGCGAGTTACCTTTCAGAGGTTGACTCCGCAGTCACATATGTTCTACTTTGAAGCTAGATGAACCATTCGTATGTATACATTTCCCCATGCGTAAGGGTTTGGGGAGCTAATTCATACTCACAGACGAAAATCAAATATCTTTAATAACCTGTCGATACACTAGTTATTTTCCTCTGCAGTAAAGAACAGTGTCCCTAAATGTTTAAATTAAGTTATAAATCAGAAAACAGAAAAGGAAATATTTTCCATATGTTTAATTTTACGCCATAATTATTTATTAACAAAGTCTACAGATACATGTTGTTACCCTTATGGGAGTTCAAACAATATTCTTACTATTTAAAATATGTTCTTCAATTTGCCGCTAACTGGAGACATTTATTAGTTCCATATTTCACTAGCAGTAATTATTGCTGGGAGCCATACATTCACAATCTATACAGATCACAGGGAGACACCTGTGTGGATTTAAAGCTTAGCTAGCCCTAACATTACTCAACTGTCTGAAAGCGTTCAATCCATTTAAAAGAGCAGGTTGCAAATAGAACTTGCTATCACCACTTCTTTTTTTTTTTTTCAATACATGCTAGTATTTGATACAGCCTCACAGAAGCCAACGGGGTAATGAACTCCAACTAGTAACAAGTTGTAGCTGTATTAAACATGGGAACCCCGCTCTTTGCTCTGAGCACAGGCACAATCCACCACGTCCTGGGACACTATTCAATCTCCCAGACCGGGAACGGGTGGAGTTTTGAGTTTTCTCCTTTGAGAACAGAAGTCCCCAAACCTTCTCTCTTCCTTCTTTCTACTCCTTCCCCCTGACCTGGCCAATCTGACCTCCCTGGTGGACTGTGTGACCTGTCCCCAAAGGGACTTTCCTGCACAACAGAAGCCGCAGCACATGAAATACCGGGACACTCGGTCACCTTCCTCGAACCCCAGGCGATGGGACACCCTACCCAGCGCTGAGCCCTCCTCCACCTACTCCTCTCCTGGATGCCACAAAGGCCGTCACTGACCCCACAGGGCCATCGGCCGTGCTTTGCTCCAGCACCTCGCTAGGAAGCAGAAGAGAAGCCACGGCTCCCTGGCACTGCCCGGGCTCGCAGGCTGGGACGTAACGTGGGGAGAGAGAGCAGGAGGGAACCTCGGCGCAACTGCTTTGTCCCATACATCTTACTGCAAGAGAAGGCAAAAGTCTAGCATCGTGGGTCAGGAGAGAGCCGCGCCGTATCTGCCGTGTTTAGTTGGCCTCGTACCGCGCTGGGAGTATATTTATTGCCCATCACTAGGTTTTAAATGTCCCGTACGCGCATGACCACCAGGACAGTTATTGCTCTGTGGACCCTGGAAAACACCGTAATGCCTGATGGAAGTGAAAAACTCACTGTAACGGCTCCAGTCAGCTATGGCAGAGGTGATGTTGTTTGTCCAAAACCTTTCCCTCAGGACTTGCAGAGTCCTGGCTTTTTCCAGTGCCCCGTAAAATGCCTCATGAGAGAAGAGGCTGTTAATGAAGCCAACCTGTTCTTCGTTTCCCTCTGTACCTTCCGTGTCTGATGCGAGGGGTCACCACTGAACTCAGTGCAAGGATTTTGAGCAATTGGTCACATGCCGTGACCGGGAGAAATATCAGTGCGAGTGAAAAACCATGTCACAACTGTGATTCACTTCTGCATTATTAATCTTCAACTTACTAATTTTGCCACCGAGTATTTTGATTCCGATTTTTAATTGCATCTGAAAAGCCAATTTATGCAGCATAAGCCCAACTTAAGATGTAGAAATTTTAAACCAGCTGACAGTGAAAGCCTACATTACTATTTCAGCGTGAGGCTTGTGTTGCTGGAATGCATGCACATCATCAAATTAAGTTTAGCTTTGAAACCATTTGTTTTAAACAGGGTACACATTGACTTTTTTTTTTTTTGGCTGGAGTGGTGATATTTCAGCTGGCCTTCCTGCTTGCAACAGCGTCCCAACACAGTACTCATTTCTGCTACTCTTTATAAAAAGTTGAGATAACATTTTACCTGTATGTTTCCTACATCTTAGTTCGATGGGAGGAAGGAGCTTTATTGTTTGGAGCATAATGTCACTGATGAATTATATACTTGGATAAATTTTAAGGCATGGATAAGAGGGGGGAAAAAAAAAAAAAGGGTCCTGAGAAGGTGTGGGTTCCCACGTAACAGTTACTTCTTCAATGCTTTCCAGAGAAGTTCTTTTGTTTTTCATGTAAATGGCTTTGTTGATGAAAACCAAGCATTTGAGTCCCACTGCTTTCATACGGGGTTGCCAACATTTTCCATCTCAATTTAGTTGTGAGTTCAATAGGTAGCTACTGTAGCAGCAGCTCTTGTTTTCCACTGTATTTTATCATATTTATATTCTGGAAAATCTCAGATCTTACTCTGCTTGGGTAAATCATCTATAGGAAACAAGCAGCTCTCTACAACCGACATACACTTTTTTCCTACAACATCATGTCATGGCAACTACGGTAAAACGCTTTCACAGTTGCAGAAATACTTGCAAGAATTCAAACAAGCAGAAGTTTGCTGCACGAGAGGACAACCTTCTCTGCAGGTTGTAGTGCAGAGGTGAGGCGAAATAACACGAATTAACCTCACGGGCTGCAAATACCTGCTACAACGGGGAGCTGAGGCCAGCGAGTGTGACACTTAGCAGGTCTCAAGGGACCTGCTGCGTTCTGCTCGCCCAGACCCCCCCTGCGACCACACGCAAGGTGCTTCTCCTTACCCTGGTACTCTGCCTACCTGGGTCTGTAGATTAGTTCAGCTTTATGTTGCTCGGAGAAGAGACTGCATCATCTCTCACTGCGCTTTGCCAATACTGAGTAGCGCTAAAGGATTCTGCATCGGCAGTACTACTGTCGTCAGGAGTAAACAATGAATATTTTTAAAGTTCATAAGGAGGACAGGAAACACTAATGGCTACTTCTGTGAAGCTACTGAGCTGTCAACGTAGCCGCTAGCAGCTAATTTTGCAAGAGACTCTTAAGTGCCTATATAAGGATTTTCATACCTGTATGCTTTTAACTATTGCTGAATGCAAAATATGAGAGTTTACTGTAAGGTCATAAACTTTGCAGGAGGATACTATCAACTTTAAGGCATGCACATATTCCTTTTCACATGTAAGCACAGAGCAGCCCAGAACTTAGAAGGCAAAACAAGATTTTCAAAAGCTTTCAAAACACTTTCAAGAATTTAATTAAGCCATTCCTGTAAAGAAAAAGTACAAATTTTCGTGATCAAATAAGGATACTTAAGAAAACGTGAGGTGTGCTTGCTTTCAGTTTCTTGGAAAGAACATGATATGCTACAACAAATAAAGCAGTCACCTTAAAATATCATGAAGAAGCAGAAAGAATTCACCTGGATTACCTAATTTTGAGAAGAAAGAAAGATCTGGACATAGTCCTGAGGTTTTCAACCAGCCAAAGTCTACGGTGACTTCAAAGGGAAATTTGCCTGGCTGTCAGCTATAGGAATGTTCCTTGATCTGCTTGGACACTAGTGTGGCATTAGTCATGATTCCTCCATAAGATAATTAATGATGACATGCACTTTTTTGCTTCATTACACGGCACAGCTAACTGAAGAACCAGGCTGAAAAATTAGTCATAACAATTAAATAGGGGATGATTCCTGAATAATTAGGGTAAGTTACTGTAGAATACACTGATCCACGTATTACAAATTACTACAAAACAAATACAATACACTGATTTATACACAGAAAATAAAAAACATGTGCAGTTCTACAGCAGAAGGGAATGTCATTGCATACTCTATGTTTTCCATGTAACAGAAACACCTGCATTAATACTCCCCTTATTAGATCCGTACGTTCAGCTGCTTTACAGAATAGACGTCTGTTGCAGAAGAGATTTTGACCGTGCAAGATTAAACAGCCGACTCAGACGTGCAAAGCTAACTGGTGGTAGAAACCATTCTCCTGTTCTCTAGCCTGGTCTGTCATGACTTACAAGATGAAAAAAATAAAGTCTTGTATGCCAGTGCTGGGACACACAACTCAAAATGGTGCTTGGTGGCCTGCTCCCCCTCCCGTTTCAGTCTCCTGAGTCCTTTCCTCTTTCCAGGTGCAGGATTTACTCACGGTTAGAAAATTGCTCACCTTCTTACTGATCCCAGCCGCCTCTTAAACAGCTGCAGGTCCCTGCTACATCTCCCAGGCCTGGAATTTTCTTGTTCGCCCTCGGCTGCGCGGGAAGGGTGCCGAGCCTTCACCGGAGGGTACCCGGCACCGCACGTTAGCGGTGATGCAGCAGAGGGAGACCAGTTTCCACCATTCACCCTGCCCAAATCCCAGTTACAGCATCCTCTCAGGGAGCTTTACTCAAAATTACAGCAGGCTGCAAACTTTCGAACAACTCAAGGCACTGGACAATCCCCATGCAGCTCAGTCTGCCTTGCAAGCAAAGCCAGGATGAAGAAACACAAGTTAGATCCACCAAGGACTGGATTATAACTTTAATATTCAGCTGGAGGAAGGGGCAGAGGAGGACAAGCCCTGAGTCACAGCTCGGTCTTTTCTAACCCCTACAGCGGTGAGAGGAGCTCACCTGAAACTGTATTTTCTCTGCCTTGCGGAGGCAGGGTAGTAAGTTATCTGAATTTGTCTTGCTTCTCTACAAGGGACTGCAGAGGTGACGAGTCCACAGCACTCGGGAACACCTTGTAGCCCCTGCACGGCTGCACAGCAATGTGATTAATGTTTCAATTCTGATTAAACAGTTACCAGAGAAAAGACCATTTCCAAACAATTTCTAAGCAGAGCACAGCTAGGCAGAGGAATAAGCTCTGCAATGCTAGAAGATACACAATATTATGTCTTCATGAAAAACACACAGAACAGCACCACAGGCAGACGTAGATAGCTACAGACAGGAATATTTATAAACGATAGCATGTTCACAATCACAGGTCACGTCCCATCGCTTCTCACAACGTCGTAACGGTTGGTATGCGGAATACCCCTCACCAGAAAGGGAGCTGCTTGTCAAGTAACGCTGCTTCATTTTTAAAAACCAGGTAGAGTCAGAGCACAAATTACCATCAGGTCTGTGCCAGTTGTTACAGATTTTGTCGTGGAAGTCTAGGCATGTTGACCAGTCTGGTCAACTAGACTGATTCTTCCCATAGGCAGGTTACTGTATAGAGATGAGTTAACAGATTCTTGTCTTTAGTCTAAAAACAGGTTCAAGACTCTGCAAGAATGGTAAAAACAGTAAAACGAAAAGTTGAGGAGAAAATTCAGAAAACCTACAGACTTCACACAGTTCTACTGCTCTGGTTGTATCTGCCCACTTCCCAAAGGAATACGGAAAGGTATATTTAGCGTTTTAAAGAACATCAGGTGCACAAGCCAAATAAGACAGGGCTTCAGAGAGAGCCCAGAGAGCGGCCAAGGCTCACATCTGTGCCAGCGCACATCATCGGGTGCAGCCAGGACAGAAAACTTGTAATGATCTTCACACTGTTCACGACTTGTAGCTTTTGATGAACTTCTTTCAGGTGAGTCTTTATACCCGCTCTGACATACCACCTGCTTGCTCCAGCCTGGAAAGGTCGCTGATGGAGACAGACCACAGCAAACTGTATTTATGATCTCTCTGCTTACCCCATTGATACAAAGGGATTACTAATATTCCTGCATAAGCACTTAAGGAGGGCCTTTGGCTTATTTGTCAAAAGTGAAAGGAGCTGGCACCCAAATATGTTTTCTTGTGCTTTCAGCTAAAAAAAAAAAAAAAAAGACACTCATGGCCAGTGGGTTCAATAGAAAATGATGGTGATTCTGCTGTGTTCCATTAAATAAAACTTAATATCATTGAACTTAAATTGAGCCTTTGGCTCCTGCCAAAATTTGGAGGCTTCCTTCTTTTGAAAGAAAACAAATATACACTTCGTGCAGAAGATCAAGACAGTGGAATAAGACAGGAGCTGTTGGGAAGATAGCCACAAACCTGCGTCGAGCCAAAGAAAGCTTCCCTCTGATACTGAAAAGAATGAATAAAAATTACAGGACCTGAGGTTATGAAAGAGAAGAGGAAAGTCATTCCCCTTCCTTCAAATCAAGAGTGAAGTACAGCATCAGACTAAGCCTTAAGCACAATCAAAACTTGGGGGGGGGGTAAGGAAAAAAAATAATCACAAGATCTTTTCAGTGACTCACACCAAGGAGTACTTTCTAGACTGCAAAACCCTGAGGTAAGTAGGTAGAAAAGGAGGGGCATGTCAGCTATGGCTCCTTTTCTAATTGTTATTGCTAACTGACTGCAGCAAATGTATCCAGCAGGGTTTGTGGTGTAGAGGATGGCTTAAAATGGAAGAGATTAATATTTTATACAGTAAAAGTATCATAAAGGTATTACAAAGGATGGACAAACCATGCAAACAAAAATGCAACTGTGGCCACTTTTAAAATCTATTTAAAAATCTATTTAAGAGGTGAATTTGTATCCACTGAATAGTGCCATGGAGTGCAGTGGCATTATTCTCAAAGACAAAGAGTATAAGACTCTAGTTCTAGAATTAATAGCTGTGTTTACAAGCTCTTTAAGATGCTGCCTATTTTTACTCAGTGAATCACTGCCCTTCTTTACAAAGTATATTTCATTAATCTTAGCGATGCACACAAACCTCAGTGGAGTTGCTCTGCTTACATACCAAATCTGAAGTTCTAAGTCTAAACTATTTGTCACAGTATTCAACTTTAATAAAATCTGTATTTATTGGAAGATGCCATTTCCTCATATTCTCTTAAAGCAAAACAACTGATTCCTGTCAAGCTGTTCCTCTCCCTCTGCCCCCTCCCCAGAGGAAAACAGTAAGACTTATAAAAAGCAAAACTCACTCCTGCGCAAAATTATGCACAAATTAATTAATCCTAAAAAAACCAAATCCTAAAAATTAGCTTTATCCTCCAGCTGAACTGCATCTACTGAGATCAAATGAAACTTCATCTGCTGTGAGATATTAGAGAAGTTAATACATCACTTGTGTTTTTTAAAGCACACATTCATTATGATTTGCAATCAACGCAGATTAAAAGATCCAACACTAATAGCGCAGATCTATGTTAGTGAAGAGAAGCGTCTGCAAATCTCATCACGTTTTTAATGAAACAAGCAAAACCTCCTTAAAAAATGGTCTTCCCACAATTATCTGCTGGATATGGGCGTCAGGCCCTCTAACTACTTATGCAAAATGCGACTTTCTTTATACAAGCAGGCAAGAGCCTGGGATGTAAAGCATTTACTTTCACTGATGAGCAATTGCTCAAATTGCTTCTGTCAACAAATTGTTCACCTTAGGGGACTATTCACGTCTGAAATTTCTTTACCTGCTTTAGTGTTTACAGGATGGCATCTTCAGCTTGCACCTGCACGAGCAGATTCACGCGGGCAGCACTGCAGCCTCCTACGCTCCCTCTTTGGAAACGTGATGCTGCACCCTAACATCTGAGCGATAACCTCGAGCACGGAGATTAACAAAGGGCAGAGATCAAAGCTTCGCTGCCTGCCCTCCTCGGGATCTGGCCCTAGAAACATGCCAGACCTCTCACATTTGGCTCTTCCCTCCACCGAATATACATTTTAACGGCGCTTAATATCCAGCATTTCATTAGCTATTTTAGTTCCTTCTCAATTCATTGTATCTAAAAACCAAAATATATATATAAAAATATAAAAATCACTAAGTATTTTTGAAAATTTAGGCCAGTGTCTCCAAACAAAAGCATGCTCTGTCCTCACCTTGTAAAACATTTCTGGGCTTCTAAACAAGCTTCATGCCTTCACACAGCTGGTCAATGTTTGCTTAAAAATATGTTCAAACAATCCCTTTGCAACAGACTTGCAACATATAGACTTGAGCTTAATTTTGGAAGGGTCATTTACATAGCACATCCATAAGTTTTAAAAAGCTGCCTTCTATTTATTCTAAACTTTCCAATTACCAGTTTGTTTATACCAACCACCACAAGGAGGTCTTAGAGAGGTCATTCAAGAAATAACATATTTCTCTATCTGCTTTCCCAACTATGCTCACGGAGCCAGAGCTTACTTCCTTCACTTGACTCCATGAATAATCCCAGTGTCATGGTATTATTCAACCTGTAAACTGCTAATAAGCAAGAAAAAACTGTTAGCAACTTGAAATCATAGCAAGGTTAAACATTAAAGCATTGTGCCGTCATATTATGCCGTTACTTTTAGGCAATCTGTTTGCAGTACAGACTGCCATGAAAGGGCTGCAAGCAGAGCAGGGCTCATACCTGCGCTACACACGCTGGCAGTCATTCGAGGCATCTAATATTTATGATATACAGAAAAAAGAGATGTGTTCCCCATGAGAGCTGGAGGCAAACAGCATCGCAAAAAAGGAAAACAATATGCTGAATCCATCAAAGTTTGTTACTTCATAGACTTTTCACAGCCAAATAAACATTTTGCAGCTGGAGGTCCGCATCAGCCAGAGTGACAAACGTCCCAAGACCTGCTAGAGATTTCAGATTAGGCTGTCTGATCAGAGAGGTTGATCCTGTGCACATATACAGGACAGAGGTGCGTATTTAGTGTACAGATCCTGAAGAATAATGACCTGAAACCACCTTTTTTTTCTGGTTGTTTTTTTTTTTTTTTTCCCCAGGATTGGCAGGGTTTGGGGGAAGGCTGGGAGATTTGGGTTGGGTTTATTTTTTTTGAAGCACATTCCAGCCAGTGGCCTACTGGCACGTATCGCACTCCTCCATGGGATTAGAAGTGATCGCTGACCTTACGACAGCTTCAGATGGTCAGAGATTTGACGGGTAAATTCGAGCAGCGCCCATTTTAACAGTGTTCACCTGGGAGGGACCTTCTCTTTCAGCCCTTGGCGCAACCCTGATTTTTTTGCCAATCCCCAGATGTCACAGGGATGGCTCCTTCGAATACTGCCATCAGCTGGCAAATTCCAACATTTCTCATTCACAGGCTTTCCCTTTTCTTCTCCACCTCTGGAACAAGTTGGCTATGGTCAAAGCTGCTTAGGCAGGTGGCTTTTGACACTTTTGAACAGTTTTTTTTGGGCAGTGACCTCCGCCAACAATTCTTAAGAAACTAATCTGTTTCTGGAGAGGAGACCCTCTTGTGAGTCAGTAGCAGCTGACGAGATGGGAAATCAGGGATAAGAATTTGACAGCAGAGCAAGGCCGCTAGTGGGGTGCCACAGATCTGCAATAGGACTTGGACTATTCAGTGTATTCATAAATGGTCTGGAAAAGAGATAAATAGCAAGATGACATTTGCTGCCAAGATGAATTTCTTCAGGACAGTTGTAACAAAAACAGCCTGCGAAGAGTTGCAGGAGTATGTTGCAGTATTGAATCACTTAAGAGTTAGGAAGAAAAAAAAAAAAAAAAAGAGATTAAATTCTGCGTCAGCACAGTATCGCACATGACGGAGAACAACTCTTGCTATATACACCAAACAATGGGCTCTAAATTAAACATTGCAGCTCAGGAGACAAATTTCTGAGGTCGCTGTCAGTAGGCCTAGTAATGAACACTTGTGACAGTGGGGAAAAAAGCAAACAAACATCAAGTTAAGATTGTGACAACGAAAAAGTACGAAATAGTCAGCATCACTGTGCCACTGCCCATGGTGCACACACACACACTGTGTAGTTTTGGTCACCCATTTCAAAAAGGACAGAGAATTAGAATATGCAAAGGGACAGAGATGATAGACTTGGACCTTTCTGCCTGGAGAAAGGCTACTAAGGGGATGTGATAAAGGGTTGTAAAATCATGAATGACCTAATAGCAATTAGGGCAGAAGCAATGAAATCAACATGTTAAAAAACAAACAAACAAAACCACAATAAAACCCAGAAGTATTTGATTGATTTGCAGATAATTCCCTTTCTTTCACCTCCAAGACACTTCCACATCTCCACAATGACTGCTTTCTGAGGTTGCCAAAACATAAGTCATACATCAGCCCTCATGAAGTACACATGGGGGAAGTTCGCATGCTTTTGTTATGTGATGGAACTCATGGCCACAGGAAGCCGCTCAGGCCAAAATTATAAGTGTGGTCAAAAAATGGATTAAATAAATTCTTAAAGGATAGATCCCTCTATTAAGTACCATAGGGCAAAGCCACCTTCTGCTCAAGAAGTCCCTAGAGCAGGAGGCTGAAAAGATGGGCTTGGGGAAGGATTGTTGGAGCCATGCCTTTCCATAGGCACCTGCTGCTATTCAGTGTCAGGCAGTGACAGGTGGCAAGAAGGAGCTTGACTCCAAACGCTTTTTTGTTCTATTTCCAGCTCTCCAAACCAGAGAGCTAGGTTTTTTTTTTTAATTCCTGACCCATTCCTATGTTTCTCATTGACCAAATAGCGAAAGGAGATGCACACTAAACGTGCAAGGCTTCCAGGAAAAGGTGTACTGTAGCCTTGAGAGAAGCTTACATCATACATAAGTCACCCGGATAGTTCTTCCTAAAACTCGGCTGCTGGTGAAATAAACAAAGCACAAACTTTCCCAGATGTGTGCTTCATGAGGAATTCTCAGTCAACGTATGATTTATAACTTGGCACCCTCAGAAAACACAAAATCATGATTCAGCGATGAAGTGTAGATGTGGATTTGCTATGGAGGGAGACGGAAAGGGTTTATTCATATATTAGTCCAAACTCCTGTATTTGTAAGCTTTTTCACTGCTTCCAAATGTTGCACTGGACAACTGTTCTTCCTTTAATAGTGGGAAGATTAAGGCTGAGTGTTCAGATTGTCTTAATTTTCCATAACTGTTAGCTGAGTAAAATTTCCTCTGCAAACCTTGCAGGGTGAGCAATTGCATTTTTGCATCATGCTTCACAACAAAAGAGCAGAGGTAGGTTGTTCCATTGGATTTCTGCTGGAGAAAGGTTTGCCATGCAAGTAGCAAGATCAACCCTACAGAAAACAACCCTATTGATTTCTAGTGTGCTTATCACTAGAATCTCTCCTGCTGGACCAAAGGCAACCAACTTCATAGGGACCCAGAGCACCGGGGGAAAAAAAAAATCTGTAACAACCAAAACTAAAGAAGATGGAAGAAAGCACATTGACTGAAAGGAATTCCCAATCTAACCTTCATCCCCAGTAAGAAACAAAACCAAACCTGTGAGGGAGCAGGAAGGAAAGCAATGGGAAGACGAAATCAGCAGAAACCTAAGACAAAATTGAGTGACAAGCATTGAACAGCACCCATAAGAAATATATCTATCTGCCACCAATATTTTGGCAACCTTGGCTAAATAATGGTTCTTTCGAACTCATCTGCTTTTTAAAGACGTCAGCTCCTTTACCCTGCCTACAGGAGTATTTTGACGGAAATGTCACTGGGGACTCATTGGTGTTGTTTTCATTTGGCATCATTGACATCTTCCCTTTGTTTCTGAATCTCCTCTTCTAGCTGCATTTCTCTCTTTTTTCACTTTTTTCACAAGATGAGATTCTCCATCAGTGCCTTCTACAGATGCTGCCGAGTGAACGCAACTGGCACGTCACAGAGTTTCTCCATTCTCCTGGCAGGTAGTCCCTTTTCTGGGACACACTAGATGGCTAGACAGAATTGAGGGAGCACGCTCAGTCAGGCACAGTCTAAAGCTTTCATTGTAAATAAAGACTTGCTATAGAATTATGGTCTCCCATAACACATGCATAGGGGAAAAAAAAAGAACAGTTTCAGTCATTTTAGATAGGAGCCTTGTCACATAGACTAAACACTGACCAAAGAACAACTGAGGATAATACAAGAAAGAAAATACATAAAGCCTTAGATGTGTCCAGCAAACTGACATTTAATCTATCTAATTAAATATGTTTTAAACAGTACATCAAAGACTTGTCAAATTCAAAGGTGGTGTCAGAAACAGAGGACAGGGAAAATAAACCAGAAAGATTAGAAGAGCGGGAAGAATAAAATATGGGAATTTTGATCTCGAAAAATTTAGACTACTGCAACAGAAAGAGGAAACAAAATCATCCAAATTTATTCACTGACAGAATGATGCTAGGAAAAGGGGAATGGTCCAGGAGCATTGGGAGCTAGTAAACAGCATCCCAAAAGTCACCATGCTACATGCCCACACAAGGTAGAGATTGGCTCTTTGAGTAGTTAAGCAAAAGAGGTATTGTACCAAAAATAAGGTAACTTCTAGAACTTGTAACGTAACCTCAGCCTACCAGGAAAAGCCAAGCTCACAGTGAAATCATGTATTCAATGGGACCCAAGAGAATACTCAACCAATGCAAAAATAGCTGCTACTGCTTATTAACTGCCTCTTTGGCATCCTCAGGACAACAGGGAACTCCATAAGCAACCTCACTGATGGAAACTACCCTGAAATACATTATACCCTGATGTATCCTCTTTGGTACTGCCTCTTTCCTAGGGCCCCTCCCCATTTGACCAGCTATTTCAGCCGATTTTTTTGGTGGGACAAGGTGAGGACCAGATTCAGACTGCCCGCACGGCCAACTCCGTCCCCAGGCACACCTCCCAGAACCCACCGCTGGGAGTGAACTTTTGTTCTGAGGTCTGACTGCACAAACTTTGAGGTGGACCATCCAAGCTGACGTGCTCGAAGAAGGAAAGAACAAAGCCTGTTAAACTTGGCAAGACTATAGCCGGTGAGACACAGAAAGTGCCTGGAGAATGAAAACTGTACAAAAGGGATTAGACGAGTAAGGAGACGAGAGTAAGGAAAATTTAATCAGAAAAATCAAGATTTCTTGGACTGCAAAAAGACTTTGAGAGATAGATCCATATATGCAGTCATTTTTATACCAAAACTGTTTCAAACCTTGAAAAGAGCACGGAGAACAAGGGACCAAATGACACAGCAGGCCTTTTCCGATGGCTGCTAGTAGTTTGTTTCACTTCAGTTATATTGGTGCAGTTTTACTGAGTGGAACAGCAGTGCAGCAGTGAGAACAGACTGATCCCAGAGCGCAAACAAGCTGCATTTCCAACCACCAAGCAGTCCCCCCATTGAGTCCATGGGACTACTCATGCATAGTAAGCACACCTGTAGGTGCTGGAAATGATGGATATACAAATTTTTCAGCCTTCGCTGTGCCACTGAGAAGGTAGCTGTGACTAACTATTTTCACCCTAGAGCACAGACAGCCGCCCTTCCTTCATTAATATTATTTGCATTATTCACTCCCAGGTCCGAATTGAGTCTCGAGTACTTGTGTGTATGTCGTGGTTTAACCCCAGCCAGTAACTAAGCACCACGCAGCCGCTCGCTCACTCCCCCCCTCTCCCGAGAATCAGGAAAAAAAGTGAAACTTGTGGGTTGAGATAAGAACAGTTTAATAGAACAGAAAGGAAAAAACTAATAATGATAATAATAACAATAATAAAATGACTACGAATAAAAGGATTGCAATATACAGAACAAGTGATGCACAAGGCAATTATTCACCACTCGC
>JANHGO010000012.1:8130080-8154138 GCA_024606505.1 Aquila spilogaster
AGAAGGAAAGAAGGAAAGAAGGAAAGAAGGAAAGAAGGAAAGAAGGAAAGAAGGAAAGAAGGAAAGAAGGAAAGAAAACCCCACGATTTATAGAGATTAATGGTATGGTGTAGGACACTTGCCTACAATCCTTACGTGCCTAATGCAGTACACAAACAGACCCTATTATATATATAATGAAAATGTAAAGCACTTGAGGAAAACAAGCCTTCACTGCAGAGCCAGATGTAGCCCAGTTGTGCTTAAAAGAGTCAAGAACAGTATTTCTTATAAAACATTTACAAGAGCTCCTAAAACTTTGTGGTCTTTTGTACAATTCTGAAAAACATCACTTTTCTTTAATTGCAAACATATCAAGTAGCATGAGATAAAAGGTCAGGTTCCTCAAAGAGATGCCTGTGTGGGACTAAGGAGGATTTGTGTACCGGCATCAAGCATTGCATGAGGCACAAAGCACAGAGGAAGGCTATGGGCAGGCCAGGCTGCACCAGGAGGCAAACAAGAGGCAATGTTGTTGGGAGAAGAGGTGCAGGACCTGAGATAGACAAACGAGAGCCTGAGTTTATCAGGGCAAGGTCCTGAGAAAGGCTGCAGCAAAGGAAGAGAAAGGATTGCTGGCAACGAACTATCAGCTCTCCCAGGAATTTCAAGTGGTTTCAGCCACCAGCACAAGAGAACCACTTCTCTGCAGCATCCATTGCACAGGAGACAGCAGATTTCTGAGTGTATGCATAATAAGCTGCAAGGAGGCAGAGCGGCACTGCACTTAATCACAAATCAGCCATTTGGATTCCTTTCTGGAACTTCACTTCCTCTTACTGATGATACACAGAGGCAAAACTGGAAGAAAATAACTACATGCAAAAATATCCACTTTGTTGAGTGGAGGCTTCCTCTCTCTGTGTGTGTATGACTAAGTAGTTCCCCTCCCATTGTGTCGCTGGGATGCCGATTGTCCCCCAGCGCAACCGGCCATCTGATGAGGTTCCAGCCCTGCTCCCAGCCTGCTAAGCACGCATACCAAGATTTCTGAACCAGCCTGCGTCCCCATCTTACCCCGATCCAATAGCTCCCTGATGTTTTTTCTTACGTGACTGTGTGCCACGCTTTGGGTCCAAAGTTTTGGTGGGGACACAGACCCACTGAGGACAGAAAACAAAGTGCGAGGTCCTGCAGCCTGGCCAGGTGCCCAACGAGATAAGCTGGGGCGAGGATGACGCAGCTGCAGGGCCGACACCGCGACCCACTGAGGCCAGCGCCACTCCCCCCATGCTGCTTCTACCTACCCAAAGGCAGCAGGGAGAGTGATAAAAGAGTGAAATACTCGAGGTGAGAAGTGAGACATGTACAGTAAAGCTTGAGGGGCACTGTTTCAGATGGCCCCACACGCAGCTAAACAACTGTTTCCAGCAGGTAAGAGGAAGGGATAGAAAAGTGACCTTTCCCATTAAGAATTACATATTTGTTTTGTTTTCCTACAAGATATTTTCTCTGGCATCGTGACACATAAAACAATTTGAACTCTCTAAGGAAACTGTTATTAAAGCGCTGAACATAACTGTGAGGGTGCGTTTGAAAAACAGAACAATTAGGCAATTCAGAGTTTATCTAACTTAGTCACTGGCACCTTTCAGATTTGTCACAATTCAACACAACAAGTCTGGGGGACAGTTTAATGATTCCTACGTAGATGCCCCTGCATTTAGGAAGGAGATCTCTTGAAAACCTGTCATTGTAAGTTACCCTTCCTGCTCATAACACCAGGGAAAAGACGACTTTCTGAGACCATGGCATTTGCTCAAGCTTCAAAAGACCAAACCTGCAGGGCCTTGGTCTGAGCTGAACACTGGCAGAGCAACAACGGAATCCAAGTCTCATGGGGAATGACATGGTGCTTTGCCCTTCACTTTTTTTCAGAATTCACCATTTCAGCTCCACAACTACCAAGTTCCCCAGGAACATTTTGCAGAGCCACTGCCAATAGTGAATACCCTCCAAAAATTCAGCCAGACAGAAGAGGAAATTCCTTGCTGCATGCAAAGGTCTGAAGGCGGGGTTTCTGCTAGATAATGGGAAAGATGTTTCCTGTGGCCAGGGTCAGCTCTTCCGAAGCCACCTGCACAGATGTTACAAAGGTGTTCAGAGGGAAAGGACACATCTCTCTGCTTCTCTCCCCTATATTTGCCCAAGGAAGTGGTGGAATAACCGTCCCTGGAGGTGTTTAAGAAGTATGCAGATGTGGCACTGAGGAATGTGGTTAGTGGGCATGGTGGAGATGGGCTGGTGGTTGGACTAGATAATCTTAGCAGTCATTTCCAGCCTTAATGATTCCATGATTGTTTCTATGATTTTGAGCAGTTGCATGTCCCAGCCCTCCACTGTACAAAGAACTGTTACCTCATCAGTGACAGGGACACCAGCACTCATGGTCCTAAGTCCAAACCCCACTAAAATCAATGGGTGCTCTCCTGTTGATAGTTGGGACTGGCTGAACAGAAAGGCAATTGTTAAAAGGTACAGAAGTAGTAGAAAGGAAGCACGTTTCACTCAGCTAGAGAACTGCATTCTTCTGAGCTGCTCTACAGGAACAGGAATGGGGAATACATTAGTTTGTTCCTACTGTGAGCATACTGAAGGGTAGGACTGCCACATTTCATGCAGTTTATGTAAGCCAATCTGTCCTGTCTTATCTAAAGACAAATCACCTTTTCACCCTTTTAAAATAAAATGCAGAGAGCCTATTTGAATGTTGTTCAAGGCCTCACAGAACACAGTACCACATGAAGATGTTATCCTGCTAGGCCTGGAACGTGAGGCATCCACATTAAGAACTGCATCGTGGCACTTGCTAACCTGTCACAGCCATAAACAGGCCAGTAACTGCTGGTGTCAAAAGGACACAGCCTGTGATTTTGCACTGAGAAGTAGGAGAGAACAGTGTAGGTGTGACTGCACATGACTAAGGCCTGGTGCACAGCCAGGTCTGTAAGTGGGCAGCTATTTTGGTTTGATGAGAGGCGCACGTACTGCAGGGAATGCTGTGGCAAGAAGTCAAAATGGGACAAAGCTGGGATCATATGCACAGAAAGTCGTGACACATAGAGGCTCCCAGCCTACTCAAGGAAGACGCTGAAGCCAAAATAAGGGGTTGGTGCACAGCAGAGATGTAGGCTGTGCAATGCACAGAGGAAGAAGATTTGGTACGTGGCGGGACTGCAGAGTACTGCTAAGCATCTACACAAAGAAAGGTTTCTTTTGGTAATTTTGGGTAGGAAAAAAATGTCATTTTCCTCCCTGGATATAGTACTTCTCTTTCCAAAAATAAGATAAAACTCATCTCAGATCTATGACTTCAGGATTTCCATAATATCAGGTAATACAGGATCAGATGCCTCTGACTGAGGTTCAAGAAGGTTCAGGTTGGAGTTTTGCAGCTGTACCACCTAGAAACACCAACTTTAGTGTAAGCAACTATCTGGCTAGAATTCCAGAAACAGCACCCCATCTCCTGACAAGTTTGAATAAATGTGTAAAACAAACTATCTAAAAAACCAAATCCACGGGGATGTTGCACCCTGCAGGGAAATGGAAGGGGCTTTAGAAACCCAAATCCAAACTTAGACCCCAAATAATGAGGATTTCCAAGGAAATTTATTGCTTTCATTCCCATTCAATACTAAAAGTCTTTTCCACACAGGAAAATAATCTATTTACGTTTAATTAACGCCAGTTTTGTATATACCAATAGGCTGTGTGTATATAGGAGAGAAGGGAGTATGCTATGCAGCTGTGAGCTTTCTTGGCTAATTACTTGTTTTCTCTTTCTGAGCAAAATAAATACTACAACAAAATTCAACAGGGCATAACAGCGTATCTATTAAGGCTGCACATTTTCCATCAGACTCCACTGGTATTTGTCTTAGCCACGTTTAGGCTAAGAAACCCTGTCTATGGTATCATTCATAAATAGGAGGTGCAAAGACCTGCCCAAATACATGTTCTAAAACAAATAAAATAATACCCTGACTTGACATGGAGCAGCATAAGGCAGTGATGCCAGAAAGCCGGTTAAACAGACGGTAAAGTAGTTAAGAAATAATTACTTCTTCAGCATCTGCAGCATCAAAATATTTTGTCCTAAATATGGGAGCCTGTCACATCTGGTCAACATTTTAGTTTAGAAAAATCTTTAGAAACATTTTATAGAAAATGATAGCCTGAAAGGTGTTACTTTCTTAAAAACAACAACACAGCTTATTTCAACCTTAGTTTTGGTAGATGAGAAATGTTCCATGTTCTAAGAATGCCTCTGGAGTTCAAAACACTTAAAATGCATTAAAACTGATTTTAAAACAAAACCGTTGCATTTAATACCCTTGAGTTTAACCACATTCTGGGCACCAGCTGAATCACAAAGCTTACAAAATGAAACAAAAGGAAGTTTTTATAATGATTTGCAAACACTACCCTTCTAACTCACAGACAGCAGCACGGTGTACTTGCACTAAAAAATAACAGATATTTCAGGTCCCCAGCTGCCAACTGACAAGAAGCTGCGGCTGTTCATATACTTTGGAAACAGGTCCCAGACTTGTCCTTAAGGCAGACTGATTTGTGGATGACTGCCTCACGGAACAATGATCTAAGATAAAGTCTTGAAACTTTACAGATTTTACTTGCAAGTCACCTTTCAGAAGTTGGCTCTGAAGTCACATACATTCTCTGTGGAAGAGAGATGAACCATCCATATATATAAATATCTCCATGCATAAGGGTTTGGGAGAGAAATTAATATTCATAGGTGAAAATTACGTATCTTCAATCACCTGTCCATACTCCAGGTATTTTTTTTTTGTAATAAACAACTTTGTCAATAAATTTTTAAATTTTATAACTTAGAAATCAGAAAATGAAATATTTTCCATATGTTTAATTTTACACCACAATTCCTAATTAACCAAATCTACAGATGCATACTGTTAGTCTTAATGGGCGTTCAAGCAATATACTTACTGTTTAAAATACATTCTTCTATTTGCTGCTAATTGGAGACACTTCTTAGTTCCAGTTTTGACTTGCAGTAATTATTGCTGGAAGCTGTACATTCATGATATGTACAGATGAGAGGGAGATACCTGTGTGTTACCAAAACGTAGTCAGCCCTAACATTGTGAAACTGCCGGAAGCGAGGAAGCTCAGCGCTGTACAGGACAGCTACTTTGTCCCATACATCCTATTGCACAGAAGAGCAAAGCTTAGCATCATGGATCATGGGACAATCTGCCCACAGCTGGCATGTTTAGTTGGCATTGCTTCGTGCTGGGAGTACCCAGCCCATCACTGGGTTTTTAATGTCCCTATGTACTTATGTATGTAACCAGCAGTATGGTTATTGCTCCGCAGAATCTGGAAGTTACCACAGTGCCCACCAAAAGCAGAAAACTCACTGTGACAGCTCAAGCCAGCTGTGGTGCAGGTCAAGTTGTTTGCCCCAAACCTTTCCCTCTTGGCTTGCAGAACCCTCGTTGTTTTGTGAACCTCCAAAAAACCTTCGAAACAAAAGTCTGTGCAGGAAAACAACTTGTTCTTCATTTTCTTCTGTACCAAACCACTGCTTTCTGTGCTTGGTAGTAGGGGTCACCACTGAGCTCAGCATAAGCACTGCAAGCCATCAGCTGGCAGAAGTATCAGGGTGAGAGAAAAAACATTCATCACATATGATTCAATTCCACTTTATTAATCTTTAGCATAGTAATCTTGCAACCAAATATTTTGATTGCAATTTTAAAATATGTCTGAAAAAACAACTTGTGCAGTATGAAACCACACAATCTGAGATGTAGAATCTTAAACCAGCTGGCAGCAAAAGCCTACATTGATATTTCAGTGCCTGAGATAACATTTTACCTGCACATATCCCACAGAGCCAAAATCTTAAATCATAGTTTGATAGGATGAAGGAACATTATTGTTTGGAGCATAATGTAACTGATGAATGATATACTGGCTTAACTTTTTAGGCATGGAAAAGATTAAAAAAAAGGGTTCTTGGGAGCTGCAGGTTCTTATGTGACAGTTCTTCAATGATTTCCAAAGTAGCTCTTTGCTTTTCATGTAATGATTTCATTTTTCATCAACAAGCATGTGAATCTCACTGCCTTCATATGGCATGGACAGCATCATCCATCTGAATTCAGCTGTAGGTTCAGTAGGCAGCCATAACAGCAGGAGCCCTTGTTTTCCACTGTATTTGACCATATTTGTGTTTTAGAAAGTATCAGATCTTAATCTGCTTGGGAAATTTTCTGCAGGAAGCTAGCAGCTCTTCAACCAACTTTTTTCTCTTCCTACAACACCGTGCAACTATGGTAAAACTTTTTCAGTTATGGAAATATTTACAAGAATTTAAACAAGAGAAGTTTGCTGAGAGGACAGCTTGCTCTGCAGCACAGAGTTGAGAGGTCCTGCTGCATGGGACCTGAATCCTGATGCTGTCCCTTGCCGGGCCTCCTGTGTGACCTCTGCCCTTCAGAGAAGAGACTGCATCCCTCGCTCTGTTTGCCCTCAGCAGCACTGAAGGATTCTGCATTTGCCTTATTACTAGCATGAGGAGGAAAGAAATAATATTTTTAAAGTTCATAAGGAGGACAGGAAACACCAAGGTCTACTACTGTGAAATTACCGAGCTGTTGACACAGGCAATAGCAGCTAATTTCACAAGAAAAGGTTAAGTGCACACCAAAGAATTTTTGTAGCAATATGCATTTAACTGTCACTGAAAGCTGAAATCATAATTTGCTGTGAGGTTATAAACGTAGCGGGGGATACCACCGACTTTAAGGTGTGTGCCCACTCTCTTTCACATGTTAGCACAGAACAGCCTAAAACTTGGAAGGCAAAACAAAATTTTGAAAAGCTTTCAGAATTTTTTCAACAACTTAAGCCATTCCTATAAATAAAAATAAAAATAAAAATTTCGGTGATGAATAAGGACATTTAAGAAAACGTGAGGTGCATGTGCTAATCCGTATTTCAGAAAGAACTTAATATGCTACATATCAAGGAAAGCAGTCATCTCCCAAAATACCAGGAGGGAGCAGAAAGAATTCACCTGGATTTGTGACATTACTTAATTCTGAGCAGAAGGAAAGATCTGGTCTTAGTCCTGAAGTTCTCATCAGCCAAAGTCTCCAGCAACTTCCAAGAAAAATTTGCTTGGGTGTCAACTACAGGAATGTTCCTTGATCTGTTTGGACATTAGTGTGCCATTAATCATGATTGCTCTGTACGATAATTAATGATGACATGCATTTTTTACTTCCTTATGTGGCACAGCTAATAAAAGAACCAAGCTGAAAAATTAGTCATAGCAATTAACTAGGGGATGATTCCTGAATAATTAGGGTAAGTTACTGTAGAATACACTGATCCATGTACTAAAAATTACTACAAAGCAAATGAAGTATGCTGATTTATACACAAATACACAAACAAAAAAAAAACCACCATACAGCTCTACAACAGAAGGGAATTTAGTTGAATATTCTGTTTTCCATTAACATAAACACCGGCACTAACACTCACTTTACCAGGTCTTTGAGTTCAGCTGCTTTGCAGTATACAAGTCTGTTTCAGAAGAGGTTCTGACCATGAGAGATTATACAGTTGACTCAGATGTGCAAAGCCAACTGGTGGCAGAGACTGTTCTCCTACTCTCCAGCCTCATCTACCATGACTTGCAAGGTAATAAAACAAAACCTGCCATGGCAGTCATGCTGTGCACAACCCAAAATGGTGCTCAGTGGCCTGCTCCCACTCTAGTATCAGAAGAAACACAACGCTATTATGTCCTTATGAAAAACACGTACAATAACACCACGTAGACTTAGATAGCTACAGATGGGAACATTTACAAATGACATCACAATTGTGGCTCATGTCCCACTGGAAATTCCCATCATATCTCACTGCATTGCAACACTTGTGAGATGGAATATCTCTGGTAAGGAGTCTGCTTGTCCAATAACACTTTTAAAAACAAGGCAAAGCCTGGGGGCACACTGCCATTAGGTTTATGCCAGTTGTTTCAGATTTTTGTCATGGAAGTCCAGGCATTCACTTACACTATACCCAGATATTGGTGTGATTCCTTCTATAGGCAGGTTATTGTGCAAAGAACAAATTAATGGATCCTTGTCTTTAGTGTAAAAATAAAGTAATTGCAAAAACAGTAACAGTAGTAAGTATAAGGGCTGAGAGAACTAAAAAACTAAGTTTTCACATCATTCAATCACTTCAGCTGTATCTGCCCACTTCCCAAAGGAATAAAAAGGTGCATGTATTGATTTAAAGAACATCAGGTATAAGACAGGGCTTCAAAGTTAAGTTTGTTTTGCAGAAGGGCAAAGTGAGACGTTGAAATTCTCCTACAGCTAGTTACAGCCTGCTGCCTGGCCTGTCAGGTGGGTGATGACCTCCCAGGAGGACACATCTCCCCAAAGCCAAGAAGGGCAAAAGCATACATCTGTGCTGCAGCATCACCAGGGATGGCAAACTTGTTCTGCTCATCATGTTCTTTCTGACTTCTATCTATCTACCTGGGAACTTCTTTCTATCTCCAGACTGCCATGTTGTCTGCTTTCTCCAGCTCATACAGGCAGGCGACAGCAAACTGTATTTGTGATCTCTGTGCTCACCTCATTGTCAAGCTCATCTGTCACAAGTGAAAGAAGATGGTACCCAAATACAGCTATTTGTGCTTTCACCTTAAAAAGAAAGTAATTCGTGGCCAGTGGGCTCAACAGAAAATAATGGTGTGTTCCATTAAAGAAAATGTCATACCGTAGAGCTTGAATCAAGCCTTCAGCTCTTGTTCAAATTTTGTAGCTTTCTTCTTTTGGAGGAAGACACAAATAGACTTCACGCAGAAGACCAAAACAGGAGCTGTTTGGAAAATCGCCACAGTACTGTATCAAGCCAAAGTAAGCTGCTCTCTGATACCAAAGAGAATGATTAAAAATTACAAGACCTGAGGTTATGAGAGAAAAAAGGAAAGTCATTCCCTTTCCTTCAAATCAAGAGTGAAGTGCAACAGCAGACTAAGCCTTAAGCACAATCAACACTGCAAAAAATAAATCACAAGATCTATTTAGTGACTCACACCATGGAGTACTTTCTAGACTGCAAAACCCTGAGGTAGGTAGGTAGGTAGAAAAGGAGGAGCGTGATTAACTGAGGCTCCTTTTGTAATTGCTATTGCTAACAGACTGCAGCAAACGTATTAAGGAGGGTTTGTGGTAAAGAGGATGGCTGAAAACGGAAGAAATGAATATTTTATACAGTAAAAATATCATAAAGAGATTTCAGAGGATGGATAAAACATGCAAGCAAAAATGCAACCGTGGCCACTTTTAAAATCTATCTAAGAGATATATTTGTACCCACCCAATAGTGCCACAGAGTTCAGTGGCATTTTTCTCAGACTAAGACAAAAAAAAAGAATATAAGATTTTAGTCCTAAAATTAATAGCTGTGTTTATAAGCCCTTTAAGATGCTGCCTATTTTTACTCAGTGAATCATTGCCTGTCTTTATAAAGTATATTTCATTAATCTTCACAGTGCACACAAATCTCAGCGGGGTTGCTCTGCTTACATACCAAAAATGAAGTTCTAAGTCTAAACTATTTGTCACAGTATCAGACTTTAATAAAAATATATATTTATTGGAAGATGCCATTTTCTCCCATTCTCTTAAATCAAAACAACTGATTCCTGACAAATCATTCCCCTCCCTCTTCCCCTCCTTAGAAGAAAACAGTAAGACTCACAAAGATTCTCCACTCCCATGCAAATACTAAAAATCGGCTTTTTCTTCTGCTGAACTAAGATCTACTGAGATCAAATGAAACTTAATCTGCAGAGATATTAGAGTAGTTAATACATCTGTTGTTATGGTTTTTAAGAATGCATACATTGTGATTTGCAATCAACCCAGATTAAAAAATCCAATGGTAACGGAGTGCAGATCTGTGTTAGCGAAGAGAAGTGTCTACAAATCTCTTCATCTGCTTAATGGAACTAGCAAAATCTCCTTTAAAATGGTCTTCTTAGGATCATTTGCCAGAATTAGGTGCCAGGCCCTCCAAGTACTTATACAAAATGTGACTTCCACTACACAAGGAGGCTAGAGCTGAGGATGTGAACCATTTACTTTCACTGATGAGCAATTGCTTAAATTGCCTATGTCAACAAATTGTTCACCTTATGGGACTATTCACATCTGAAATGCATTTACCAGCTTTAGTGTTTATGGGATGGCATCTTCAGCTTGCAAATTGCACCTGCACTAACAGATTCACAGGGAGTCACAACCTTTCTGTGATTCCCCTTTGGAAACATGAGGATGTATCCCAACATCCGAGTGATAACCTTGAGCACTGAGATTAACAAAGTGCAGAGATCAAAGCCTTGCAGCCTGCCCTCCTCTGTCTCTAGCCCCAATACACCAGGTCTTTTACATTTGGCTCTTACATAGAACACATATTTTAACAGAGATTAATGTTCAGTATTTCACTCTCCATTTTAATTTCTTCTCCACTCACTGTATGTAAAAACTAAAACATAAACAGAAATTGATAACTCATTTTGAAAATTTGGAACAGAGACCCTGAACAAAAGCATGCTCTGTCTTCACCTTGTAAAACATTTCTGGGCTTCTAAACAAGCTTCATGCCTTCACACAGCTGGTAAATGTTTGCTCAAAGATATATTCAAACAATTCCCTTGCAAAGGATTTGTAGCATATAGATTTGAGCTTCATTTTGGAAGGTTCACTTACAGAGCACATACACAGATTTTAAAAAGCTGCCTTTTATTTATTCTAAAATTTCCAATTACCAGTTTGTTTATACCAACCACCACGAGGAAGTCTTAGAGAGGTCACTCAAGAAATAACATATTTCTCTATCTCCTTTCCCAACTAAGTTCATGGAGTCAGAATTTACTTACTTATCCTAGTGTCCTGGTATTATTCAGCCTGTAATCTGCTAATGAGCAAGAATAAAATATTAGCAACTTTAACTAAAAGCAGCATAAATCACGGAAGTGCTGTGCAGTCACATTGCGCTGTTATTTTTAGACAATCTGTTTTCACTGGAGTCCACCACAGGAGACTTACGAGCAGAGCACGGTTCATACCTGTGCTGCTCACATTGTCAGTCATTCTGAACTTTGAATACTTATGGCATACAGGAAAAGAGATGTGATCCCCATGAGAGCTGAAAGCAAACAGCATCCCAAAAAGGGAAGAGAAAACAATATGCTGACTCCATCAAAGTTGGTCACTTTGTAGTCTTCTCACAGACAAACAAACATTTTTCAGCTGGAGAACTGTATTAGCCAAAACAATGAACATCCTGCAACCTGCTAGGGATTTCACATTAGCCTGTCTGATGGAAGAGTTTGGTCCCAGGCTTTATACATCTGATGTATGCACGGACAGAGGCAAGAATTTAATGTAGAAAGAGTATAGAAGAATAATTATGCAAAACTTATTTTCCCTTTCACAGGATTAGCTGGATTTCGGGGGAGACTTGCTTTGGGTTTATTTTTTTCAAGCAGATTGTGGCCAAGCCTACTAGAACATATCACAACCCTCAGTGGCATTAGAAGTGACTGCTGACCTTACAGACAGCTTCAGAGTGTCAGCTTTGACTAGTAGATTCCAACACTATTTTAACCGTGTTTACCTGGAATCTTTTTCTTTTAGTTCTTTGTGAAACTTTGATTTTTTGACCAATCATCAGATGTCATAGGGATGGCTCCTCTGAATACTGCCATCAGCTGGCAAATTCCAACATTTCTTCTTCACAGATTTTTGCTTTTCTTCTCCACCTCCAGAACAAGCTAGTTGTAGTCAAAGTTTGGGCAGGTGGGTCTTGCTTCAGTCTAAGTAGTCTGACAGTTGTACAAGATGTTGTCTCATCACTGTGCCCTGGCTAGAAAAAGCTTCTCCTTGAGACAAATTTGCCCATCCATCCATTTGAAAAGACATGAATTCTGCCACTAGTTAGAATGGAAATCCTTGAGGTACATAAGAAAATGATGCTGAAGGCTTGAAGTATTTATATCAGGTCACTGGAGATATCAAAAAACATCTGCAGCTGCTCAGTTTACTTCCAAGCTTTGCTTGGTTGTGTGAGCAGTGATGACACTTTGTGCTCTACAGTTTCCAGTACTAGGGCCTCTGAATGACTCCTGTTCATCTGCGAAGCCAAACTCATCTGGCAAAGAACATTCATTACTACGGACAGAGCAGAGACAGAATGGTGAGATATGGATTGATAACTGACTTCCCTTCGTCTCTGGCAGAATTGGAGAAGAGGACTCAAATAGAGTCCTCTTCCTTCTAGAACACAAGTCTAGGGATGACTATGGTAAAAAACAGGAGTCAATTTGACTTCTGAGACAAGCATACTGGTGGAAACTATGACTAAAATAGATTACCACAAGCATGATAGCTGAAACACATTTCACTGTAGAAAAAGTGAATGCCTTGTTTGCCATAGCTTTCATTGACAAGGTCTCCCAGCTCTCTCCATGGATCAAGAAAGGAAAGATCTACCTGCAGCACATAAGGGATTACTTAAATAATCTTAACTTATACAGACAGACCGACGGGACCAAATGGCTACATCCAAAAACGCAAGAGTGCTGAGAGCTGACTGATAACACTGCAAGGCTGCTCTCTGTCAGCTCTGAAGGGGAGACTCAGAGAGGCCCCCTTATGACTGAATAAAGACAAAAGGATGATCCAAGACAGCACAGTCAGTCAATTTTACTTCAGTTATAGGGTCATGTGATAGCATATTCTGGGTACGTAAAGGAGGAGACTAGGCACAGTCATCATGAGTTTACCAGCAATAAATCATTTCTTACTAGCCTGCCTGCCTTCTTCAATAAAACAACTGGCTTTATGGACAAGGGGAAGAGCAGGGGATGTCATTTAGGTTGATTTTAGCAACGTTTTCAATTCTGTCTCACAATATTCTCATATCCAAGAGCAACTCCGTTGAAAAGGCCCAGGGGTACAGCAAACATCAAGCTGAGCATGAGCCAGCAGTATGCCTAGCAGCAAGGAAAGCCAGAAACATCTTGGGCTGTTTGAACATGAACAGAGTCTGTAGATTGAGGGAAGTGATTATCATCTTCTGTTCAAAACTCATCAGACCACATCTAGATAAATACTACAACCAGTTTTTCCCCACACTCCAATACAGAAATGCCATCAATATACTAGAGCACCTGCGTGTGAGGAGGGTTCAGTACATATATACTTGGACTTTCAAAAGTGGCTTTTTTTTGAAAGCTAATTTCTGAACAATTTTTGTTGAAAGTCAACTCTTTTATGAGAAGAGAACCTCTTGTGAGTCAGTAATAGTTGACAAGATAGGAAATAAAGGATAAGAATTTTACAGTGGAGCAAGGCAGACTGTGGTGTGCCAGAGATCTATGATAGGACTTGGACTACTCAGTGCATTTATAAATGGTCTGGAAAACAGATAAATAACAAGATGACATTTTCTGCCAAGATGAATTTCTTCAGGACAGTTGTAACAAAAGCAGCCTGCGAAGAGTTGCAGAAATATGTTGCAGTACTGAATCACTCATACAAAGAAAAAAAAAAAGATGAAATTCTGTGTCAGCACAGTTTTGCACATGAAAGAAAACAACTCACGCTATACAGAACAAATGAAATTAAACATTTCATCTCAGCAGACAAATTTCTGAGGTTGCTGTCAGTAGTCCCCAGTAATGAACACTTATGACAGTGAAAAAGAGAAAACAAACATCCAGTTAATAAAAATCATGAAAAGAGCAAAGAACAAAGTGCTCAGCATCACTGTGTCACTGTCCATGGTGAACAGGCACCATGTAGTGCCACACTACCCGAGGGTAGTTTTTTTCACCCATTTCAAAAAGGATACAGAATTAGAAGATTTAAAGGGACAAAGACAATAGACTTGAACCTTTTCACCTGGAGAAAGGCTGATAAAGGATAAGATGAAGGGTTATAAAATCATGAACCATCTACTAGAAATTGAGGCAGAACCAAGAAAATCAACGTGTTAAAAACAAGCAGAAGTATTCAACTGATTTGGGGATAATCCTCCTCTTTTCTCTTCCAAGACACTACCACATCTTCATCATACCTGCTTTCTGAGGATGCCAAAACATAAGTCATACATTAGCTGAGAGTCCCTCTTGAAGTACACATGGGAAATTTGGCGTGCTTTTGTTATATTATGGAATTCATTGCCACAGGAAACTGTGCCAACCAAAACTGTGACTGGGGCAAAAAAAGGATTAGATAAATTCATGAAGGGTAGGTCCCTCTATTGAACAACACAGGATAAAACCACGGTCTGCTCAGGAAGTTGCTATTGTGAGAAAGTGAAACGATAAGCTTGGGGAAGGGTCATTCTGTGCATGCCTTTCTGTAAGCACCTGCTGCTATTCAGTGTCTGTCAACGATACAGGGCAAGAAGCAGCTTACCTTTAAACACATTTGTATTCTCATAGGTCTGGCTCTCCAAACCAGAAACCTTAAGTTTGCTTTTTAATTCCTGTCTTTCAATGAGCAAAGAGGGAAAGGAGATGCACACTAATGGCACAAAGCTTCCAGGAAAGGTAAACTGTAACACTGAGAGAAGCTTACATCATATATAAGTCATTTGGATCATTCTTCCTAAAACTTAGCTGCTGGCAAAATAAACAAAGCGCAAACTTTCCCAGATGTATGCTTTACATACAATTTTCAGTCATTGTATGATTTATAACTTGGCATCCTGAGAAAACACAAAATAATGATTCAGAGATGAAATGTAGATGTGGAATTGCTATGGAAGGAAACAGAAAGGGTTTATTTATAGAATAGTCCCAACCAAGTCCCCTCTTGGAAAGTGGTGCAAAAAATGTACAAATACAAATGTTGCACTGGACAACTGTTCTTCCTTTAATAGAAAGAAGACTAAGGCTGGGTGTTCAGATTCTCTTTAATTTTCCATAACTGTTACCTAAGTAACATTTTCTCTGCAGAATTTGCAAGGTGAACAATTGCATTTTGTTCACCATGAACCATGCTTCTCAAAAGAGGAGAGGCAAGTTGACTCATTGGATTTTTGCTGGAGAAAAGCCTGACATATAAGTACCAAGATCACCCAATTGATTTCTAGCATGCCTATCACTGGAATCTTCTGGACCAAAGACAAACAACTTCATACAGACTCAGAGCACTGAACTAAAAAATAAATTGAAAAAAAAACTGAACACAGAAAAAGGCAGATTGAATTTCATTCAGTTTCATTCAGTCAATCTAACCTTCAAGCTTGGTAAGAAACAAAACCTAAAAGGAGAAGGAAGAAAAACAATGGAGAGAAAAATAGCAGAAATTCAAGAGAAAACAGAATGACAAGCAATGAACAATACCAATATGAAATGTATATCTTGGTTATATCTATATTTTGGCAACCTTGGCTAAATGATGATTTAGGCTAGCATCCATCCTTCCCAGCTCATCTGCTTGTTAAAGATGTCACTTTTCTTGCACTGCCTACAGGGGTATTTTGACAGAAACATCACTGAGGACCCACTGGTGGTGTTTTAACTTGGCATCACTGATATGTTCCCTCCGTTTCTCAATCTTCTATATTTCCAGCTTCATTTCTCCCTTTTTTTTTTTTCCCCTCCTTCTCACAAGGTGAGATTCTCCATCCGTGCCTTCTGAAGATGCTGCCAAGGGAATACAACTATAATGTCACAGCTTCTCTGTTCTCCTGGCAGGTAGCCCCTTTCCTATGACACATTAGATGGCTTCCTCAATTTGAAAACATTCCCTGGAATAAAATACTTCCTGTAGAATGACAAAGGTATCCCATAACACATGCATGGAAAATAAAGATTTACTCATTTTAGATAGGAGCATTTTCACACAGACTTAACATTGACCAAACAACAACCAAGGACAATACAAGGGAGAAAATACGTAAAGCCTGAGATATGTTCAGTAAAGCGATGTCTAATTCAAACTAGTTAAATACATTTTAAACAATACATTAAAGACCTAGCAAATTCAGAAGTGTTGTCAGACAGAGTACAGGAAAAATAAACTGGGAAGATTTAAAAGATTTTAAAAGTGGGAAGAATACAAAAAAGAAATTTCAGTCTAGAAAAAAATTAGAATTCTACAACAAAGAGAGAAAATAAAACAACACAAACATATTCACTGGGAGAATGCTGCTAGGAAAAGCAGAATGGTCTTGGAGTATTGGGAACTAGGAAACAGCATCCCAGCACTCAGCATGCTGCACACCCACACGAGGCAGAGACTCACCCTTTGCAAAGTTAAGTAAAAATGGTATTGTACAGACATAAGGTAACTTCTAGAACTTGTAATATAACCCCAGCCTACTGGGAAAAACCAGGCTCATAGTGAAATTATGCATTCAATAGGACCCAAGAGAATATTCAGCCAATACGAAAATTGTTGCTACTGCTTATGAACTGCCTCTTTGGCAACCCCTGGTCAAGGGGGATTCCATGAGCAACTTCACTCACAGAAACTAACTGGAAATATCCTGATGTACTCCCTCTTGTATGATCTCTTCCCCAGGCCCCCCTACATTAGACCAGTTATTTCATCCAACTTTGCGGTGGGCCAGGAAGAAGACCAGATTCAGCCTGCCTGCACAACAGGTTCCATCCCTAGGCACACCTCCTAGGAAGCCACCTTTGGGAATGAACTTGTCCTGAGGAGTGACAGCACAAAATTTGCACCATCCAAGCTGACCAGCTGGAAGGAAGAGAGAACAAAAGCTGTTAAACTCAGCAACAGAAAGCAATAGGAGAATGAAAACTTTGTGCAAAAGGGATTACATGAAAAAGGATGAGATGAGAATAAGGAAAATTTAATCAGAATAGTCAAGAAGATTTCTTGTGCTGAAAAAAAAAGTCTCAAGAGAGAAGTCCACAGTTTGAGTCATTTTAATACCAAAAGTGTTTAAAACAGAAAACATGCCTGGAGGACAAGGGACAAAGTGACACAGTAGGACTTTCCTAACAGTCGCTAATCATTTGTTTCACTTCAGTTCTGTCAGTGTAGCTTTACTGCCTCAAAGAGAGTGATCCTGGAGGTCTCAGCCTTGCAGAACACCCCCAAGCAAGCTGTCTCTGCAAGGAAGTCAATAGCACTGCTCAGACATGCTGAACGCACTTCTAAAGACTGGAAGCGATGGAGATACAAATTTTTCAGTCTTCACTATGGCACTGAGAAGTTAGCATTTTCATCCCAGAGGACAGACAGCCACCCTGTCTTCATTAATACTATTTGCATTATTCACTCCTAGGTCAGAATTGACACTTGAGTACTTGCGTGTATTTCTACACTAACCTGTCCATCTTCCTTGAAAAAATGCTTTTGACAGTGCCTTCAAACATATTAGAAGAGACGTTCTATGAACTAGGAGCAGCTGAGCCAACTATACAGACTTCTCAGCCTCCTCCACCTTCTCCCTCACCCATGTTCCATCCTTACCCTTTAAGGCTATGGATTTTTCTTTAAATAAAACAGAATATCCATCATCTTTACAATATTTTCTTTCAAATATTTGTTTCCTGCCTAATCACAAAGCAGTATGCATTTTTAAAGCCTCTAAGTAAAATAATTCCAAAAATAATCCAGTCAAGTACAATTAAACTGCAGGCTTCTTTATTTCACTGGTCTTTAAATTTTATTTCACATCCTGTGGTCCTATAGTAATGTTAGGATTATGTCCTCTTGTTATTGTTTAGACTGTGTACCTGCAAAAATGAAGAGCAATTGGTTCTCTCACTGCTACATTGAAAACTCATACAATATTTTTGGAGTAAAGACTTGGGAAAATCTTCTAATGAGCACAAGGTAGCTCATTAGCTCCCATTTTCATTGGCAAAAACTGAACAGAAGGCTACTGCTTCCAATCCATTGTGAAAGAAGAGTAACTCTTGTTTGGTTTTGACTACTATTTTATAAAGACAGTAACTGATTTGATAAAATCATTTGCTTCTAAACTTTTCAACTGATTTGGATATGGATCCTGATGTAATTTTTCTGTTATTTTATCCACGAGAATAGTCCCATGGACTTCAGCACCACTCCCTGCACTTGAATTAGAGCTTCACTAGTTTTCTTCGGAAGCATACAAATCAGAAGTCATTCACAAAGTAACACGAGCACAAAATAGTACAGGAGAAGAATCAGCCATATGCCTAAAAATACAGTGTTAACCAGCCAATAAAATACACCTTCTGTCACTCCAAAAGCAGAAGGACTCTCCACACTTCCTGACACTTTGATTTCAACTTCATTGGGATTGCAGCACATCCATATTAACAAGTCTGAACATAGGGTTAAGGCTTCAAACCCATCTTTACTAGTAAAGTCCCCAGCACACAGATATCCAGCTTCTGATTTTGGGAAAGAGTTCATCTGCAGATTTTAGCTAGCATAGCCTTGCATGGAAAGGGATATTGACCATGTTCACAGAGGAAAGACTGAAACGACACAGGCTTTTCTGTTGTTGGGTTTTGTTTTTGTTTTTTTTCCAAATGAAGATAAAATAGTAACATATTGTACCAGAATGCCTAGAAACAGGAAATTCAGAGCTGCTGCACTCCTCTTCAGATGTTCACTCTTCGTTGCCTTCAAAGTGAGCCAGTGCACATGCCAAGCTGTGGGTGACAAAGGCACAGACACCTGTGGGACAGCTCCCAGTTCTCAGGGACAGACCACAGTTGGGGCTTTCATCCTAGAGTTGTTTGTCATAAAGATGCAGGCATCAGCTTAGCCCAGCTGCTGCTGGCCTGCTAACACACTTGGTGAAACATCTCTAACACCGCATTCAGATATTCCGATAATTAGTTAATACAGAAAGCTACATACAACCACAAAGTCATGCCTATATTTAGAATAAATCCTGAAAATTCGTTGCTGTGTGGACAGTTTCAGCAATAAGTTCAGAAAAGGAACATACTGATAACAAATACAGGCAGTCTCTACCCAAATTTATTATTTTGCACTTGAGGAGAGCAATCACGTGAGGTTAATGGAGCAGATATAAGTATCTCTGTTCAAATCTCCATAGTTAACATTTGTTCTAGAAGTCTGACTAGCTGGTAGCTTCTGTGTGTTAATAACCTGAGACTGCCACAGCTCAGTAATAAATATGTTTTTAAATGCCCATGAACTCATTAAAATTGATCTCAGTTAGACCATGACATCACAGAAACACAGCAACAACAAACACGCAGGGGCATAGTCCTCATTCTGTAGTAAGGAGGTTTGGCTGGAAGAGCTCTCATTTCTCCAGCACTGCCACATCTCAATAAGTGTTGCCCACAGCTGCAAACTGTTGCCCTATGGAGAACCCCACACAGGAAGGAGGAAGTCCACAAAGGGCTCTGTGCCAGCAATACTATTAAAAAAAAAAACAACAACAAAAAAAAACTGAAAGAGATTTCAAGTCAATTCTGTACATGCACACTTGCTCTAAGCCAGATATGGCTACAGAAGCATCCTTTCTATCGAAGGAGATCTTTGTGTCATTCAAACTTGCACATTCTTTTCACACAGGCCTGAAGATTCCTGTTTTCTGAATTTCCTTGGTCAGAAATGCAATGAAATATTCTGACTTCTTGGGAATACTTTTTTTCCAAAAAGAAATGGCTACAGCTTAAAAGCATCCTCTCACATCTGAAGTAATGGCTGATTCAGTTCTTTTTTCTTTTTCCTCCTTTTAAGCTATTACAATGATGAGAATTTCTCTTGAACTCCAAAAACTGAGTTACCACATGCAGGCTTCCTCTGCTTATAGAGACAACACTTTCCTTACAAAGTAATTTGTTTTTATGTCAAGGGATACAGGACAGGACTTTAGATTCTACATTCAAAGCACTGATTAATGAATTTGCTAAAGTTAAGTTACAATAATCATATTCTCCATGGGGTTCTGGCTGTCGCTATAGTCACCTTCTTTCCTTCAAAATATGCTTTTCATTGTTTCACTGCCCTTTTTCCAATTGCTCTGCAGCCAAGTTCTTGGAAAGCAATCATGCTTCTTGTTTAGGATTTATAGCTAGTCTTTTGCCAATAAGGACATGCACAAATCACTCCTGTGATCATCCTGCAAAAGCAAGCTAAAAATACAGCAATTTAAAAAGCAGGCACATTTTGTGTGTTATATGGCATCAGCATGCAGTCCTCAAAAAACTCTGAGATATATGAAGGAACGTTGTCCCTTTTGGCTGATCAAAGGCTATGAGTAAGTTTGTTCTAGCATCTAAGTCTATTTAATAAGGAAAAAAAAAATATTATTGAGTTTTAGTAGTTGCAAAATTTTTCCTTTTATCAGGTTTACACTTGGAAGTCTGCACTTCAGAAATCTAAGTGGGCCCACGTAAATCTAGTGAGATTCAACAATGACAAGTGCAAGGTATTGCACATGGGTCACAGCAATCCCAGATATGAGTACAAACTGGGAGAAGAATTCACTGAGAGCAGCCCTGCTGAGATCTTGGAGGTTCTGGTGGATGAAAAGCTGGATGGGAGCCAGCAATGTGTGCTTGCAGCTTGGAATGCCAGCTGCATCCTGGGCTGCATCAAAAGAAGGGTTGCCAGCAGGGCACAGGGGGTGACTGCCCCCTCTACTCTACCTTTGTGAATCACCACCTGCAGTACTGCACCCCCAGCACAAGAAAGATGTGGAGCTGTTGGAGTGGGTCCAGAAGGTCAGAAAGATGATTAAAGGGCTGAGCACCTCACCTATGAAGAAAGGTTGAAGGAGTTGGATTTGCTTAGCTTGGAGAAGGCTCTGGGGAGACCTCATTGCAGCCTTCCAGTACTTGAACGGAAGCAGGAAGGGGAATAACTTCTTACACAAACTGATAGTGGTAGGACAAGCAGAAATGGCTTTAAACTAAAAAAGGTGAGATTTAGATTAGATGTTAGGAAGAAATTCTTTACTTAGAGTGGTGAGGCACCAGCATTGGCTGCCCAAAGAAGTTGTGGATACTCCATCCCTGGAGACACTCAAGGCTAGGTTGGGTGGGGCTCCGGGCAGACTGATCTAGTGGATGGCAACTCTGCCAACGAGGAGAGCTGGAACTGGATGGGCTTTGAGATCCCTTCCAACCCAAGCCATCCTATGATCCAAACTGGTTGTTTTTAGACTAATAATCATGATGACTAATGCAGTTATCACTAAAACTTTAAAGTAGTGGGAACTGGGGGGGTTGTTTGTTTTGTTTCTTCATGGTTTTTTTGGAAGTTTGTTTTTAAGGATCTGGGTATTTATTAAAGCTAGGTTTCATTTGGGTTTTAAAATGTGTTTCAGCTTGTTTATGAAAAAAATAACATTCAGAGAAGTGGTAGATTACATGAAAGAAGACTGATGCTATGGCTAGGAAGCAATGTATCATGGCAAAGAGTACCTAGAAAATCACCATGCCTTGACCATGCTTGTCTGACCACACTGTTTTTCATACAAACATTACAGTATAATCATCAGCCTCTTGATTACTTGTTTTTTGTCATCTTATTGCTTTTGACAGGCAGGATTAGATTCAAGACTATACTGATCTGTTTTAAAGCTTTGTTAGGACTATCAAAGCTCCTCTGCAATTCTGGGAGAGTCCTTGGTCCCTCCATGGCCTCCCAGCAGCCCCTCAGTTCTGATGAGACACTCTATCAAACAGTCTTACACTGGGAAAGTGAACTGAGACTTTTAGCAGCTTGGTTCTCAGACACGATTGCTGAGACTCAGAAACAAGAAGGCTCATGAAAAGATTCAGATTTCAGAGGTTTCACCACCTCACAATATGGGGTTCTCATTCAATTTGAAATTAGTGCAGTTGTTATTGTTTTGCTGTTCTTTTTATGATTTTCATCTTTCTTGTTTTCCCTTCTCTGCTTATTCTCTTCCGTAGGCAATAAGAGATGGTTCTAAACACCTATTTGGTCCTGTAATTAAACCAGATACATTTTCTACTCAGTCCTAAAAGGGACCGTGTAATAGGATTTTACGTGAGAAACGATAATTGAGGAAACAGCATAAATTTATTCATAGTAAATTACAAATGAACTTTGAAATGCAATAGAACTCCTTTTTTTTTCCTGCGCTCAGACTAGTAGATCTCTGAGTACAAGTAACTTACATGTGTATCTCAGAAACATTATATTCTGCAAACAGATGACAATTTCCTGAAATTTATTCTCTGCTTGAAATTATTCAGTGAAATACATTTTGTTGCTCTAGTAAGATTACTCACGTATCACATGGCATCAGTTAATGGGCGTGCTTCTCACTGTAATCATCAGGATCCTGGTGAAAGTATTTGTATAATAGTTATAAAATTTGCTTCCCAGTATTTCAGCTAAAAAAAAAAAAAATCACTTTGCATTGGTGATTGCAGTAGTAAAACACAAAGGAACTTACACAAGGGACCACAGAAAAGCCTATTCCATGGCCAAAGCAAATGAGTTGCAAAATGTAAACCAATATTTGCTAGAAAATGTTTGTGGTGGTCACTCAGCCCTACTTCGGAGGCCTTTACAAACACCCTTGCTGCTGCACTTAACATTGCAGATCTACCTGCACCTCCATTTGAAACGATTCTGAAATTTATTTTTTTGTGTGCCAATACTGGATTTGTGTCTCCCTTTGCAACCATGATAAAACTTCTACTTTTACTAATGTCTGTAGAATGAATCCCATTATTTTGCTTCTTTTGGCATTAAATATCACACTGCAGGCACCAACAACCACCTAGTTGAGCTAAGATAACTTCTGTTTTTGACTTAACAAGTGGAAACACGCGTGTACTTGGCTGTGGCTACGCGATCACCCAGCCACATCTACCCACAGAGTCTGCAGGAACAAACTTACTTTTAGATACCAAAATCTTCAATATATTAATTTGATTTTACTCTTGGAGAAGATGGACAGCATATTGAAGACCATCTGCAATGACACTCATTTATATTACTTCTCACAAATTTTAAGAACATTTTACTCACAGAAGCGTATACACAGCAAGTAAAAACTTGGAGACACATGGCTAAGATCTCTGGCTGAGTGATGGTTGGTAGACAACTCTTTATTAATTCTTCCTTCATTTCAAAGAAATGAAAAAAGAATAATAAAAATCACTTCTTTCATCCCTCAAAAAAAGTAAAAGAAGAGTTTAAAGGCAAACAAGCATCAGGTCTCAAAAAAAAAAAAGAAGTGGTTGTAACTTTGTACATACTTAGAAGAAGTCAGAATACAGTTTGCAATACATCCTGATGAAGCTTGGCCATTTGGGAGATAGCTGACAGCTTCTTTAATACAACTTGAACGCAGTAACGACATCACTGTTACCATCTTGCTGAGAATAGTAGAAAAATGCCATAAAATCAAGTAGCGTATTTAAAATTGCTTGCAAAATATTGGTCCTCAGAAAACACCACACAATACGTGTAATTAATACCAGTCCTTTAAAGTATTCCTGAAGTCTTCTGAAATCTAAACCAGTACTATATTGCTGGTAGAAACAATTGCATCCTAAACAGCACTGACAACAGAAAACAGTAATTATCCACGAGAAGGCAGAGTTACAACCCACTGGTCGGCTCCATGGAAAAATACCTTTGCCCTTATTATTTATAGCAGAGTTTTTTTCTGAAGAATCTCAGGACTTTACTCTTTAGCTAAGCCTCACAAGTTCAACACCCCATGAGTTATATAAACACTGTTATACCATTTGAACTATTTTTCCCAATGAAGGGATCACTCCAGGGGAACACCATTGGAACACTCTCTTTTACGAAACCAACACTGCTTCACTTGTATGTCCCCAGCCTCAAATCTGACACCCACCCCACTGGCGCTCCAGTGTGAAAAAATCTGCGTGCAGGTTTTACTGCATTCAAACACTCAACTAGAAGTGCTTTCAGGTGACAGAAGTTGCAACAAAAGCTGTGTGGGG
>JANHGO010000012.1:8157570-8170655 GCA_024606505.1 Aquila spilogaster
TTAGTGCTGGGAACTGAGTTTCAGCCACAGGATCAGAACAGTCCTTGTACTGCTAAAGGCATTTGTTTTAACCAGCGCAGCCCCTGGTGCCGGGCGCCACCCCGCGGCGGCGGCCCCGGAGCGGACCGGGGTCCCCAGGGCGGAGCGGAGCGGAGCGGAGAGGAGCGGGACCCCCAGGGCTCCCCGGGCCGGGCCGGGCCGGGCCGGGCGGCGGGGCTCCGTGCTCGTCCCCGCCTGACAGGTGCTGACACCCGAGTGAAGGAGTCGCCGGCAACCGGCGGACTTCATCCCCTGCCGTGGGATGCGCGTCCTCCTCCTCGGGCTGGAGGCACGGGCTTCTCGCCTTTCTGGAGGGAGATTTTGGGCGAGTCCCCGAGGGAATCCCGTCTTTTCTGCCGCACCGGTTTTGTTTTAATTCTTGGGGTTTTTTTTTAATCCCGGTAAGCGGCTGCGTGAGACGTCAGCCACTTGCGGAAAGTTTGTGAATTTTAAGCGCTAGATTGCAACATAAATTCTCTCTTGTCTATATAGGACAGATGCTCGTGTCAGCATGATCCTGATTTTCCTGGCAACGGGGTAGATCGATTCAGCAGGTCAAGCAAAGAAAGAGGAATAAAACCGACCCATTACTCTCACTAACACTTCCCCCATCTGTATTTCCATTGATTAAATCCACGTGAAGCGAACCAAATGAACATGCACCTTCTTGTAAGTAGAGCGCAGGCACTACTTTTTCATTTTTCTTCTTTTTTTATCGCACCAATCTTATTTCTTTCTACAGCCAGGCAGAAATGGCTTGCAACAGCAGGACTTGCAGGCTGCCTAGAACACATTTTCTGAACCTAGGAAAGAAATGAGAAATGCATTTAATGAGTAATACCTTGGGCATTAGGATAAAATGGCTATAATAAATGCCTTTTGTACCCGATTAACTGTCAAAGGTTAGAACTTTGAAAGTTACTGTGCGTAGCAGGTGGCACTGCTATGTACGATCTTCCACATCCTCTCTCCTGTCACTTCAGAAAATGTTCAGTCTCTGGAAGCCATGCCGTGTTGTGGTTACTTTCTTTGTAATGCCAAGTTCTATATAGCAGCAGTTGTGTCTGTAAGTACCGGAAGATTTTGCTCTGATTAAATAATTCTTAAGGGAAAAATTGCTTCCTGGAAACCAGAGCCTTAGCATAGAGATGAGGTTCCTAAGGAATGTCTGCCCTGCTTGTTGTTTGACCGCTTCTGTGCAAGGACTGATGCGCGCTTGTAAACAGAGCAAATTATGCTCAGGTTGTAAGTGCACTTCACACCCCTGCCCAGCCTCCCACTAACGGTCATCACAAGGACAACACCGGCATCACAACATGGCTGATGTTGGAAGACACGCCTTTTATTGCATACAATGTTTTTAATGCTACAAGCAACTCCTCTCTCCAAAGGAAAAATGAACACACGTGTGTCAGTCCCCATTTTGTGAAGCAGCACGCGCTGCAGCAGCGAGCTAACTTCTGCTGACAGCAATGGGATATCAGTGTGCTTGCCACATCTCGGGATGGGGCTGTTCAGTGGGGAGGGATTTACCTTCATGGGAGACTCCGCAGGGAGCACGGACTGTGTTTGGTGTGCAACTTTTACACAGGTGCCTCAATGAAGAGGGCAGATCTTGGAAATCGGCATGTGCACCTGACAGCTCTACTGCTCCTCTTTCATCTGATGTCTATATGTACCTCTATATATACAGAGTCATCTGCAGTGTCACCCTGTGAGACAAAAGTATGACTCCAGCGTGCTGGAGTCTTCGCTGTATACTGTGTGAATGTTTATTTAATTCTTGAAAGGGTAAATAGGTTTATCAAAAGAGTTGCAACGGATCTATACGGTGTTTGGAAATCCCATGGAGCTACCTAGTGTTCATGAACGGCGCAGCTCTGAAGCACTTCACGATCCTGGCAACCAAAGGCACGGTTACACGGTCCCTTCAGAAACCGGGGCAGCAACTGAACAGAGTGTTGTGCGGCTGCCAGAGTGGTTATTTCAACTAAGCTGGATGACTTTGCATTGAAGTGGACTAGGAGCAGTCACATAACGTAAATGTGGCTGAGTGCAGGGAGCGGAAAGCTGAGCTCTGCTACCAGATTACTGAGATTCTGCAATAACACGTTTGTCTTAGTTACACATCTACACAGAGGGCAGCAATTCTGACGTCACGTTTATCGGTAAGAACAACGGAGTGGGTTTTCTTCATGATTCTTACAGCATTTCACAAAATAAAACTTGTTTCCAACAAATCTGAGTCTATGTGGTGCACTAGGACGGAAGGAAGTGTGTTCGCTAACACAATGCCCTACTTTGAAAAACAAAATCAAGACAATCAGTCCTCACCGCATCTCTCTTTTCTACTACAGTTTTTTAAGCCTGAATATACCACTGATAGATGACAAGGGGCTGCTTCAGCGCAAGCCTCAGATGGATGGCCCCTTTCAAGGATGGGGCTCCCTATCGGATGCCAGAGCAAGTGCCACTGCACAGACCTACTTGCCTTAAAGTCTGTCAATTGGTCTTTGCAAAACCCACTTTGGAGTCTTGCCTCCTGATTTCTTCATAGCTGTTGGTATCTTCATTTTCGTGTCACCTGGAACACCCGGTTCACAAAAACAACAAAAAGAAAAAAATATTAGGAAGAGGTAGATTTATTTATATCCATTTTCTCTCGTGACAACACAGCCCTTTAACTTCAAGGTATGTCCACACCTGATTTAATGGAGCAGTCAGGTTCTCTGTGAGTGAGGGAGAAAGAAACAGCAGACCTGTGAGTCTGTTCCACTGCTTGTCTTACTCTACTCACTGTCATAAACTCTGATGCTGAAATACTCAAGCATGGACTCAAAGACAGGGTGGCAGGGAAGGAACACAGGTCTTTTTTTGCTGGCCTAAAAATCCTGATTCAGTGCTTGCTGGGAGAAAAGGGAAAATTTAGTCTGAATCATGTGCAGAAGCAGCCAATTTTGGAAGGAAAAAAAAAAGGAGAGGCTACCGAAAAACAGTTAAACTCTGAAAAATGTGCTTTCTAAGGTGCTTAATGTGTTTGGTTGTTCTGCTTTCCAAAAAAATCTTCATCTGAAGTCATTCAGGAAAGGCCCAGAAAAAAAACCCTTTTTGAGTGCTGAACATCAGGGTAAAGCAGGGCTGGCAGCCATCTTTCCTTTATGGGAAAAGAGAGGTTTGTAAATGAAACGCCAACACCGTGCGAGACCCAAATGCATCAGTGTAATAGGAATAGGAAAGCAGCAAGGCAGAGTGTGATATTCTGAGCCACTCTAAGGGATGAGTCATCGGCAGGGTGGGCTCACGCAGCTCCAGCCAGAAACACAGCAGCAACACACCCAGTTTTATCCTGCCACCAGAGGAAAACCACTTGGCCTCAGTACCGCCTGCTGGAAATGTCAGGATAAGACCCCCAGTGAACCAGATGTCGAAAAGGCTTTTGCCTATACTTATCAATTGGAAACATACCCTAACAGCACCTATCTCCTAAATCCATGGTATAACACGCAATTAATGCAGTAAAGCCTGTTCATGGTTAGCTCTAAGCTGGATTATGTTTGGAATTCCTTCTGAAACTTATTGCTACAAACGGGCAAATTCTTTTGCCTCCTGCTGAGATTCGCTATCAGCAGGTGGGAGCACACAGGCCTATGAGAAAGCATTCGCAGGCAGCTGTAACCTTTTACAGAGCCCCTTTGCGTAAGGACAGAGGCTGCCATCTACCAACAGCCATGGGGTGATGCATCGTGTTGTCTAAAGCAAACTTTTTGCTTTGGTTTAGATAAAAATGTTTATGCCTCCCTCGTTTCTTTCCATTTCCAAACCTTTTTTTCAGTTATCTATTTCCTCAAGGTAGAGGACAAATGATTGTTACAGCATTTGAGCACATGGAATAAAATAACCTTCTAGAAGATGAGCAGATTTTATTTTTTAAACAAGCAGATGTACACATCCCGTACTCTGCACAGAATCTGCCATTTAATGGCCCACGGCAGCAGATCTGATTTGGGATTTGCTTACCCCTTTCATCAAGTTTAGAGAGAAGCAACTACTCCTTCACTAATATTTGGTTGTGTTAATGACAATCTTTCAAAGAGCTCTTTAGAACCTAGCTCTCACAAAACAATAATGGTAACAACACACAAGCATTATCTAGCACTTTTTATCAACAGACCTCAGAGTTTTTCACCAGAAAGGCATATTTACTTATTCCCAGATAGGAAAAAAGAGGCACAAGGTGAGAGCAGGCAGATAAGTACCCTAACCAAAAATAAAATTTACATCTCCCATTATCTGTTCAAGCACCTTATGCACTGCTCTGCACCTTGTAGCAATACAAACTTCTCCCTAGAGTCTGCTGAAATTCCTGGAGAGTCTTTCACCAACTTCAGATGTCTCAGTTTCAATCAGGCTTAAAGACTCTAACCCTTCACATGCAAACATGTCCGTGCACTACTGAGCTTGCACTGCACCAGTATGAACAAGCACTCCCTCACTGCAGGATGAGATACGAGACTGGGGCTTGCCCGGCCAGGTGAAAGCCTGTGGGAGACGGCAAAGCAGACACCCAACAAGATTTGGAAAAAGATGCACATACGGTACCGCTCGGTAGATTTATTTTGACCTTTGTATGGCAAGAAGAACTGGGTTTAGCAGCTGCTCTAGCCTGTGCCAGAGCCAGAGCTGAGGAAAAAGGAACAACTTTTTCGCCAGGTGTGCTTTGGCAGTGACGAGGTCGATCTTCAAATTGTAGGGATGCCCAGTAAAAAGCAAAATGGAAAATAAACCCCCTGTTAAATGGCAATAGTTCAAGCTCTTGCCCAGAAGTCTGAGAAGCTGAATTGCGCTGCCTTCATAACAAAGCATGAGCAATATTTCCCCACCTGCAAGCCAAGTGTTTAAACAAAGAGTTTTAAACAAATACAACTTTCCGGGGAGGGGGAAAGGACATCGTTTTAGAATACATCAACTTAGAAGTTGTGAATAATCATCTGTGGGTGAGACAACCATCCTCAGGAAATCCTAGCAATAGCCCTTTTCTTGCTGCCACAATACAGCTCCCACAGCTGAGGGAAAGGAACCGCTGTGGCCCAGCCGTCCCTGGGTGCACAATTTGCTGCCCAGCCACATGGGACTCGGCCAGGCGAGTAAGTCTCTCCATTCGAGGGGATGTGCCAGTCCAGCAGACGTGAACGCAGACGTGCCATTCTGCACTGCTATTGAGGGAATGGGCCCAGGTAATGGTTGATGTTTCTTTGCTACTCTTCACCGACAGTCACTGCTCTGCAGGTGTCCTGGGCTCAGCTCCACTGCTCACCGCTCCGCTGGCGGCCCTCAGCAGTGACACAAAGACCTCCCACACCTCTACTGCGGACACATGTCTCAACAACCGCTCCTTCCCTCTCCATCTCAGGGCTGCAGGCTACAGCATGGCTCACCCACACCGCTATCTGTCATATTTTCTAAACATACAAATAGTTTACTCACTTCCACTTTTAGGCTTTGAGGGGTTTTTAAGCAAGAATGCCCCTAACTTTCAGGCAACAGACATGCAAATAAGCTGAGTAGGTCAGCCAGCCCCCCCTTGCTCAGTCAGTAACCTTCCCAGCAGAGTCCCCATCCAGCTGGCACTTTCAAGCAGCCCTGGTTCATCAGCAAGAGTCAAAACTGAACTTCTCTCTCACACACCTTCAGGTTTCCCTTAACGAAGCGCTAATGAGAAGCAAGGGGTATGGAAGGTTGCTTAACTCAGAACCTGATACTTCACTGACCCAGCACTGCACTTGCGCACACCTACGCACACATGCTCAGATGCACATTCAGAGCTTGTTAGGGGGTGTTGAGCCTGGAGGGAACAGCTTCAAAATCAAAAGCAACAGTGAAGTCTATTTGAATTCAAGGAAATCAGTGGATGCAGGAAGCAGTTAGACTACTATGCGGGTGGACCCCATACTGGGGTATCTGTATCCTTTAGCGTCCACGTTTTCTTCCCCCTCATCTCACCACGGCTATAGGAATAGTTCATCTCTTGCACCCTTGTGCAAAACGCCTCCATCTTCATCACAAGCCCAGCCAGCCACGCAGTATGTCTGTGCACGTATGAGTAGATAACATTATTCTGTGTGCTCTTCTGGGAACTACAGTTTTTGAGAAGGTTATCAGAGCCACATTTCCAGCTGTCATTGGCTACATCTGGATTAATAAATTCAGGAGTACCACAGAAAGGTACCAGCAACTGAAACTGGTGATGATGTTAAATGCTCAGAAAGATCTCAGCATGCTTTTGGACAACGCTGACTTACACTGCCCCAAACGGTTCTTGGGCATAGTAGAGAGTTAATACTGGCTAGCGACCACCCCTAACAGGTTGCACACAACCTCCCTCTCTTGAAGGCTCAGAGAGTTTGCTATTGCAGAGGTGACCAGACCACACCAGCCGGATCAGTACCAGGAATAAGTTTGCTAATTTGTTCAGAAATACAGATTCAGCATCCATTGAGCTCATCCCGGGGGCCTGGGATGTAGCTGCTGTTGCTCCATCTGCCTTTGGCTTTGGCCCCAGATGCTGATGGCTGAGCTTATCCTGCCAGTGGAGCCAGACTTCTCTCTAGTTCAGAAGGTGGGATCTCCCCTTCGTAAAAGGCTGTGGATATTTATAAATATTAATGGACTTTTAGGGAGTGTTTGTTTGATTTTCAGTACTCTGGGTTGTGCACACCGCTTGTGCTGCTCCAAAGCACATGGCCTAAACAGGGCAGGCAGCTGGCACTTCTTGGTGAAGGTGATCTCTGTTGCTGCCACCATCAGGTAGTCAACAAAAATAGCCTGAGAAAACCTTGTACTGCTCGACTGACTGTCAAAGTAGCTCCGTTAGCTCCGGTTGCGGGGGCCTGGGCTTCAACAGCAGACTCTCTGAAGACCCCAGCTTCAGGGCAACAGAAAGACTTACCGATCTCAGGTGTGGTCCCTTCCACCAGCTGGACACCTTTCCTGCACTTACTTTCGTCTGGCAGGAGACGGGAGGCCTGCGATGGCGTTTTTTATGACTCTCCTACCTCCCCTAGAGCAAATGCGTGCCCTAACTGCTCTTCCTAGGGCTGGACCGGTGGTTCCTCAGTGGTGGTCCGTGCAGCCAAGGGAACTGGGACAAACCTCCAGAGCAGACGGAAGCCACAGACACACATTCAGCTTAAGGCAGCACTGCCTGCGTGGGAAATTAGGTAATGACTTTGGTTTGCATCAGCTCACGGCCGAGAAGAGCTCAGCAGGCACGCGGCTATCACGCCGTAATTGCTTCATTAACAGCTGTAATCTGAGCGAGTCCGATAAAGTCAGCCCCAACGGCACGTGTAAAGTTTGCGTGCCTGGGAGGTTTCCACGCTGTTCGCTCCGTTTCGGTCTGTATCCGCACGCACCAGAACCAGGTCCCGCAGTCAGTCCCGCCAGCGGGAGACCCACACCACCCTCCCGCCCCGCCTCAGCACGGGGACCGGCGGCGCCCACGGGCTGAGCCCAGGGCAGGTCCCTCTCATGGCCCCGTTCCGAATCACGGAACCGCTGCCGGGAGGACGGAGCCCGGCCGGGGCGGCGGAGCGGGGTGAGGTACGGCCGGCAGCCCTCCCGGCGGGGGCGGACCCGGAGCCGCCCCGTCCCTCGCAGCGCCCGCCCTTCGCCCGCCTGTGAGGCGCTCAAGATGGCGGCCGCGCTGGGAAGGCTCCTGCGGAGCGCGGTGAGTGAGTGACCCTCCCCGACCGCCCTCCGCGCCCCAAACCCCGGCTCCTCTGACCCTCCTTCTCCCCCCGCAGGTGCCCGCTGCTGCTGCTGCTGCCGCCGCCGCCGGGAGGAGGCTGACGGCGCGGCCCCTGCCCTGCGCCCGCCGCCAGTTCAGCCTCGGTAAGCGCGGGGAAGGGCGGCGGGGACGCGCACACCCGCCTCAGGGCTCGCCCCGGGCCGGGCGGCGGGAACGACTCCGCCGGCCCCGGCCGACCTTGTGGCTGCGACCGGGAGGAGGAGGAGGCTCGGCCCGATCCGGCCCGGCCCCGGGGCTCGGCGGGGCGGCCCTCAGCTCTGTTTTCTGTGTCCCCCCCCGCAGGCTCGTCGCGGTTTGCTCCAGCCGTTACACAACACGCCCCGTTTTTTAAAGGAACGGCCGTTGTTAACGGAGAGTTCAAGGAGCTGAGCCTGGATGATTTCAAGGGGAAATACCTGGTTCTCTTCTTCTACCCCCTGGACTTGTGAGTGCGGGTTTCTCCCCTTTCGCATGGGCCTTCTGCCTTGCTGAAGGTCATCAGAAGTGCTGCAGATCATCGCTGTCTGAAGTGGCTGTTTTTACCTCATTTGCGGTAGTCTTGCAAGGCAGATGTGTCTGTTTCTAGAGCGTGAGAGATAAGGCTTGGCGGCAAACAGCCACTGTGTTTTAAAGCAATGGATCTGGTGGCTGGAGAGCATCTTCTAGCTGCCGGGACTGCTTCAGGAGGTAGACGTGGCCTTGCAAGCGTGGTTCCCCGTACAGTCAGATCCCGGGGTGAGGGCATTGCCTTGCAGGACGGGGTCATGTTGGCGACTCTCTCTGCTTTTAAGCAGCTGGGCCACCAGAACTGCAGCTGGACGGCTCCAAAGCAAAAGGTGAACAGATGGGGCTGCGCCTGTCCAGAAGACTTAAATCACCAAGAGCATCCTGGTGTATTTGGGCACGTGGGGGGGATTTAACTTGCAGTCCTTTCTGCTATAGTTGCCAAAACCTCTCTGTCTAGAGAGTGTCTAGCAGAGACAGTTTCTCCATCTCTCTAAAGTCTGTCTAGAACTTGAGAGCTGGAAACCGGTATGCCAGTGAGGTGGCTATGGCTGTTGCTTTGAGACTGACTGAAACTAATTTTGAGCAGGAAACATGGTTAAAGTTATCAGGCTAAAGAAAATGCTCTGTTGCGTTAGTGCCTACAAACAGACACAAGAGTCTTTTCTAAAAAATTCTGTGAAAAGATTGCAGAATCATTACAACCTGTTCTTTCTTCCCACCCAGCACCTTTGTCTGCCCCACAGAAATTGTGGCTTTCAGCAACAAAGCAAATGAATTTCGTGATGTGAACTGTGACGTGGTGGCAGTTTCTGTGGATTCTCATTTTTGTCATCTGGCCTGGATAAATACGCCACGAAAGGTACGAATTGAGCAGCTGTTTGGGGCTTTCTCTGTTGGTTTGTTTTCTTTTCACAAGAGCTCCTGAGAAGAAGAGTTGAATAAACAATTGTGAAAACACCAATTTCTGTAGACTGCCTAAAGTGATATGTAAAGTGATTGACTTCTACCTTTGATGACATAAACAAAGATTGAGGTCAGAATTTCTTGCTCTTTTCTTTAATATTTGTGGGGTTTTTTTCATCTTTGTTTTGCTCTCTTGATAGTCTTGTAGGTTACATCATGTTGTTGTATGTTTATCTTGAAAGACAAATACTCAGTATACATGTCACCTGAGCTGCTTGTTACAGCTGATGGTTTGTGTGCACCATCACAGAAAATGAACAGCAGCTGTTTAGTCATTATTGTTAACCAATACCTAACAGTGGTGGCTTCAGAATGGAAGCAGAATAATAACCAGTTTGTTGGAACACTGGTATTATTAACTCAATGGTTCTGCTTTTGCAATACAAACGGACGTCCTCGGCTTTCTTCAGGGAAAGAAAGTGATAAAGACAGCCTTATACTGGAGAGGAGCCTCTTTCAGATGTATATAAAAATACGTGCTTTTGATCACGTAAAGCATCTCACTAGTTTGGTTAGTTGTAGAGAGTCAGAAGCATCACAGGAAGGTGCAGAAGCGCCTGAGCCATCAGTTGTTACCCATGGGGTCGTGCGGGCAGCAGTCTGCAGCAGTGCTCGCAGACTGGGGTGCCTTCAGGTGCATACCTCTGCCGTTGTAACATGTAGGGGAGGGAGAAGAGTTTCCTAGATTTAATACGGCTTGGCTGAGCCTATCAAGAGTATTTAATTTTCTGTGTGCTTTGTTCAAAGCTCTAAAATGTGATTGTGGACTGACTTCACCGCTTTATGCGAAAGCTGTTCAGTGTATGCCAGTCAGGCACTGCTCGGTGCACGTGTAGCAAAATGCCCTGTGAAGGGTGGAAAGAATTCCATGGTGGCGCAGACAGGAAACCGACACCCGGAGAAATTAAGGCCTTGGTTTCTCCGACATCTGTGTTCAAAGCTCTGTGTATGAGAACTTGATTGCAGGCAAGCGTTTGCAGGATCAGGGTCTGAGTGACTGAGATTACACAATGATTCACTGATGATGCCAGGAATAGAAAAGCTAACAAACTCTGGGCTTGTTTCAAGGATAGAGAGCTTATCTCTCTCACAGTTCCACTATGTTGCAAAACTGAAAGAAATCTTAGTTGACTCTCCAAATAGTATTTAAATTGATTTGGCGGAGGAAAAAAAAATAGTATGTACAGTATATAGAGAGCAGAAAAACTCTGACATACCTAGTGTGGCTGTTAGAAGCCTTGAGTTTTGTCTGTTCATAGTACACAGGTTTGTTTTCCCTTCTCTCCCCGCCATATTCATCTTGTTTAATTTTGAACACTTAAATATGCAGTAGAAATTCTTGTATTCAAAGCTCCTGAATAGGGTACAAGGGAAATCTTCCTGAAAATTTATGACTGTTGTCATAGGTAGTTTTTTACCAGCAAAATATGCAATTCTAAAATGCTTGGTGCAAAAGAAGTTTTCATGTACCAAAGAAGCCAAATGTGCCTGACTAGTTTAAAAAAAAACAACAAACAAAACAAAACCAGCCAAACAACAACCCCCCCAACCCCCTGTGGTTCCTTTCATGGAGCAAATGCAATGAATATGTTTTGTTGTTAGTATACCTTCAAGAGCACTGTATCCAGCAACTCCAGAAAGACAATCCTAAAAAGCATTTTGTAACAAAATGGAATCTTACTTTGTCTTCTAGAGCGGCGGTTTGGGCAAAATGAATATTCCAGTTCTGTCAGATCTCACAAAACAAATCTCCCGTGATTATGGGGTGCTACTAGAAGGACCTGGCATAGCACTAAGGTAACGCATGATTGCCGATAACTCAGTTACGACACAACCCAGTCTAAAACAACATGAGCCATACTCTCTCCTCCTTCAGGGGAAACTGCACAAGGATCAAATGAAGACTGTAAGATGTTACTTTTTCTGCAGAACTTCTGCTGGATCCCACCCTAGGAAAAGGGCACATGGCCATTATGGCCATTAAGTTGAGGGTGGTTCCAGGCCTCTCTGAGAATGCATGCAGGGGAAAGCCAGCTATTCTGCTCTGAGTGAGTGGGAGAACTCTGTGTCACTAAGGAAGACAAGAGTAGGATAGAAGACCATTGTACAATTTTTTACATTTTTTCACAATTTAGGTCTGTCCCTTTTTTATGTTTGTTTGTTTTCTTCTGAAGGAGAAGAGACTGCCTTAATTTCTGTGTGAGAAGTTTCTAAAGTGGTTATCCTAGAGGCCACTACAGTCAATCCCATAATTATCTAGAATAAAAAAATTAACATTTCCTTCTCCACTATGGGAATACTTATTAAAAGCAAATAGTGGTCCCTGAGAAACACTGCATTGGGTAGGAGTCTTCTGGAGACCTTTGGTTCCTGATCTCTTTGAATCAGGAACTTCTGACATTTGTTTGTTGACACATTAAGTTGATTAGTATGGTACGACTGGGACTTTTGTTTTTCACAAATGTTTATATGCAACAGGATTTAATTTAGTAGCTTAATGCATAAGCAGCTCTTCACTCAATACCTTCAGATTTTCCTGTCAAAAAGACAGGGGAAAGATGCCAGCTATCAACTTTGAAACATAGGTGGAATTAGAAGTTATACCTTTGTTATACATCTGTCTCAATTTAATAGCCTTTATGTATACTTTGTAATTTCACGACACCATACCAGTTGACTGGTTCTTGGCTTTTGATCACTTCACTAACAAACAATATTGTCAAACGCGGTATTGCTACTCCTAACTCTGATATGTGCATCTAAGAATAACTACCTTGCTGAAATAGTTCATCCAGTTTCTTGTGTTTGGTCTTGGAACGTGATTTGCATTCCCTAAATTCTTGCTCAATTACAGAGGTCTCTTCATCATTGATCCAAATGGGATCATCAAGCATCTGAGTATCAATGATCTCCCCGTCGGTCGTAGTGTGGAAGAGACCCTCCGTTTGGTGAAAGCATTCCAGTATGTGGAAACACATGGAGAGGTTTGCCCAGCAAACTGGACTCCAGACTCCCCTACAGTAAGTGTCTGCTAAATATCACTTTTCTAAATATAGACACTGGCATGTTTCTCATGTCTGAAGGGCTGACAGCCACTTTAAGATGAGGTGCTTGACTGACTCTGTGCCTGTTGTCTAAATCTGAGGCTTTTATCGGCTGGACCAGTTCAGTCTATTTGTATGATACTGAGTGAGTAATTTCTGTGAAGAAAGTCACCGATTTCCTTTTAGAAGGCACGAATTGTATTCAAAACTCTAAATTTGACTTGCACTCTCCACCAGTTGTCGTATTTTTTACTTATTTAATGCCCTTCTGGATATTTAGCAGGAAAAACATGTCATATACTTGAAATTTGCAAGTAGGAGCTTGTACATCATTTAGGCTTTCATCTTTCAACCAAGTGCAGAAACAGAAATAACCTATTGTTTTTATAAAGTATGCATGGATTTTCTTGGATAAAGTGTTAAATCTATAATTTTTTTAATCTTAGTTATAGCATATAATAACTAAACCTTTGTTTCTTGACAGATCAAGCCAAGCCCAGAAGCTTCTAAAGAATATTTTGAGAAAGTGCATACATAAACGCTCAAATATGTGGACAAAACTCTCAGTTACCATAAACTGAAGACATCAGGAAAGCAGCTGTGATTATATAAAAAAAGAAAATCAAATCAAAGGTCTCATTTTCTCATGTTGAAGAAGAAATTAAATGTTGAAATATTTACTGACTCCCTTGTCTTGCTTTAAAAAGAAGGGTAAAAACTAAGGCTTCTCCCTGCCCCCCCCCCCC
>JANHGO010000012.1:8170755-8207750 GCA_024606505.1 Aquila spilogaster
GGGGTTTTAAAGTTAGAGTAGGAGGGCAGGGCTGTCCAGGGGCAGTCCTGTTTGGGCAGACAAAGGGAGGGGTGCCGAGCGCCACCCAGCGGCGCGGAGCTCGGCCGGACCGTGCCGCGTTCCCCCGCACGGGTGTTCCGCCGCGCTGTCTTTTGGGGTTTTCATCCTCGTGAGAGGTTGCTCGAGACATCAGCCATTTGGGGAAAGTTGTTTTTAAGCGCTAGGCTACAACATAAATCTTCTTCCCGTACGAGACAGATGCTCATGTCAGCATGATTCTGGTTTTCCTGGCAACAAGGTGGATCGATAGAACGTTCAGCAGGTCAGGCAACAAGCGGAATAAAAACGACCCATCACTCCCACCAACACTCTTCCCCCATCAGCACTGCATTGATTAAATCCATGCGGAGCAAATGTAATAAACATGCAGCTTCTTGTTAGGGCAACATAGACAGTACTTTGGTGGTTTTTTTCCTGCTTTTTTCTTTCTTTCTTTTTTTTTTTGTTGGACTGATCATGTTTCTTTCTACAGCTGGACAGAAGTGACCTGCAATGGCAGGGCTTGCAAACTGCTACTGAATGCATTTTCTCAACACAGAAAATAAACAATAAAAGCACTGAATGAAAGATACCTTGGACGTAAGGATAGTATAGCTACAATTAATGCCTTCTGTGAGTGTCAGAGCTGGGCAACCTTGCTACTGCTTTAGCTAGGACACTGCTATGCACCATATTCCCCACTCTCTCTACTTTGCTTCAGAAAATGCTCAATCCCTGGTAGCCATGCCGTGTTGTGGCTACTTCCTCTGTAATGCCAATTTCTATACAACAGCAGTTGTGTCTCTAAGTACCGGAAGATTTTTCTCTGATTAAATAATTCTTGAGGGAAAAATTGCTTCCTGGAAACCAGAGCCTGAGCATAGAGATGAGGTTCCTAAAGGGTGTCTCCCCTGCATGTTATTTGACCACTTCTGTGCAAGGACTGATGCTCACTTGTAAGCAGAGTAAATCATGCTTGGATTATAAGAGCATTTTACATCACTGCAGCCTTCCACTAATGGTCATCAAAAGGGCAACACTAGTATCGGAGTACGACTGGCACTGGAAGACTCAGCTGCATCTTTTATTTCATACAACATTTTTAATGTTACAAGCAACCCCTGTCTCCAAAGGGAAGAAAGAATATATGTATCTTACATATTGTTTCCCAAAACGTGTACCAGCAAGCTCAACTTCTGCTGGTAGCAGTGGGATATTGATGTGCTTGCTCATCCCAGGACCACGTTATTAAACGAGAAGGGATTTCCTGCACAGGGAGCACTGACTAGGTCTGGTGCATAACCTTTATAAAGGTCCCCACATGAAGAGAGGCACTTGCAGACCTTAAGTTTGGGTGGCTAAGGACTTGAAAAGCAGCACAAACATCTGAGGGCTCTGCTGTTCCTCTTTTATCTAGTATCTGTATCTACATCTCTGTGCTTTAGTGCTATGCACACAGCCATCTGCAGTGCTGCCCTATGGAACAGAAGTATGACTTCAGAGTGCTGATGTTGCGTGAATGTTTGTATAGTTCCTAAAGGGGTAAGTAGTAGAATTATCAAAAGAGTCACAGAAGGTCTATATGGTGCTTGGAAATCCTACTGAGCTACTTGGTATTCAGAATTGGCACAGCTCTTAAGTACTTTGCATCCGGGCACCCAAAGGCAGTTACTCAGTCCTTTCAGAAACAGGGACAGCAACAAAACAGAATGTTGTGCTGCTGCCTGAGTGGTTACTTACACAAAGCTGGATGACTTTGCTTTGAAGAAGATAAGAAACATTCACTGAACTTAAATGTGGCTGAGTGCAGGCAGTAGAAAGCTGAACTCTGCTACTGGACTGCTGAAGTTTTACAGAAACATGTTTGTCAGAGTTATACATCTACACAGGGGGCAACAATTTTGACTTTGGGTCTATCAGTGAGAACAATGGAGTGGATCTTAATGATTCCTACACTGTTTAAGAAAATAAAACTTGTTTCCAAATACGTCTGAGACTCTTTGGTGCCCTAGAACATGAGGGAGTTGTGTTTACTACCACAATGTCTACTTTGAATAACAAATCAAGACAGTCAGTCCTCGCTGCATCTCCCGTTTCCTATTTCAGCCTCTAAAGCCTGAACATAACACAAGGCTGCGCTTCAGCACAGGGTTCTGAGGGACAGTCCCTTCCACGCTCCCTATGGATCACCAGATCAGTTGTCACTGCACAGACCTACTTGACATGAAGTCCATTGGTATTTGCAAAACCCACTGTAACATTTGGAGTCTTACCTTATGACTTTCTTATAGCTGTGAGTATCTTCATTCTTGTGCCATCTTGAACACCTGATTCACAAAAAAACAACAAAAGATTAGAAAGAGGTACATTTATTTAAATCAATTTTCTCTTGCAAAAGCACAGGCATTTAATTCGGGCTATGCCATGCCTGGTTTAATGAGCAGTCAGCGTAAGCAAGGGGAAAATAAACTGCTCATTATCGGGAAACCCATGAGTTTGTTCTGTTTATCTTATTCTACCCCCTTTGGTGCTCAAATATGAAAGCATAGACTCAAAGACAGCGTGGCAGGTAAGAAACACAGGTCTTTTCAGGCCTTAAGATCCTAATTCAGCATTTGTGAGGAGCAAAGGGTAAAAATTTAGTTTGAATCTCATGCAGAAACAGCCAATTTTTAAAGAAAATAAAAAAAGAGAAGCTACAAAAAAAAAAACTGTTAAACTGAAAAATGTGCTTTCTATAGTGCTTAATGTGGTTATTCAGCTTTTAAACAAAACACCTTTCATTTCAAACCATTCAGTATAGGCTCAGAAAAACACTTTTTGAGTGCTGAACACCAAGACAAAGTGGGGCTGGCAGCCATCTTTCTTTTATGGGAGAAGAGAGGTTTGTAAATGAAATGCCAACACCGTGTGAGACCCAAATGCATCAGCGTAATAAGAATAGGAAGGCAGCAAAGCAGAGTGTGATATTCTGAGCCACTTTAACGGATGAGTCATCGACAGGGTGGGCTCACGCAGCTCCAGCCAGAAGCACAGCGGCAACACACTCAGTTCTCTCCTGCCACCAGAGAAGTGCTCGGCCTCGGTGCAGCCTGCTCAGCATATCAGGGTAAGGTCCCAGGTGAATCAGATGTCACAGAGGGGCTTACCTACGCTTATCAATTGCAAACATACCCTAACAGAGGCTATCACCCAACTCCATGTTACAATACATAATTAATGCAGTAAAGCTTACTCACGATTACCTCCTAGCTAGATTGTATTTGAAATTGCTTCTGAAATTTATTCATACAAACAATTTTTTTCACCTCCCACTGAGATGCTGTATCAGCAGGTGGGAACACACAGGCCCACTGAGAGCACTTGCGGGCAGCTGTGACCTTTTACAGAGTCCTTTTGCATAAGGACAGAGGCTGCCATCTACCAACAGCTATGGGATGATGCATCATTTTCTCAAAACCCAACTTTTTGCTTTAGTTTACATGAAAATGTTTATGCCCCCTGTAGTTTCTCTCCATTTCCAAATGTTTTTTTTTTTTTTTTTTTTTGCAATTAACTGTTTCTTCAAAGTAGAAGATGTGATTGTGACAGCATTTAAGCATATGGAATAAAATAATCATCTAGAAGAGAAGCACACTTTATTTTTTAAACAAGCAGAAGTACGCATCCCATGATCAGCACAGAACCTGACATTCCATGACCCACAGAAGCAGGAGCTCTGTTTAGGGATTTCCTTATCCCATTCATCAAGTTTGGAGAGACGTTACCTTTCCACTAATACTTCTTTTGTTAAAAACTAACCTCACAAAACAATGGTAACAACATACAAGTATTATCCAATATTTTTTATCAACAGATTTCAATTTATATATTTTTTTAACAGGAAGGCAAAATTAATTATTGCCAGATAGGGAAAAATGCATAAAGTAAGACCAGGCAGGCAGATGTCATAATAAAAAAATAAATTTACATATTCCATTATCTGTTCAAATGCCTTATCCGCTGTTCTGCACCTTGCAATGATACAGCTTTCTCTGCTAAAGCCTGCTGAAATCCATGGAAAGTCTTTCACCAACTTCAGATGTGTTAGAATTGTGTTTAAAGATTTGAATCCTTCAAAACTAATACGTCCACTCACTGCTGATTTTGTGCTGCACCAGTATGAACCGGCAGTCCGTCACTGCAGGATGAGATGAGACTGGGGCCTGTGGTTTCCGTTTGTTTGTTTTTTTTTAAATAACATAATCTTAATAACACTGTGATTTTAGAAGCACACAATGACACAGCAAAGCAGAAAACCAACAAGATGCTGAGACAGATGTGCATATGACACCACTTGGTAAATTTATTCTGAACTACAGATGGCAAGAAGAACCAGGTTTAGCAGCTGCTCCAGCCTGCATCAGAACTGGTGCTGAGGAAAAGGAACAACTCTTTTGGCAGGCACACTTTGGTAAAGACAAAGTCCATCTTCAAATCCTCGGGATGCCCAGTAAAAAGCAAAATGGAAAATAAACCCCTGTGCTAAATGGCTGTAGTTTAAGATGTTGCCTAGAAGTCTTGGAAACTTAATTATGCTGCCTTCATAACAAAGCATGAGCAATATTTCCCCACCTGCATGCCAAGTGTTTAAACAAAGAGTTTTAAACAAATACAGCTTTCCGGGGAGGGGGAAAACACAATTTTAGAATATATCAACTTAGAAGTTGTGAATAATCATCTGTTGGTGAGACAACCATCCTCAGGAAATCCTAGCAATAGTTCCATTTTTTGCTGCTACAATACAGCTCCCACAGCTGAGAGAAAGGAACTGTTATGGCCAGGTGTATGGGAATTGCTAAGGCACAGCCTGAACCAATGATTGAGCACCTGGTGAAGGGACACAGCTAGCCCTGGGAGGACAGGTGAAAGCAATCCAGCTGTGTGACTGGAAGGTTCCACCCCTCCCTAGCCTCATTTAAGGGCTGGCTGCCATGAGGGAATAATCTTTACTTAGAGATCCTTTTTTTTTTGGAGTATTCAGTGAACCTGGGTACTTGGGAGAGGTAAGTAAACCTTTCTTTAACTGGATTGTAGCTATTGCTCTTTCTTAGGTAGTTTAGAACTGGTTGTCTGCTATCACCTTTCCCTACACCCAGTTGTATCCTTATCTCACAGTCTGCTGCCCAGCCTTGGAGAGGTCACAGCTGAGAGAGCTTATTTCTTGATGTGAAGGGGTGTACTATTTCAGTAGATGTGAATGCAGACACGTCAGTCTGCGTGGCTGCTTAAGGAGTTGGCCCAATAACTGCCTGATATTTCTTTGCTGCTCTTTGCTATCAGTTATTGTTCCGTGGATGTCCGTTGCCTTGCTCCATTGCTTGTTGCTCTGCTGGTAGCCCTTGTGGTATCTCAGCAGTGGCATTAAAATCTCCCTAAACTTTACAGCAGATACAGTTCTCAACAACTGCTCTTGCTCTTTTCATCTGCTATTCTTCCTGGGGACTCCAAAGGCTGTCAGCTGCAGCAGCACAGGTCACCCACAGTATATTTGATATATTTTCAGATAAATTGTTTATTTGCTTTCACTTTTAGGCTTTGAGGCATTTAAGTAGGAATGCCCATACCTTTTAGATAAGAGGTATTCAAATATGCTGAGTAGCTCAGTCAGCTAGCTCCCCTTGCATAGCCAGTGATGCTCTCATCAGAGTCCTGGCAGATAGTGCTTACAGGCAGTCTTTGCTCATCAGTGAGTCAAAGCTGAGCTTGTATCTCAAACACATCTGGAAAATGCTAAGGAGAAAGGGACGTGTGAGGTTCTTCAACTCAGAATCTGTTGTTTTAGTGACGAAACTAGCACGTACCTCTGCCCGCATTCTCAAATGCATGTGCAGAGTTTTATTAGAGGATCTTAAGCCTGAAGGGAACAGCTGCACATCAAAAGCAATAGCGATGCATGTTTGAATTCAAGGAAATTGGTGGATGCAGGAAGCTGTTAGACTACCATGGTGGTTAACCCTCTGCTGGAGTATCTGCATCTTGAAGTGTCTGCATTTTCCTTTACTTCCTTCTTTCAGCATGGCTATAGAAACAGTTCATCTTCCCTGCTGTCGTGTAGAACATCTCCATCTTCATCACCTTTTGCCATCTTCACCTGGTATCTCTGTGCACATGTTAGTAGATACTATTATTCTGGTTGCTCTGCTTGGCAGTTCTTGAAAAGATTATCAGAGTTACATTTCTGGCAGCTATTGCCTTCATCTGTATTAGTAAATTCAAGAGTGCCACAGAAAGGCACCAGCAACTGAAACTGGTCCATCCATAACAGAGTGTTCAGGAAGGCCCCTGATGTGCTTCCGAACAATGCCAGCTGTCCCAAACAATTCCTGAGCGTATTAGAGAGCTGATTCTGGCTAATGGCTAGTCAGGATGTGCAAGCAGTGTGTGACTTCCCTCCTCTGGAGGCTCAGAGAGGTGACTGTGACATAGGCAACCAGAGCACCCGAGCTGGACTGGTCCCAGGAATAAGATATTTTCATCAGAGCTACTTGGACAGCTTCCAGGAGCTCGCTCATGTTGCTCTGGCCTTGTCACTCTGTGAACCTGGGAGAAGCCATCAGCAGCTGGGGACATCTCTCCTTGGTGGGAGGCTGTGGATATTTATAAATGTTGACATTAAAGCAGAGTGTTGACTGGAAGCTTCACCTGAGTCAGGTGCGCTTCCCCCCCCCACAACCCGCACACCCCCCTGTGCTGCTGTCGTCTGCTAGACGTGGACCAGCACTGGCGTTCCCGGCTAAAAGGCGATAATGTGACTATGTTGAGGGCACCACCTTCGCTCCTCCTGCCCGGGGGCACACGACAGCCGAGCGTAGCACCGCCCCCGCTCCTCCTCCTGCCCCTCGCGTCCCCTGCCCGGCCCCGCCCGCTGCGCCGCGCTCAAGATGGCGGCCGCGCTGAGGGGATTGCTGCGCCGCGCGGTGACTGAGGGCGGGAAGGCGGGAACGGGCGCGCGGCCCCCGGCGGCCCTGACCCTCGCGTCCCCGCAGGTTCCCGCCGCCGGGAGGACGCTGACGGCGCAGCCGCTGCTGTGCGCCCGCCGCCGGCTCACGCTGAGTAAGCGCGGAGCGGCCCCGCCGCGCCCCGGGGTGGCGGCGCGTAGGCAGCGTCCCGTAACGCGCTGTGTGTCCCCGCAGGCGCCTCGCGGCTCGCCCCGGCCGTCACGCAGCACGCCCCGTTCTTCAAGGGCACGGCCGTTGTCAACGGGGAGTTCAAGGAGCTGACCCTGGATGACTTCAAGGGGAAGTACCTCGTGCTCTTCTTCTACCCTCTGGATTTGTGAGTGCGGGTTTAACCCTGCGGGGCGCCGCTTTGCGGCACGAGGGGCTGCACGTGGCGGAGGGTTGTGCTGAGCTCCGCTCGGTGCGGGGGGCGGGGGGGGGGTTCAGCGCGCAGCCGTGGGCTCCCGCGCTGGTATAGCTGTGTCTGCACCAGCAGCTGGGAGCTGCTCCGCCCGCTGCTGCTTTGGGTGCAGCAAACCGGGAAATAGCCTCAAAATTTAAGCTGAAGAAAAGGTGCTGTCGCTTTAGTGCCTATAAGCGGACACACGGGTGCCCTCCTGTAAAACCTGTCCCAAAAGCTTGCTGGATCCTTACTGCTCACTTTCTCTTCCCGCCCAGCACCTTTGTGTGCCCCACGGAAATTGTGGCTTTTAGCAACAAAGCCAATGAATTCCACGATGTGAACTGCGAAGTGGTGGCGGTCTCTGTGGACTCTCACTTCTGCCACCTGGCCTGGATAAATACACCGCGCAAGGTATGAATGGGGCCGCTCTGGGAAGCTCCCCTTCCTCATTGGTTTCCTTTCCACAGGAGCTCCTGAGAAGAATAAACTATTCTGCAGGCACTGATTATGATGAATAAGCTGTCTGTAGTGATATGTTAAGTAGTTTCTACACAGACTTGCATCTTTCTTTTGTTGATCTTTCCCTTAATAATTTGTTTGGTGGGGTTTGTTTGTGTTCTTCTTTATTTTGTTCCCTTTAATCCTGCAGGTTACGTCGTATCTTATATGTTTATCTGGAGAAGAGCATTAAGTATACATGTTGCTGTCCTAAGCTGCTCGTGACAGCTGATGGTTTGTGAGGGATGTCACAGAAAAGGAAAGCAGTTGTTCTGCTTCCATTCTGAAGCTGCTGCTGTTAGGTACTAGTTAACAACAACCCGTGTAATGGGGCATTGGTGATATTGAAGTCATTTCAGCAAATGAGAGTTACTTCTGTAACATAAATGGAGGTATTTTGGTTTCTTCTGGGGAAGAATGTGATAAAGACAATGGGCTTTTTTCCAAGAGGATCCTCTTTCCTTTGTGCGGATGAAGTTGCACACTTTGGATAACATAAAGCATCTCAGTACCTAGGTTAGTTGTAGACAGTTAGAAGTGTCACAGGAGGGTGTAGTGTAATCAGTTCCTACATGTGTGGCCATGGGGACAGCAGTCCGCAGTAGTGCTTATCACAATGGAACTGGTCTGCCTCCAGATGCATGGCTTTTCCTTGATAACATAGGAGGGAGGGAAGTTTGCTCAATTTAATACGGTTTGGCTGAACCAATCAAGAGTATTTAATCTTCTGCATGTTTTGCTGAAGTTCTAAAATGTGACTACAAACTGTCTTCATTGCTTTATGGGGAAGTTGTTCAGCATGCACCACTCATGCCTTGTTTTGTGCATAGCAAAACATTCTGCAGGGTGGAAGGAATTCCATAATGGCGCAGGTGGGGAACTGACACCCAGAGGAGTTTGGTTCCTTTGACATCTGTCTGCTTATGAGAACTCTGCAGGCAAGCATTTGCAGGATCAGGGTCTAAGTGACAGATTACACAATGATTCACTGATGATGCCTGGAATGGAAAAGCTAACAAATGCCAGTCCTGTTTCAAGGATAACAGAGCTTATCTCTCATGCTGTTCCAGTGTGTTGCAAAAATCAAAGCAATCCTGGTTGACTCTCCAAATAGTATTTAAACTGTTTTGCAGGAGAATGCATGCACTGCATACAGAGTGCAGCAGAACTCTGATATACCTAGTATATTTGGTAGAAGCCTTGTTTCGTCTGTTTATGTTATACGGGTTTCTTTTTTCGTTCATTGTGTTTAATTTTGATCACTGAAATATGTAACAAACTTCCATATTCCAAGCTCCTACATGAGGTACAAAGGAAATCTTTATGAAGGTGTAACTGTTGTCACTGGTACCTTTTGCCAGCAAAATAAGCAATTCTGAAATTCTCAGTGCTAGACAAGTTTTCATGTTCCAAACAAAACAATTGAGTGCTTTTTGGAGCAAAACAAACAGAACAAGAACCACTCCAGGTGGAGTTCATGCTATTTTGTTGTTACTATACCTTTGAGAGCACTGAATCCAGACTCAGGGTTAATCCAAACAGCATTTGGTAATGAAATGGAATCTTGCTCTTTTTTCTAGAGTGGCGGTTTGGGCAAAATGAATATTCCAGTTCTGTCGGACCTCACAAAACAAATCTCCCGTGATTATGGTGTTCTGCTAGAAGGACCTGGCATTGCGCTAAGGTAATGAATGACTGCTGATGATGCAGTTTACTCCAAGGGAAACTGTACCAGGATCATATGAACAGTGAAAGATGGAACTTCTGTGGACCTGCTGCTGAATTTCATCCCAGGAAAAGGGTACATACACATTATGGCAAAGTTGAGGATTTTCCAGACTTCTTTGAAGATACATGCAGAAAATAGCTAGCCACTCTGTTCTGAGGAAGGAGGAGTTGGATAGGAAGGGCATTTTTTGATTTCTATACTTTTCATAATTTTCATTAATTTTTTCTTTCCCTGAAAGGGGAATGGAATGCCTTAATTTGTGAGTGAGAAGCTGGTAGAGCTGTAGTCCTAGAGGCCATTACAGTCAAGCCTGGTTATCCTAGATGCTTTTTACTCCATGGAAATACTACACATGAATGGTGGTCATTAAAAATAAACAATTGTCTAAGAATCTATTAGGGACATGAGATTCTTCATCTCTTGGCATTAATAGGGATTACAGCCAACATAAACCTTAAGTAATCCTGTATTCTTAGCATTCAGATATAGGCTTTTCTGTGCCATGGAGGTGTGGAGGGAAGTGTTTCATTTTGTTTCTTTCCAAGGAAAGAGTGACAAAAGTCCACAGAAGACTGCTTAATATTCTGATTCAGTATTGACTCAGTACTGTTTATTCTAGGTTGCCCTAATCTGTGCTGTTATTTTTCCACTTCAAAACAGAAGCTTCTTTGCTGAAAAAGAACTTCAGACATTTGCTTCCAAATCTCATCCTACTAATTAATTTGGTCTTTAGTTTCCACAATGGCTTATATATAACAGAAATAACTTAGCTTAATGCAGAAGCAGGTCTTCATTCAGTACCTTTGCATTTTCATCTCAAAAAAAGAAAGGATTCTATCTATCAGCTTTGAAATACAGAATGAATTAGAAGTTCGATCTTTCTTATACATCTTGCTGTCTTAATAGTCTTGATGTATACTGCATAATTTCACAATCCCATACCAGTTCATAGGTTCTTTGTTTTTGATTGCTGTACTAACATTATATAAAATGCAATATTGCTGCTCCAAAGTCTGATGAGTGTATCTAGCTACCATGCTGAAATTGTTCATTAGTTTCTTGGTTTTGATATTTAAATATGATTTGCATTCCTGAAATTCTCACTCAATTGCAGAGGTCTCTTCATCATTGATCCAAATGGGATCATCAAGCATCTAAGTGTCAATGATCTCCCTGTCGGTCGCAGCGTGGAAGAGACCCTTCGCTTGGTGAAAGCATTCCAATATGTGGAAACACACGGAGAGGTTTGCCCAGCAAACTGGACGCCAGATTCCCCTACAGTAAGCGTCTGCTAAATATCACTTTTCTAAATATAGACACTGGCATGTTCTTGCATGTCCCAAGTGTTAAGAACTGCTTTAATATGAAGTACTTGAATGAATCTCTTTCTGTTTTCTAAGCCTGAGGCTTTCACTGGTTGGACCAATTCAGTCAGTTTGTATGATACTAAATGTGAGGTTTCTGTGAAGAAAGACACGGAAGACACAGTTTGTATTTCAGACATTTGTACTTTCTAGCAGTTGTCTATGGATTTTTACTTGCTTCATGCCCTGCTTGATATCTAGCAGGAACAACATGTTGCATATACTTCAAATCAGCAAGTAGGAGCTCATGTATCTTCCAACCAAGTGCAGAAACAGGAGTAACTTAATGTTTTTAATGAAGTGTGTTTGTTTCTTGGATAAAATGTCAGGTGTGTAGCTTTTGTATCTCAGTTACAGCATGCAGTAACTTCTTTTTTTTTCTTCTTGACAGATCAAGCCAAGTCCAGAGGCTTCTAAAGAATATTTTGAGAAAGTGCATACATAAACACTCAAAAATGCAGATTAAACTTAGTTACTGTACACTGAAGACATTAAGTGGCTGTGATTATGGGAGAAAAAAGGTTCTCATGTTTTAAAATAATAATCAAATGCTGAAGCACTTACTGACTTCCTTGCCTTATTTAAAAAAGATAAGGTAAAAATAAATTTGTTTTCCCCTTTGGCAACTTAGGTTTTATGAGTGACTGTAACCAGAATGTGATAAGTGGATGAGAAACAGTTGCCTTCCACTTCATTCTTTTAGTTTGTTTGCCCTCTTTCCTGAGCTAGCTTTGGAAAAAAGAAAGCTCCCCACTTGGCTTTTCCCACATGACAAATGACTTTCTGTAACAAGAGCTTGGAAATGTACAAATGTACAGTACAGAACACAGTTTTGATGCGGAGTTCTCTTTTTAAGGGTTTTTTTCAGGAGATGAATGTAACGCACAAAGTATAAGATCAATGAATGTACAACTTAAACCTTGCATACGGACAAAATACAGTGCAGCTACATGGGAGCACTAACAAGCATTATGAGCTTGCATTTTGTTTGGGAGGTGGTTAAAAACTTGCACCCCAATACTGTGCTTATTAGAGCTTGTTAATAATCTTCCTTCATTTAAAGTCTTGTTTATCTGCTTGAGTCTGCTTCCAGAAAATGTAAAGGTCAATTGTAGATTGTACCCTTTAAAGGAATATAGCATACCTGTGTCTCTGGTGCAATCAATAAATTGTAGTATTGACTTGCAGTAGCTGTAGTGCTTTGCTTTCTTTCTGCTTTTCCCCTCTGCATTTTGTTTCTCCATCTTGTTTCTCTATTCTGAACAGCTTGACTAAGTTGCATTGCATTTGGGGCCTTTATTTGCAGCAAGCAGCAGCCAGCTGTGCTGGCTTTGTGTATGGGGGGAGGAGGCTGCAACCAGAACAGCAGTGTTGGGTATTGTGAGGGAAGGGACAGCATGGAGGAACTGAAAGGATTCTCAACGTGTTTCTCAGCATCTCCCCTTACAAGAGGGGTAGGCAGAAGATAAGTGTAAGGGAACCAGCTGGCAAAGGTGAATTGGCCCTCTAATAGGAATTAGTGTTGTGATGTAGGTGAAGGGAAGGAAAAATGTGCCTGGCACCTCACAATGCCTGCTGATATAGAGGGAAGACCACGTTCAGGGTCTCAGTACTTGCTAATACCTTTGCAGCACCAGCGTTTCAGTTCAGTTTGCTATAAACCCCTGCTGTTTTTCAATAAAAGTCATCTCCTGGATGTACTGTACTGTATGCGAAGCTGAGCCTCTGCACAGCTCAGTATCACAGAGCAGCCTGGCAGTGCTTCTGATGGCAGCCGTGTATGTGAAACCCCGTGGCTGGCGCACGCCGTTCTCCGCCAGGCTGTACGGTCCCCTACCTCAGCCTCCTTCCCTGTAACCTTGTGCAGACGCGGGGGTTTCGGGCAGCCTCGCCGCTCGACCCCGTACCCCCGCTCACACGGAAGGGAGATAATCCGCCCCGAACAGCGGCCGCGCCGCCGCGCCTCGGATCCCCGCAGCTCCGGCGCTCTCGCCGAAGCGGGGCCGGGCCCGGGCGGAGCGTGCAGCGGACGGACCGTCCCCCGGCAGCGCTTTCCGGTGCCGCGGCTCCATGGACGCCAACCTGCGGCTCTGGAGGGCGGAGGGCCCGGTGAGGCGGCGGGCGGCAGGGAGGGAGGGAGGGAGCGGCCGCGGGGCTCCTCGGAACGGGCGCCGCGCCCTTAACGGCGTCTCCCTACAGCGTGTCCGCTTCAGTCTTTTTGGCAGAGGCTGCTTCTGTGGACGGACGTCTTAGACCCCCTGCACCTCCTCAAGTCCGCGGTGAGCGCTCCAGAGCCGTTCTGTCGGGTTCGCGGGGCGCTGCGTGCTCTGCTCCGTCACGTGTCCTTCCGAAGGGGTCTGCAGCGTCTGCGTACCGCGGGGTGACTGCGGCGCCGAGCGCCGGTCCTGCGCTCCGGTCACGTACATCGCTGCGGGGCTGGGGCGGAGTGGCTGCAAGGCTGCGTCCTGCGGGGGATCTGGGGGTGCTGGGCGATGCTCCGCTCCGCGTGTGCCGGGGTGGCCGAGGAGCCCAGCGGCGTCCTGCCTCGTGCCGGCAGGAGGTGACCGCCCCTCCGTACTGGCGCTGTATATATAAGAACGTAAGAAACTGCCACGATAGCAGATTTCTGGAGAAAACGTGTCCTTCCATAGTTCCACCTGTGTTAGAGATAGAGGAAATTGAATTTAATGCACGTACACTAAATACGTGAACGCCAAAGCCAACTTTGATAGTACGTTTAGGGATTTGGAGAGCTTTGTTTAGCTCGCACCTCCTTGAGTGAGGATACGCAGTTACACATAGAGTTGTGTCTGCTGAGGAAAAGTCCGATCGTCTCATAACGCCTCCAAAGAGACTTTCTGCGCAGACAGCATTCTGCGTGCATAACTACATGAGGTTGCAGTTCTGTTCTCTTTAAGTGTATGTTTTTCATAACGAAAAGTTGAAGCCAGGTTGAAAGGAAGAGCATAAAATGCAGAATTTGACCATCCGTTTATTAACATGAAGGAAGGTGGAGCGAAGCTGGTACTCCTTTCTGGTGACTTTAAACGTCTGTTTTGGGTTTTCATGTTTAGGTGCCTGTGGGGATGTCAGGTGATGGCTTTGGTGCAAACCATTTAGATCTTCGAGTTTGCTGGCACACTGCATTCTTGCTTTCGTTGCTCTGGTGAGGGGTGGGTGCGTCAGCTTGACGTCACAACTGATGCATTGCACTTCAGACTATGGAAATCTGAGTTATTTGGGTTTGATTTGTTTTTTTTTTCCCTCTAATACAGGATGAAATAAAAAGAGCCCGGTTGTTATTAGAAGACAGTGAAAAGACCCCAAGCGAGCCCACGCAGGATCATCAGGTATTTTGGAGCACAGCTGATAGGAAATAGAGATGTCTTTTTTTCGTGGTGGAAATAATTGATGTTAGCGTAAGATCTGGCTGACAGAATACTGAGATTCAGTAACAAGGGATAGCGCAAGAAAAACTCTTCACTGCAGAACTGTTTCTAGAATCTGGAAGGAATTTCCTTGGATGACCACTGCCAAACTTCAGTGTTGTCACTCTGAAGTATATGCAAAATGCTTACAGAGCACATTTTGAGTCTTTGGTGTTGTGTCGTCATACAGAGTGCAGGTTGCTTTGCTTTCACGTCTCATGAAATGAGCAGTACGTGGGTGGGGAACCTCCTGGCAGAGCTGCTGGAAGGAAGTGCTGAAGTCGCTTCATTGGAGGTGTCTCGCTTTTGTTTCAGTGGGGACTCTGCTGTACCCATGTGGCATTTAGGTGTGTCAGAGCCTGGAAGGAGAACTGAAATACTCTGTGACTGCAGAAAGGCCCAAGTCTTAGCAATAAGTCTTTAAGCTTTTAGCTGTATTTAAGTGTAGTTTTCTGTTTTAAAACACCTCCTTGCTTATTTAAAATTTACCTTCTATTCTGTTGTAGTATGTGGTTGGTGTTATGGGCAGATGAGATGTGACTAAATTATATTCAACAAAGTATGTGGGGAGAAAACTCGGGGAAAAAATAATTAAAGGGATGTGAACACATAGAACGCTGTATAAAAGTGAGTTATTAGAAAACGTGATATGATAAATGTAGAAACAGGATTTTAGTCACGCTTTTCTGAAACTTGATTACTAACCCGATTCTCAAACTATTCAGACACAGCAAGCCTTCCTGCTGAGCCTGGTAAGTTTCCAAATGCTTTGGAGATCCATTTTCTTTCTTACTTAAGAATAGAACAGGTGGCCTAATCTTTCTTTTTTTTCTTCTAAGGCCAGTGTACATCCTGATACAGGCAAGATACTTCCTGTTTTCTTCAGACCTCCAGGTGAGCTCCCTTCAGTGAAGCATGTAACTGAAGCATCAGCAGGGAATGGCATATAGTAAATATCCTATGTGATACCACACAGTGGTGCTCCTCTCTGTGTGGGAAACAAATGGACTATCGCTCCTGTTAGTTGCACTCTCTTATTTTTTCAAGCCTTATTTATTCCTACAGTCTGCTTGAAGATAAACATCTTTCTATAACCATGCACAGCTGTGGCAGCCTTTGTCGCCAGTGTCTCTCTTTGAGTAGTCATGCAGTTTGTTGGTCGTACAGTATCTGAGCGGCTATTGTGAGTGGAGTTCATGGGGACTCCTTTTGGCTGTAAAGCAAGACCAGATATCTTGGTTTCTGTGAACAAGTGTTTTATTGACAGCTGAAACTGGGGGGGGTGAGTTGGGGAAATTTTCTGCTAAAAACCATCCATGTAGGCTCACAGCGGTTACTGTCACTAACGTAAAGGTTTCTGTCTTTTTAGCTTTCCTGCCTGTAACTCTTCCATTGGTAAGTAACGATGAGAAGTACCGGTGCACCGCTTGGCTCACATTTTCCAGAGCTAGGGTTTTGAGGATGGGAATGGGAAGCTTTAGGCTTCTCAGCTGCATTTTCTTTGAGGGTGCTTCACACTCATAGCTTGGGGAGACCTCAAGAAAGGCTGACATTTATAACTGAAGTTCTTATTCACTGTCTGATTTGGAGAAGGAGTCGGGAAGTAACTACTGAAATGTTAATATGAGATCAGTTACACATAGTATTTATACAAATCAAACCTATCAGACCCTGCCTGCTTCACTTAATTACATCTGTAGTAGCTAACTTATAATATTTAAACTTCACAGGCACAAATACGATTTTTATTTTGAGTAAGAAGTCACATCGCTCAAATATTTTCTTGCACAGTGTTTTAATCACTGTGCATCTGTGTTTTCTGTTGGCTAGACAAAGCAAATGTATCACATCTGTTTCAAGAAAGTGCGTTAGCCTAAAATCAAGGTAAATGGCTTCTGGTACTGACTGGAGCCTTTGGCACTGCCACGAATGGTAGCACAGCATCTCGCTTCATGCTCCAGGCAACCACTGCTCACCCAAAACTCCTAGATTCATCCAACTAAGTTTCTTGTGGGGTTTTTCTCTCAGGTCATTTCTTCGTCGCTTCAGCTGCAGGCAAAACAAATTTTCTTTTGTCAGGTAATTGCCTCTTTCTACATTTACAAGTCTTCTTGTCTCTGTTCCAAATCCATTTTTGCTTATGAGCTCTCCTTTCTGCAGTTCGCATTTCATGCATACACCACAGGATTCACTCTGCTAAATGGAAATGGTACCACAAAGGATGAAGTATGTATTTATTTTTATTTTTGGAATCATCTTCATTGTACAAGACCATTTTGGATGTGATTTACAAGTGTACTTACATAGTAATGTTTCTTCTGTCCTTAGGAAAACTCGCTTCAGCAAAAGCAAGTCTTATTCGGCTTGGGAGCTGTTTCCTATGCAGCACTTCTAGGTGTATGTATTTGTTTAATGATTGCTTTCCTGATAATCTCTCCTGAGAAGGAGTTGGCTCTGAGATAACCACACTGCCACAATCCTTCAGAATTGTGCTGTAATGCTCCACTCTGTTGTCTTCCCCAAGAACTATTGAGAACAAGAATTTTCTCGATCATCCGTCAGCCAATACCTTACTCAGCTTCCTCTGTTGCTTCCTGGGATGTGCTTCTTAATTGTTTTACAGTATTAGAAAATGGGTGGTGAGAGGAAGTGACCAGAGTTTACAAACACAGAATAACTCACTGTGTTGCTGTAGTTGCTGTCTAATATTGTGCTGTCAAAGATAACTGTCTTGCTCTAAACAGCTGGTAAAATCTGCCCGAGTCTGTGCAGGATATAGACAGCTCAGGTCATAGAAGCAGCGTGGTCGTGAAAATACTGCACTGGACACAAGGTAATCAGCCTTTCAGGAGCACTAGGTAGCTGAGGAGCTACCCAGCTAGGTCTGTGCTGTGCTGGTATAGGATTGTGTGGTTTCCAGTGCTCGCTACATCAGAGTGAGCTCTGATGACTTTGTGGACAAGTGTTTTATGGGAATACGGAATTGGCCTGAAAGTGCAGAGATCAGGAATGTGTACACAAATGCAGCAGGTGTCCTGTTTGGGTGATAGGGCAGAATGTGTCACAGGGAATGTTAGAGGTAATTGTTCTCCTTTTTCTGTCTCTGTGTTCGTACTACTGTCCTTAAAGTAACAGTGTTTAATGCTTTTTATTATATCATTTTATGGATGTTCTTGTAGGAAAGTGTGATCACAAAAACCTTTAGTAACCAGAGAGCGTATCTCTTTTGTTGAAATATTAAATGACATCATTTGCTTAGTTTTGTAGACGGTATCTAAGTACAAAGTTGCAGAATTATTTTCGTAGGCTGTTGCACATACTGAAAAACTGTACGTTCTTTCTAATAGCTTCCTGCTTGTTTCCTCCCAATGCCTTAGGCTTTTCCTTTCATCTTCATGAACCGATACACATTGAAGAGTCCAATAACACATCTAATTGTCAAAAGACTTCTACCTGCTCCTCTTTTTGGTGAGTAAAAAGAAACTGTACATTATGTAGCAGATCTGAGGGCTTTTTGCTGCCTCGGTCTGACAGTGGGATTTTTTTGCCCTTGCACGGATGCGGTCATACTGTATATTACCCCCCTTCTCCGAGTGCCTTTGCTGGGTACTGTCCTTTCTGTGTGAGTTAACACTCACTGGTCAGTGCAGCGACCTTTATTTGGTGCTTGCTGATTGTCAGTTCAAGAACCGCAGAGCAATTTTATGACTTCTGTATGTGTGACATACAACTATTTCTGTAGAGCAATACAGGCATGCAGTTGACTTTTTCTTTTCCTGGATGAATTCAGACGTTATCCCTGAATCCCACAGGACTGCCAGGAGGGATCCGTGCAGTAGCACTGGAGCTGGCATGACCTGTTGTGGCACATAGGTGACACCAGAGTGCAGCACAGCTCTAGCTGTGCGCTAGCATAATTTCTTAACCAGGTTGGGGCTGCTGCTGGCTGTGTAACTGCTGGCAGCATAGAAAGTGAGAGTTGTTGCACCAGAATATTATTAACCTTGCAAGGTAATGGGGCTCATTTTAACAGATGTTAAAATGTGCTTCCATTTTCTTAAATGTAGAGAGAAACCTGAGGGTAATTGATTATAGTTAGTCCAGCATTTGAAAAGTGCTGTGTTTTACGCTGATGTCTTTATTGAACAGCTCTGCCAAAAACTAATAAAGAGAGAAATTTTCTATTCCAAACAAGGTCAGTTTGACAGACTATGTCCTGTAATGCCTAGATCTTAGTCTAGAAAAGAAGAGAAAGCCATGTAGATTGCTAGCTCCTATTCAATATGGCTTTTATAAGTGCCAGTGGTTTAGGCTTGTGTTTGCAGTGACTGACTGTGGGATGGATGTTTTCAGGCATTTTGTAGTGCTGGATCTGGAGGAGATCAAAACACTCTCATCTAGGATCCAGCTGAGACTCTGTCAGATGTGACTGAGACACACAGTGACGTAATGGGACGTAGTAGAGCCGGTGTTGCACTAGCACCTTCCCTTCCAAGACAGGAATGCAGTTTTTACTGCAAGTCTTTTTTCTGCAGGGTCTTCTTTTCTGTGCTGGTTTTTGCACTGACCAGTACAAAGCCTATCCACAACAAAACTCCCTCCCCTTTCTCTTAAGAACAAAATGTTTCTGGTTTAAGCTGGCTGGTGGGAATTAATGGATCTTTGTCCATGATGACAAAGCACCTTTTGGGAATGGTGCCTTATAATTTTGCTCAAGCTTCTGGAACAAGAATTAAGATCTTAGATTTTATGGGGCGGTCTCTTCCTAAACAGCCAGGTTATTCATTGGTGAACTGTTGAACTGGAAATATGAACTGTACACAATTATGAATATAGTGATCAAGGTGGCCTCACTGGGTCTTTTAAAGCAAAATCCTTTTTAACTCTGCAGGCTTGATGAGTGCTTTTACTGTGGTAGCGGTGAGAAGCCCAGAATTTGAGAATGGAATTGAAGTGATGGACAGGAATGGCAAGGTTTTAGGAGTGTCAAAGAAGGCTGGTGAGAAGGTAGGCAAGGTGTGGGAGGCCTCTCTTGACCTGCCTTTCATTTCCTGCTTAGAGCTAAACATTATGGTGAGAGTCAATGGAGTTTGCTATACTAAACTGAGGAATCCCACATCAGGTACTGAATCTTGGACTGGGCTTGGGCTAGGTCTCTGGAACCAGGTTGGCATCTGTCTTGTGTCCCCAGGGGTTGGCAGCTTCCCCGAGCCAATATACCAAGCACCAGAGTTAAACCACAGGTACACTAACACAGGCTTTTCTGCTTTCCACATCACCTCGGAAGGAGGCAAGACTCCTCAAGTTTCTTCTTCTGATAGGACACCTTAGTGAAAAGCCCTTTATTGTAAATAGTACATGCGTCTTCCAGAGCAGGAATATTGTTTAAAGGCTCTGCCTCACAAAGGGTAATTTCTTGACCTGCAACGTGATGGTGCATTTTATGCTCGAGCTCCTGTTGCTGACCGTGCTGACTCTGTGTTTGCTCCCTGCCTTGCTCATCAACATCCACAGAAACTAAACAAGGATTCATACTTTATGTGCTGTCAGTGACCTTCCTTTTCTATGCCGCTGCATTAGAGGGGAGGAAAAAGCTAGGTGAGCATAAGGATGTGTGAAGAGCTAGAGAGAATATTTCACGCATGATAGTTAGGATGTCCAGAAAGTGTGACCAGTCAGAAAGAGTTCAGCACAACTTAAAAAAGCAGATCTGAATTGGAAAACTCAATACAGCATTGTTAAGGAGTCTCCTAGTCACATATGGAGCATTTCCCATATGTAGGAGTTTAGTTTCCATTTAAGAAGTTCTCTAGCAAATGATCTTTATCCTTCACTTCCCTGTTGCTTGAAATTGCAGAGTATAGGCAAAAAGTACTCACAGAAACATGCAGTATTTGAGGCCTTAGTGAGCACTGCTTTAATGACTTTTTTTGTTGCCCTTCCTGGAGGCCGTTAAAGAAACAGCGTTATCAAGAGGAATCTTGTTTGGGACGACATTCTTCCTGCCAGCTGCGCTTATGTACTTTGTGGAAAGGTGAGAGGTATTTCCAAAGAGCTGGGGGTGCTTGGTCAGTACATATTCTGATGTTTAGTCTGGCTCTTACTGCTTGCTCACATTTTTTTGGTTCTGGGATGCTAATTGCCTTGGAGGACTACATGGGAGGTTTCTGTTCAGACAGTAATTCATTTAGATAAATCACTGAGCCTTATATTACGTCAGCATCCTTGTTTTGATGGTTTGCAGGACGTTGTCCGTATCCATGAGCATTTCCTTTGTTCTCCCATTTGTCTGTGCTCTCCCCTCGGGCTGTGTCCCAGCACCTAGGTTCCATGGCCATGGTTGGAGTTGCAGTGTCTGGCGTCGAGGTTGTTCAGCTTAGATTTGACATTTCTGAAGAGATAACACTTGAATTTTCAACTAAAACCCCAACTTGCAAATAGCCATCCCTACATTATAAAACATTCTCTTTGTTTTGCAGCATGTAGAAACTTTATTTCATAAGAATAATTCATTGTATGCTTTATCAGAGAATTTTTAGCCAGCCCTGAACTTCTGACAGAAGTTGTGCTGTGTAAAAGTACAGGTAACTTTGCATTGCCTAAATAAATTCCCTGTCCCCTGTGTTAAGTTAATGGACTTCTATTATCAGAAGACATAAATAAAAATGTTTGGTAAATTGAAAATACATATAGAGAGAGGCAAGGCAGAAGGCAAGGTAGGGTTGCCAGAAGGAAGTAAATCTGAAAGGAATGAGGGTATTCCAAGAAAAATCTTCATCAGAGGACTGAAACGCTTTAAGACATTAATGCACCTTCTCTTATTTTGTCATTTTGATCTTGCTGCTTAGTTCCTTAATTTTACATTGTTAAAATGCTGCATTTGAATACAAAGCAAAGGGAAAGAACAGGAAGTTGGGAATAAGAACATGGGAAATAAGGATTACATCTTTAGGATTCATACGCCTAAGTTATCACTTTGCTACAGCTTAGCTACTAGAATAGCACCTTTGTCTCACTGTCAGGTTATTTTTCAAGGCCAAAGAGATGTGTTTATCTTTTCAATGTCTTTGGCAGAGCGAAAACTGCAAGAACTCCACGTGCTTTGGCTTCAATGAAAATGCTTCTGATTATGGCAGTACTGGCGGGGATGTTACCAGCTTCATTTGGCATGTTCCCACAATGTGGTGAAGTAAGTCCTTTCAAATAAATTGGTTTAGGATTATTGTTACGTTAAATAGTCATTTTGTAGTTCCAGCCAGTGGTCTTAAGGCCACGTAACAAAAATCAATAGGGTTTAAATTGTTAGCGCATCTAAAAGGGGGCAGCAGAGAGGCTGCCCATATATTACACAGAGGCTTACAGGACTTGATGTGCCAAGGTTGCATCGTATGTCACTTAAATTTAATCTGAAAAGTGTAAATGTATCAGAATTGCACAACAGTCTGAAGCAAGCAAGGCCAGGAAAGCTGTCTTGCAGATTACACCCAAGGCTCTCCCAGCACTGTTTTCAATCCTGCTGGAGATAGCAAGGGTTGAGATGATAATCCTTGTTAAAAAAAAAACAAACAAAAAGTCCCACAAACCCCAAAACAAAGAAACCCAAATTCCATTTTGCTCTTGCTTCTGAATACGGTGCTTTGGCTTGTGCAAAGTTCAGTACAGTAATGAGGACTTACCAGGATATGATGGTGTTCTGTTTTCTATATATTTCAGATAAAACGTGAAGACCTCGAAGCAGAAATTCTGTCATCTACAGAAGAAACAGTATTATTCTACAATAGAGGAATTTAGAGATTGGCTTTGGTATCTAAATGTGGGTTCTGATTAAAGTGAATTCTGAATGTTTCAACAAATTCAGCCGACATTGGTGGCTGAACGAATCATGAATTTGTGGTGGCACACAAACCAGATTTGGTGTACGATGCTGTAGTGTATAAACAGGCAGACTTTGCAAAATGGTTTTGCAAGCCCTACCCCACAGACAGGTATGTACACATAACTTAATGCTGTAAACGTTATTTGTGCCAGAGAATATTGTTCTAACACAGCGTTCATCTCAAACTGTGTTCTGTATGCTTCCTCGTGTGATTGATTCATTAAAAGACTGATTATTTAATATGAAATTTTATTACTTGACTGCTGTTGCTGCAGCTTTTGACACGCTGCTTTCCAGGAACACCTTCCTAAAGGCATTCCTAGCAATAGTCCTTTGGGGAAGGTCAGGCTGGTTCTTCACAGGAAACTTACTTTTTACATTTCAGTGTGTTTAGGAATGCTCACTTCAAGCAATGAGACATGAGTAAGTTAGCCCTTAAAGTGATATTAGATAGGGCACCCTGACAACAATATAACTCTGGTTGAGTGGAGTTAAGAAGTGTTCAAGAGCTTTAGAATTTGTTTTTTTTCACTGAAGCCCAGGGGAAGTCCTGTGGTGTCTGACTTCACAGCAAACAATGAGGAGCCTCTACTTCTGCTGGTTGGCTATTGATCCAAACTAAAAAGCTCTTTTGAGATGTAGCATAAGGATTACTAACTTCATGATCTGTGCAACAATAGCAGATGTTAGCAAACAGAGCTGACAACAGCGGATGTAAAAACAGGTGGAATATACATCCAAGTGGACACGTGAAAAGTAGTGAGCTTGGCAGAGGACTAATCTACCTTCACTGCTGGGCTATGAGCTGACCATTGACCCTTGGAGTAGATTTCAAGGATAGCAGCAGACAGACTCATGGAAACTTGAGCTCAGTTCTCTGTGGTTATCTATAAAGCAAACAAAGTCTCAGAAATTGAAGTGGGCAATGAGTTATTAGGGAAAAGTTCAAGAAAGGCAAACCTCACTTAGAAACTAAACCTAAAACCCTACTATTTAAGTTCCAGAACTCCACTAAATGAAGTGACTGGAACTCATGTTTAAAACAATAGCACGTGGCTCTTCATTAAGCACGTAACTGAACTTTGTCATTCTTATCAAAGGGTATTATGGATATTAAGTGCTTACAGGAATCTAAGAGGAAAAGAGACAATTCCATGAAAATGAAATCCATTGAGGATTATTAAATTAATGGAAATTAGACTAAAACGACCCCAAAAAAGAGTTCAGAAACTCGGTACTACTGGAAGGGATAACTAGGTTGTTTGCCTGCTCTTGCTTTCCTGTTGTGTCTGCTTCTGGTGGCCACTGGGGTAAGACATTCATCTGAAAAGACCCTTGGTCTGACACGGTGTAGGTGCTATTACATTGTTTGCTGTCTTGACTCAAAAACCCTTCTCCTGGGGAACAAAACAGAAGAAAGCTCCACGACCAGTAGGAGACCCAGTGGTTGTGATAACTGTGGGTGGGGTCATAGCAGAAATGGCTTTAAGATCATGGAAGCTGTAATTTAAGGCAATCCTAAGGCTCTGCATGACAAGAATTAGCTATGCACTAAATGATGTAATAATCACTTTAAGAGATAATTTTACAAGTACCACCTTCAAAGTTTGTCATAGTTTAACTTCCTTAGAGTGCAATAAGTGGGTCACTGCTATGCTATTGCTGAAGGGTTAGATTTCTTTTCTTGGTGCGAGGAAACCAATAGCTTCCCACTTTACTTAGTCCCTACAGGAAGACAGCAGCACAGAGTAAAGTAAGGATAAACAGCAGGCCTGGTTTCTTGCAGGAAAACAGTTACTGCTGTGCTTTTGACACAGAACAAAAGCAGGAAGTAGGGTTTTGAGTTCAGCTTTTTGTGCAAATTCTGCCTTTTTGAGCCTTCCCCTCTTTCACTGCAGTTGAGGTCAGGCAAGGAAACAGGAGAGGGGAGTAGGCGCACATCGTATGGACCTGAAACTTCAGGGGAGCACACTGTAAAGATGTTCCAGGAAGATGGTATGGATACAATCTGTAAGTTAACAAAGCAAAGAGATGATAAAGGTTCATTTACACCTACTGCCTCAAAAGTCTCATGAACCCCAAAACAAAGAACCCCAAATCCCTTATATTCATGCTTCTGAATATAGTGCTTGCCTTGTGGATCATGTTTTTAGGTACATAAAAACCCCTTGGGTCAAGAACACAACAACAGTTCACTGGGTCTGGCCAAAGGTCTGCCTGGCCAAACGTTGCCACAAACAGCAGCCAAAGGAATATGCAAAAAGATCACATCAGATTTGGTACTCCCAAGCTGGGAAGACACTAAGGGAAAGGCTTGTCCTGTTCCTTTTCCCTGCATATCACCTCTTGGCCACTCCAGGATGTTGTGCAGAGGCTTAGGAGGAACAGGCTTACAGTCCAGCCTGCGTCCCACAAGCAATGATGAGTTGGTCTCCTTCAAAATCTTTACTTAGCACAGCTACTATCCTACAGTTAAATTCTCTAAAATCCCATTTCTCTATTAATCCTATTTCAATAAGATAGTGAAGACAAACCCAGAGGGAGTCTACTACTGTTGGTAAGCATTAATTGGTAGTACAATGAAAACTCACACCTCTCCTCACTTAAAAACAAACAAACAATGTAAGACTGGCTAAAGTAAATGCTAGTTCTATCAAGCACGGTGGAATCAAAGCAAAATGAAAACAATCCACAGTAGTGCAAAGCCTACAAATCTGAAGATAACACATTCATCACCAGAGTTGTCATGGTAACTAGACAAGCTATAAATTCTTTGGCACCCCACTTGGATGTTTTAAGCAAATTGCTGTCATTACATCTCTGTGAGTAAGGTTTATGGAATAAGTCTGGTAATAACGTCTTATTACAGCTGTCCATTATCAAACTGTACCAGCTTCTTACTGAATGCTCAAGTTGCAGTGTGCTGCATTAAACACAACCCCCTTGGAGTTGCTGGACACGTTTTCTCTTTCCCTCATTCTCAGAAATGTTTCTATTTCCCTAATCAGAATTCTCCAGAAGATAAAGGCAAGCACCTGACATTTAGATTGGCAGCCTGGGTAATTCAGCTGTTTCCCAAATCTAGGTAGGGAAAGTATGTTGCTGACAAGGCCCTGGCTTCCTTGATCTTGAAATGAAGTCATGCTGAGACAGGAACTAAAACCAGCTGGACCAGACACCTGGTAGTCCAAGGGGTATGCGAGGGGACCAAGATGGGACAAGCAGCAGGGCATTATGTTTGAGGGAGTGAAAAGCAGAGTCAGCACCCACAGGAAGACCTTCTCCTTTCTAACTTGTAATAGATTAACGGCATACCAGCACAAGTCAATTCTGCCTCCTGCTTTCAGCACTGGTTGCTGTCTTAAGTGGCAACGTATTAGCAGTGAAACCAGTTTCAGGTGTGGTAAATCACAACAGATTGAAGCTTTCAGCTTCAAGGAAAACAGAAGTCTCAGCGTAATACGCTGGCAGTTCCCCACCTACCCAGCTGGTCATCTTGAAATTCAGGAATATATGAGGAGGCTTCAGTGTCATTTTAAAGTAGCTTCAAATAAATACATAAAAAGTCAGCCACTCCTACGTTTGGAAATATTGAGATCAAAGCACTTCCTCTGTTGGAGCTGGTGTCCCTGTGGTTATCCTACAAGCCTGTAACATTGCTGTACTGCTCTTCCCTGCAGGCTGTAGGGAAGGAAGGAAAGAAGTAGGTGAGGAGGGAATCCTGTGCTGCTCTGTAGCTGCTTCCCTACCAGCGATACCACACGCTGTGCAGTGTGGCTCAGAAAAGCATTGTGGACCCATCTTTGGAGTCTCCCTGGAGATTCTAAAGACATCCTGTGTTGCTCCTCCCCAGGTTACTTAGCATTACACTGCTCTCATTCAGAACATTCCCCCCTCCTGACAGTTGCCTGCAGAAGAAAGAGGGAAACCGGTTTATCCCAGGAACCAAAACCACAAGGATGAGAGCATTAGAAATGACACACTTTTCACCTTGAAGGACTAACTTAATTAGCAAAACTGCAACCAGAAGGATTGGTTGTTAACCCTGCTCCCCTTTGTAAGCTTCTGGCTTCATTCCCAATCTACCTTTGTTTCTGCAAGCACAGTGGAGATCCAATGAGATTTTGCAGTACAGAAATCACAAGGGCAACGGGTAAGGCAGGGAGTACCTTTTCCACCCTCGCCTGAGGAAGGAACTGTACTGCACTTCTCCAGAATCAGAATGCCTTGCTTTCAGCCAAGTGCTGCGCACCTTTGGGAGGCACATCTCTCAGCACATCAGCAGGAACCAGCAGTCATTGTTTCACATTGATCCAAGAACAGAAAGGCAGTGAGATGAGAAGGTCTGAATGAGAATTTCATTTTGCACAGTCTTTGCTTCTAGGAGGAGGAAGTAAAATTGCCATCTGACTGTTCCCAGCCGACACCAGCACACCCAAAGCCTCAGCTGGTGTGCATCCTGGGGAGAAGGAAGTGCAGAATAAGCTGAAACTTCTCCCTGACCTTCCACACTGTTGCTTTATTCTAACATGCTCCTGAGAGGAAACAATTACTAAGAAAATCTAAGCAGATTAGGACTGTTCTCTCAAAGTGCTGAAGCTGAGGGAGGCCCATACTTTTTTCCAGTGCTAACAAGACAGTCAACAGAAGATGACAGAACCATTTGAACTTGTAGCAGCAGTGCATTTTCTTCCCAAGTAGCAGCCTCATTTCCAACCCCAGCATTGCACAACTGAGAGCCACGGCTTGTGACTACTCAGGAATAAATTCACATAAATTAAAGGCTAGGCTGGTCAGGATTTCTTTTGTTGTTTTTAATAGGCATAAGCATGCTACGAGTCCAGTTCTTTAAGTGCAAAATTATAGTTCATTTGTGTCACACAAATGTTAGAATACAAGATCTAAAACTGAGGTCTTCCCACAGCACCTGAGAACTTTCAGTGCAATTTTGCAGTTGTGCTGTTCCAACTGTTCCAGAAACGCCAGAACAGAAACAGCAGTATTAAAGAACCATTAAAAGGAGAAAAATTAACAAAACCAAACCCACCACACCACGTTAATGGCCAAATGGGGAAAAAGCTGCAGAGCACTTAGAGGTAAATGAAGGCAACTTGTTCTAAGATGAAACAAAAGACACCGCTCACCCAAGTACAGAATTTAAACCACAGAGTAAGTATTTAAAGTAGAATTTTATACCCCTGAAAATAGGGGATTATTCTGAAGCACTTCCATTTACTGACTGCAACAGCTAGCCACTTCATATGTAGATGCCACATTCCTTACCCACACCCTAAAACAGATCTTAATGTAGTATGACATGTAGCAAAAGGACAACCCTTTTCCAACCAATATTGCTTGCACATAGGTAGCGATGACCTCCAGCAATTTCAAAATAGCAAACATCCAATTATTAAACAATATAAATATTGATTACTGAAGTTTTATTTGTAAGTATAAAATCTCTAGGTAAAGCCACGTGCTACAGCCCATCTGTACAAAGGCCAGAAAAAAAGGTAATTCTCTTTTTATAACAAAGTGCTACTGCAGAATTTACTTATTTTTGTGGACATTTCTGGAGAAAGACAGACTGCTTGGCTCAGAGCATTCCTCTACATGGAACCTAAATTCTTTTCAGAACATTACAAAGCAGTTCATTTCACGCTGCTCCATGGAAAAAAAAACAACAAACAAAACGTGTGTTACAGCTGTGCAACCAAACAAATAGGCATATTTCAATTTTCTGCAAACTGTGTCCTAATTTTCACCATTATTTCAGAAGTTTCCAGCTATGTTCAGCTCACACTGAGCACCATCAGATAGTACCCGTGCAGCTCAGGCAGTTTGAGGTTGGTGCTCCAACTGGTTGGGGCTGTTTGAACATTTCGTGCCCATTTGACTTTAATTAACCTGATTTTCTGTCAAATGGATCAGAAAGTAACAGCCAGATATCTTCCCAGCTGAGAGCCTCAACAGTTTCTTAAATGACTCCAGCTGTAAAGCAGCACCTGTCTGTGGCCTCCTAGGAAGCCCCAGTTTAAATATAGTAATCCTGTCCTCTTTTCCCTCCATCAGAGGCACAGGATGGAGTGAAAGAGGGAAAACTTGTAAGGCAAGAGTCCAAAAGAGGTGCTCAACTCCCATGCGGGCTTTAAAATACCTCTTTCTTTATATAATAAGGCTACCATATCAGATTTTCCCAGACATCCTTCTTTTATATCTAGCCACTTTCAAGTAGAAAGAAGAGAACTTGTCCATTTATTTGGGATTTCCAGGTATCAGAGCAAGTGCAGTATCTGACAGCCTGACATACCTGGAAGCCCAAAATGCGTACTCAGAACAACTCCATGTTCAGTGCATCCCTGTGCAGAGAGTGGCACATCCAAAATGCACTGGCTTTACAGCACACATGCTGCACCCTGTGTTCCAGACACAAGGAGAACAGGTCAGAGCTGTCTGTCATCAGGGACATGCAAGACAAACGGCCACTACAACAACGCCTGGCACAGCCTGGATGGATGAGCCCATGCTACGTGTATATACACCCATGTTGCAACATGAAATGCAAGAACCATAAGTACAAAGTTATAGCTGGGGAAAGATGACACCAGGAATTTTATCAAATATACCTCTGGATGTTCCAGGTCAAGCTCCAGTATTCTGCATTACATCAAGGTAAATATGGCATTCAGTCTTACACTCAATTTTTCCGTACAAAATCAGGTATTCCTATTTGTATGTCCGAGACAGCTTTTGGAGTTAGTCCATAGTACTGAAGTGCATCAGAATCAGATTTTAAGCATTTGTTCAGCAGCTGCTAAATGAAAAAGAAAATTTTCTGTAGCTGGTGGAAATCGCTTTTGTTTCAGAGCCTCAGAGTTCAGAGTTGGTTTCTCATTGCCATCAGAAACTTCAGTAAGTGAGGCTAAAGTAGACAAGATTTCTTTTGTCTTCAGAGAAATATCCTTCAAGAACAGAAAAAATCAAGCAACCATAAATACAGGATCAGGTATTTTAAGTTTTTAACATTTGTTTTAAAAATGATAAGGAATAAAGAAAAAAATGAGACAAATAGTTGATTTGAAATAATGGCCCTATTTATTCTATTGCAAATTTGCAACAGCTCTTCTCTGGTGCAATACTGACGAAAGGAGCAGCTGATAGAACACAGACACTCCACAGATTCCTCTCTCTGGTCTAACTGAGCTCTTTTGACTGTGCTGCTCAGTTCTGAAATGGGTGGCAATCTATTAAATAGGGGAGGAAGTGAAAAAAAAAATCTTAAATCAGGCTTTTATAGCTGAGAAATCATATATCAGTAGGAATTATTCAGTAGTATTGATAATACCATTGACAATGTTTTGAGCAAAACACATGCTCTGTAGGATAACACGGTGGAGTTAATTTTACAGGAAGTCTTAGACTCAGTGAAAATTCTGAAGCTTCTTCAGCAATGTGGTTACCCGAGAGATAATATAAATCAAACAGGTTATCCCTAGAACTATCTGAAGAATAAAGATGTTCATTTGTAAGAAAGTAGAGGATACAAGACATGGACTCTACACGAAGCCAATTACCAGTAACCATCTTCCTGCTGCTTCCTCTACTCTTGCCAGATTTTAACTGATAGAAGTAATTTAAATGAATTAAAAAGAATAATAATAATAATAAAAATATTAACCTTAATGACTTGGCTATCCGATTTATCTGGATCTTCTGCAGATTGAACAATTAGTTGCCCAATTTCTTTGTGAAGTTTTCCCATTGTCATTGCCTCTGAAAAAGAAAAAGAACACATTCATGTAAAAAGACCATTCCCGCACTATCTAGAAATGTATACGAACAGCAAGACAAGACAAGGAGTCCTCTTCATCCCTGTCATTTGATATCTGTCTGCAAAGGCAGTAACCTGACGTAGCCATGCTGGCACAGGCCAACTGTCCACCTCTAAGGCAGCCCTAAGCAGACACCAAGGAATAGCAAGGTGATCAACACATACAAGCTTCCCATTCAAATAGTTTCCAATCTTCAAGTATTTCAGGCAATGCTTTTCTAAAGACTCATGTGATACCCCTGCATTCAGTAATCCTCAGCTGAATGTCTCTCCCACGTAATTATTAAAGATAAATGTTTTCAAATGTTTTCAAATCTCAATTATACATTTGTTGGAACTGAAAGCATGTCTTTCCAAGTTTCTCCAGTCTTCCAAGGCCTCAGTAAAACAGAAAGACAGAATCTTCCCTCTTACATTTTCAGTATCAGTGTGGAACAAGGATCAAGACTGCTTGAGGTTCAGCAGTTACTATCAATTCTGAGATAAACAGACCTCAGATCCAAAACATTAAAAGCAACCAACCTTTTACTACAGGGGAAATGGTGATCTCACTGTCTGCCAAATTCACATACACATCGTAGAGGTCTGGTCTACTGTTCACTTCAGAATCTGTAAATCCAGCAATGTAACCTGGAGAGCAGAGTTTTGTTAATGTCATGATTTTAGTCTTGCTTGATAAATAAAAACAAATCCAAGACATAGTGGAAACCCCTACTACTATGTGTAATACAAAAAGGTTATCAATTTGAAACGTTAAACTCTTTCTACTTTACTACTTAATTTTTTATCTGCAAGTGAAAAACCTACCAACTTCCTTAAAAGAATATCCACTTGAGCTCCTTGTCACCAAGTCACTATTACATTACAACTGAAGAGTGAAAACAGCAGGATTTCTTGTTTACAGCATACCAGTTGAGCAAGCTTGGAACAACTTTCCTCTGTGAAAGACAGGCAGCTGAAACAAGTACTCCTGGTAATGCAGAGGAAATATTGAAGATGAGTGGTCTCCTTGTTCATTATGCTGTACAGAGAAGCCTTGTACCTGCCACACTGTGTCATGCTAACCTTTGTATAAGCAAAGGGCCCCTTTCTGCAGAATAAAAACCTGGAAATTCTGACTTAGGAACTGAAAAAAAGAAAATACTAAAAATAAAGTTACTAGCTGTATGTAAAAGTCTGAAAACAAATAGCATATCTAACGTGGATTGCTTGTGTGCAACAGTATGGCTTTTTAATCCATCTGATTATAATGTCAGAAGATCCTCAAAGCCTCTTTGCCTTAGGGGTAGGCTGATGGGGATGCACCCAGAAACACCAAATTAACTAGTTATCCTCAAACATACTTGTTTAGTTATTTGCTTTTTTTTTTTCCTATAGAAAATTACATGGTTTACCTTGGAACAACAGCATTAGCAGTAATACCACTTTTGCCCCAAAGAGCACTGGTGTAAGACATCGCAGGAATAAAAAATGAAATTAAGTTCTGTTCATATTTGATTAATAAATTGTTACTACCTGTGCAGTCTTTTAAGGCTTCCACTTCCTCTTCATTTAGATGTACATATGAATGAAGAATTGACCAGTCCTGCCGATGCCACACTAAAGCAGGCAAAGTCCTAAGAAATGAGATCAGTAGTTAACACACAGTAGACGTCTACCTGCACTAAAGTTTCACAATACGAAATGCAACTCATAAGGAAGAATTAACATGACTAGGTCTCATTCAGTATGTGTATGCACTAACTACAGAGGTTTCTGCTATCAGTGCAAGCAGAATTTATCATTCATTACACAGTCAAACTTCTTTGTCTTAACTAAGCACAATGGCTAAAGCCCTACAAGGGACTTTAGGGGATTTCAATAAATATATTTAATTGTATACTGATTTTTTTCCCCAAAATTTGGCCACTCTCAATGAAAATTCAAGATTTGTTTGACTTCTAGGAGTAGGTGGGGAGGGACTGACAAAGTCATACTGTACCTGGTAAATTCCTGGATGGCTTCTATTCTAGGATGGTACACCACAATCCTCTTCTTTAACATCAGTGCTGTATATAAGATAACTGTTTCCATTCCAAACTGAGATACTATATCTAAAAGAGAATGGAAAAATATTTTATAGAAAATATACACACCGATGATTTCATTTGTTTAAAGAAGCTCAAGAACAATACAGATAACACTCCACACTATTTACTTGAAAAGCATATTGAAAATTGGATTGTAATTTACACTGTACAAAAGAAATCATAACAGAGACTTCTGATATTAGTTAACCTTTAATGGAACCAGCAAGGTAAGCCTTCCGAGCATCAAAGTCTTTGCTGAGGAAGGATCCATTTTCTTCACTTTGGCAGATCCCTTTTGTAAGGACTGCAATGTAACTCTCCATCATTTTCACGGGACTTCCATGCTTCAAGTAGATTCTGTGTGCACAGAAAGAATCTGGGTTTTTGACTGTAATCAGTACCAGCAGACGTGAATAAAATGGCGGTATCACAAAGAGAATCTATTTGCCAAGAATTCTTATTTTGGACACTTGGTTGAGGTTCTAGACACTAAAATAGGAGTCTCTTGACATGCCTACAAAAACTTGTCTTTCAGGATCAACAGCTAACTTGTATTTTAAGCACACCATTTTGCAAAGGAACTAACATTTAATAACACAGAAATGTTATAACACAAAGGGCTAAGCAGGTGTCCAGACTAAGGATTCTTTGCACACATAGAAGATATCTGCTTTATGGAAGAAAAACTACTGTAGTAACTCCTAGTATTAATGTAGATCACTTGACCAGTTTTTTTTGTCTACTATCCACATACCATTAAGAATTCTCCCATACTTTGAAAGAATAATGTAAATTTATGTCCTTAACACTCACTAAAAACAAACGAAACTGTTAACTGTCTTTCAAGCAACAGAGAGACATTGTAGTCTAATTACGGGCTAAGGTCAGTTAACTACCTGCTTCAATTTTAGCTAGATACAAAGTTATATCACATTTGAAACTTATTTACCGTTGGTAAATCATACTAGGCCTGAAGCTTCTAATACCTACTGCATGAACTCAAGCTCAAATCAAGCACAACTCCAGAGTTCATACCATCTGTTTCAGTTTGTAGGACTGAATTTCCAGCAGATTGTTAGACCAAGTGCTAAAACGACAATGACATTTAATCTTTTGCCATGGCAAGATCAAAGCACATATGTAGCATCACTGAAAGACAGCTTTTATACAGACCTACAGAGTATCCTAGTGAAAGCTGCATATTTCTCTGGGTTGAAGTCTTTGGCCGTCAGAACAATGGAGAAGTGGGTCACCTGGGCAAGGCACACACAGGAAAAAAAAACAGAGCTTATTTAATGACCCCATAGGGACAGCAATTGTTACATATTGAACTTTCTGCAGTACTCAGTCAAGATGCTTTAATACAAATGAAGTGAGTTAAAGCAGTAGATCTAAGTTCCTACCTGCAGAGACAGCTGAACTAATGGATTTCTGACGTGACTTATCTCCATCAAGTGAGATCTAGTATATATTATCATTTGCTTAACATACTGAATATGCGTTGCTTTCTTTTACTGTCAGAAGACTAGTTTAGAGGAGAGAAAAGCATTTTCCATCCCCACAGTGGGCAGAAAACTTCTAGAATTTGTGGTCAAAGGAGGCTGTGCAGGCAGACAGCACAAACAGAAAGAGACTGGAACAAAATCACAGACAGCAGGCTGGCAAACAGAACAGCTCTTCAACTTCCCGAACTAAAACAATCATGGGCTAGAACAGCACAAGGCTAACAGTCTGCAGACAAGGACCAAGCTCACACATCCTCCTTAAATAGCATCTCCTACTGTCTTTGAGACAGAACTAGGTACATTTTTATGCTGTTAAGCTTCATAGCTTATAGGAGCTTGAAGTGAGGAAAGGCAAACAATGTTTTGCAATAGGTGTTCAAAATTACCACATCGTACTGCTACTTAACCAAGTAGGATGAAATATAAAAATGGAAGGAACTTATCAGACAACTTAATGATCTTTATAGCAGGGAAGGTATAGAAGATAAAGGAGCAAATGCAGTGTTCTGGTCCTTAATGAATTAGAAAAGAAAGTACCTAAACAATGTTACTCTAGGTCACTACAAACAAGATTTTGGACAATTAGAAAGACCATTTGTAGAACTTTTTTGATCAAACAAAAAATGTTGAACCTGAGGTGCAGTAACTAGAAATAAGAGCAGCTCCATTTTTACACTTATCAGTTCGGATTCCATGCATCTCAGTCTTTCCCAAAAGCAGAGTCAGTAGGGCAGCTGGGTAGGAGCTGCATCTGTGCACCTACAAAACCTCACAGCTCTTAAGGCAGCACACTGTTTACAGTTAAACAGCAGAGGAAGCACTGCACAAGTCTTCCTCGTGCTCTACTGAGAAGCCTGCAGGCCCAGCCCTACCTTCCTCAAGGCTGGAGAGTCCTGAACTTCCACGGTAGTGATGTAGAACCACGTCCTCTTGTACTGGCCGAACACAAAGGTATGAAGCAGCTTGCTCTCATCCGTAAGGCAGCATTTCCGCAGCAACAGAGTCCTCAGCTCAGCTGTCACAGACGGATAACACCAAACCCACAAAGCATCTCCGTTGGTGTCTTTTTCTACGGTGGAAAGACGGGCACCGTGAGAACGACAAGCAACGGCAAGGAAGCCAATTCACTGCTTAATCAGAGCTGTTTTCCCGGCATCAGATTAAAACTCCATCCTCCACATCCAGCACTCGCGCTGCAGGTTGGTCAGCGTTCCCCACTTCCGAGCTCACCCCGCCACAGCCCGGGCCTCACCGCCCCCTCGGCCGCGACCCGAAGCCCCGGAGGGCACCGCCGGGGCCGGGCCGGCCCTTACCGATCAGCCCCACACCCAGCAGCAGCTGCGTCTCCGGCTCTGCCATCTTCCGGCCCCGCGCCCCGCACCGCCCGCCTTCCGCCCGCTCCGCCCCACCCCGCCCCGCCGGGCCGCCATTTGCTGGCGCGGCCCTTCCCAACCGCCGAGCTGCCCTCTCCATCCCTCTGTTCCCTTCCTCATCTGTTATGTCCCTTGTCTCTCTATGACTCAGGAGACAACTGAGGAGAACCGTGACGCTGAACGAAGTTGTGCTGCCATGCGCGCATCGCTGACAGCCGCCTGTTGAGGTTACGTCGAGAAGCTGCGCCCAAATACCCCGTGTTCACAAAGGCTTCTGCCTAAAGAGCATCATTAGGGCAGGCAGTATTCACAAAGCTCTTCCTGAGTAACTTCGTGCGAGGACATACTAGCGTGAGAACAAAACCATCTTGTTTTACAGCCTGTAGGAACAATTATACCCAAATACTATGGAGAGAAGCCATAGTGTGCAGACATCGCTAAAGCTGGAGAGCTGCAATAGGTGAGGGAGAATAGTTTGCCTAACTTCTGAATTACCTGGGGTAACATCAGGAGCTCTGGATTCAGAGAATCACTGGATGGCTTAGCTTGGAAGGGATCTTAAGGATCACCCAGCCCTACCCCTGCCCTGGGCTGGGAGCCCCACAGACCAGCTGCCCAGTGCCCATCCAGCCCAGCCCTGATCACCTCCAAGGATGGGGCAACCACAGTTCTCTGGGCAGTCCATGTCATGGCCTCACCGCTCCAAATAAAGAATTTCCTCTCACGTTTAATCTAGATCTTGCCTCTTTCAGTTTAAACCTATCCCCCTTCCTCCCATCACCATCAGACCATAAAAAGTTGGCTCCGCTCTCACTTATAAGCTCACTTTAAAATAATCCGATCCAGAATTGTCAGAGTCAAGCCTGGAAAGCTATCAGGAACTTTGGAGAGGTTTAATAAAAGTGGAGTGGGCTTCCTGAACAGCAAATGATGCAATTAAAGCAAAATAAATATGCAGTAGCGCACCCACAGCCCACTGCTGGTATACAGGTTTCCTGCAGAGAAAGCTGCGAGGTGCCAGGGTAAGCAATGGGACAGTGGCACAGGTATGGGTGGACTTCCAGTGCATGAGGCCACGCTTCAGACCCAGGCAGTGTCTGACGGTCTTCTTACAGGATGTTAAATTAATGACATTGACTCACGAAGAAGACTGGTGCAGCACTAGAAATAGCTTAACGAAGGCTGTACTGAATGTGGTTTGAAGCTGAAATATCAGGACTTTAGGAGACAGCACAGTTTGCAACTGTATTAAAATGCTTTGGTGTCAGTCAGTAGCGTGGCCTGGTGGAGAACCCTGCACACAGCACAGCGCTGTTCTCAGAGATACGAAGGACACACGGACATGGAGGAACCCGAGTGACGAGAGGCAGAAAAGCAGAGTTGCTTTCTTTTCCTTGTTTCAATTCTCACGCAGCGCAGTGAAAACCACTGAACGTCGAGGGGCTGTTACATAGATACACCACACAACTTTCAGACAACTTCATGTCAAAACAATATTTCACGCCCGACTGCTGCTTCCCAAAGCGCTCCTCCGCACTCCGCCACCTCACAGAACGCCCCACGCAACAGAACGAACTTCCGCTTCCGGCGACGTCAGCGCGCGCAGCGGCGGTACCCGCCCTTTCCGGCCTCGCGGGCTGCTGCCTGAGCACGGAGCGCGCCTTCGCCGCCGCCCTGTGAGAAGAGCTGAGGCCGCCGCCATCATGCCGGTGTACTTCCAGCGGCCCGAGAACGCCCTGAAGCGGGCGAACGGTCAGTGCGGGCCGCCCCCTCCCTCCCCCCTCGCGGCTTCGCCCCCGCGCGCCTGAACGCGGCCCACGCCGTGGTTTCACAGAAGTCTTGACTGTACCTATGAAGGGGCTTATCTAAATTAAGTTTTCAAAGGTTTAAAATCTTGGAA
>JANHGO010000012.1:8207850-8237331 GCA_024606505.1 Aquila spilogaster
ATGGACATTCTCAGCTTTGGATCCTTTCACAGCAAGACAGGCGCAATTCCCACGCTCCACGCAGAGACACCCTCAGCCTTCAGTTACATGAATTTCTGTGACCACTAGTCTTCTTCCTGAATACAAGAAGTACACAAAATACAGTTGTCTTCCGCTGGGTTTTTCTTTCTTCCTTAACTAGTTTTGGACCAGAAAGTGTCCCACATTTTCTTTTCTCACATGAAAAAATTAAATTCTGTAATGCGTTAGAAACAATGGGGACAATAGAGAAAACAGAATTTTGATATGTGGTTTCTAATGAATTTTGCAGAGGAAGAGATGAATGTAACAAGTAAAAAATTTAAAAAATATCATTTTTTTGTGTGTAAATGCACTATAACTTGAATGTAAATATGTGCCATTTTAATCCTGCATATAGTCAAAGATGCAGTGCAGCTACATAGCAGTAACAAGCATGAAGAACTTTCATTCCACTTGGGAGATGGTAAAAACATGAACCCCAATAGTGTACTTACTGGAGCTTAATGACAGTCTTCTGTCATTTAAAGCATTGCTTATTTGCTTGAATCTGTCTCCAGGAAAAACTTAAAAGGTGAAATGTTGTACTGCTTGAAAACAATGTAGCATATCTCTAGCTATAATAATAAATCTTAATATTGACTAGCAGTGGGTGTGTTGCTTTGCTTTTCTTTCACTTTTTCCCCAAAGAGTCCTGTTTCTCTACTTTGAAGAAGTTGGATAAGTTGCATTGCTGTAGAAACTATCTTCTGTACCTTTGCTCACAGCTAGCAGTTATCAGCTGCCGCTGCCTTTGTGTGCATAGGCCGTAGACGGTAAGTAGCGGGTATGCTGCTGAAGGGCTGGATAAATCGATACAATACTGAATGGGTTTGTATTTTTCATTTTCTGCCCTTTTGAGCAGGGGAAAAGACTTTAAGATAAACAGAAGCACGAGGGAACCACCTTGGCAAAGTGGTTGTTGCATCCCAAGTCAGCTTTACAACGGGTATCGGCGCTGCAACGTAAGGGGAAGGATGAAAAAACGAGCCTGACGTTGTGGGGTGCCCGGTGATGCTTCAGGCGTCACTACTTGCAAATCTCTCTTCGGTCCCAGTATTTTAGTTCTGTTTTGTGTAAATCCACTAGCATCCATGCAATTTTTCCAATACACCTGATCTCCTGGACCTACAGTACTGTGAAGCGAAGGCCCTGCGCGGCTCGGCGATGGAGCGTAACGTGCCGGTGGTGTTGGTGGCGGCCGTCTGCGCGCACAGACCTTTTACCTGGCTGTTATCTTTCTCCTACCTTCGTCATTTTAAGTCGGTGTGGAGGGCGCAGGGGGTTTCTCTGCAGTCCTGCTCCTCGACTCTTGCCTTCCCGGGTCGCGCAGGGGGGAAACCGAGGGAAGGGGAAAAGGCGATCGGACCTTTCCTAACCGCGGTCCGCCTCCCCTCCCTCCGGGGCCTGCCCTGAGGGGACTCCCGGCCTGCAGACCGCGGCCTCTGGCTGCCTCTCCGCCCCGGGCCCAGCCGACAGCAGCCTCCTTCCCTCCCTCCCTCCCTCCTCCGCGGCGCCTCAGGGCGGGAAGGCGGGAAGGCGGCCCAGGCGCCAAGCCGACCCCGCGGGTGGGGGGGATCCCGGCGCGGCGGCACCGTGCCCGGGCGGAGCGTGCAGCAGCCGGACCGTCCCCCCGCGGCGCCTTCCGCTTGCAGCGGCTCCATGGAGCCCAACCTGCGGTTCTGGAGGACGGAGGGCCAGGTCAGGGGCTGGGGGGGAGCCGGGGAGGGCGAGGGTGGGCGGGCTGGCTCCGAAATAACGCCTCGCCTCCCTGAAACGTGTGTCCGTCAGTCTTTTTTCCAGAGGTTTCTTCTCTGGGTGGACGTCTTGGATCCCCTGCTGCTCCTGAAATCCTCCGTGAGTACCGCGGCTGGGCTTCGCCCGTCGGGGTGTCGGTGAGGGCCGGGGCTGGCGGCGGGAGGTTTGGCAATCGACCTGAACCAGCTTTGGCTTTGCTAAGGGCAAAACAGCGGGGCGGGCTGTTCGTAAATAATCTGCTGCTTCGGCTGGAGGACTGACTGGTGATGGGGAGCTGTGGCAGCGTCGGGGAAGGCAGGTTTGCTGAAATGCATCGCAGGCACCCAAAATCTGTGCTGGCTAATCCGCACACCCGTCCTTAACCTGGAGCTCGTGAAGCTCTTTGATTCTCCTCCAAGTGAAAGGAATCCTCCCCTGGGAGGGAGCACAGCTGGTTTGCAGGCCCTTTCTATACCAGAGAACGATTACTACAATTTTAACATTAACTGTTTAAAGTGTGACACTAAACACATTGTCGGTCACAAAGTGTGGCTTCTAAACTTCAGGGACTGTCATGACAGCAAAATTCTGGGGAAGATGCGCTTTTCTGTCAACCCACTCCTCTATAGTTTTGTCAGGGGTGGCAGAGGAAGAAGCACAGCACATTGTATGAGAGTCGGCTGGCTGGTCAGTGTGTTAAAGGAATTTTTGTTTATTGATTTGTTAGTTATTTTTTAAGGGAAAGCTCCATTAAAGCAAAAGAACACTGTCAAAATGTGTCTACATGAGATACGTCCTTGTCACTTGCAGAGTGCGTTGTGTATATCTATTTATCTCTCTCTCTGTATGTGTATATATGGTACAAATATATATCTCCATCTATATTTACATATACAAATAATATAATTTAGTAAATGTACATTACATATATGTAAACGCCAACAAGAAAATTTTATAGTACATTCAGGATTTGGAGATCTGGCATTAGTTGACACCTCCTTGAATTAAAATACACTGTTGCAAAGAGAGATGTGCCTGTTGAAGAAAAGTCAGATCATCTCACAGATTCTTCTAAGTGGGGCAGCTTTTTGTGTAGGCTATGGATAAATACATGAGGTTACAGTTCTATTCGCTTTGTTTAAGTGTACCTGTTTTCCATAATTAAAAGCTTAAGCCAAGCTTCAAGGAAGAGTGTAAGATGCAAAACTTATTCACTTGATATTTGTGAACAGGCAGGAACATCTAATGATGTCGTGACTCATTTCTGGTAATTTTAAAAGTCTGGTTTGGAATTTCTTTTTAAAATAGTCCTATAGGTGCCTGTGGGGATGTCAGATGGTTGCTTCGGTGGCAAATCTTTGAATTTGCCAGCACACATGGATAACTTTAAGTACAAGAATAACACTTGATTTCAGTGAGGTTTTTCGTGTGCTTAAAGTTCAGGTGCATTTATGTAATGGGTTGAAGGTTGATACTTAAAGGGACTAAGGGGGCCTGAATATTCTGAAAGTTTTTATGACTCTGAATTAGTTGTGTGTCCAGATGTGTTCTTGCTTTAACTGTTTTGGTGAAGGACAGGTGCATTAGCTTGATGTTCTAGATTTGTATTTAATGTATCTTGTAACTGATACATTGCACCGTAGAATGTTGAGATCTCAGTTATTTTCTTCCCATTGGTTTGTTTTTTTCTCAAATATAGGATGAAATAAGAAGAACCAGGTTATTGCTACAAAACAGTGGAAAGACGCTAAGTGAGCCCGTACAGAATGATCAGGTATTTTAGAGTGCAGTTTGTAGAAAATAGAGGTGTCTTTTTTTTTATGGCTGAAATAGTTGCTATTAGTATAATATCTAGCAGACAGAATACTGAGATGCAGATACAAGGGATAACACAAGAAAAACTCATTACTACAGAGATTTTTCTAATCTATGAATCTAGTAGGAATTTCTTTGGATGACTACTGGTACTGAATTGCAGTAGTTTTATCCTGAAGAACGCTAGGTTGTATATCATATAGCTGAGTTTAAAAGACACTCTCGGATCACTCTAGGAATCATTACTTTAAGCCTGACTATCCTCAGCTGGGATGATATAGGTGGGTGATAAACATGTAAAATGCTTACTGAGCTCATTTTGAATCTTTGATGTTGCATTGTCACATAGAGGGCAGGCTGGTTTGATTTCACATCTCATAAAATGAGCAGTAGCAGTACTTGGGTGGAAAACTTACTTGTGGAATTGCACTGCTTTCATGCTTAGCCCTCGCTTCGTTAGGAGGAGTCTTTCTTTTGATTCACTGTGGGCTTGGCTCTTCCCATGTGGCATTTTGTATCTTCTGTGTCAAAGTCTGAAGGGAGAAATAAAAAATTCCGTGATTCCAGAAAAGCTGAAGTCTTAACAGAAGTGTTTAGGCTTTTAGCCATATTTAAGAATTGTTGTTTTCTGTTTTAAAATATCTACTAGTTTAACTTTTAAAAATTAACTTTCTGTTCTGCTATAATTTGTACTTTGCTCCTGTTACACAGCACATGGGATGTGAGTTAGTTATATTCAACAAGGAGAATATGGAGAGAAATTTTAGGGAAAAAATAATTAAAGGGGTGTACGGCATTCCATATAAAACTAAGTTATTGGGGGAAAAAAAAGGTATAATAAATTTAGAAGGAAGATTTTACCCAGTCTCTTCTGAAACTTGGTTACTAACCTACTTTTCAAATTGTTTAGACAAAACAAGCCTTCCTACTAAGCCTGGTAAGTTTACAAAATATTTAGAAATCTTTTTTTTTCTTTCTTATTCAAGTATGGCAAAGGTGGTCTAATTTGACTTTTGTTTTTTTAAGTCCAGTGTACATCCTGATACAGACAAGATAATTCCTGTTTTGTTTAGACCTCCGGGTAAGTTCCCTAAAGAAAAGTTTTGTGTATGTGACTGAATCATCAAAGGGGAATAGCTCATAGTAAATAGCCACTGTGATACTACACTGATACACCTCTCCATATGGAAAAACAAGTAGACTCTTACTTCTGTTAGTTGCATTGTCATGTCTGTTGAATATTTGTTTATTTCTACGGTCCTCCTGAGGAACTTTTCCCACAGTTCATCTGCTCAGCTAGGTGGAAACAGTCTGACTGGTCTCTGGTTTTAGTTGCTACAGAATGAGTTCCCAGATCCCCCCACATGTAAAACAGTCTACTATAAGCTAAGTTTTCACTTGATGAATGTGGCTACTGCATGAGTTTACTTGCTGTGGTGGCAGATAAAGTCTGCTTGGGGTGATGTTTAGGGAGCCAAGACAGCACAGGTTGTTAATCAGATATAACCATACTTAGGCTATTTACTCATTATCTCGTATAACCACTCACAGCTGTGACGGCCTTTGTTGCCGCCTGTCTCTTTTTGAACAGAGTGAGGAGAAGCAATTTCTGTTCAAAGCTCAGTTGTGTAGGTGCTGAGTAGCCAGGTTGAGTGAGTTCATAAGGGCTCCTTTTGGCTATAAGCTGTGACCAGGTATTCTGGCTTCTTGAATGAAGAATGAGAGGCAAAGGTTAGAATTTAAGTCCATGATGATGGTTTTTTTGTGGGCAGTGTTTTACATAGACCTGAAACTAGAAGGGGGAAGTAAGGGGAATTTTCTGCTCAAAATCTAGCCTTGGCAGTTATTTTTACTGAAATGAAGTTTTCTTTCTTTTTAGCCTTCCTGCCCATATCTCTTCCATTGGTGAGTAATCATGAAAGATGCTAGTGTACCACAGGGCTTACATTTTTCCAAATCCAGGGGTTAGAGGGAGGGAGGGAATAGAAGGTTTTAGGCTTTAGGTATTTTCAGCACAATCTTTTTAAAAGACATCTATTTTATGGGAACTGCCGAATAATCTAGAAATTGAGCCCTTGGGGAATCTCATTAGAAGTCCAAACCTGTTAGCTACCTTCTTCAGCAGTATTCAAAGAGATTGTTTGTGCATGAAGGTCAGCTTTCTGATGCAAGGTGAAATTTGCTGGGCGTTAAGAGCAAGGCCTGGTTTTAGTCTGTTTAACCTAAAAAACCTGGAACTGCAGTAGGAAGGAGTCAGAGCCTTGTGTTCTGTGTTTCAGACCCAGAATACAAATTTTTTCTTGCGTAGACTGTGCATTTGCAAGTAAGAAGTGGTGTTGTCAAGAAATTGTAAAAGATGTAAAAATAAACTCTTGTTACAGTGCTCAAAAATTGTACCATTTTGTTTGATAAAATTTGTAGCTGCAATTATATACGTGTTTATTTATTTAGATGTGTTTGCCTTTGGTTTTGGCATGTGAATATACATACTGAGATATGTCATTCCATATAGAGATTACAGCATGAACTTATATGGCACTACTAGAAAGTATAACTGCCATCAAGACTTCCATTAAATTCACTAAGAACAGTAACAGGATTAACAGAAGTATTTCTTTTTGATGTTTACAGCTTAATGCTCTTTCGCAGATGTGGTTAGATTCAGCACTGGCATTAATAATAAAGGTAGCTGATCCACTAATATTAAATTAATTGCTGATCCTCCTCTGAGGCTTTGGACATTCCATGCCCTCCTCTTATTCAATATTTGCCATATCTTGACTGACTCTGTACTTTAAGAGTGTTCCACACCTGGTAGGCCAGACCTCAAGAAAGGCTGTGGTTTATTAAAACCGAAGTTCTTATTCGCTGTCTGAATTGGGAAGTAGAATCTTTTATCTTGGATCAGGTAATCTAGTATTTATATCCCCACTAGCCAAAACAGTCTGACCCTTTCTCATTCGCTACGTTAATTACATTTTTACTAGCTTACTTATTTTCTTTGCATCTATTTAAGCTTCTGTCGCGGTTTAACCCCAGCCAGTAACTAAGCACCACGCAGCTGCTCACTCACTCCCCACTCCCCACCCCCCAGTGGGATGGGGGAGAGAATCGGGGAAAAGTAAAAAAAGTGAAACTCGTGTGTTGAGATAAGAACAGTTTAATAGAACAGAAAGGAAGAAACTATAATGATAATAATAATAATAAAATGACTACGAATAAAAGGATTGCAATATACAGAACAAGTGATGCACAAGGCAATTATTCACCACTCGCTGACTGATGCCCAGCCAGTTCCTGAGCTGCGATCCCCCCCAGGCCAACTCCCCCCAGTTTATATACTGGGCATGACGTCACATGGTATGGAATAGCCCTTTGGCCGGTTTGGGTCAGCTGTCCTGGCTGTGTCCCCTCCCAACTCCTTGTGCCCCTCCAGCCTTCTCGCTGGCTGGGCATCAGAAGCTGAAAACTCCTTGCCTTAGTCTAAACTCTATTTAGCAACAACTGAAAACATCAGGGTGTTATCAACATTATTCGCATACTGAACCCAAAACATAACACTATACCAGCTACTAGAAAGAAAATTAACTCTATCCCAGCTGAAACCAGGATAGCTTCACAGATACAAATGCATTTTTTTATTTTGGGTAAGAAAGCATCTTGCCCAAATATTTTTGCACACAGAGTTTTAGTCACCGTGTCTCTGTGTTTTATACTGCATAGAAAAAGTGAATATGTCACATTTGTGGCAAGAAAGTGAGTTAACCTAGAATCAAGGGAAATGGCTCCAGGTGCTGACTGGAGCCTTTGACGCTGCTGCAAAGAGTAACATAGCAGTTCTCTTTGTACTCTAGCCCACTACTGCTCACCAAGAACTTCTAGACTCATCAAACCTAATTTTCTTGTGGGGTTTTCCTCTTAGGTTATTACTTCATCTCTTCAGCACCGGGCAAAGCAAACTTTTTTTAGTCAGGTAATTATGTCTTCCTTTCTGCATTTACAAGTCTTCTAGTCTCAATCCCAAATTCATTTTTGCTTATAATCTCTCCTTTCTGCAGTTCGTGTTTCACATGTATACCACAGGATTTGCCCTATTAAATGGAAATGGTACCGCAAAGGCTGAAGTATGTGTCAATTTTTATTTTTTAAATCATCTGAGTTGTACAAGACCATTTTGAACATGATTTGCAAGTGTTTTACAAATGCACTTATGGAGTATGTTTCTTCTGTCCTTCTTAGGAGTACTCGCTTCAACAAAAGCAGATCTTCTGCGGCTTGGGAGCCATTACCTATGCAGCATGTATTGGTGTATGTATTTGCTTAATGATTGCTTTCCTAATAAGCTCTCTTGGGAAGGACTAGATGCCGAGATAATCACACTGCCAGATATCCTTCAGGATTGTGCTTTAATGCTCTGCTCTGATGTCTTGCCCCAGAACTGTTGAGAATAAGAATTTTCCTGATCATCTGTCAGCCAATACCTTGCTTGGCTTCCTCTGATGCTTCCTCTTGTGTCCTTTTCTTTATTATTCTGCAAGCTTAGAAAATGGGTGGTGAGAGGTAATGGCCAGGGATTTACAACCACAGAGTAACCCACTGGGTTGTTGTAGTTGATTTTTTGATGTGGTGCTGTGAAAGAGATCTGTCTAGCTCTAAAAAAGTGGTGACATCTGCAGGCATCTGTACTGGATTGAGTTAGCTCAGATCCCAGAAGCAGCACAGCCATGAAAATACTGCACTGGAGGGCTACCTGGCTAGCTCTGTGCTGCGTAGGAGTAGGAATTTGTGGTTTCCTACATGAGAATGAGCTCTGGTATCCTTATGACACTCATTGCAAGTGTAGATGCCCCTGTAATTAATTTCCTCACTCTCCACACTAAACAGTGATTTTTATAAGCCTTGTCGCAGAAAATTATGGCTGTTCCTGCTTTTGTTAGATGGCCTTTCACCTCTGTCCAGTAGGCAAAAAACAGTTGGGCCAGCAGTGCTCAGGACTTCACAGAGGTCTGATAAGGCAGCTATGCCCGTGGGTGAATGTGGGAGTTCTTCCCCTTTGTCCTCCAAAGGAAACTCTGAGCACTTGCTGGTGTCCTGGCCATTTATTCCTAAATGAAACTTCCTGAAAGTGTATTATGGGACTATAGAAACTGCAGAGAATCAGGAACAACTGTACAAGTGGACCAGGTGTCCTGTTTGGCAGAGAGAGCAGTATGTGTCACAAGGCAGTTGGACAGATGTCCAAGGAATATTAGTCAGAGGTAATTGTTTTCCATTTTCTGTCTTTGTATTCATACTGCTATTGTCCTATACATAATAATGTTTAATGCTTTTTTTTATCACAGTATTTTGTATTCTTATCTAAAAGAGCGATTACAGATACCTTCAGTAACTAGAGAAGATACGTATTTTGTTGGAATGTTAAACCAAGGCATTTGTTTATTTTTATAGGTGGTAACTATGTACTAAGTCACAGATTTATTTTCCTAAACTGTTGCACGTACTGAAATACCGCACATATTTTTTTAATAAAAGGTGCCTGTTTGTTTCCTCCCAATGCCTTAGGCTCTTCCTCTTGTCTTCATGAATCGATACACATTGAAGAGTTCGTTAACACAACTAGTCGTCAAAAAACTTCTACCTGCTCCTCTTTTTGGTGAGTATAAAGAAACTGTACATCGTGCAGCTGGTCTGAGGGCCATTTGCTGCCTCCATCTGCCTGTAGAATTTTCTCGCCCTTGCACAGATGTGGTCTGACTGTTTCCTAGCCTTCTTCTCTGACTGCCTTTGCTGGGTACCGTCCTTTCTGTGTGAGAGTTAATACTCACTGATCAGTGTAGCTGACCTCTATTTGATGCTTGCTGGTTTTTAGGTTTAGAGCTGCAGAGCACTTTTCTGACCTTTGTATGCATGACATGCAACTGTTTCTCCAAAGATATCCAGGGATGCAGTTGGCATTTTTCTTTGGCTTGGACATTACACCAGAAACTATCAGGACTGCCAGGAGGGATCAGAGGGCAGTAGCTCTCGAACTGGCGTGGCCTGGTGTGGCACATACATGACACTAGAGTGCAACACAGCTCTAGGCGTGCACTGGCATAGTTCCTTACTCAGGTTGGGGCTGTTGCTGGCTACCTAACTGCTGACAGTGTAGAAAGTGAGAGTTGTTACAACAGAATATTATTAACCTTGCAAGGTAATGGGACTCAGTTCATTACTGGAACAGCTCTACTGACATGGTGAAGTTTCACCAGGACAAGTTTAACTATTTGATGTCATTAACTGTTTTTCTAATGCCATTAAAGAAATTTTTGGCCGTTCCTAGGGTGGTACTGGTAAAATTAAAACACGTCATCTCCTTTGTTCCAAGTTATGTGAGATGGCTCTCCAGATCTTTCCAGGGATCTGCATTGGAGCTTTCTGACTTGTTTCCCTTGGAGCAGGTGTTAAAATGTGCCTCCATTTTTCTTAAATGTAGAGAGAAGCCTGAGGGTAATTGATTAATATTAGTCCAGCATTTGAAAAGTGTCATCTGTTACGCTGATGTCTTTATTGAATAGCCCTGCCAAAAACTAATAAAAAGAGAAGTCTACTATTTCAAGTAAGGTCAGTTTGCGAGACTATGCCCTGTTATGCCTAGACCTTGGTCTAGAAAAGAGAAGGGAGAAAACGAGCTAGATGACTAACTCCCATTTGATATGGCCTTTATAAGTGCCAGTGGTTTAGGCTTGTGTTTTCAGTGACTGACTGTGGGACGGATGTTTTCAGGTACTTTGTAAAGCTGGGTCTGGAGGAGACTGAAACGTTCTCATCTAGGATCCAGCTGAAACGCTGCCACTTGTGACAGACACACAGCTGGGCAGAGAAGTGCCATAACGGAACATAGTAGAGCAAGCCAGTGGTCCCCTGGTACCCTCCCTTTCAAATCAGGGATGCAGCCATTACTTAAAAGTCTGTTCCCTTCAGGGTGTTTTCTTCTGTGCTGGATTTTGTGCTGACCAGTACAAAACCCATCCACAATGCAAATCCCTCCCCTTTCTCTTAAGAACAAAGTACTTATGGTTTGAGCTGGATGGCAGTGATTGAAAGCTCCAAGTCCATAATGATAAAGCACCTTTTAGGATTGGGGCCTTAAAATCTTGCTCAAGCTTCTGAAAAAAAGATTAAGATCCCAAGCAGATTTTTATGGGGCAGTCTCTTCTTAAACTGCCAGGTTATTCAGTTGTGAACTGTTGAAATGGAAATGTAAAATGCACATAATTATGAATGTTATTATTGAGATAGTCCTTTTGGATCTTTTAAAGCAAAATCCTCTTTAACTCTGCAGGCTTGATGAGTGCATTTACTGTGGTGGTGGTGAGAAGCCCAGAATTTGAGAATGGAATTGAAGTGATGGACAGCAATGGCAAGGTTGTAGGAGTGTCACGGAAGGCTGGTGAGAAGGTAGGTGAGGGCGTGGAGGCCTCTCTTGACTTGCCTTTCCTTCCCTGCTAAGAGCTGAAGATACAGTTGGATATATTGAAGTGAGGAATCCCAGATCAGGTGCTGAATCCTTGGGTAGGCTTGGACTAGGTCTTTGGAACCAGTTTCCACAACCTTTGTGTCTTCAAGAGTTAGCAGCCTCCCCAGACCAATACACCGAGTGCTAGAGTTGAGCCACAGAGACACTAGCACAGGCATTTCTGCTTTCCCTGGTCACCTCAGGAGGAAGTAAGACTCTTGGACCTTCTTCTGCTGGGACACCTCAGAGAAAAGCTCTGTATTGTACATATCGCATGCACCTTCTATAGTGGGAATATTAGGCTGTGCCTCCCAAAGGGTAATGCCCTGATCTACAGTATGCTAGTGCATTTTATCCTTGGGCTCCAGTTGCTGACTAAGCTGACTCTATTTGCTCCTTGCCTTGCTCATCAACATCCACTGTACAGCCTGGCACAGGAACTAAAGCAATATTTTATGTGCTATCAGTGACCCTCCCTTTCTACGCTCCTGTCCAGAGGGGAGGAAACAGCTAGATGAGCATAAAGATTTATGGACAGCTGGAGAGAAAACTTCAAATTTAACACAGGATAGTTAGGATATCCAGAAGTTATAACCATTTGGAAGAAGTTCAGCACAACTTAAAAAAAAGCAAGTATCATCAAAAATCATTATCGTGGTAGGAAAACCCGATATGGCATCAGCAGTATCACCCCCCTTTTAAGGAATTTCTTAGTCACAGGTGGAATATTTGCCACTTGTAGTTTAGTTTCTATTTAAGAAAGAATTCCTCTAACAAATGGTTTTATCGCTCATTAATCTGTTGCTTGCAACTCCAGAGTATTACACAAAAAAGTGCCCACAGAAGCATGCAGTATTTGAAGCTGCACAGAGCACTGCTTTAACATTTATTTTCCTCTCTCCCTGGAGGCCGTTAAAGAAACAGCATTGTCAAGAGCAGTCTTGTTTGGGACAACATTCTTCCTGCCAGCTGTGCTTATGTACTTTGTGGAAAGGTAGGAGGTACCGCAAAAGGGCTGGGGGTGCCTGGTCGGTGTGTATTCTGTTTTTTAGTCTGGCTGTTACCACTTGCCAATTTTTACTTGTGTTTGCGGTATTACTTGGCTTGGTAGAACTGATTATCTGGGAAGTTTCTGTTCAGCTACTGTGATTCATTTAGATAAGTAAATTAATCTGGTTATGCCCACATCCATGCTTTGAGGGTTTGCAGGAGGTTGTGTAAAATTATGAGGATTTCCTCTCTCCTCTCGTGCAGGAAACATGTTTGTGCTCTCCTGACAGTCTGTTTTCCAGCACCTAGGTTCCCTAACTTGCTTTGACTCCCGGTGTCTGATGTCAAGGTTGTTCACAGCACTTAGCTTAGATTTGTTATTTCTGAAGAGATAATATAGTACTTGAATTTGCAACTAAAGCTGGATCCCAACTTCCAAAAAGCTTTCCATATATTGTGGAACATTTTACTGCTTTTGCAACATTTAGAAACCCTTTATCATAAGAAGAATTTATTGTATGCTTTATCAGAGAGTTCTTAGCCTGCCCTGAGCTTTTGGTAGGGGTCATCTATGTCATGTAAATAATACAGGTAATTTGGTATTGCCTAAATCAATTCCCTATCCCCCTTTATTAGCTTAAGGGACTCCTGTTATCAGAAGACATAAATGCAGATGTAACATAAAATTTTAAAAATATATCAAGTAGTAAATTTTGCACAAGGCAAAGTAGGACTGCCAAGAGGAAGTAAATCTGAAAGGAAAGAGGATAATGCAAGAAAAATCTTAGTCAAAGGACCGAGACATTTTAAAGCACTAATACCCCTTCTCTAGTCATTTTGATCTTGCTGCTTATTTTCTTAATCTTGTATTGACAATCTGGGCCTGGAAAATGCTGCAGCTAAATACAAAACAAAGGGAATGAACAGGAAGTTAAGAGTAAGAACATAGGAAGTAAAGAAAAGAAACATCTTGAGGTTTCATAAGCCTAGGCTATTACTAACTTCAGTGCAATTTGAACCACCAAAATAGTAGCTAATGCTCTTTGTCTCACTGTCAAGATTATTTTTCAAGACCAAACTGACATACTTACCTTTTCAATGTCTTGGACAGAGCAAAATTTGCAAAAACTCCACATGCTTTGGCTTCAATGAGAATGTTTGTGGTGACGTCAGTACTAGCAGGGATGCTACCAGTCTCGCTTAGTATGTTCCCGCAGTGTGGGGTGGTAAGTCCTTTCATCGGAATTGATTTAGGATTATTGTTATATTAAATAGTCATTCCAGAACGATGGCCAGCAGTCGTAAGGCCACACACCAGAAATCAATAGATTGAATGTGGTTGTGCATCTAAAATGGGGCAGCGGAGAGGCTGCTTGTGAAGGCCCATGTACTGGGCAGAGGCTTACAGGACTTTCTAGGTCTAATTTGCATTGTGTGTAATTTATATTTACACTTTTCAATGTAGATTTCTCAGATTTTTCACAACAGTCTGAAGCAAGCAAGGTCCCGAGAGCTGTCTTAAAGATTTAAACCAAGGCTCTTCCAGCACTGTTTTCAGTCCTGCTGGAGATAGGAAGGATGTAGATGAGAATTTTTTCTTTCATGCAAAATCAGCATGAGCTCATGGGAGGGGTAAACTAACTCACACGCGGCATCTCTTCGCCTTGCCTTACTGAACTGTGAAGTGTAGTCTGTTCCCTGGGAAAGTACACCTTCCTGGCAGGTTTTAAATGGAGGGTGTAGCCCTTGAACCTTGGGCTTTGGAGAAGGCCAAGTGAGAGTGGAGCTTGGGGCTCCTTTCTGCATTTATTTCCTCTCCCTGCATGAATATTCTCAGAAAATCACAGACTGGGCTCTTACAATTTTCAGTGGTTTCTTTTATTTGCCTAAACTTTCTGGCATTGTAATGTCTTTTTTTAGATTTCTTAATCTTTTATGACAACAAAGGTAAACTGAACATAAATGAGGGGACTTGTGAGAAATTATGTACTGAGAGTAGGGCTGGTTGGTTCCCTTTGAGCTTCACAATTGCTCAGCCCACAGCAGAAGTTCTCCCGGGTGAGTCACCCAAATACATTTACAGCTGGACTCTATGATCTTTGAAGGTCTTTTCCAGCCTAAATGATTCTATAGTCAATGGAGATAATGTCACTAATGCTCTGTTTAGATCTCGGAAGTACCTCTACTTTTAAATAAAACATATTTCTTCCCTTGTGTGTGTGTGTGCATGTAGGGAATGTCAGAGAAGCAAAAAACAAAAGAAGCTCCAAAACAAAAAAAATCCCTCAAGCCCCCAAATAAACAAAGAACTCCAAATCCCATGCAGTCTTGCTTCTGAACACAGTATTTCAAGTTGTGCAAAGTTCACTGCAGTAAAGAGGACTTAATATATACTTACCAGGATATGGTGGTGTTGATTCCCTTTTTCTATATATTGCAGATAAAGCGAGCAGACCTTGAACCAGAAATTCTGTCCTCTACAGAAGAAACAGAGTTATTCTACAATAGGGGAATTTAGAGATTGGCTTTAATATATAAATGTGTGCTCTGATTGAAGTGAATTCTGAATGTATCAACAAATTCAGTTGGTATATGTGATCGAATCGTCAATTTATGATGGTTTACGTACCAGATGTGGTGTACAGTGCTGTGGTCTGTAAAGAGGCAGACTGCAAAATGATTTTGCAAGTCCCAGCCCACAGGCAGGTATGTACACATAACAATGCTGTAAATGATATTTGTACCAGAAAGCACTGTAACACAGCGTTTGTCACAAACTGTGTTCTGAATGCTTCCTTGTGTGATTGGTTTCATAATTAAAAGACTATTGAATACAAAAGTTTGTTCTGTTGTTGCTGCAGCTTTTGACATGCTGCTTTTCAGGACCACAGCTGCTAAAGGCATTAACATCAGTAGTCCTTTGGGTAAAGTCAAGCTGGTTCTTCTCAGAATACTTACTTTGTATGTTTCATTGTATTTAGTAGCACTCATTTCAAGGACGAGACATGTGCAAGGTAGCTATTAGACAAAGCAACCCTGATGGCAATATAATACCAGTTAAATTTAGTTGTTTAAGAAACGTTCAGGAACCGGGTGTCAAACTTGGCTACAAAGTGGCTCCTGGCTTTCTCAACATCCTTGAAGGAGTTGTGAGGCCTGATGCCCGCCTTGAGCTTTAGAACTTGTTTTTTTACATTGAAGCCACTGGGAAGTCCTGTGGCTTTCTGACCTTGTGCTGGACAATGAGGAATCCCCACTTTTGCAGGTTAACAGTGTTTATCCAAACAAAACAAAAAAAAGCTGTCTTTTGAGGTGTGGCATAAGGATTAGCCTGTTGATCAGTGCAGTGATAAATTTTGCTGATCATATGAAATTATTCAGGGGACCAGGGCTGTCTGCGAAGAGCTGCAGAAAGACCTTCCACTACTAGATGTAAAAACAGGTGAAATACCCAATGGATAAGGGAAAAGTAATGAGCTTGGCAGAGGGGATAATCCAGCTTCATGACTGGCCTGTGAGTCGACTGTTAACACAAGGAGCGGAATTAAGGGTAGTGGCAGATAGCTCAACATGTAGTTGAATTTTGAAGTTCTTACCAAAGGGCATTATGGATATTAAAAGCTGACATGAATTTAAAAGGAGAATGAGCATTTCCATCAAAGGGAATCCATTGAAGGATACTAAATTTATGGAAATTACACCAGCAAAAGAAGATCATAAGCTTTATACTACTGGAAAGCGGAAGGGGTAAACAGCTTATTTGCCTGCTCTCACTCTCTTCTTGTGTCTACTTTTGGCGGCCACTGGGATGTGACATTTGGCTGACTAGATCTTTGGTCTGGCCTAGTACAGCTGCTTTCATATGGTTTGCTGACCTGCCACAAAATCAAGAACAGACCTTCTGGGGGAACGAGATAGAACGAAGCTCCACAACTGGTAGGAGACCCTGTGGTTGTGACTGATAACTGTAGGCAGGGGTCATGGGAGAGATGGCTCTAAGATCACTGAAGATGTTATGTGAGGCACTGCTAAGGCTGTGTGTGACAAGGATAAATATGCACTAAATAACATAATAATCACTTTCACAGAAATAATTTTACATGTACAGCCTCCAAAGTCTGCCATAATTTATCTTCCTTAAGAGTGCAATACACAGGTCACTGCTCTCCTGTTGCTGGAGGATTAGATTTCTTTTCACTGTGTGAGAAAACCAATGATTTCCCCATCCACTCCATCCCTACAGGAAGACAGCAGTAAAGAGGAAAGTAAGGAAAAATAGCAGGCCTGGTCTCTTGCAGGAAAACAGTTCCTGCTGTGCTTTTGGCACTGAACAAAAGCAGGAAGTAGGGGGTTGAGTTTAGTTTCTTGTCTGAGTTCTGCCTTTTTTGAGCCTTCCTCTAACAACTTACTGCAGCAAAGGGTCAAACAAGGAAAGAGGACAGGGGAGTAGCAGCCCACCCTGATGACCTGTAACTTGAGGGGAGCGTGCTATAAAGCTGTTCCAGGAAGACAGTATGGATGCTGTCTGTAAGTTGACAAGCCTAAGAATGGCAAACCTCCACTGGAGGACTGTAGTGAATTTTGAAAGGTAAAAGATCATTTACACCTACTGAACTCAACAGGGATCGCTTAGCCTTGCCTTTGTGGGTCATGTTCTTAAGTACATAGTAAAATCCCATCGGGGTCAACAACATAAAAGCAATTGTGCTGCATCAGACCAAAAGTCTGCCTAGCCAAATGTCATCTCCAATGGCAGCCAAAAGGGCAGACAAAAAGAAAAGGTCACATCAGCCTCAGGTCTCCTGAGCTGGGAGGACACTAGGGAGCAGGAGGCTTGCCCTGCTCTTTTTCCTTAGATACCACAGGGTCAAGGGGAACAGGCTTACAGTCTCAGCCTGCCTCTCTCAAGGAAGTGTTTGTCTCCTTCCAAATCTTTAATAAAGGTGGCACAGCTAACATCCTACAGTTAAATTCTCTAAAACCCCATTTCTCTACTAATCCTACTTCAATAACATACCAAAGGCAAACTCAGATGGGGTCTAATTCCACTCTCAGTAAACATTAATTGGCACTGCAATGAAGACACAGACCTCTCCCCACTCCTTTTTTAAACATAATTTAAGAATGGTTAAAGTAAATGCTAGTTATGTGAACCACAGTGGGAGCAAAGAGAAAAAACCCAAAACAACCAACAATAGAGCAAAGCCAACAAACTGAAGATAACACATTCGTGAACTTTGAATTGTCATCGTAACTAGACAAGCTATAAATTCTCTTGCACCATACTTGGATGTTTTAAGCAAATTGATGTCATTACAACTCTGTGAGTAAGGCTTATGGACTAGGTCTGGTAATAGTGTCTGTTATTACAGCTGCCCATTACCAAACTCTACCAGCTTCTTACTGAATACTTGAGTTGAAGTTTGCCATATTAAACCCAGCCCCCTCAGGGTTATTAAAATACCTCTTTCCCCCATTCTCTGAAATGTTTCTATGGCCCTAACCAGAATTTTCCAGAAAAGGAGGGCAGGCATCTGCCATTTAAATTGTCAGCCTGGGTGACTCAGCTGCTTCCCAAATCAGGGCTGGGAAAATATGTTGCTAAAAAGGCCCCGGCATCCTTGGTCTTGAAATAAAGTCATTATGAGACTAGAACTGCCAGACACCTGGTAGTCCAAAGGGATGAGATAAGTGAGGGGAACAAGACAGGAACAAGCAGAAAGGCATCACGTTTGAAGGACTTAAAGAGGAGCGTCAGCACCTACAGGAAAACCTTCCCCTTTGTAACTCAGAATACATTAACAACATACCAGCCCAAGGCAGGTCTGTCTCCTGCCCTTAGCACTGGCCAGCAGGTGTGTTAAGTGACAGTGCTTTAGTGGTGGCACCAGTTTAAGGTGTGGTAAACTACAACAGATGGAAGCTTTCAGCTTCAAGGAAAGCCTGTCTCAGTACAGCACAATACAGTAGCAGTTCCCTGCCTACCCAGCTTGTCATCTTGAAATTTAGGAATATACAATGAGGCTTCCATATCCCTTTAATGTAGCTTAAAAAAAATTAAATAAAACCAGCCACTCCCATGTTTAGAAATACTGAGATCAAAGCATTTCCTCAGCTGGAGGTTGTGTCCCTGTGTTACTCCCAAGCCTGTAACACAGCCATGCTATTTTTCCCTGCAGGCCATAGGGGTGGAGGAAGGAAGGATGCAGGTGGGGAGGGAGCCCTGCACTGCAGCTCCTTCTCTGTCAGACAGCAAACAGCAGGCCACGTGCTGCACAGTGTCACTTGGGAAGGAGCTGTTGCCCAGTCTTTGGAGTCTCCTCCCGAGTCTCACATCATTTGGCAGCTACAAGGAATGACCTCACCTGACCAAAGATCCCTCTGACTCAGACTCCAGCCAGAGAGCTCCCTAGGGAAGGGTGTAAGGCAGTACAAGGCAGCTGTGAACTTCTTACACTGAGCTTTACGGCTTGTTTTTTATCTAGAAATTTAGCTGCTTCAAACAACATCTCACAACACGCTATTAACAAATCCTCATTAGCCCCTTTTGGTAGCAGTCAGACGTTGAAAGCAGAAGCAGCCTGTAGTTTTAAGATGGATGCTATCAGATGTCCTGCATCAGTTTTTTCCAGGTTACACAGCATTATAGTGCTCTCAATCAGAACATTCCCCCACATGCTTGCCTGCAGCGGAAACAAGGCAGGCCAGCTTATACCAGGGACTAAAACCCCAGGGATGGCAGCATCAGAAACAACACAGAGTTAGCCTTAAGGGACTAGTCTAATTTACTCAGCAAAATCACAACTGAAGGGATTGATCATTTATCCCACTCCCCTTTGCAAGCCTTTGCTGTGTTCACTATCTACCTTCCAGTATCTGCAAATGTAGTGCAGATGTTATGCTACAGCTGTCATCACACTAACCGGCTCACATGGGCAGCGAGCGAGGCAGAGTGCACAGGGAGTACCTTTTGCCTCAACTGAGGAAGGAGCAGTGCTACTATTTTCATTTGAATTCAAGGCTTTCAATTATTCTACGTGCTGCATGACTTTGGGAGGCATGTCTCTTAGCAGGTCGACAGGAACCATCATTCACCATTTCATATTTATCATAGAACAGAAAGGCAGCAAGATGAGAAGGTATGAATGAAAATTCCATTTTACACGGTCTTTGCTTCTAGGAGGAAGAAGAAAAGGATGTCATCTGACTTTGCAAAACCAGCAACTGTACACACAGTCTGCTTGTATGCATCCTGGGGAAAGGGAAGTGAGAAATAAGCAGAAATCTTTCCCTGTCCTGACCTTCCAGATTTTTCTATTTTATTCTAAACCATTTTGAGAGGAAACAGTGTCAAAAGTCAGTAAGAAAATGCAAGAACATTAGGACAGTCTTTTGAAGGTACTGAAGCCGAGGGAGGCCAATACATCTTTCTCAGCACTGACAAAAAAATCAGCACAGATGACAAAACTGTTTGAATGTGTAGTAGTACATTTCTGACCTAAACATCAAGCTGTAGCTTAATCCCAGTATTGCAAAACTAAGAGCTAAGGCCTGTGACTCAGTGGTCACAACTACTGAAGAATAAATTTACATAAATTAAAGGGTAGACTATTCAGGATTTTTAATAGACATAAGCATGCTATGACTCCAGTTCCTTAAGTGCAAAATTATATTTGTTTTGCACAAATGTCAGAATACAAGATCTAACACAACACCAAGATTTTCAACTTAAACATTTCCAAAACAGAAAGCAAAGTAAGCATTCAATATTTAGTTTGTAACTGAGCTTCTCTGCTTTTTGTGGTTGTCTCTAACACCCATACCACCTTAATGATACACCGTAAGGCTTTTTGTTAATAAGAAACTATGTGAATTTCTTCACAGTTACCATGTGGTGTTAAGACAGCTGACTGAAAGCATGTTCAGATTTTTCTTGGTGAAAGACTACAGTTTCAGTGGACTTTAAAGTAGGTCCTGAATGGAATTTTCAGCATAATTTTGTAGTTCTGCTATTCCGACTGTTGTGGAAGTCCCAAAACAGAAGCAGCAATACTAAAGAACCATTAAGAAAAAACAGTAATGGGCAAGTGGGCAAAAAAAGCCACAGAGCACTTACAGATAAATGAAGGCAATTGCAGTATTTTTCTCAGAAGTTTAAAAAAAAAAAAAAAAAAAAGCCCACTCTTCTGTGTTCAGAACTTAAATTGCAGAGTTAAGTATTTAGAATTTTACACCCCTGAAAATAGGGGATTGTTCTGAAACACTTTCATTTACTGACTGTAATAACTAGCCATTTTATACGTAGATGCCACATTCCTTATCCACATTCTAAAATAGACTTCCTTAACATATGATACATAGCAAAAGGACAACCCTTTTTCAAACCAATATTGCTTGCACATGGTTATTGATAAGCTCTACCAGTTCAGAATAGCAAACATCCAATTATTTAACAGTATAAATATTGATTACTAAAGTTTTAATCATACGTATAAAATCGCTATGTAAAACCACATGCTACATACACCCTATCTGTACAAAGGCCTGGAAAAAGGTTATTTTTTTCTTATAACAAAGTGCTACTGCAGAATTGACTGATTTGTCATGGACATTTCTGAAGAAATACAGATAATTTGGCTCAGCGTATTTCCCTACAAAGAATCCAAGTTCTTCTCAGAAGATTACAAAGCAGTTAGTTTCAGGCTGCTCAATGAAAAAACAAACAAACAAAAAAACCTCTTGAGTTATGGCTATGCAACCAAACAAGTAGGCAAATTTTAATTTTCTCTAAACTATTTCCCAGTTTTCACTATTACTTCAGAAGTTTCCATCTACATTTAGTCTACACAGAGCACCATCAGATAGTACCTGTGTTACAGCTCAAGCAGTTTAAGAGGTTGATGCTCTACCAGTGGTACCTGGCCATTTGAACACTTCTAGTCCCACTAGGCTTTAACTCATCTGATTTTCTGTCAAATGGATCAGGAATGAATGGCCAAGTATCTCCTCAGCTGAGAAACCTAACAACTTCTTAAATGACTCCAGCTGTAAAGCAGCACTTGTCTGTGATCCCCCTAAGAAGCTCCATTTTAAATATAGTAATCCTGTCCTCTTTTTCCCCTCCATCAGAGGCATGGGACAGAGTGAAAGGGGGAAAGATTGCTAAGGCAAGACTCCAAAAGAGGTGCTCAACTCCCACTTGAGCTTTAAAATACCTCTTCCTTTATATACTAAGGCTACCACGTCAGACCTTCCCAGACATCCTTTTTAACACCTAGACACTTTCAAGTAGGAAGAAGAGAACTTGTCCATTTATTTGGGATTTCCAGGTATCGGGCAGTCCAGAGCAAGAGCAGTATCTTACAGGCCGACATACCTGAAAGCCCAGAACACGCACTCAGACCAACTGCGTGTTCAGTGCATCCCTGTGCAGAGACTAGCACATCCAAACCGCGCTGGTTTTAGACCATGTGTGCTGCAGCCCACGTTCCAGACTTCAGGAAGACATGTCAGAGCAAGAACAGAGCTGTCCGACATCTGGAACCTGCAGGACAAACGGCCACTATAATAATGTCTGGCACAGCCTGGTACTTGTATATGCACCCACATTGTGATATGAAATACAGGAGCCATACATACAAAGTTATAGTTGTGGAAGATAATGACACCAGGAATGTTCTCAAATATGCCTCCATATGTTCCGCGTCAAGCTCCAATATTCTGCATTACATCACGGTAAATATGACATTCACTCTTATACCTTTAATTTTTCCATATAAAATACCAAGTATTCCTATCTGTATGGCAAAGACAGTATTTTTGAGTTGGTCCGTTAACACTGCAGTGCATCAAAATCAGATTTTGAGCATTTGTTCAGCAGCTGCTAAATGAAAAAGAAAGTTTTCTGTAGCTGGTGGAAATCGCTTTTGTTTCAGGGCCTCAGAATTAAGGGTTGGTTTTTCATTGCCATCAGAAACTTCAGTAAGTGAGGCTAAAGTAGCCAAGATTTCTTTTGTCTTCAGAGAAATATCCTTCAGGAACAGAAAAACAAGCAACCATGAATATAGTATTAGGTATTAAAATGTTTTAACATACACTTAATAAAAAAAAAATCAATACAGAACAAAAAGAAAATAATGATAAATAAATAGTTAACTTTAAATAAAGACCCCAATTATTTTAAGGCAAACTTGCAACAGCTCTTCAGCCTGCTCTTGGGTGATGTTGAAGAAAGGGAGCATAGCCACTCCACATGCTCCTCTCACTGGCCTGAGTGAGCTCTTTTGACTGAGGCACTCAGCTGTGAAATATCTAATAATCTATTAGATAGGGGAGGAAGTGAAAAAACCCATCATCTTAAAAAAAATAATCAGGCTTTACAGCTGAGAAGCCTTATCTCAGTAGGACTCTTTGAAAGGTATTGACAATACTATTGACAAGGTATTGAGCAAAATACATGCTTTGTAGACTAAAACTGGGAAACTAATTTTACTGGAAGTCTTACAATCAATAAAACTTCTGACATTTCTTCAGCAATGTGGTTACCCAAGAGATAATATAAACCAAGTATGTCATCCTTAAAAACCTATATGAAGAATAAAAATGCTCATTTGTAAAGAAGCAGAGGGTAGAAGAGAGTGACTGATTCTCAGGGACAATCTTCCTCCTACTCCTCCCCGTCCGCCAAGATTTAGCAATAGAAGTAATTTAACTAGATTTAAAAATAAAAATGAAAATAAAATATTAACCTTAATGACTTGGCTGTCTGATTTATCTGGATCTTCTGCAGATTGAACAATTAGTTGTCCAATTTCTTTGTGAAGTTTTCCCATTGTCATTGCCTCTGAGTAAGAAAAAAACCCAAAACACAAAAGCACACGTTCACATAAAATGACCATTTCTGTGACATCTAGAAATACATATGAGTAACAAGCCAAAACAAGGAGTCCTCTTCATGACTGCCATTTGAAATCTATCAGTAAAGGCAGTAATCTGACATATCAACAGGCAAATTATCTACCTCTGAAGAGGCCATAAGCAGATGACAAGGAGCAGCAAGATGACAAGCAACATACAAGCTTTCCTTTCAAAGAGCCCCCAGTCTCCAAGTATTTAGTGCAATGTTTTTCTAAAGACTCATGTGATATCTCTGCATTCAGCTGAATGTCTCTTCCATGTAATTGTCTAACATGGATGTTTCGAAATCTTAGTTGTACTTTTGTTGGAAGACAAAGCATGTCTTTCCAAATTCCAACTTTCACCAGTCTTCCAGGGTCTCAATAAAACTGGAAGACAGAAGTTTGCATACTGACTTTTCAGAACCTGGATGGAAGAAGGATCAAGATTGCTTGACCTACAGCAAGGTTCACCAATTACTATCAACTCTGAAATAAATGGCCTCTAAATCCAAAATATGAAAAGCAACCAACCTTTTACTACAGGGGAAATAGTGATCTCACTATCTGCCAAATTCACATACACATCGTAGAGGTCTGGTCTACTGTTCACTTCAGAATCTGTAAATCCAGCAATGTAACCTAGAGAGCAGAATTTTGGAAAGATTAGGATCTTCATAAACAAAACCAAAACAAAACCAAGATATTGTAGAAAAATCACAGTCCTAAAGTCTGTTCTAAGAGTATTTGACACAATACTTATTGAACCCATGAGGTTGCCTTCTTGATATTATGAGTCATTTAACAAGCGTGTCCAGCAGAATGCTTCACTTCTGAGGAGCTTAAAAATCAACTTCTAAAATGCCTTGAACATGAATGAACCCCTATCACTCCATGCAATATAAAAAGGTTACCCATTTGAAATTTTAAACTCTCTTCCCAACTTGCTACTAAAATTATTCATTTGCAAATGAAAAAGCCACTGAGCTACTTCTTTAAAAGAATCTCCACTCCGGAGCTGCTAGTCACGAAGTCAGTATTAGATTGGAACAGAGGAATAAAACCAGCAGATTTTCTTATTTGTAGTATGCCAGGTGAGCAAACTTGGAGCAGCTTTTCTCTGTGGAAGATGTTTAGTGAGCTGAAACAAGCCCTGTTGGTAATGCAGTAGAAATATTAAGATGAGTAGTCTTCTTGCTCATTATTCTGTATAGAGAAGCCTTTTAATTGCCACATTATGCGTCATGCTAACCTTTGCATAAACCAAGGGCCTCTTCCTGGATTATGCGTTAAGTACTACGCATACACAGCAATGTGTCACACAGATCAAACTCCTACATAGCTGGTAAAGTCTACCTGTGATTAGGAGCCAGAGACTTCACTGGCAGCAGTCAGCATAAAAATTTGGAACTGAAAAAAAAGAAAAAATCCTAAAAATTCAGTTACTAGCTATGTGTAGAAGTCGGAAAAAAAGGTACCTTATCTAAAGTGAGCTGCTTTTGTATAACAGTAAGACTTTCAACCCCTCTGATCACAACATCAAAAAAGTCTCAAAGCTGCTTTGCATCTGTGATTAGGGGTAGACTGCTGCGGATCCACCTAGAAACACCAGATTAACTAGTTATCTTCTAAACACACTTGTTTAGTTGATTTGCCTTTTCTAAAGGAAATGATGCTGTTTGAACAATAGCGTTAATAGCAAAGTAATTGTTTTTTCCTCCCAAAGAGCACTGGTGCAAGACCTTGCAATAGAAACTGAAATTAAATTTTCTTTATATTTTTGATTAATAAATTATCACTACCTGTGCAGGCTTTTAAGGCTTCCACTTCCTCCTCATTTAGATGTACATATGAATGAAGAATTGACCAGTCTTGTCGATGCCACACTAAAGCAGGCAAAGTCCTAGGGAAATTAGATTGGTATTTGACACACTGTAGATTTTTACTTACACTGATTAAAGTTTGACAGTGTGAAATGCATGTCATAAGAAAGAACTAGTATGACTAGGTCTCATTTGGCATGCATATACATGAACTACAGAGATTTCTACTAGCAGTGCAAGCAGAGTTTATCACTCACTCTACAGTTAAATTTCTCTAAGTTTACGAATGCATGGCTAAAGCCTTAAGAGGGATTTAGCAGGATTTCAATAAACAGGTTTAAAAAAGATTTTTTTCCCTAAAATATCGGCATTTCTCTCAGTGAAGGTTCAAAATTTGTTGGACTTTTGGGGGTGGGTGGGGAGGTAGGGATTGACAAAGTACCTGGTAAACTCCTGGATAGCTTCTATTCTAGGATGGTACACTACAATTCTCTTCTTTAACATCAGTGCCGTATACAAGATAACTGTTTCCATTCCAAACTGAGATACTATATCTAGAAAAGCAGGGAAAATTATTTTATAGAAGATATCCATGCTAATATTACCATCTGTTTTTTGAAGAAGCTTAATAGTAACAGCACAAATAATACTGTTAACACTATTTACTTGAAGTACACATGAAAACTGGATTGTATTTTATATTGTACAACAGAGATCAGAATAGAGACTTCTGGTATTAATTAACCTTTGATGGAACCAGCAAGATAAGCCTTCCGAGCATCAAAATCCTTGCTGAGGAAAGATCCATTTTCTTCGCTTTGGCAGATCCCCTTTGTAAGGACTGCAATATAGCTCTCCATCATTTTAACTGGACTTCCATGCTTCAAGTAGATTCTGTGTGAAAAGAAGAGAGTCTGGTATTTTGACTGAAAACAGTACCAGCAGACATATAAAAAAAAAAAAAAAAATCACAGTATCACAAATAGCAATATTATTGGCAAGAATTCTTATTTTGGACACCTGGTTAAGGTTTTAAATACTAAACTAGAAGTCCTTCAACATACACACAGAAACATGTCTTTTAGGATAAAAAAAAACCCCTACCTTGTTTTTTTTGGTTTTTTGGGGTTTTTTTTGTGGGTTTTTTGGGGTTTTTTTTGAGTTTCCTATTTTATGAAAAAACAACATTTACCAATATGGAAACATAGCACAAAGGTGTAAGAAGGTATCCAGACTAAAGAGTCTTTGCAGACTTGGAATGTACCTGCTTTATGAAAAGGCAACTACTACAGTAACTCCTGTTATTACATGCAGACCATGTGACTAGTTAGTTTTTCATTTTTTTTCCCGGAGTATCATTAGACATTCTTCTGGACTCTTTGTTAAATGATGAAAGAAAAATATAAACATATGTCCTTGATACTCATAAAAAAACAAACAAACAAAAAAACCCACAGCACAAAACCACCACACACCAACAAAACCCATGCACTTTTAGCTGTCTTCCAGACAGCAGAGAGACACCATAACTTATTTTACAGGTTAAGGTACTTCAGGAATAGCACTGAAGCTCTCAACTATCTGTTTTCCATACTAGCTAGAGTACAGAGCTATGTCACATTTGAAACTCAATTATCATGTTTAGAGGAATTCATTCTGGATTTGAAAACAAATATTAGCTGATAAATCAGCATTAATGTGATCCACAGCGAACCTAAATATTTCATGTATCAGTGAAAAAGAACAACCTCAGTTTTTCAGTACCCTGCAGAACTAGGAAGCCTGACAGCATTCCCAAGTCTGTTATACAATAACCTCACAACTGCATCCAATTAGATGCAAAATCTCAGGGAATACTCTTGGTATCAAGAACCGGGACCCAACTAATTTGGGAACTGAAGGAAAAGCAAAGAAAGATGCAGAGAGATGATGATAATGGGGATGTGGAGGAAAGTGAGTAAACGGGACAAGGGAAGCAGAAGATGGCAGTCTGGTTGGAAAAAGGGAGAAGACTGAGCCGCAGACCTCGAGAGGCAGAGGGCTCTTGTTTTCCCAGAGGAAAAGCAAGAACGTCCCTGCATGCTGTGCTTAGTTCTGAGGAGCTGCAAGAAGCATCTGCAATAGAGATGTTGTGGAGGGACGCAAGTTGTCCACCATACACATGGTGACCTTGAATACACAGCACTGATCTCTTCCCAAATGTTTATACTTTTTAAAAGTATGTTCTCAGAGAAAATGAGTGTGTGTCTGGAGAAGACACATTAAAACCTACTGGGCATCTGACATTCACCCAACACCTATCGCATGAACTCAAGGTTAGCTCAAATCAAGGATTTACATAATCTGATTCACAGTTTGTAGGACTGAATTTCCAGCAGATTTTTAGACCAAATGCAAACACAACACAATGAAATTTAATCTTTTGCCTTGGCAAGATCTAAACATGCACACAGCAGTACCTCAAATGAGCTTTTATACAGACCTACACAGTATCCTAGTGAAGGCTGCATATTTCTCTGGGTTGAAGTCTTTGGCCATCAGAACAATGGAGAAATGGGTCACCTGGGGAAGACACATGGACAGAAAAATACACAACTTATTTAATGACACCATATGAACAGTCTTCTTCACGTTACTGAACTTACTGCAGTACTCTGACAAGGTGTTTCAATTAAAAAAGTGAGTGGTAGCAGCAGATCCAAGTTACTAACTGCAGAAAAGCCCTGGTTAACGGATTTCTGCTGTGACTCATTTCCATTGAGTCAGCTTTAGTACATACTATCTTTTGCTTAATCTACTCTTACAGAGTTGCTTTCCTTTAATCTCATGAGATTATTTTAAAAGAGAAAAAGGCATTTTTCTTCCCCACAGCAGGTAGGAAACTTCCAGAATTTGTTGCCCAAGGAGGCTGTGGAAGCAGACAGCATCAACATATTCAGAAGGAGACTGGAAAAAAATTAATGGATAGCAGGCCCACAAACAGAAATACTCTTTAACTTCCGTAATCGAGTGATTGTGAGCTGGGACAGTATGAGGCTAAAAGTCTGCAGACAGCGACCAGGCTCATGTGTCCTCCTTAAATAGCATCTCCCACTGCACTGTCAGGGACAGCACCAGGACAGATTATTTTATTTAATTTTTTTTACACCTTTAAGGTTCATAGGAGATGTAAGCTTGGAGTCAGGAAAGGCAAGCAACATTCTGCTGTGGGCATGCAAAATTACCACGTTATCTTTCTACTTAACAATATAGCATGAAATACGAAAACTGAATAAACTTAACAGACAATTTAATGATCTTCATAATAGGGAAAGTATAGAAGATACAAGCATATTTGCAGTCTTTCAGTTATCAATGCAGTGGAAAAGAAAGTACCTATATAACTCAACCCTTTGGAACAAAAAAAAAGCATTAAGTTCTATACGAAGAAGATTTCGCACACTATGAAAGACCCTTTGTAGAACTTTTTGACAAAAAAAAAAAAGAAAATTAATTGCTCAACTTGAAATGCAAAGTAACTAGAAATGATGGCATGAAATAGCATTTCTGTTTCAATACAAAGAATCTAAATTGGGTAACGAGTATCTCAATCCCTCTGCAATTCCATCCAATATATATCTTGGTGAAAAATGAAACATGTGGACTGGTTAGACAGCTGGGTAAGAACTGCATCTGGGAGCACACAAAACCTTACATCCCTTCCCTTCCTCATACCACACACTGGGAAAACACTGCTTAAACTGCCAGAGGAAGCTCTGCAGAAGTCTTCCCTGCACTCTACTGAAAAAACAGCTGGCCAAGTCCTACCTTTTTCAAGGCTGGAGAGTCTTGAACTTCCACAGTTGTAATGTAGAACCACGACCTTTTATACTGGCCAAATACAAATGTATGAAGCAATTTATTTTCATCTGTAAGGCAGCACTTCCGAAGCAATAGACTCCTCAGTTCAGCTGTTACGGACGGATAACACCAAACCCACAACGCATCTCCATTGGTGTCTTTTTCTATGGTGGAAAGATGTTCACTGTGAGAATGCCAAACAGCAGCAAGGAAGTAAATCGATGGGTTAATCAGGTTTGTTTCCTGGAATCAGATTAAAATTCCACCTTACCCTGACCCTAGACATCCAGTTCTGCTGCTACAGTTTAAGTTGTAGGGCAGCACTTGTGCTACGGATTTTATTTTTTAAACTTTAACAAGTATCCACTCTTGACCTGCTTCATGAGGTCAAAAAAGCACCAGGAGTTTAAATATACATTCATTTGAGCAACACGTTGATCAACAAGCACCCAGAGCAGCTGACCTATGATTCTCCCTGCTTCTCCTATTTCTGATTTCATAACAGAAACCTCAGAAGCCGTGAATTTAAGACACTCCGGCCGGTTTAGCTCTGTAACAAGCAGACCGAGACGCCGGCCTCAGCCAGCGGGCACCCCTCGGCACAACCACAGGCTGGCAAGCGCCCGGCCGGGACAGGCCCTGCGCCCGCGGCTCAGCGGGCCGCTGGCAACCGGCCCCCCCCCGCCCATTGACCGCCAGGCGATCCCATTAACCAACGGATGATCCCATTGACCTCCGGCCGCTCCCATTGACCACCAGACGCTCCCAACGCCCGCGGCGCGATCCCCCCGACCGACAGACGCTCCCGACGCCGCCCCCCGAGGAC
>JANHGO010000012.1:8240610-8275209 GCA_024606505.1 Aquila spilogaster
GGGTAATGAAAAATAAGGGTGGCTTATCTGACTCAGCCACAAAACTTTTGATTATAATAGGTTCTTAGTTTATTTAGGGCCCGGCTCCGCCTCCCGCTCCCCGGCGGGGCCCCCGGCCGCCCGCGGGCGGAGACGGGTGGGCAGGCTCTGGGGGAAGGGGATGGTCGCGGCGGCCGAGGCCTGTTCTGCCGAGGGCAGCGCGGCCCGGGCCCCGCGGCGCCTCAGGCTGCGGCCCTGCGCCCGCGGGAGTCGCCGCAAAGTCGCCGCTGTGGCTGCCGACGGGAAGAGGCTCTCCGCTGGCCGGGGGCTTTGGCGTGAGGTGTCCGGCCCGGATCTCGCACCCGCTCCGGGATGAGTTCCAAACCGGTCTGATCCCGGGCCCTGGTTTTCCATGTGGGCTTCGTATGTAGTAGTCCCGTCCTTCCTGTGCCTCTGGTGAGAAGGCAAATGATTAAACTTCTTAAATGTTGCACGGGCTGATGCATAAGTTTGCCCCTGGAATGGAAACCAAGGATGACTGCGCTGTAGCTGTCTCTCACTGACTGCCACATGTAAAGCTGGACTGGTTATATTTATCAGCTGTCTCCTTTCAGGCTAAATATATGGCTTTGACGCTTTTTTTTATGGTGTCCTATTTTAAGCTCTTAGCAAGACCATTTAGACCCTTCATTGTCACGGGGCTGATTGCAGGATGACACTTAAAGACATCCAAAAATTACAGATGATGTATGGGTCTTGAAATGACAGCTGAAGAGGCTGTGTAGTCTGGGGACTATACATAATGCAAGTCCTTGGTGTTTTAATAAGAAAACGTTAAATAAAGTATTGCACGTCCTCAAGATTTCTAATCTAAAATTAATTGTAAAAATCGCAAAGATAAAAAAGATGAAAGATAAAATCAGCTTCAATCAACTTCCAAAGATGAAGTTGTATTTTAGCAGTCCTTTTACTGGAAAGGATGCACATACAGTAGTATATAAACTTCAGTTAAACTTCAGAAGTCTTGGGTAGAGTAAGTTTTACTTACTTGGTGAGCAAGTCACGTTGTTGGAATATTGACCTTAAACTGTTTAAATCTGACATTCTGTCGTTGCTTTCTTGGTACTGAAGAGCAGATTTAAATTCACATCTCTTGCACTGCTGCAAGTCTACTAAATTCAGACAAACTGAAAGAGTAGAGTTGAACTGAAGGGAGCATTCTCTAGACAAATGTTAGCAATAATGAGTCTCAGTAGACTGAGTCAAGTCTTGCAAACTGCAGGGGCTCAATCTCACCATGGCCGAGTATAATAAAGGGTGAGAAGTTGTACCTAAGGCAGATTGTATGTTGCAGGAAGCAGTTTAATGTCAAACTGACATTTCAAATGGGAACATTCAGTGCAGTTTCCAGACATTTAAGTGTTTGCATTTTATACATAAGGCTCAAGTGAGCATTTAGGAGCACTTTATGCTTGAGGTTCTCAGGACCTCAACATACATAGAAGATGTTTGGAAATAGAAGAGCTTGAATGATTGTAAATATGTACAGATATGTAAGAAAGGCTGGTTTTCCTTATAAATGATAAATGTAGGTTAAAGCCAACCCTTAGTTATTGTTAATATCAGGCATTGCTTTGTAGTCAAGGATGTAATGCAACTTTTGGGAGTGTTTTATTGTGGCAGATACTGAGTTTGCTTTCTGTTAGAGATATCGGATAACACATGACTTCTTGGTCACCTTCTGTAAAGACGTACATTTTCTCAGATTGATAATTTTGCTTAATTCTAGATTTTGGGTTAGCAGTAGATGAGTTGTCAATGTGTATCAGGGAGTTCTTGCCACTCAGCTTCAGTTGCTGTTTTGGCTACCATTTAACATTTTAAGTGGCATAACAGAAAACAATAGAAAAAATGTAATTCTGACAGCTATTCAGGGGCTAAGGCTTTACATTTTGTCTGTTACAAACCTTTGTTTCCATAACTTAGAGTTTCTACTGTAAGGCATGGTGATGTGTGCTGTATTTCACTCTTCATGTTCACTTTGTGTGTGCTTTTACTACAGTGTCTGTTAAATTAGCCTTAATTATTTGACTTACTCGTAAGAACTTGCTTGACCAGAGTTAATTAAAAGTTTCAAAACAATATGAATTAATTTCGTGCTTTGTCCAGTTGGTTATCAACCACCAAGACCTGTGGTTGGAATGGCCTGGCATTGTTGCAAGATTAAACTTGCCTTTCAAGTTTATTTTCATAAATAAGAAATTGTAAAGCTGAGCAGTAATTGTCTCAAAAGCAGCACTGAGATAGAATAACAGTGTAAATTATGGATGGAGGATAGCTTTATTAAAATTCGCTTGGTGAATAAAAAGTGCTGCTGAATACTGTCACACTTTAACCTTAATTATCTTTAAATGTAACACTATGTTTTTTCTAGAAAGGAGCTTGCTCATCTTATGCAAGCTCATTATTTACATGAACTAAGTCCTGAATACATGCTCTTGTGGTCCTTAAGTTAAAACTGCACTGCCGCTTTCAAAATACATCTTGGCCATGTTTAACTTCAATTTGAAGATTCCAAAACTTAGAAGCTCTGTGATGGCTGAGCACCTTGAGCAGGCCCCTACTTTAATTCTTTCTGCCATTATGTCTTCAGGAATATAGTGATTTCTGAAGTACTTCATGGGAAATACTGACTACACCCCTCAACCTTTAAGAATACACACATTTCCTTTTAGCTGTATTCGACTTCTCTTTATCTTTTAAACCTGTTTGCTTCCCATTCTCATTGTTCTTTTGTCTTGCTTTTCTGCGGTTAAGAGTACTTAGAGTAGGGCCTGTGTGTCTGCCGGTAGCTGGCTGTGCTGTTTCAGTATTTGCTTGTGGATGGTTTGCTGTATTTTGTACTGAGCAGAACGTGTGGTATATCATAGATGGGAGTTGCTGTGATGCTGAGAGATCCTGTTAGTAACAGCAGCTGCTTAGGGAATGAATAAATGGGGCACTGGTTTCAGCAGCAAGGCTGATTTAAAAAATGTCTGACCTTTCAACTGGGCTGTAGCAGCTTGTGGTGTAAGTGTTCTACAAACTGAATCTCTAGATCACCGAGTTTAAAAAAATAAATCAGAACAACTTTTCTGAGGGAAGTTTGTTTCTTTCTTGGCTTGAGGACAGGGCTTTTTTTTAAGTCAAATTCACTGGATGGTTTGCATCTTGTTGCATGACATTGGTAGGTGCTGTACTACAAGGCCTGTGGTGTGTATTCATTGTCCTTCTTGATGAAACTAGCTTTAAAAGTGGATGTATATATTTTATTAATATGTATGAAGTGCCCAGTCATGCCTTGATGGGTGGAGAGACTTCTCTGCTATCCTGAAATTTTCATGTTAATGGAGAGGTCTGCATTCGCTTGCCAGTTGTGTCATTGAAAGACTGCCACTGTAGTTGCATCTGCCAACGTTTTTGATAAGGCCAGCTAAATCAAACCTTCAATGAACTTTGGTTAGAGTTGATTAAATTCTGAAAGTCTACAGTGTTAAGCATAAAAACATACATCTTCTGGTTTGGAAGTCTTTTGCTAATTGGATTTTACTTTCAGAATTCCTTGAGGTCGGCAAAAAGCAGCCTGCCCTTGATGTTCTCTATGATGTTATGAAAAGTAAAAAACACCGAACATGGCAGAAAATCCACGAGCCAATTATGCTGAAGTACCTGGAACTCTGTGTGGATCTCCGCAAGAGTCATCTGGCGAAAGAAGGACTGTACCAGTACAAGAATATTTGCCAGCAGGTTTGGCGCTTTTTTTTTTTTTTTTTTTTTTTTTTTTTTTTGTAGCAAGCATGGTATATGTCAGCTGATATGATCTAAAGGTAACTGATTGGTCTTGAGTGAAAATTAATTTGCCTTTTAGATGTTCCTGGGTTTGTAACATTTACGTTTTAAATATTTGCTGCCTATTATGGGTGGAAACATCTTCCCATTTTCTGCCTTTGATGTAGGTGAACATCAAATCTTTGGAGGATGTTGTTCGAGCCTATTTAAAATTAGCTGAAGAAAAAACAGAAGCAGCTAAGGAAGAATCCCAGCAGATGGTACTGGACATAGAAGACTTAGATAACATTCAGACTCCAGAAAGGTAGGTGGCCTGTCTTTAAAATGTAGCAATTCACAGCAAAATATCCTTATATTCATGAAGGAAGTATCCTTATTTTCATGAAGGATGTTGGCAATTCAGAGAACCAAGATATAAAGGTGGTGGATTTGAAATGGAATGCTAGGGGTGTTCTAGAGGTTTGAAGGGTAGGAAGAAAAACAGGAATTTTGCATTGAAGAAAATCCTAAGTCCAAGTAAAGAAAGTAAGTAGTAAAGAATAGAAAACATAGACACAGTAGGAGTGGTTCTGGGAGTCGGGTCACCGCTTTCTAGGGTCTACTCAGATGTGCTTCTGTAGTGGTATTGGAGAGTTTATTATTGAAAGCTTCTCATTATCAGTTGATATACAAATGCTATTAATTATATTGGACCAATTGAATTCCTGTATGTGATAACCTCCAGTCTTTCTGACCACATTGTGCATGTACAAACAAAAGGAAATGTTACTTTATACTGGCTCAGGTAACTGATGAGATAATAGAAGAAATGGCATAAAAAGTAAATTCAGAGTGTTATAATTAATTGGATAGATAATGAGAACGTAGAAGGAATGGAAAAAAGGATCAGTAAATGTATCTGCTTTAGGTTGTGTATAGACCTTCACTGGCAAGTAGTGTCACGTTAGGCTGAAACCACTCTCCAGCTCTGCGAGAAGTCACTATTCTGTTGTCAGAATGTTTTGTAGGAGAACTTTCTAATCTGCTTCAGGCAAAGTGAGGTTAGCTCCAATTCCATACTTATGTTCTTCAGATGAGTCTGTTGATTTAGGGAATGGTCACGTACAGGTACGTATGTGGTGACATCTGTGGAAGAGGGATGACAAGATGGGGGTGATGAAATGTTTTAAAGCATTCCAGTTGAGTTTGGAAGAGGCCATCTGCCCATATCCTTTAAAAAATCAAGAGGTGTAGGGAATAAATTAAAATTTCCGTAAGTCAAACCAAATTAAAACTTGCATAAGATATCAAAAAAAATAACAAAAGGATCTTCAGCCATAAGTGGAGAATTCTAGGAAAAATGGTGGTAAAATTCTGAGGAGGTGGGTTGAAATTAGCCATCCCAGGTGTGGTCTGAAGATTAAAGTAATACTTTGCTACTGATTTTTGTAAGAATATTGATTCTGAAGTAAAAGAAAGAGGCAGGTTTTTTTAGAGCATGGAAATTACCCTGAGGTGAACGGAAAATTTGTCTTTCTCTTCGTGTTGGGTGACAGTGTAATTCCTATCCTAGAGTTTTAAAAATATCAGCAGATATTGTGGGTACTAAAGCTCTGCAGATACCCATCTGAGCACACAGTGTGTTTTCTCATCATCCGTATGCAGGACTGAGTAGTGGTCTGAACAGTTGCGGATGTGTTATTATCTTGATCGTAATAACATTTGGGTCTTTAGTATGAGTTTTGAAGGAAGGAACTAGTATGTGGAGTTAAAAATAAGATAAAATTCAGCACAGGCTTGCTGAAGGGTAGATGACATCTGATTATGTTAGAATTTTCTTTGGTAATTTAGTTTTTTAGATTTAAGAAATGCCAGAGATATAACCTGGGGAAAAGTAAAGCTGTTGATACCATACCGGAAGGGATGTTTGCAGTTGAATTAGTAGGGGACTAAGACATTACCCAGTAAGAAACTGATGACATGTAATGACGAAAGAAGATATGGAGCAAGAGTGAAGTTAGTGGGAATTCTTTCAATTAAAGTCTTGGCACAGAAACTAAAAAAGTCAAAGTTGTATCTGCTGATGATAGAAAATTGGAAGAAATTATGAAAGTAGGGGACATTTTGTCTTGTGTAGGTGGCTATGAGGAATAGAGTTACAGTAGTCAAATAATACTCACAAAGACATGGAGTTACATGTTAACAGCAAGGCTCTGGTAGAAGTTGGGAACTCATTGGTTGCAAAAAATGAAATGGTTACAGACCTGTCTTCAGTAGTTGTTCCAGATGGCAATACTATTCATGTTATTTCCAGTGCCTGAAATAGTCTTTGTTACAGAGGAATCCCACTAATAGACATTGAAGATTGACCACTCTTTTCCTTGTTCTCTTTTATATAACTGAGGACTAGAAAATGTGTCTTTTCAGTCACACTTCTTTATCTGAACAGCCACAGTTTCTTTTGTGTTTTTTAGGTTCTGTTTTGTAGACGACTTATACTTTTTTGCTGGATTCACTGCTTGATCTGTTGGACAAGGCGCTGGTGAAATGTCATCTTTAATATTGTATGTAGTACTAGCGCTCAAGGAAGGAAAATAGAACTGGAAGCAGTGTAGTAGAAGAGTTACAAGAGTTGAGAGTTTATATTAGAAGCATAGTTCAAAAAGGATTTTAAAAGTGAAAGCTTAGGGAAGATGAGTCTTTGTAAGTTTGTCATGCTGGGTGGACTGTTTAGCAGAAAGGGATCATGTGGGCTGTAGCACTGAATTTGTCTCAGTGTCTCAGGAATCCTTTCCAATCTTTTATTTCTGTGAACGAGAGAATGCAGTTATGGCCACTAAATGCAAGATTATCATATCTTAATTCTAACATCTTTAAGCATCTTTTTCATGTCAGAATTTTTAAAGGATTTGATACTTTAGGTATTCTAGTTTTTGATGTCTGCAGATTGTAAAGCACACATTGCTTCTGTGTCATATGTCAACAGAAAGTGAGCTCTCTCTGGCAGCATTGCTGGTGACTGAAAAGGAAGTTTCAGCAAGTAGGAAAGTATCTGAGTAGACAGTGATATTTGAATCTTAACAGAGGTACAGTGCGCAGCTCCCTGGTAGAAGAGGGAGGGTGAAAATCCTAGAATTAGTTTCCTTTGGCTTACTCATGTGAAGGATACAAAAGCTCCTGATGTCCCTTACCTCTGGAGCTTGTACATGTCAGTCATATATGTAGGGGCCAAAGTTTGAAACTTAACAGCAAGAAAAGTTATCTACATCCTTTAAAGAAAAAGTGAGACATCTGAGGGACCAATTTGAAATTAAGCAATAGACTGTTCAGCAGCAATTAGCTGTTCAGATTCATTCAGTCTCATCTTAGATCTTGATAAGAAAAGTTGGTGAGAATTGTGGGGAATAAAACACTTGTTTTCTCCCCCCCCCCCCGCCCTTTACCCCCCCTGCCCCAACTGTAGTGTTCTTTTGAGTGCTGTAAGTGGAGAAGACACTCAGGATCGTACTGACCGACTGCTTTTGACACCCTGGGTTAAATTTCTGTGGGAATCGTATAGACAATGTTTGGATCTTCTCCGAAATAATTCTCGAGTGGAACGCCTGTACCATGATATTGCACAGCAAGGTAAGTGGAAAAGATGGAAACTTGATGAGATCTAGGACTTCTATATTGCATCCTGTAAAACTAGAAAATTAAAGGTTATTTCTATTTGAATATTGCTTCAGAGTTGGAAGTACGTTAATCTCCTAAGCATGGGTATGTACACACATATTATTATTAGAATTACAGAGGTTCCTTAAAATTACTGAGGTTTCTGGACACGGATCTTTTCTTGTAACAGAACCTGCACATACTGAGAATATGAGAATTACTCATGCGGTCTTTATTTTTTCTAACTTACTGATCAAAATTAATAGTGTTTTCACTTTGTTATCCTGAACGGCTGATGTGTCTTCCATTAATGTATTCTATGTCAGCTAACGTCAAAAACTAGTGTACACAAAAGGGTACTGTAAAATTACGATGCGCTATCAATTTTGACACAGACGTAACTTAGCAAAATATAATGCAGAAGGTAATAGGAAAAAGTCTAGTCCAATTCTTTCGGGCAATATTCTGCAAAAATTTATGTTATAAGAATGAATGCTTATGTGTTAATCTTTTCTTAAGGGTGAGAGATGATCAGAAAAATGTTTTCCTTTGTATGTATGACTTAGGGCTCTGTATTTTTGAAAGAGAGTCTTTTAGATTTTTAATTCAAATTGTGCAAGTACGTTAGGAAAGATGACTGTCAGATGAGTTCTAGGTGTTTTAGTGTATTTGTACTTAGTTGAAAATAAAAGCTAGAATCACTGCTTAAATTAGAACATTTTTAAAGAGACCCAAAGTATTCCCTTTGCTCCTTAAGCTTAATTATGTAGAAGCATCTTCATTTTTTGAGGTCAAGATGGAAGTTCTCTGTGTTGTCACTTATTCATTATGTGTGACAGATTGCGTCTTGTTTGATGTGGTTTTGGACTGTAAATGAAGATTCTTTAAATGTACTGGTTTACTTATTTGAATGCCATTTAGAACTACCATGAAGTCACCATTAGTGAGCATTCTTAATTTACATTGTTCATTTTTGCAGCTTTTAAGTTCTGCCTGCAGTACACTCGTAAAGCTGAGTTCCGTAAACTCTGTGATAACCTGCGAATGCATTTGGGGCAGATCCAGCGTCATCATAACCAAAGCACAGCAATCAACCTCAACAATCCTGACAGTCAGTCAATGCACTTGGAGACCAGGCTTGTGCAACTTGACAGTGCTATTAGCATGGAGCTGTGGCAGGTATGCAGCAGGGCTCCTGTAATGACGCTGTAGTCTACAGCTTTTCCAGAGTCTGTTCCACGCAGATCATTTTCATGGTATATACTCCAAGGTAAAGACGGGATAATAGCTAAAGAATGAAGTTTTAATGTCTAGAATGTGGTACTATGTGCGTACTGAATACTTTGTCTGATGTTGCTGCATAGCATTTCAAACCAAGCTTCTGCTGGTAGTAGTAGATGGTAAAGTAGCTGAAGTCACGTTGAGTTGTGAAAGGGAGAAGTTGATGATGACACCTTCACCTCTACCATCTTCAATTCTCATGAAGACCTTCCACTGGGAAGTGGTTGGTAAACGTTAAAGCCTGCTATTAGGCTGGGGCCCCAGCATTGCTGGTTGAATTATTTAGTGTCTAGCCAGTGAGGGCACTCCAAAGCAAGTTTTTCAAAGAGGTGCTTTGGTTTTCCAGCCTTTCTAATGTCAAATTCCTTAAAAAGCCAGGGTTGTCATTTTTGGTTTTGTGAATTAGGAGAGTGTTCTCTGTTGTGTTGTTTCCTTTTTAGGTATGTAAGCAATTACATGTAAGTCATTTCCAAGATTATATGTATTTTTAGGGAAACTATACCCATTTTTGATCACAAAAACTATTTTTATGAAAAACGGTAAAACCAGTAAATAGTAGAATTGGTATAACAGTAAAATAGTAGAATTTTTATAATTCTGGTTTGGGTTTTTTTTCCCCCTTGGTTTGTAGCTTGAAAATCTGAAAGAAAGCAGTTTGCAAAAAACTACATGAACTAATCATTAACCAGTAAATTCTAAGCAGATAGTTAATGGATTTGCAGTATGTCCAAATAATTTCTTTATTAAGAAAGAAGTATTTCATTTCATGTAGCTGGCGAAACTGAAGATCGTATCTCTCAGTGTTATTAAATATATTATACTCTTATAACCTTTAGTGAATGTATATTTTTTTCCCGTTTTTGGGGGTTGCAAAAAACTTCCTAAAAGTAGTGTGTTTGGTTTTTTTAGGAAGCTTTCAAAGCAGTGGAGGATATTCATGGGCTATTTGCACTGTCTAAGAAACCACCCAAACCACAACTGATGGCAAATTACTATCACAAAGTTTCAACGGTCTTCTGGAAATCAGGAAACGCTCTTTTTCATGCATCCACACTTCACCGACTTTATCACTTATCAAGAGAAATGCGAAAGAATCTCACGCAAGAGGAGATGCAGAGGTGGGGAAAGATACTTAATGTGATCTTAGATTCTATTTTTAACCCTGTATGTTCAAAAATAAACTTAATTGTACCCCAAAAGAAGCAGCTGACGTGTATGGCTATGAGCAGCTCTGCTTAAAGTGGCCAGTACTAATTGCCTCAAAAGAAACCTAGAGCAAGAAGAATATTTTACAAAGCTACAATGTAAATAATGTAAACATCAGGATCACTTAAGTTTCCTTCTCTGTTACTGACTGGGAAGCTAAGCAAGTTAATAAATCTGTGGTTTGCTTCGTTTTTCTCTTCCAAGTGGTGGTATTTACTTCACAAGATTTCATTATAACTATTATAAACTTTTCCTTAATACATAAAAGTCTGTGTAGCCAAATGGCCTTTAAATTTTTTGGTAATAAGTATGATACTGGCAAGGCTTTTGAGGCATGCAGAATCATTGACTGCGTTAACCTCTGAAGTTCATGTACAGGCGTTTATAGAATCAGAATCTGGTGGGAATAAATACTCTATGGAAATTCTTATATTCCTGTTCATCTGGGTACTAAGGTAAAAATTTTAAATATTTAATGTCATTTGTATTGTTACATCAAAAAGTACACCGGGCTTGCATGGTAAATTTTAAAAATCAATGCAATCAAAATAATTGGTATGGATTTGCAGCTAAAATAGGTTGAAAAGGTGCTGCTTTCTGCTGTTTTCATTATTTTATAGGATTTTGATATTTACAGAGGCAGCTTAAGTTTCTTAGCATTTCTCTGTGTGTGTATATAAATCTAAATACACACATACGTAAGTAATGAAAAAATGTTATCAATCTTTCCCCTGGTTACTGAAGAACACTGCATTCTGTACTTTTATTGCGCAGCTGGCATCTTTTCTGTTATTGCTGGTATTTTTACACAGTTTTGCATCATGAATGTCACTCATTCCTACTCTTGAATTGGTATGTATATGAAAAGGAATTAGTTAGTGTTCTCTTGCAGTTCATCTTTTGTGGTTATACTTTGTCAACAGGATGTCTACTCGAGTCCTTTTGGCCACTCTGTCAATTCCTATAACTCCTGAGAGAACTGATATTGCTCGCCTTCTGGATATGGATGGCATCATTGTTGAGAAACAGCGACGCCTGGCAACCCTGTTGGGTCTTCAGGCCCCACCTACACGTGGCAGTCTCATTAATGATATGGTAGGCAGTGGTGTTTAGACGAGCAGCTTTTAAACACTGAGTGCTCTTTCTGGACTATTTTTGTTCTAAAGCACTGTACTTGTTATGGGACACAGTTTAAAAGTTAAAATGGCTATATGGTTAATTGTATGACTTATGGTATAGTGTAAAAATTTCAGATTCACAAGAAGGACTGTTTGGAAATGGCAGCAATAACGGGAGGCCTGAATGCTTGTATGCACTAAGGAGTCAGATTCAATATTGTCCTTTATGTCACCCAAACAGCAAATGTTGTTTTGAAACTGAGAGGTCTGAAAAGGGTTGTGAGCTACAACTTTGGGTTTTTTCCCCTACTCTAAGGTGTATAATTAACTGAACCAAGTGCTTATTTTTCTGTTTTAAATGTATTTTGGATAACCGTAGGTCAGATAACAACTAGCGGGCTGTAAGGACCTAAGTGGTTATGAAAACTTCCTTGTGTTTAATTTGAAGGGAGGTTAGGTTTACCTATCTTCAGACCTTCCCAGATATTCATAAACAAATTAGGCATTCATTCATTGGTAGGTATTTTCAGAGGATGTGTGAATTTCTTGCAGTCATTTGCATGCATGCCTAAAACTTACATTCAGTGTTCATTTTACATTTTGCGTTAATTCTTCTGGTACCTCTCCAGTTTGCCTTAAAACCACAATTTAAAGCTTCAGAAATTTACTCATGAACTGAGATGTGTGGTTTTAGTTTGGATGTGGACCTACATGTGTGTAGTAGGACTTGTGTCTTAGAAATGGCTAATAAGTTGAGGGTGGTACTCTATTCTAAATATTTATCTTGTGTATATGTTTTTTGTCTACTTTTCCGTTTTTAAATACAGTTAAGTGGTGTAATGTAGAGTTACTGTCACTGCAATTAAGAATACTGTAATAAAGAGTAAGTAGTCTCCTGTATTAAAAGGTACATGTGGTGCCTGTTTAACTTATTGAATATAAAGTTCTTAAAGCATAACGATTTGTTAATATTGTATTTATTTTAAGATCTTTGGATTTTTTTGTTGACTGTAGGTAAGGTTCAACGTAGTGCAATATGTTGTTCCAGAAGTGAAAGAACTTTACAATTGGCTTGAAGTAGACTTTCACCCGCTCAAGTTATGTAGCCGTGTCAGCAAGGTAAGTTTTGTAGCTCTGTTTGTATGTAGCAACAGGTATTGACTAATAGTCTGTTATTTGAATATTGATTTGTGGTAAGTACCAACTAGCTGCTTCTGTTGCCAGAATTTTCAATGGTAGGCTTTATTTGGTCAAATTCCATTACAATGACATGTACATAGCATCTGATACACATAGTACACACGTAGTACACCAGGTTATTGAAATAGAGTGAAAATTCATTCAGGTCTCTAGGGTGCTATTCAGAGGGCCCCTATTAAGGTGCAGAGTTTTGGGAACGTATCAGAAGGTCTTGTTGGTGTGGAGATGATACTGAGTTTAAAGGTGCAGAAATGAGAAAACTGTGTGTGCACATGTGCATATGCATGCAAGTGGGTTGTGTGGGAAGTGGAAAAATATACCAATGATTGTTTTTACTGTTAAAATGTAGAGTATTGGGAGGTAAAATAATGTGAGAGCTGTTGATTAGGTTAATGTAAATTCTGAAATTGATGAAGCACATCATGTTCTTTTTCTTTGATAGTGGGAACAAAGATATTTGAGGTGCTAAAAAGAACTTGAAGGTAAATTAGCAGTGTGGTAAATGTTGCCAGTGCTGTCAGTCGCCTTCATACAAAAAATGTTAGCTATCCATTATAAATAAAAGTGTTCTTATCAAAAGATACACTTCAATAAAACTCCGTAGTATCGACACAAGTGCTGTTGTTTCATGAGCTGTAAACTGGAAGTATATAAGAGACATGCTTTGTACTTCAATGCTGAAATTTTTAAGGGTTGATGCAGGTAGAGTAACTTTTCAGAATTTTTATAGGTTCTGAACTGGGTGAAAGACCAAGCTGAAAAGGAACCTGAACTGCAGCTGTATGTTCCTCACCTGCAAAACAATACCATTCTTCGCCTTCTGCAGCAGGTATGAGTAAAGAAAATGTATGTTCCTAAGTATACATAAGTTAGAAAATGCTCTGGAAGAACATGAAGTTGGAAACTTCCATGCCAGAGTAAATGTTATCCATCAAATAGAGGACCGTCATGATTTTAAAATAATTTTTTTCCAGTATATAACCTGTATCTTCAGGTTTGTATATCATTTAGGTACAGCTGTAGTAGCTATACTTAATAGTGGTTGCATACAGTGGCGTGATCTCTTGCCTAAATTTTCTTCATTATGGATATATGATGTCTTATTTAAGGTAATTCATCGTTTCTTAAAACTTTTTTTTGGAGTAAGGTCTGGGTGGGAGGTTTTGTTTTTTTGTGTCTAGGTGTTTTATAAAATGCACATTTCATTGACCTGCTTTTGTTACAAGTGACAAGCAGTGTTATTTCTGATGTGCAAAAGGAACAGTTGAAGGCTAATTAGCAGCATAGCTGTAAGTAGTTACTGCTGCCAGTCTCCTTCATACAAAGAAGCCATTCAGGAACGGCATTTTATCTCAGGTTAAGACTGAATACAGTACAGAAATAAAATCCTGAAACTGTATTTGTAATTGTATTAATATGTATACATTCATTTATTGGCAGTTTAGTAAGTTAGCTTTAGAGCCCATACAACAACTTTTATTTCTGATCTCTTTTTAATGAGGAAAAATACCTAATGTTTCTGTTCACATACAGGTGGCCCAGATTTATCAAAGCATTGAATTTTCTCGTCTGGCTACCCTGGTTCCTTTTGTTGATGCTTTCCAGCTGGAACGTAGTATTGTTGATGCAGCCAGACATTGTGACTTACAAGTAAGTGTTGTGAAAAGACTTCTGTGAAATGATGTATGGATTCATGTGTATTACCTTGGATAAAAACTAACTTGTTGACATTGAACCCAAGGAAGACAACTGATTCTGACAGATGGAGATAAACTAGAGTAAAAGATGCATGTGACAATATATTAAGAACTGACAGTTGTTTGGATTCTGGTGTGTATTTTTGATTTAGGTCAACCACCATTAATGTAAGTCCAGTGGAAGTAAAAGTTGAAGTAAAATTCACTGAAACTTGCCCTGTGAGCCCCAGTCATTTAGTCCAGCATATCCTGAAGCAAGTCTAACAAACAGGGTTGCGAATTTCTGACTATGCTGAATTAGTTGTGCAAGACTGAAGAGCTAGCAGTCGTTGATGTTGGTTTTTATGTAACGAAGTGACTGAAGTAAAACACCAGTGCCTGAGATGTGCACCGATGTCTGAGATGTTTCAGCTGCTGTTGAAGATTGCATTGTTGGTAAAGTTGTCTGTATTGAAAGAATGACGGCCTGTAGTGAAACATTTAAGCTGGTGATCAGATACAAGTAGTTTTTAGCTGAGGTTGCTTAGTATTATCCATTTAGGTTTTTAGTTGAGATTGCTTAGTAATTACCCATTTAGGTTTTTAGATAAAGCTGACTTAATTCATTTAGGTTAACGCACAACTTTAGCTTATATTTTAGATGAGTTGAAATTGTCTGCCTTAAAGTCAGGATTCTTGTTTCGTGTATTGTTAATGTGGAGGAACAGGCAAGAATGATTTGTCCTGCAGTGCTCATTTCATAGAATCATTGAAAGTTCAGCCTCTTCCAGTGATTGATTTTTTTTTAAATTTTTTTTTTTTATAAACCGTGGAAATCAAACAAACTTTTATTCACGGTGCTATTTTTCTTCCACTAATTTGACATTTCTCATAGTGTGGTATAGCTAAAATTTCCTATTTTTTTTGCAAAGGTTCGCCTTGATCATACTACCCGGACACTGAGTTTTGGCTCAGATTTGAATTACAGTACTAGAGAAGATGCACCACTAGGCCCTCAACTACAAAGCATGCCTTCTGAGCAAATTAGAAATCAATTGACTGCTATGTCCTCAGCTCTGGCTAAGGCTCTTGCAGTCATTAAGCCTCCTCACTTACTGGTAAGTCATTTTAAGTCTTCTGAAAACGTTGACAAATTCTGACATTTCCCCTATGTGCGTTGTGTGATGTTTATCTGTTGCCCTTATGCAGGCTTTTGTTATTTTTTTTGCCTTTTGTTATTTTTTTGCTTGTCTGATCAAGTGCTCCTTCCAGTAGTCTGTTCTCAGTGCAGTGGTAATCAATATTGTTATTGCTGTCCCCTCCCTTCAGAACAAATAATTGATCCTTGAGGTGTTAATATATACAAATGTAGTGTAGCATTAATGTATTTATTAATGACAAAGTATCCTTCTGCATCTGTTACATACTTACCTGTTATAATAGATCTAAATTTTCTGGTTTAGCAAGACAAGCTTGTTTTGAAGTTGTGGGATCATACTTGAAGGAGTTACTTGGTTTACCTTTCCTTGACATAGGAAAGGCATTGAGCTATCTAATGATTAATTTAACATGACATTGCAAGGATTTGAGTAGGCAGCAATTGGTGCATTTGTACGTTTGTTTATTTTCAGAAGTGTGTTGCTCTGTTTTTCAGAGCATTGTGGTAACAATCTCTGATCTAATTTGACTGTAGTGATGGGCTGCATTTATATACTTGTGGATTGAGTAGAAATCTAAACTAATAACTTGACACTTTATACCAAATCTTATATTTTAATTAATGTGTTTTCTCAGATTAGGTGTACCTTTTCATTTAATTTTTTTTTCAGCCTGGTGGTAGTCAGCTATTTATGCTTGTGAAGAAGAATAACTCATTCTTAAATGCACCTAACTAGTTAGTGTTCGGTGGTAACTAAAATCATGTCAAAATGTACACAAGAGGCCTGAGTTTAAATTGCCAGTCTTGCATATATCAGGGTTAGGATATACCAAATAATAACTTACCCATAGGTGGGCCTACAGAGCTAGGATTTGTTGAAAATTTTGCATGCCTTTTTGAAAATCCAAGAGCCTGCTTTCTTTGTTCTTCCTGGAGAAACTGCTGTTGTGAAGAACCTGGAATGTAACTTCATAGTGGAATCTAAAAACACGAACAAAAGATCCCCCCAGCTCAAGAACTGACCTGTCCTTGTCACTCCCTGTCCTCCTCGCTGGGGCTGTTGGCTTCGAGGTCGGACTCACCGATGAGCTCACATTTCAGGTTCTCCAGAGCCCTGTAGGAGCAAGGTGTAAATCAGTCTCGGATTTCCAGCATGCTTTGGTTGTGGCAAGTTAAACCTTCACTTCTCTTAAAAGAGCAGTGGTAATTTTTTCTTTTGCTTTATGTTTATGAAAGATTTCATAGCAAACATATCAAATAATTTTTTCCATATGGAAAAAAGGCTGATAGCAAGATATCCATGTTAGATTCTTTATAGAGTTTGAAATACTAAGTAATATTCTTAAAATAGAAGTACACAAAGTAGGACTGTATAATGACACCTAACTTAACGTTAGTTTGAACATACATTAGCTGTTTTATAGCATTTAAGAAAAAAATATTTCCATGCAGGTTTTCCCCTAAAAAGATTTTATTAGTGATTGGTATTTGATGGATTGTTGGTTTGAAAGAAAAAACATGCTTTATCTGTGCATTCATAGATAGAAATGACAAATAGTCTTATACTTGACATGTTAGTGCAATTAGCTGAATAAGATATAGATACTAGTAATTACGCTTGTAAAATTGGAGGACAGTACCAAGGTTAATATCGATTTGTGTGGTCAGAGAAGCTACAGAACAAGTTGAGACCCTTTTTTCCTTCTCTATTTAGATCAAAACTTCACCTTTTTCAGGTGCTTAAAAATTTTAATTTCTGTCAAATTTGTTATAATTCACAAAATCATTAAATTAATCTAAAGCTTTTAATTTTTGTGTTTCTGGCACCTCTGTTGAGCTTTAAATGCTTGCAGATCTGCAACAAAGTATGGATTTTTGTTGAATGCCCTAGAAGTGACAGATTACTAAAAATACCTCTAAGCCAGCTCACATTTCAAGAGCAGCATAACTGAAGGAGTGTAGTGAGCTTATTGGGCTGCAGTGTTTTGCTGCTTGCTGGACTGATTAAAATAGGCAGCTCCCTGACCTGGCACAATTATACCTCTTCATGTGTACAGCATGAATCTCTACAGAGAACTGTTTATGTACTCTGGAGGAGAATGGTGGGGTGGTTAGAAGGATGCTTAAAGAATGTTAGAGAATAGGCTATATGCTAGTGTGAAGAAGTCTAGTGCTTTTTATTATTTAATTAAAGTGGTATTATATACCATGTTTATACCTAAATTGTTGAGAGACAATAATCAGTTTTTTATCGTCTCACAGATAGTGCTTTGTGTCAGTTAGGATACTTTTCTCTTATGTTAGTGTGTTTGAAAAAAACCAAAACTTTACAGACAAGGGAGCTTTGGTGAAATACAGTACATGTGGTGCTATACTTGCTAACACATGCAGAGACAAATAGGATTGACCCCCTTACCCCCATTTCAGTTAGTCTTACATGTCACTAACATGTGGGTGTGCAATATTTTTGGACAGAGAAAAGCATGCAACTATCATACTTAAAATGTGTTGCAGAATGTTGTCTTTTACAGACAACTTTTTCCATTTACATGTGGTTCTAGTCAGTTGATACTACCTTGCATGCCACTTGGATGAGTGATTAGATTTGCCATTAAAGTTGTATTTCCATGCAGTTGGCAAGTTTGGAGAATAAAACTAACCTTGAGTTTTCTTTGAGAAACATTTGCTATGCTTTCTGCCTTCTTAAAGAGACGGTACTTACATCATAGTCTTATCCTTAATTTAAATTCAGCAAGAGAAGGAAGAACAACATCAGCTGGCAGTCACTGCCTTCCTAAAAAATTCAAGGAAGGAGCATCAGCGTATTCTTGCACGTCGTCAGACTATAGAGGAAAGAAAAGAGCGCCTTGAAAGTTTAAACATTCAGCGTGAAAAAGAAGAACTGGAACAACGTGAAGCAGAATTACAAAAGGTCCGGAAAGCTGAAGAAGAGAGACTGCGCCAGGAGGCAAAGGAAAGAGAGAAGGAGCGCATCCTGCAAGAGCATGAACAAATCAAAAAGAAGACTGTTCGTGAGCGCTTGGAGCAGATTAAGAAGACTGAACTGGGAGCCAAAGCATTTAAAGACATTGATATTGAGGTAGACAACTTATTATTGAAGTTTTGAGTTATTTTTTATGCTTTTGGTGTTACATTTGCTAGGCTGCCTGAATTTCATGTTGTTTAATAGTTTTATACTGTAAATATTATACTGGTCTTATAAACAGCTTCTCTTAAAAATGAGACAGTTTGACACTTACACTGTTGAGCAAATGAAATATTTAAGTAAACCTTAATTCTGAGTTTGGATAGGACCTTTTTTACCCGGAGGAATTAAGTGCAGCTGTTTGGTTCCTCCTTCCCCACCTTGTTGCTTGAACAGTATCTGAAATACAATATAGACCTGCAGGTCCAAATTTGTACTACCTGGACTGTGTCTCAATTGAAAATCAAGATACAAATGCTTTAGAGAGTTTTTTAAAAATAAAATACAGGTTACCCAGAATAGATGAAAAGACAGTGAGAATGTTTGTTTCTGAAGCAAATTAGCTTAAAAGTTAAGGGGAGAACTGCAGAGAAGCTTAAATAAATAAATAAACAAACCACATTTGTAACAGAAAAAAATGTTTGCTTTATTTTGTATTGATAACTTTACTTGGTTGTAGGATCTTGAAGAATTGGATCCTGACTTCATTATGGCTAAACAAGTTGAACAGCTTGAAAAAGAAAAGAAGGAACTTCAAGAACGCCTGAAGAACCAGGAGAAAAAGGTACAAAGTAGGAGGGGTACAAAACCACGTCTATACAATGCCTTAGTTAGTGATTGTGAACTCCTGTGTTGACGATACATATATATACACACACATATATAATATTGGTGTTGAAAATGTTATTGTATGAAACTAAAAAAAGATGAATGTGTTAAAAACCAACTGAGTTTCTAGTATCAGTACACAAATCTGTTCTAATTAATAGAGTTGATTTGAAAATGGACCCTTAAGCTGTATGTGAACTGAGTCTTAGTTGGCAAGACTTGTAATTGGAAAATGTTCAGAGAAGATTAAATGCTCACAGAAGGTGAGGCCATTACAGAGAAGCTAAATTTAATTAGTTGTAATAGTCCTCACTGAAATGGAGGAAATTCCACTGCTAGAGCCCTTTTGTGTGACTATAAAAGTGTGAGGAACATGTTGTTGTAGTAAATAGAAATATATAACCCGGGCAAGGTGAAACTCACCGAGGACTTCTGACAGTATTGAAGAATGAAACAGAGGTTATATGATACAGTTGGTAATTCAGTTAACTTAAAACTGGCTTGATGCTAGATAGTGGCAAGTTACTTAAAAAGGTTCCAGTAAGGATCTTTTATGCTGCAGGCTTGTAAGCCTGATGCTCATACTGGGAAAAGTAGCAGCAAATTAAACAGTAGAATTAGTAGCCACCTGAGTAAATGTGATCTACCCAGAAAGGTCAGCACAGCTTCTATAAAAGAATTGTAAGCCAAGGCTTCCTCTTGGAGTTCTCTGAAGCTGTCAGAACAAACATACGAGTAAGGGTGGTTTGGTTGGTGTAACTAAGTTGGATTTTCCAAAAAGCTTTTTACAGAGTTCTTCACCAAAGAAAACTTAGCAGCTGTGGGATAAAAGGAACAGTCTTTGAATGAAGTTCAATTTACAGATATAAAATACTTTGTGTAGGGAAAGCAGAAAAAAACCCCATCTCCCAATCTTTAGCTTTACATATTAAATGATGGGCTCCAAACTTTTTAGTCAGCAATGAGAAATTGGTGGTTCTGCATCTTGAGCACTGCGTGCAGTTCTTGTCTCTTTATCTCAAATAGAACACGGTTGAACTGGAAGTTTGATAGGAGGCCGACAAGAATTATCAATGATGTGGCTTGGCTTCTGTTTAAGAAATACCTATGTAAATTAGTACCTCTATGTCTGAAAGACTTCTGGAGAGAGGATGTGGTAGCAGTCTATAATGGTGTACCTGTTGTAACAGCTGACAATGGGGAGCAGTTCTTTCACTGACTGCAAGGGATAGTGAACTAGGAAGCATCAAATGAAGCTAGTAGAAGCCATATCCAGAACTCTTTGTAGGTAGAAGATGGGTCTTCATGCTGTGAGCCATAGACACACAGGATTTCTTTCCAGAGTACATTGTTGTATATGAAAAGCTTCTTTGAGTTGAAAAGGACAAGAAGAGAAATCCACCAATGCCTACTAAATACAAGAAAACTTCAACATGGGAAATGCTGGGAGCTGAAAATTGGTGATGCTGAGAGAGTATTGTATATATGTCTGCCTCTAGCATCCTTGCCTTGGAGTGCACTTAGTTGCCAATGGTAGAGGCAGGTTCTTGGCTAGGTGGATCTTTGATGTGGTCCAGTGTGGTTGTTTTTATGTAACAATAATTATATATCTGATGTATTAGAGAAGTCTCCAGATACTGGGGTTTTCTTTGGGGGATGCTGAAGATTGAGTCTTCCAGATTTGGTCTTTGCATTATGACATGCTAAAGGTACATTATCTTTATTTAGATTGACTATTTTGAAAGAGCAAAGCGCTTAGAAGAAATTCCTTTAATAAAGACTGCATATGAGGAGCAAAGAGTGCATGATATGGAGCTGTGGGAGCAACAGGAAGAAGAAAGGGTAAGAACTTTTTGTTCATATGATAAAATCCAGTAGTGATGAATGAAAAATAGTGGGTTTTGCACTGTCTTTTTTTCCCCAGCTCAATCCAAGGGAAGAAAGGAAAAAGTTGATATGAAATGAAGTGTTAGCTTCACAATTTCATTGTGCTAGTGGACAGCAGTATCTTCTGTTTAGGATCTGAAAGAGGAAAAGATAATTTCTCTTTCTAGTGGCTGAAGTAGATTGAATGCAAATATATAATAAGATGTTACTTTGTAATACTTTTAATATTATCTATTTTTAGATCACCACTTTGCAGTTGGAGCGCGAGAAAGCTCTTGAGCATAAGAACAGACTCTCAAGGATGCTGGAGGATAGAGATTTATTTGAAGCCAGGCTCAAAGCATCACGACGAACAGTTTATGAGGTACACGAGATATGGTATTGTAATAAAATACTCCCCTTCAGTAAAGAACTAAACTTGTGACCCAGTGATTCTTCATGAAAACTAGAAACAAATTAGTATCTAGATTGGTTCAGAATTATGGAATTGTTTATTTTCTGTTTTGACTAAAAAAAAGTGAAACAAAGTATTCTTGCACCCATTCCTAGATATTATCACTTAGACTTTTTGACAACTCCTGGAATAAGCTTATATGGAAAATAAAAGATAGGTAAATTACTTATTTCAATGCAGCTATTAGTAAGAGATCATTGGGTAACATATACAGATACAGCTGGCTGCTCATAAGTACTTGGACTTACTGTGGTGATGGAATAATACTGAAATAATACTGAAGCGGAGAAATAGAAATACTTTTCAATTGTTTTTTAATCTTTTTGTTTGAATCTGGAAATTATTTTGATAGTCCAAGTACTTGGAACTTCAAGTTATGTGTTATGTTTGCAAAATTTAATAACAAATTTAGACCACAAGGGCAAGGAAGGAACTGTGCCTTTGTTTCTTGCTCTGCATTTTAAAAATTCTACATTTGCTGAGGCTGTTTGTAGCTTTGATTATTTGGCTATGTTGCAGTAAGAACTGGTTTAAAAAAAGAAGCAAAAGAGGTATTATGTTCAAATAAGTAACTGCATATTATTCTTTGCAACAATATAGGTTAATTTTAAGTAATGTATTTTAGGTATAGGTAAATTATTATTCAGGTAATTACTTTCCTGAAAAAGCAGATGAAGGACTAAAATTGTGCATGGTGACTGTCTGTCTTCTAAGTAGGAGTATATTCCCTTATGCAAAATTTCTTGCAGAAAAGGTTGAAATGGCAAAGAGGTAGTTGTTTTTCAGCAGAGCAAAGTTAATATGTTGCAGCTGGTTTGTGTTTCTGTGCAGCTTTATTTAGCAATTTGTGTAACTGTCGAACTCCTAAACTTTACAGTTCTGGTGTTTTCACGTGTATTTGTATTTCAGGATAAACTCAAGCAGTTCCAGGAACGGTTAGCAGAAGAGAGGCGTAATCGTTTGGAGGAACGCAAGAAACAGCGCAAAGAAGAGAGGCGCATTACTTACTACAGAGAAAAGGAGGAAGAAGAACAAAGATTACGAGAAGAACAGCTGCTTAAAGGTATAATCAGGAACATGATTATTTTATCCTTTGCGTCCTTGACCCATTCCAGGTGTGTATGCAGCTAACTTCTGGTTCCACTGTTTCATGATATTAGAGGAAGTCTTAACTTTCAGTCAGTGGCAAAGACTGTGTTCATTGCTATTAGACACTGTACCTTTACCTTTTACCTAATGCACCTTCTGAATGTTTACCTGTGCAGCATAGAGATGAAAGTAAAGCTTTATAGGAGGAAGGGAAAATGAAAGCAGATGAATGCTTCCTGCCCTCCCCTTCTCCCAGACATAAATAAAGGAGGTGATAAAGTAAGAGAGGCTAATGACTAAAATCAAAGACTCAATTTTTTGTTTAGTTTGAGTTCTGTCCGCTTTTTTGTGTGCATCTTGAAGAGAATAGAAAGGGAACATTGGTGTCAGATCAAGAACTCAAGAATTGTGACTCACACACCTTTCTTTGTGAATTGCTTTGTCTGGTAGCCTGTTTCAAGGCTTGAGAAGAGAAGAGATGATAGGCATCCTGTAAGGTAAATTTCTGTCCTGCTTGTCACTTGGTGGATGAAGATTTTATGTATCAGAGTTCATATTCATGCAATATTTAAAACCCAACCAAACAAAAACCAAGGAGTCCTGAATATCAAATTTCTGACACTGCTAGCTGATTTTTTTTTTTGTTTGTTTGACCTTTTCTAAGGAAGGGATCCTCTACTATGCTTGAGGTAGTTACTGATACTTCAGCTGGCACATTTGTGGTCTGTACATGGAATTAATGTACAGGTATTGGAACATTTTCTTTCCTTTCTCGCTAGCTGTTGTTCAAGATGTCACATTAATGGATGTATCAGGGTTCCTTTTCCTATTGCTTTTGAGTTAGGATACTTCCAGAAAACAGGTTCTATGGCTAGTTAAACGCATCCTGTGAAATGCTTGGGGTTTTTTTTTTTCCTGTTTTTCATAAGGAGTCAAAGGGGAGCGACTGTATTTTGTAACCCTTCTGTAGATACAGCAAAGTAACAATTTATATTGGTAATACATTCTGTGTATGTTTGCAACTCTGTAGAGCGTGAGGAAAAGGAACGCATTGAGCGTGAGAAACGTGAGCAGGAACAGCGTGAATACCAGGAACGTGTCAAAAAACTAGAAGAACTGGAGAAGAAAAAACGTCAAAGAGAAATGGAGATAGAAGAAAGAGAGCGTCGTCGAGAAGAAGAAAGGAGAGGTCTGGATGACCCATTTTCAAGAAAGGTAGGTAATACCTGCAAGTTTGTTTTCTTTTTGACTGCTGCTTCTTCTGTAGGTTATTTGGAAGAAGATGATAGCATTGCAGAATCATAGGTTAAAAATTTTTTTTAAGTTGTAGCGTAAGTGGCTACTTTAATAGTTAAGTTATTCTCACTTAGTTTCACTTCACTATCAGCATTCTGGAATCTGTAGTTTAGTAATAAAGTGAAACAAAGAAACTACTAAGATCTCCAAGCTGTTTAAAAACTAAACAAATAAAGACTAAAAAGAATATTGAATAAAATTTTCTTTAACACAAAAGAAGGAAAGCTATATTGGAAGCAAGTATAGTGACTCATGCCAAAGCCAGGAATTAAGAGTAGATATTGAAGGAAAATCCCAGACTAAACATAAAAGCATAGTTTTATATTTTATAAGAAATATACAATTAGAGAAAACATAAAAACAAGAGGTGTGTGCAACTTGCCATTTACAAATATAAGTATTAGGGAAAATCATTATCCCAATCCAACAGGGAATAAAGTAAAAGTTATTTGCAAATACATGTTTAATGATTTAAAAGAATGTAACCGAGTACCACAAACTTTCTACGTCCCACTTTTTCAGAACTTATCAATAAGGGAACTAGTTTTAAATTTCATCCACCATAGCCATTGTCTTGGTTTAATGCATACTTCATTGAGTAACACTATGAAGATAAGTGATCAGAGCTCGTATAAATTGTTTTGATAGTCTATCAGGTAAATAATCATCACTGATATTTTTCACATAAGAGGTACTCGTAGCCATGGGCACTTGATTCTATGGGAAAGCTGATTCGGGTTCTGAGAGAGATATCTGTACCACTTGAAAAATACTACTTGCAGTTTTAGGATTCTTTCTTTGCTCACCCTTGTTTGTTGGGGTCATTTCAAAAGCGTTTAAGTAGACAATCATGGAGTAGTGGATATGCAAGATCTTCTGCAACCTGTGTATTCCCCATATTGAAGCGTAGACTTTGACAAATAAAAACACTTTTCAAAGAGTGGTTTAAAACTGGAATACCCTTCTATAAAGAGGTGGTGTGATTATGTGAAATCAGGTATTTCATATGGTTTGCCTAATTTGCTCCTTGTGGTGGAATTAAGGAATAAACAACTGCATTAGAAATTGTTTAAATGGTTTGTCTTTGTCCAGCAAAGGGGAGAGACGTTTTGCCTTTATTAAAAAAAAAAAAAAATGATTGCTCTGCCCTGCATCTACGCAACCTGTGTGAATCACAAATACCTCACCTGTTCTGTGCATTGAGGTACTCGGAACAAAATGGTCTCTGCTACAGAGAGCTTCCAGTTTATACAGTTACATTTTCTGATCTAATTAGAAAGCACAAAAGCAAATAATTCTTTGAATTCATTCCTACTGTCATTAAGCAGCAGGAAAGTGAAACTGTTAGAACCTTTTTCGTGTTAACAGGTGGTAGCTATGGCTCACTGTAGCTATTGTTCATACACTTGTTCGTAAAATCTTTAGTGTATTTGCATATATCCTACCCTGCTAGTAAAGTATGTGGCACAAAGGGAACCATGTTGTTTTTTAAACTGCGCCAGAAACAATGAAGTTAGTCAGTTAAGACCATACTCAAGTTATTCAAACTCCTAATAGTTCAGGATTCTCTACAGGGAACAAGTGAGTTTTTAATGACATAGTGTGCTCTGAAAGGAGTAAATTATATGTTGAAAATCTTTGGTTTAAAGTATTCAGAGAGAATGTTCCCTATTTCTTTTGACATACAGGAATCTCGTTGGGGTGATAGGGAGTCTGAAAGCTCCTGGAGAAGAGGTGGCGAGACAGAATCTGAATGGCGACGAGCACCAGTGGAAAGGTAATCATTGTGTTACTAAGCACCAGTTGTATTGGGCTCAAAATATGTAGGCTCCCTTTTTGTTGCTGCTGCTAAAGCTGCACTAACTGAATATCTCATGCCTTTACATCTCTGAAAGTTACCTTCTGTTAAAAAATTGCTTTGTAAGGATCACGAGAGAGAGTTTTTATCTTGGAACTGCATTCAGATAACATTCCTGTTTTATTTAGCTTAGATATGTGAAAGCTAGCAGATACCTTCTGCATGTGATAACTTGCTTACTTGGTTTCTTTTTTTAAGTTAAAAATTTCTGTCCCACTCAAACATTGGTGTCAGTTGTATAAATACAGAATGGGGAAGGATGACAAGCAAATGCAGGGTTCCTGGATGATGAAACTGAGATTTTCCATTTAGAGAACTGACAGTAATATATAAGAATAGTAAAGTCAAAGTTCAGAGTCTTAAACTATTCAAGTCCCAGAGTGAGTCACAGAGCAGAAATTATATGCCATAAACTAAAACAAAGTTCTGAAAGACTATTGAACAGAGAAGGAAGGATTTCTGAAGGAAGACTATTCTGAAGGTACTTGGCACTTTTTTGAAAAAAAAAAAAACCCACTTGTTCAAATCTATGTATTTCAGGAGTTTTGGATATGTTCACTAATCATAATGAAGACTGTTTATACAGTTGTAGAAAACAATATCTTTAACGTTTGTCCATCCCTGTGCTCCACAACAGCATGAGCTAACAAAAATATTTCTGATGGTGCACATCTAGTTGTTCTTGAAAGCCTGTGCTGATGGAGATACCACTGCTTGTTCCAATTGGCAGTATGTTTTATTGCTTAATTAGCTTTCCAGGTAGATAGATTTTTATAAATGTCTAACCTTAATTTCCAGTGCAGCAATTTAAATCCATTAAAGCTTACACTGACTCCAGTGGAAGCAAATTAATTTACTCTTTCTCTCTAGTATTTTCTTCTAATGTATCGGAAGAGTATGATTTCTCAATAAACAAAATAGTCTTTCAGTCTTTCTTTAAAAGCTGTGTTGCCATTCTTGGTAGTGAGCCACTTTCTCGTGAATTGCAAAATCACAAATTGGATGAAACTCCTGGGTGAAGCCTTTAACTATTAACATATTGCATAAGTGTATAATGCATCTCTTTATATGCTTCAATGTGATACTTTTTTTCAGACAGAATGATACAGGTGACCCATATTAATTTTTTAATCATTATAGCAGAGAGTTTTTCTGAATAAGTGTTGTGTTAATCATTTCTCATTCAACTTCTATAGCAATTGAGCGAAGTGACTGCTGAGGAGTTAAAATTAGGCATATTTGGGGTTATGTAGCACGTTTGGTGAAACTTTCCTTCTTCTTTTTACTAAAAGGAATATACTGAAGAATACTAAAAGGAAATACTGATAGCAGTCAAAATTAATATCTGTATGGAATTTTAAGTAAAGCAATGTTTCTCAATTATTTTCTTTTTGCTGAGCTTAGGAAATAACAAAGTAAAAGTGATGATGCTCAGACATAATTGCAGAAGAAAGGTGTAATTCTGCATTCTTCAGTAGCCCCTAGTCTACCTTCAGTTGGATTTTAACCCTAAAGGAAAAATGTGTTTCATACAAAGACAGCAGTGCAAGCCTAACTGAGAGTAAAGTAATTCCAAAACGTGTTTCTGAATTGAGTGATAAAGGCAGTAACATAGAGGACAGAGCATCAGATTTAACTTGCAGCATGTATCTGGCTGTAACTACAGCTATTGGATATATGCATTAAAAAGTCCTTATGGATGCTAGTACAAGGAGAGAAGCTATAAAATTTGTCTCACAGACAATTTCTCATTGGAAATGGCACATTTTTGGAGTACACCCCATATTGGTACACAAGTCCTTACAGTCATGGAGCAACCAATTGTACTGTACAGCAACCCCCAGAGTGCTGGATTCCAGGTGATCAGCATGTTGCAGTGTTCTCAGATTTCCATACCATGGTCCCAGTTACAAGAAAAAACAGATTACAGAAAAGCAGAACAGTCCAGCAAGGGCTGTCTGTCTCTTGGACAGCTAGTGGCTTTATTATGAGTTATAACTAGACTGCGAGTATTTGCTTTGTTCCTTCACTGTGCAAGAAAGGTAGTGTTAAGAAACAAAAGAGGAAAATAAAACTAATTATATAATAAATTTTGTAAGGAAGAGAAGAAAATCAATCCTAATATAAAAAATATTACAAATACTGTGATTGCAGGAAAAAGAGGTTAACATAGAAGTGCTGTGTAGGAGTTAAATTAAAAGCCAGTTATTTAGTAGAAAAAGTCATTTTATGGTCATACCTCTTGTTCTTTCTCTAGATCACAGAAAATCCATAAAATGCTGTCAGGAATTGGGCGCTTGCTCATTGAAACAATGAAATGGCAACTAATACAGACCTGGTATTCACTAAAAGTGGTGGGGCAGTGCTGCAGGCTGTCATACTTAGTGCAGCTCATTACAGTTATTACTGCCACAGATTGCTATCCCAAAGCATCAACAAATGGTTATGTGCTTATGGTCAAGAAATACTGAAAAGCCAAAATGCAGAGAAAAGGGGAGTTGACCTCTATTTTATGTCTGTGCTGTTTGTGCCTGAGTTAAGACGAGCAAAAAACCAAAAGTTACAAACCTGTAACAGTGGTAGACACTATAGCGTGAACTTTGCCAGCAAATTTGTGCTTTAATTGGTAAAGCTGTCTGCATACTTTCAGCTCATGTAGATCTGTGTGTAGGGTTTTTAGAGGTTAGTGAAAAATGGGCTATTTAATAGAAACTGGATTGTATTACTACCAGTGACTGCCATTCAATGATATTCTTAATATTCATGATTCCTTCTGTTTTTACTAATTTATCAGATACTGTTTGACTCTATTTCAGTAAACTTTTAAAGTGAGAGTTAGAATTTCTAAGAGGGAAAGGACAAAAGCTGAAATATGAACACTAAAGTTGTCAAACGAGAAAAAAATGTAAAAAACAGAGGCATAATTTCACCTGCAGTAATAGTTTAAAAATCAGATTAGTAATGGTTTAAACATAGATTTAAAAATCCTAAAACCCTGAAACAATACCTAAGTATGAATGAATTAAGGACTTGTTCATTTGATGAACTTTATAGCCATTTCTCTACATGTCTTTTATGTCACAATAATCAGATTTTTCAAAGGAGACAATTATCCAATTTGAGTGTAAATGGAAGTTAACAATCTCCATGTCTTGTTTTTATCTCACAGCTCAATGGTAATTGCATTCTCCCTTACTCTTCCAAAACTAGGAAGTATGCTGCTCACAGTTCCTCGAAATTCTTGAGATGCAGAGACAGTGTCTTTGTTCTCACCTCTTGGAGTCCTACATCTGTTGTTTTGTAGCAAGTAATTGCTGTTCTTTTGTTTATGTTTTAGTAGCATAGTGGATTTCTAAACCTGTGGGGGTTTTTTGTTTTGGTTTGGTTTTGATTCTATTTTTTGAATCTGTGAGATTCAACCCAATGCAGCTTCTCTTCTCTTGCCAAGAAGCAGGTACGAGTACATCTCTCTGATGTACTATTCCTTGTTTCTTTTTATTGCTGAGGAACTAGTTTAGGAAGGTTAATTTCCTAAAATAAAGAAATTAATCTGGTGACAAAGCCAAAGTTTGTGTTCTAAATGTATGTCTAAAATCCTGTAGACATTAAACTAAATGGTGTGTCCAGAGAAGTGACAACAGTGGAAGGCTCTAACCGTTGTTCAGCAGTGTCTGATCTTTTCAGTGTTATAAATTCAAACACATTTCAAAGATGAACTGATGACTCAATAGCCCAGGGAAAATTCTCACCAATTCTTTACTTCCCATGTACATCTAGTAAGGAGAGTCCTCTCTGTGCAAGCACTGATAGCCTGCCAGAGCCTGGTGCACCCTGCTTGGTGTCAGGCAGTAGCAGCGGATCGAGTCATGAGTTTACTACGTTGTCCTGCCGTATCTAGTTGTGGATGCTTGTCAGTGAAAGTATTGCCAATCTTCTGGGCTGGAACTGTGCCAAAGCATACGAAAACAGGGATTGGACTGTAGGGTTGGCATGTGTGTGAAGAAGGGGGATGCTTACTTGATGGTTGTGGGTTTTTTAATACTGGTTCTTTGAGACTTAGCTTGAGTTTGTCAAATTAGGCTTGGTGTAGAAGCCAAACCTCTTCTCTGTTGTGTTGCAGCAGATAACCAACAGGGGACTGTAGTTATCCCCTTCAAACTGTAGTTTTGAAGGAGATAGTAAACCGTTCAGTCTTTAGTGAAGCTGTGGGGATGGTGACCTACCACTTTCCCATAGGAATGAAGGCAATTAGAAAGTGCATTTGAAAACTGCAAGCTCTGTACATGTGTTTGCAACCACACATCAAGTGGATGCATTCATACATGGCCTTGAGGGGTTTGATACTGTCAATCTAATATCTAAAGCTTTCCTGGATGTCAGCTTCTACTTTTTGCTCATTCCCTGTGGTTTTTATAGAGATTGGCGTCGAGGAGAAGCAAGAGATGATGAAAGACCTTTCCGACGAGGGGATGACCTGCCCCGACGAGGGGATGATCTGCCGCGACGTGGTGCTGCAGAAGAAAAGGAACGTCCTTCTATGGAATCGACGGAGGACAGGCCGCCTAGGCGTGAAGGGGATGAGGACAGGCCGCCTAGGCGTGAAGGGGATGAGGACAGGCCGCCCAGACGTGGATTGGATGAGGACAGGCCGCCCAGGCGTGGTTTGGATGATGATAGAGGGAGCTGGCGGGCTGCAGATGACGACAGGGGTCCCAGGCGTGCTTTGGATGATGACAGGCCACCCAGACGTGCTTTGGATGATGACAGGCCACCCAGACGTGCTTTGGATGATGACAGGCCACCCAGGCGCGGCTTGGACGATGACAGAGGCAGTTGGCGTGCAGCAGATGACGACAGAGGACCCAGGCGTGGGCTGGATGACGACAGGCCACCCAGACGGGCTTTGGATGACGACAGGCCACCCAGGCGTGGGCTGGATGACGACCGGGGCAGCTGGCGTGCTGCAGATGATGACAGGGGTCCCAGGCGGGGGATGGATGATGACAGAGGTCCCAGGCGGGGGATGGATGATGACAGGATGTCAAGGCGTGATGATGACAGGGGACCATGGCGTAGCGCAGATGATGACAGGCTCTCCAGACGAGATGATGACAGGGGTCCGTGGCGTAGCAGTGATGATTCAAGGCCAGGTCCTTGGAGACCGTTTGGTAAACCAGGTAAAATACAATAATATAATAATCTTCCCTCCAAAGCGTGTGTTAATCTAGTAGATAATGGATGTAGTGTGCTTGGTGCCAGAGATGGGAGAATCAACTCTGAAAACGTCTGGATTAATTTGGCTAATGTGGACACTCCTTTACTTAGTATAATTAAACCTTTTGATTTGGTTGAATTTAAAAAAAAAAAAAAAAAATGCAGCAGTGTCTGTTGCTTGCCTGGAAGATACCTAAAGGTCACATAGTAATGCTGGTAATTTACCTATGTGCAGAAACAAAATATACAAGTTGAATGCTCTGATGGGAGAGAAACTTTCTGACTAGATTAGCACACCTTGGTCTCTTTCCCTGCCCCCTCTATATGTCTGAAATTAACCTCCTTCGAAGGATTTTGATAACATCATTCAAGTGTGTCTGGTTTTGATAAGCCTTTTTTATGTGTACAAAGATACTCCTGTTTTTAGCATTCCCGTTTTGCTTTTGTGTCTACCTTTCTTGAAAATCCTGCTTTGAGCAGGAGCTTGGACTAGATGAACTTCTGAGGTCCCTTATAATCTGATTTATCCTATTCTTGTATAGTTTATTTCTAGTCTTAAATCTTGTTGATGGTGACTAGAGCAACTGTTTCTGATTCTTTTCAGAACTGTTGATGATGTTTAAATGTTAGGTATGATACTGATTTAGACACCAATTCTGTAATCCAGGCCTGTAGGAAAGTTACCATAAATCTCAAAACTCACTCCAATAGCTTTCTCCTTTTTCCTATTTAAAGAAAAAGCAGGCTGCATAATAAAGAACTCCCATTCATAAATAACTGAACGATATTGCAGGATGCACTGTGTAAGTTGATGGTAAACGATAGTCATATTTTAAAGTAGTGCTTTAAAAAGCAGTAAGTTCTTAAATAATTTGCTTGCCTAAAATCTCCTCACTTGCAGATTTTCACAAAGGAATCTCCTGTCTAAGCTCCCCCCTTTACTTCCTCCTGCACTTGTTTTGCACAAGACGCTTGAGGAGTCTGTGGTTTCTGGCTGAAAACTGCAGGGTGTAATCAACTCTGCTAAACTGTTACAGGCAGTCCTGATAGATGAGGTATATATTACTGTCTTTATATTAAGCAGTTTCTACATTGTTTTGTCTATGGCTCCCACTCGATGTGCACACTTTTTACAAGCATCTTGAGTTGGATCAGGGATCGAAACTTGAAGAACCAGTTTCTGTGAGGGAAGTAAAGGATTCTTTGTCTACAGAGAGGTCAGAGGTCAGTCACAAATTCCTTTGACTGTGTTTCTTTCTTACAGGGGGATGGAGAGAACGAGAAAAGGCTCGCGAGGACAGCTGGGGGCCTCCCCGAGACTCCAGACCTCCAGGAGACCGTGAATGGGATAGAGACAAAGATCGTGATGAAAATGAGAAAGACCGTGAATTTGACAGAGATAGAGATTTTGATCGAGATGATCGTTTCAGGCGTCCCAGGTTTGACTTCTCTGTTTAAATATCTCTACAATGTTTCTGTTTTTAAAAAAAAAAAAAAAAAGTGCCCTGCTGATAAAGAAATAATATGACATCGCTGAGTGAAAGGAATAGTGGTTGGTTTGTATGAAATTAAGCACTTCAAGGCAGTAAATGGATAGTGGCGTTCTGGGGCCTTTTTGGTTTGTTATTTTTAAGGTGACATTAACTGTTTACAGAAGGAATCCCAAAATGCTTTACTGCTTTTAATTTTTTTTTTTTTTTTTAACCTGTTATCAGGAGAATTTCATGTTAGGCTCCAGAGAAAAAGAAAAGGTTTTGGAAGTATGTCAGTATGTTAAATAGAGACCCACTGGGCCTGGAAATATCTGTGTTGTGATTTATTATTACTTCTTTCCATAGCAAAGTTAAAATCTTAACACTTAAGTTTTATTTTATGTTTTGAATGGCAAAAGGGATGATGCTGGTTGGAGAAGAGGACCAGCTGAGGAAAATTCTAGCTGGAGAGATTCAAGTCGTCGTGAAGAATGGGACAGAGGTGGTCGTGACATGAGAGATCGACGTACTGATGACAGAGATCCACCCCTCAGAAGAGGACCACCGCTCAGATCTGACCGTGAAGAACGTATGTTTATTTTAGTGTTCCTAAAGGCTTACAGTCATTATAGGGCCTTCATGTTACTTGGACAGTGCTAGGATGTGGTAAAATGGGAATAAGTTACATTTTCAGCCACTTAAACTCCCTTTGCAGAAGCAAAGTAATAGAAAAAAGCTTTAGTGTAATTGAGAATTCTTCCTTGAATCTTCTTTTAGTTGTATTCTTTTTCTGTCATAGTAGCATTTCACATCTGCAGAAGGCTAACATTTTAAGTGTGCAGTTTTCATAGTAGGATTATGTTCAGGGTGAATGAAATTCTTGTACTTAAATTATCAAGATAGACATCCCAGAAAGTAATCTGTGGCTCATTTCTTAGAACCAATACAGTGTGAGGGTAATATTTCCAAACAAGGCCATATGGGTTTCACACTATTAATGGTATTGATTTTTGATGAATAACCTATTTTAATTACATACGTTAACCTGTTTTAATTATGTACACTTATTAATCCTTTGCTGTGTTCTAAAAACACAATAACAGCAAACACATTTAGCCTGAGATACCATGTCTTCCAATTCTGGCGTTCTTGCGTTCAGAATCTCATTTGGTCTCTGCCCCGATTGTGGGTGCTCCCTGAACGTGGGTGCTGTCAGGCAGCTGGTCACGGAGAGCAGACTGGAACAGAACACAGCATGTCACACGGGACTTCAGCTGGCAGAAAGGCCAAGGGTTCTCAATGTGGAGACTTTTGTTTTGTTTTGTTTTATTTGTTAATTTTTTTTTGTTTTTAAATGTATCAAGAAGTTTAGGTGTTTGATTGTCTGGTTTGGTATTTGACACAGCTTTGTTCACACATAGCTAGGATAGAATTCTTAACATCCTTTTTGGTGGAAATGAACAATTCTTCATACAGTAAAGGGTGGTGAATGCTGTTACCAGTGGAGTTGTGTAATCCGGTGCCGTTTATACCTCTGATTTCAGTAAGCTGAAGAGTAATTTGCTGTCTTTCAAGGCAGTGAACACCTAAACATTTTCCACAAGTGTTTTTAAGTTAGGATATTTCTGTTTTCGGGGTTCAGTCATTTCTAAGGAGATGCTTTTGTGCTTTTAATTCTGATAATAATATAAGAATATATTTTTACATCATAAAACCACATACATCAATAGAACATTCTTATTGTAGTTATTGTATTTTAAAGATGACACTTGGGTTGCTCACAACAATCCTGAATCTGAAAAGAGGCTTGAGTAGTTCCTGTCTGTTACTTCACTGTAGAATTAGACTGTGCATTTGGCTGTCATCATCATCTTGCCTTTTGGCAAGATGGATAATCAGTAAATCAGACTGTCTGTGCTGGGCATATTCGTTTAAACTCTTGCAGGCTGCTTGGTGGAGCATGACAAAGGTTGTTTTATTGTCCTTCTGTATTTGTAGCAAGCTCATGGCGGCGTGCTGATGATAGGAGAGAAGAACGTGGAGAAGAACGTGAAACAGTTCGGCGATCAGCTCCTGCTCCTGCTGCTCCTCCAGCTTCTGCTCCCCCACCAGCATCAAAAGATCGAGAAAGAGATGGGGAGAAGGAGAAAGGTTCCTGGAAAACAGAAAAGGAGCGTGAGCCCCTTCGCCGTACTAAAAATGAGACAGATGAAGAGGGGTGGACCACTGTACGACGTTAAGTGAAAATCACAGAGTTTAACCAATGTTTTAGCTTTGATTTGATGGAATCCATGGATTATATTTGTGCTTATAAACATTCTGAATTGGAATTCTTTAACAAATGTTTTGAGGTAATGTGAAAGCATGAGCTTGAATTACTTACTCATATAGATTGATCATGCACAAAACTCACAGCAGAAGGTTGGAAATTGAAT